>CAWUFW010001973.1:753412-1953412 GCA_963921515.1 Calotriton arnoldi
TATATACATACTTAAAAATATATATATATTTCCTTATTGGGGGAAACCCACTCCTAAACACTAAAATTACCCTTGCCATTTTATACCCTTACCCACACCTAAGAGAAATATAACAATTGTACCCTTACGCACACCTCAACCCTAAAAAGACCCTTACCACCCTCTACCACTACCCATTTCAAACCCTGGAGTAGATATTAGATGTTCTCCTGTTACTATAAAATGGGTACAGCCAGAATCGAGCCATTTCTGGCATAGTCGTCACTCGGCCTTCTGTGATTACCTAACAATAGCTCTAAGAAACAATGTTGAGAGAGAAGCAGTTGCACTTTATTTATTTGAAAAGTTTTATAAAGCGCGAACAAGACCCAACCGGGTATCAGAGCGCTGTACAAAGAGGAAAGCTGACGTATACGTACAGAGACAATATAAATACACTTACAAAAAAGGAAATATGAGGCCAAGCATTGTCATCATAGACTGACTTCAAAGACAAACGAAGTAAGTTTAAACCCCCAGTAGAAATGATTGTCAAGCATAAATTTCAAACATAAAGTGAAAGTAAATTGTTAAGCATACAATAACACACCCAAGGACACCCCATAAGGCAACATGAGAGGAATCTGAGGCATAAAGTACATGAGGACGCTAGGGGAAGAGTAGGTAGAAAATGAACAAACAGTAAACAGCCCACCCAGATGAGGCCGAACTTTACAAGCTATAAGTTAGAAGGTGTGTGCTTTCACTAAAAAGAGTGCTTGTTATGCAAAGATTGAAAAGGGTTGGACATGGTAACAAGCCAATGATTAAGGCTTAGGCCTGATTGACCATGGAAAAGGTGATGTCAGATGACATTGGTCTAGTCTGTATTTTTGAAATGTTACAATAAAGGGAGCATGCCTGACTTATTTATTGTGGAAAGGTGTATGTTAAAGTCAAAAGGCCAGTAAGAGTGGATTTGTATTAGATTGTGTTAAAGCCTGTGGACAGGTATCTTGTTACATCGACCCTCACAGATTACTGGACTAAGCAAGGGATTTGGTGTTGGTTAGCCTCAATGGCTAACCCTGGAGGTAGAAGATATGCCCTGTGATTATCCTTTTTATGCCCATTGAGGAGGAGCTGTATATTGTTTTGCCTACTGTAATTTTATGACTTGAATGCTGCCTTGTGGGGAAGCTTATGCTCAATACCCTAAGCCGAGTTTGTTAAGGTAACAAACCGATGGTACAAGCTATAGACTTGATTAGTTCATTGAGAAAAGTTATGTAGGGGCCACAGGTCTGATCTGCCTACTATGATAAATTGTGACAAAGGCAGTAGGCCTGACATATTTAGTGTCAAACATATGGGGTAAAACCAATAGGATTTTAAGAGTGAATTGTTATTACACTGTGTTAAATCTTGTCAACAGGTATTTTGTTACATGCAGCCTCACGGGATAGTAGGCAAGAGTTTTGTTGTTGATTACCCTGTCTGACAAACCACTGGGGTAGAAGATGTGCTCTGTGATAGCCTTTGCTAGACCCTCTTGGAAGTGGGGAGGGGATTTATATGTTGTTTTGCCAATTATAACAGGTCCTTGTGGTAAAACAATCTTTAAAGAAAATGACAACACACACATATACATTCATGGAGGAGCTTAGGGTCAGCCCTCATGGGACATTGGTCTGTTTTACTGTCATTTGCATTGTTCTTCCACCATGACAACATACAGTCTGAGGCAATGACCAAGCCATTGGCTCTATTCAACTGTGAGTGTTGGCATTTTAACTCATTATTTGTGTTTATCTGCCTGAAAAAGAATTCACATCAGTGTCAGGGGTGCTGCCCCATTGCTTTAGTTTTCTTTAGAGCTTCCTGGTATCTCTAGAGATAGTGTTAGTAATCTGCTTGATTGCTAAGTACTGTTTACACACTGAGCGCCCATTTTGAATGGTGTCTTGTAATAGAATGGTATAATTATCCATATTGTATCATTGTTTGCCACCTCTGATTGATGCAAAAATGATTCATTGTGCATTCGAAGATAGCTGCCCTTGCAATGTTTACTAAGAGCCCATTTCGTAGTGATATTTACATAGCGTATATCTGCTTTACTTTTCTAATATGGCTGGAGCATTGCTTCTAAATGTGACAGCCATGCTCCACCATTACAATAATGATACACTATGCACAATAGCACTACAAGATGGGGTTGTATGAAGGAACAATGCATGCAACTACCACGCATGCCTTTACTTCGCCATCAGTACAACGCATGCATCATTACCACACATGCATTTACCACAAAACATTTTGCAATGCATATGGCTTTAACACGCATGCCTTTACCATGAAAATTCCCTTGTAAAGGCATGGTTGATAAAGAAATATGCGTGGTAAAAATGATCACATGCACACTCACAGCTGAACATATACAACCAACAACCATGCTGCTGTTACTTACCATTGTTGGGCTTCAACATCACTAATTTCTTTTCTTCTCATTGGTTATCAACTCCGCACGCCTCTAATTTCACTTTCTCTTGGCCTGCTGTCCTGGTGCTGCTTGCTCTTTCTTGCACTTCTCCCCTGGCATAGGTGGTCTTGCTTCATCCTTCCACTCTCCTTCTGCCGTCGTCTCTGGTCTGCTCCATCCCTCCCACCCTGCTCCTGCCTATCATCTTGCTTTTTAGGTTGAGCCTAGCGTTGCAGCGCATGCGCTGCTCGCTTTGCGAGGCATGCAGTATTCAGTATAGTGTGGAAGCTTCGTGGAAGCTCTGCCCACTCCCCGCCCATCTTTGTCTTTGGCTTAGGTCCTAAATGCTGCCTTCCAATTGGTTTTAGGCTTGTTAGTCCCTCCTCATGACAGCCATGTCCTCATTAGTATCCTTCCATGGCTACTGGCCCCTTTACTCGGAACACTATTTTCTTCCCTTTCTCCCCCCACCCCCTCCCGCAGTTCATGACTTCTCGCCCCCCCCACACCCGTTCATGCCTTCTTGCCTGCCCGCACTCCCGTTTCCAATGCAATAGGTCTCGCGTTAATGCGAGTCCTATTGCATTGCAAATGATTGTTAGGCTCAGGGCTGGCAGCTGAGCAGAGGCTGCGTTCACAGACTGGCTGGCAGGTTTATCAGGTTATCAGTTCAGAAGGCATCTGGCCTTCACCACAAAAATGTGAAACCTTTCACCCACTCCTCCCCCCGCGAAGCCCCTCTGTCAGTTTGTGAGGGTTACAACGTGCCCAGCGGCGCAGCACGCTTCACATGCGTGCATACCTGTTTTTAAAGGAAGCGAGCCACAATCTACATCAAGCAGCCTTCATTTTACACACAGACAATGGCACCTCGCTGCCTTCGGTTTCAAAACACAGGCTCGGCGTGGAGCATGGGGGGAGGGGAGTTGGTGATGGCGAGCGGGCTCACTGAAGTGCACTGGGTGCAGGCTCAATTCAAGCATGTGCGATGCTGCAACAGACACGGTCAATTTAAGGTCCATCTATTTACGGTTATCCCACAGCATTTATTGTGAAGTTTTGCTACCAAAACACACAAAATAAAATACCATGGCACCCTAATAAAGTGACACTTTGTCTCGTCCTTCACTAGGCAACAGGGCGATGCGCTACATGCCGAGGCCATACCCCCTGCGCGGGCGGCCCCTGTTACCGCCTTGCCCTAGACCGGCCATGCTTCTCACATCAGCTGCGCTCTCACTCCAGCCGCCAAAATCTCTCCCCGGCGTTTACTGCTGCAGATAAAAGAAAAGAGAAAGATGTGTCATGTCAGAACTGCGTTAGTGCCTGGTTGTCCAGCGAACGATTACCAACCCGAGGCTAGAGTGCCACAGACATCAAGGAACAAACAACAGCAGCTGTCAAAGAGAAGCCCAGAGGCGGCTTTTAATGTTCAATAGGCTTTTTTAGCAAGACTGTGCCCGACAGGAGGACTGCCCGGTGGCCGCAAGAAACGTTGAGAGGTGCTCACTGAAATGTTCCCTTCTGGATACGATAAAATACCTGCAATTATAGCCCGCATATAACCATTTTAAATCCCAGGTTATTAAAACGGGCTTCTTTCTCTACTAGTGACTGAATTACGAATTCCAGATTACATGAGTTTCAATGTGCCTGAACTCTGCTTTCGTCCTTTCAGTGCTCTCTCAATGCACTCACTGGGCTACTGCCATCCATGAAAGTTTGGCCAGTTTTTACTGCCCACCACCCGGAGAGACAGAACTCTTGCATCACCCCAGGATGTTATCAACAGTTTTTCACATATCTACCCCTTTATCTTACATACCCTTCTCTGTTCCAACAGTATCACCATAAATAAACCTCTGAATTGTCCCCCTCTTAGTGACTCCCAAGTTCCCCAGCCCTGAGTGACCTAATTGCATGTGAACCTGATATTCTAACTTTTCTTTGGCCCAATTAACATGCTAATCTAGTACGCATTCTGAGGCCTAGGCCTATTTGTGAGGATTCCGAAGTCCAGTCAAGAAAGAAAACCTCTGAACTGACCTATATTGCTTTTCAATGCGACCTCGAAGGGTTCAAACTTAGCAACCAGCTCAAAGAGAAATCACTTAGGATAATTCATGTGCAAATAATGCATGTATCTTTATTAATTTTTTGCCTTAAAACGTAAGTTAATCATAAAATTACATCTCATGTGCAGTTGTCCTAATAATCAGATTAGACAATGATATATTCATACACTTAAATATCTACCACTGTTAGAATAAGATGGTAACATTTGAACAAACAATAAATGTTACAAATAGCTATAAAGTGCATTATATCACATTATAATCAGATCTTCATCTGTAGCTGTGTGGCAAGAAGAAGAACTAACAAATAAAATCTAAAAACAACAATTATTTACAATCAAACAATGTATACAATGAAAACACGGAAAAAGCCAGCGGCGGAAAAGTTTGCATTTGTGACTGGTACAACAGAGGACCTAAGGCCACTTTAATTACAATAAGAAGATTATTGAAAAGGAACAATATTCCAACTACAAATTACATGTGCTGTGAATTTGGGATTCTCATTGGACATATCACAGCTGGATAGAATTCTGGAAAGGAAAGCATATAATTGTTCGACGGCATGGACGTTGGGCGCATTCACGCCACATTGCCCCTCTGACCGTTGGTTTTGTTTGTTTTTGCTGATACCTTCGCTCATCCCATACGGGATGTATCTGAATATGTTTTGGTCCTGAGGAAGGTGGTGCCATTGTGAATCCCCCGAAACGCGCGTAGACCATTACTATATGTATGGAGAGTCCCTTCAGAGACGGATACAATTATTATTCTGAATGTGGAATATTATTCGCTCACATCTGTCCCTGTTAAGCTTTTTAGGATCTCCATGAGAGAGTGTTCCGTGTTTGTGTATGAGTGCCAGGGTGTTTGGGTTTAGTTGAGGAGTGAATGCAGTAGTGAGGTGAAGCGTGGGGTGTTTTCATTATATACATTTTTTGATTGTAAATAATTGTTGTTTTTAGATTTTATTTAAAGATACATGCATTATTTGCACATGAATTATCCTAAGTGATTTCTCTTTGAGCTGGTTGCTAAGTTTGAACCCTTCGAGGTCGCATTGAAAAGCAATATAGGTCAGTTCAGAGGTTTTCTTTCTTGATTGTTATATTCCCCCTTCTCTTGGACCTAGAAGTATTTGGGGGTACCCTTTCTCCTATGATTCCGAAGTCCAGACCTTAACTGTGATCTGGAGGGCGGTTCCCAGCATGGCCTCCATCTTGAAATGGGACTACTCTCCTAGTCCTGGGTTGTTGACAAAGTGGTGGTGGCAGAAGGTTTGTTTTCATGGACGATAGCACTGAACAGACTTTTTCCTCTGTTTCAGATGGAGAGTGCTACCTACCAGCCATGCTCTTGTAAAGTTCTGCTTAAATGTGACACTTAGACCCTTGCACTAACATTCCATGTGCATGTCAAGTGCCTATGTGCCTGGTATGGATAGCAGCAGGACTGCATGTTGATGTAAGAAGATTATTGCTGGGATCATCAGGATCCATTGTGAACTGCCCCTGATTTGACATGGCACAATATGGAGGTTGGAGTATGGTTTCCCCAGACAGTGGGCATGTATTGTCTGCATTCCTGATGTTGAAAGGAAGAGCCCCAGACATTGAAGTGTGGGAGGATGAAGACAGGGTTACCAAAAGAAATTCTAGGAGGGCCTTTCAACAGGAGGATTTCAAATTAGTCATTCCTGAGCACTGCCATTTGATTGATCGTAGGGGAGGTGGGTCAGTAGATTATTTTCTTAAAAGGTACATAACTTTCTGAGCAGAGTCCTCACACTCATGTTTTGGATGCTCCTGCCAGGAACCAACATTGTTAATACCTCTGGTGAGAGCCATCACTTTGCACAAACACTGTGCCTGTACTGCAGGCAGAAAACAAAATTTGAATATTAACTAAACTACCTGGTTCCAGGACCTCTGACAATGGATCAACATCCCTAGTCTGAAAAATCAGTATAAAGGGGAGAGCCAAACCGTCCATTGTTGTTCCAGCTCCAAGATGGACATGGGCAAGGAAGGGAGTGCTTCACAGAACACTGCAAGAGCTGCAGTGATCCTGGACTGCTGTGTGTCTGACAGCCAGTCTCCCAGTGGTGAAGGCACATCACCTTAAATCTGCACAAATTGCTAGAGAGCTGCAGGTTTGCTTAAAGTCAGAAGCTTGCCTGCCTGCTCAGAGAGGTAACATGCACTTGGAATGTGGTACACTCAGAAGAGAGGACATACCAACATGAGGGTAACTAATACTGATCCAGCCTACAATGGGTCACCCGGCCACTCTACGTAGTTTGTGTGGTGAACTGCATGAAGTATCAACAACCTCAGAGACAGCATGTCGTCCAGGATCATGGGAACATGACCAGAGGGACTTGTTCTGCTGCAAGTCGAGACATTCACAGTAGTGGAGGACTCCAACCCACTTGGAGGCTGTAACTGCTGAAGACAAACAACCACTGCAAAGGCCTACTGTGCTGTTCTTCACCAAGAGCAAGAACAGGAAAAGGGCCACTGCCTGCATTCCTGCACCCACTGGTTAAGGGGCCAACTGTCAGACCGCAAAAGATGCATCACCAATCTCTGCTCTGAACCACATTCAAGCTAACAGATAACAGAAAGCCTGAAATGAGATGTAGAATGTGTCTGCATGTTACAGAGATTACCTCTGCCAGCATAAACCTTTGTCCTTCAAGGTACAGAAACAAACAGATCTATGTGTTACCAAACACATATATCTTGATTCCTGTATATGATTTTTAGGCCGAGTCTGTGTCGCGCATGCGCTGCTCTTCAAGGCATGCTGTAATATACACTGTGGCTTGAAGCCCCTCCTCTTTTTTCATTTGTTGCTGTTTGTGCCTTTTATAAATGCATGCTTCTGTTTGGTCAGCATGTCTAATTACTCCCACCTTTTGTTGTTTTAGATCCTCCCTGCGGACTGCCCCTACCACATGTGGTTTGCCACTTTCTCTAATTAATGTGTAGTTGTGCGCACTCATTTCTTCTTTGGGTGATGGCTAATGGATTAATATGCCGCATGCACGACGACAACCTTATGAACTGCAGCAATAGCTTATGTATTAGCATGCTGCACGCACGGCGGCCACCTTACGGACTGTGGCTTTTATTTTCCTCTGAGTACTTTTAATAAATGCGGCACGCACAGCGCCTACCTTACGGACTGTGGCTTTTTTTGTACCCCGAGAATCTTTTAACGAATGCTGCACGCATTACGGCGACCACCTTACAGACTGCAGCTTTTTTTTATTACCACGATGATCTTTTAATTATAAGCAGAGCTGCACAGTTGGTAGCAGCTTTGTGTTTCAGCTTTTTAACAGAGGCATTGTTTTCCAGTTCTGGAAGTTGCGCTTACATTTTCTACCCAGGACGTTTTCATACTAATTAGTAGGATTGCTTTGCATAGTAACAGCGTGCCCAGTTGGGTGCACTTTTGAGTTTATGCTTATTCATGTACAGTAACAGCTGCACAGTTAGGGTCAGTTTTGTGTTTCATCTTTTTAACAGAGGCATTGTTTTCCGGTTCTGGAATCCGCGGTTACATTTTCTCCTGAGGATCTTTTCATAATAATCAGTAGGATTGTTTTATACAGTATTGGTGCATTGGTGATAAATCTCCCGCCTTTGTGTGCTAGATTCCCTCCCATGGCGTATTCACTCATTGCTTCTCCTGGTCGTCGCCTCTCCGTTACTTCTGTGAAAATCACCTCACATCACAGAACATACGCGCTCTCCCATTGGGCGTCCTCCGCATCACATGACATTGTCAAAACCTATCAGTGCTGGTGTTCGTCGATGCGCATTTCCCCCCACTGTACTGTTGTTTAAGTTGCATCGAGTTCTGTTGCGGTATGTTGTTTCTTCACCCGTCGACTGTTTTTTTCTATTAAAATGATTAGACTCAGTTTGCTTTAGTAACTGGCTCAGGATTTTAAAGGTTAACAAGGATGTTACCATTCTATACTGGCTGCCAAGTTTGACGTCTATCATCACAGCACATAGCCATTAAGCAAACTGGTCCGTCTTGTTTCAGTTGCCTAAGTCATGTAGACTTCCTCCAAGTTCTACAGTTTCATCTCAATTTCATTTTACCCATTTCTCTAGCATCCTTTCTTTTTCCATGTTCTTTCCTCTTTCACTCCTTTGGTAAGTAAAAGACATCGTAATTTACAACCCCAATACCGCCAACTCTCACAAATGCGAGACCAATTTGCATTTCAAATGCTTGTTTTGGCCAGGGATTTCCTTTTTGGCCCTGGTCCCCTGGAATCTACCCCCCTTGGACCTTTTTTTGCTCAGCTGAGGATCTTATGGACTGCGGCCATTCGGCTCTCCAGTTCCCGCGACCCAGTTCGAGATCTTCCGATGAACCTTGAGTAGTGTGCTGACCGCGGAGCCTCGATCAACATGGTCGAAGCCCGGTGGAGCTGTTTAGGCAGCTATAGAGGAGATTGGCTTTGGCTCTCCCCCTCAGCCGTCACCTACCCAGCCGGACATTAGACATGGTTTGTCCTCATCTCTCTGCTGTGTTTTCCTCTCCTCCCCCGCCTTCCGACGAGTTGCCGAGGATCTGCTGGCGGCGGAGCCATTTCAGCGGCCGATGACCGGTGGGGTATGCCTGGGTGCCTGGGGAGGGGATCGGCTGGGGATCTCCCCTCCTGGTCGTCCCCTACCCTCCGGGTTTTTCTGCGGTTGCCTGTCCTTTTGCACCTCCTCCCTAGCGACGACGAAGATGCATGAGTCTTGCTTCTCCCGGCGGGGGTTCAGGGGCGGTGAGTACTCCGGCGCTGCTGACCAGTGCCCCCAAGCTTGTTTTGCTTCTTGAGTTTTGGGGAGGCGCGCCCTCCTGGTCCCCGCTGCTGCCTCCACCTCTCCGGGGCTGTTGCCTGGCGCCCGAATTTGACTTTCCCCTATCTTTGCTGCATTCTGAATGGCGATGCTGCTGCCCCTGGAGTGTGTGTACGTCGACGACTCGCTTTGTGATCGGCGGTGTCCTGCCCTCCTCCCTCCATGGTGATGTGGCTGCCTCCCCCATCCGACCCTGCATGAAGCCTTCGAGTCTGCTGCCTTGTGGTTTTCGTGTTGGATTTTTGTGTGTTCTGCCATTTTGGGTTGATGCTGTCGGTTCCCATGGCCTGGGTCCTCCATCTTGGCGGTTTCGACCTATCCTCATTGTAGCTGGACTGCTCCTTGTTCGCCTGTCTGTTCTTTTCCTCAAGTCGTCCCCCCCTTTGGTCTCCTACTCCCCTCCCATCTTATACTATCACTGATTCACGGGATGTTTATGATTGTTGGTCCCCAGCCAGTTTGTATGTCTTTTACTGTGACTGTTTTGTAAGTACTTTCCCTCTTGCCGGTCTGCCTGACCCGATTATGCATTCCTTACCCCTTTTTACCATTCCCCCCTACCTTCCATGACCCATTTGACGTGTGTCTTGGCTATGCTATGCGCTAATAACCCATGTTATTGTGTATTCACTGTTTTTCTCCTATGTTATACTTGGCTCCTGTAACTGATGTCATTTTGTAACTTGTAACTCGCTGATCCTCATGTAAAGTGCTCTGATACCTCTGGGTCTAGCCAGCGCTATATAAAACTCTGCAAATAAAAATAAACATTGTCGTATGTCTCCAAGAATTGTTTATCTACCCCGTCCAGCAGATGAGACCCCGAAGAAAGATTCCGCACTCCATTTGGAGAATGTGACAAGGGTCGAGAGGGTAAAATATTTCTCTGTTGGGCTGTTTTCCGACCCATACCTAAAAAAAACAAGCATTTGCAATGCAATAAGACGCGCATTTACGCGAGACCTATTGCATTGCAAACGGGAGTGCGGGTGGGGTCAGGGGGGCGATAAGTCATGGACAGCGGGAGTGGGGGAGGGGATGACGGGGGTGTGATAAGGCAAGGACAATGGAGTGCGGGTGGGGGACCGGGAAAAAATAGTGCTTCGTACGGTACAGTGCAACACTCGAAGTAAAGGGGCCAGTAACCTCGGAAGGATACAAATGACGACATGGCATAATAAGGCGGCACTAACAAGCCTCATTATCAATCAGAAGACAGAATTTAGGAAGGACAAACACAGAAGCCAATGAAAAATATGGGCGGAGAGTGAGGGAAGGTTGTCTCCCCATACTGGACTACTGCATGCCTCGCAGAGCGAGCAGCGCATGTGCGCATGTAATTAATAGTAATCAAAGAGATTAATTTGATTATCCTGCACTCTTACATCTCAAAAGCCTGATATTGATGTATTTACTCCTCTTAATTTACTGATAAAAATCTAACCTTAACTAAATCCTGTTTCCGTCTCTCCATGATTTGTCTCCAATAATTGATTGTGCATTCCAATTGGGGTATTAATGAGGGATGGGAATTCTAATAGAGAGATCTCTGGATAGCAGATACTAATGTTAATATTCTGAATAGTTCTAATGGAATTATTGGTTTGCATGATCCTAGTTCGACTAAATTTCTTCAGCAGATTTGGTCTAGGTGTGATAATTCTGTATTTGTATAGATTAGTTTTGAGGGTTATATATATATATATATATATATATATATATATATATATGAATCTAATTACGAATTTGTAGGTTAGTTACCCAATTCCTGGTCCTCATTGGTTAACGGAATTGGATCCCCTATGTCCTACCCCTCTCGGCACGATTCATGATCTATCAGAGGACTAAATGAACCCAAAGTGTAGTGCCAGGAGATAAAGGGATAACAATTAAATTGGCCCAGTGGCGCTACAACACCTGATTTTGTTGTAAAGGCATGCATGGTAAAGGCATATTCGTGGTAAAGGATTTGTGGTTATGGTCATGTGTGGTAAAGGCATGTTCATTGTAATGGATGCGTGTTAATGGTCACGCTTGGTTGTGGCCGCATTGTAATGGCTGTTTCTCCAAGATGGCTGCTATGCATGATGGTTTACATATTTTTATTTCAATTATATGACTGTCATGCTTAGGTGGCAGCATTACTCTTCTTTTCAACGTTTTTTATTTTCATTTATTATTAAAATATATATGCAACAAATTGGTAAGTCAAGTAACAGCAGTATTGGAACATCACTGGCAAAAGTCTTCAGCTCATAATGCATCCTGGCATCTGACCACCCAATTAAAGAATGTAAATTCCGGAACCTTATCTTCATATTTTTCTGAGGAAGGAGCTGCAGGTCAAATGTAGGAAGCAAAAGAGCATAGGATTGAATGCATCTCTTTTACAAAAATACTCATCCAATCCCCCAAGCACAACCCACACCAAAAAAGCACAGAAAAACTATTGATACAACAAAAGAAACAAAACAACAAATTTTAAGAGAAGATATATGCACAAGGCACAGATATACTGCAAATATTACAACATAGCATAGTCCTTAATGTTTGTCAGTTGTCAGTACGTTTGAAAAACAAATCCCACTTATTGCAGTCCAAGCTGTTTCCTGCAAGTTTGTTTGTGCATCTCTTCCAGAATCCCATTCCCACTCCACACCGCTAGTGACTTTGACCATTTGCTCTAAATTTCACCACCGTCCATTTGCAAGTTTATTCACATACTAAGGAACACCACCCACCCACAAACACCTCCACATCCCATCTCACTTCTCCCTTCCTTATCTTCATGGGACTCCTGTTGCAAACTACATCTCTTGCCTCAATGCAAGGATTCTTGGCACAATTCAGCACGTGATATCTTATCTTGCCTTTTGCAGTGACCTTCTGCTTTCTCATCCTAAACTTTTCATCTGTAATGGGCACTAAGATAATTGCACTTGCTTTGAAAGCATTCTGCAACACTGGTGAAACCACATCCTGCACAATCTTTCCTCTCAATGCCGAAAATAAATCACACTTATGGTGCTATGAGGAGTACTGTGAAAAATCACAGCAAAGATCCAATGGATACTACCAAATCAAACACATTTAACACTGACCATTTCAAGCAGTTACTCACCACTCTATACGCTCTCTCCTCCATGCTATTCCCTTGGGGATGGTATATACTGCACTGTTTGTGTTCATTCCTAACTCTGACAAACACTCCTCTATTTCCCCAGCGGGGATTTGCATCAATTATCATACAAACCCTCACACAGACACCTTTTACAAGGAAAAATATCAGTGAGAAATTCTATGACACTCTTGGTGTTGGGATATCTGACAACAGATACCTTCATCCACTTTGAATTGCGATAATTTATAATGGTGGCATACTTATGCACCACCGGGAGAAGTCCCAGAAAATATGTTCCTACTCTTTCAGAAGATTCTTTCTGAAATAGCCACCTCTGCCATGGTTTTTATAGTACTTTTCAAATTTGAGTCTGTCTGCACATCACACAATCTCCATCCATCTGCTCCACATCACTCTCCATTCCTGACACTATTATCTCTCATGGACCATTTATTGTTCATTATCATACCTATAAGACCTTTGTATTCTACAACTCCACCTTCCTAAGGTCTGCTAGCCTGATGTTAATCCACTTTCTCTTGGGCAGCCTTTCAATTCTCCTCTAAAAATCTCCTTCCATATCCTCTCTCGACTCCTGCTCTGAAACTGAATTTCCCTCAGACCAAATCACACTAGGACAGTCCTATCTTTGTGACACCGCAGTCATAAAGATACTACTCGTAAAACACCTTTGAGAATAGCAAACAATCGTAAACTTTTGCTATTCACAAAGGTATTTTATGAGTATTATCCTTATGACTGTGGAGTGTCCGCACATAAAATGAAAAGACAGTCCTATCTTTTTCTGTGTGGAGACTCTGCAGTTGTAAAGATACTACCAGTAAAATACCTTTGTGAATAACAGACAATTGTTAACTTAAACAAAAGTGTGCATTTACCTTTAAGAATCAGGCCCGTGTGTTGGGCTGGAAATAATGGACTAACCATCAATATCCATTTTGGAGTGGGTCTGAGAGGTTTCAAGGAACTCCATTTTGAAATTCCCTCATTTCAACTGCCTCCACCGAATGTATCTTACCCTGAACTGCATAGGGGGCACACATGAGGGAGCTTGCTTGAATAGTCGAAGATGGAACCTCACAGAGGCTGATTTTTATCATATGATTTGGCAGTGTCCCAGCATTGCACAGTTTTGGGCAAAGGCCTTAACTATGGCAACTGACATTACAGGGTAAACGGTGGCTTCTGAAGCACTAACATGTCAACTGAGCCAAATGCCCAGATCAAGGAAAATTAAACATTTGACTAGGTTTATAGATCTGGCAATGATTCTGGTTAAATATCTATGATGTGGAAATCTCCCAATTTCCTGGATTTATGCATATGGATTAGGGATCTGTTGAGGCAACCCCAAGGGGGAACCCTTACAAAAAGCTTTGGCAATAGCTTAAGAACTTAACATTAGCCACACATACTCACAAGATGGATAACACCATAATGCAGATCAAAGAAGATATTTCCACAATAGTTGGGCACATGTGCGAGGTTCGAAGTCAACAACCAGTTATTGTTAACGTTACATAGTTTCTATAGATATACATAAATTACTTTTCTTTAATGGCAAACGCCCGGCATGAACACTCATAAATTGTTTGCCAGTATATGCAGTTATAAATGTGTAAACAAAAAAAACCACTGCAGAATGTAAGTCAAACTGAGAATTGCTACATATGATGTTATGTGTTATAAAATGATAATTATTTATTTAAAAAGGCTTGTTATCCATACAAATCAGAATTTTTTTCTCCCACACTTAATTTCAAAACGTATCCACCGCCATAGTACACACAAGTATCTCTTTCTCAATAACTGATAAAGAGAGTTCTAGAAGTCACCACACACCAAAACAAAAGCTACAATATGTTCCGTAACCACAACCTTCTGGGTCAGTAGTCCCTCGTCCATGTTCACTTGCATTCACCATGATAATCACTTCCTGTCCCAGTACAATCAGGCTTAATACAGAAGCTTACATTACGGCACTCTTGATCCAGTCATATGCTTCCTGTTGCTTGCACCCCTGCAATCTTCACTTCCCTTTTTAGCAATCTCATCAAAGGCTTCAACAAAAAGGTGAACCTTTGCACAAACTTTGTGCAAAACTCTGCCATTTACATGAATGACATTAACTGCTTCCTATTGACAGGAGTTTATACTTCAACAATGGATTTTAACAAACCTAGGGCTTGATTTAGATTTTAGTAGATGGGTACTCCATCGCAAAAATTATCTTGACGATGCAAAACAATTGAACTGAGCATTATCTTTAGGACTGCGGAGTTTCCACAAATAAAAAGAAAGGCGAGTCCTACCTTTTTTTCATGAGCGGAAACTACGCAGTCGTAAAGATAGTACTCATAGAATACCTTTGTGAATTACAAACAATTGTAAATTTACACAAAAATATAAGTTTACTTTTGTACATCAGGATCTTTGTTCTCTATAATCAATACTTTATTCTTCATCATCCGACAGCCACCTGGTTTGACATCTAAAGGCAACAATTCCCTCTCCAACCATTGTTGAAGAAAAAATATCCTTAGCAATTATGGTGATTCTGGAACCTGACGCTGTCAATAAATGAGTATTCCATCAATTTCGAAACCTGGAGCCGTCTGAAGGCAGGAGTGACCATGATCGTCACCTGTAACAAACATCTTGGTTTTGTTTGTTATAAGGTTTGGATGCTGTCTTACCCCACCTGACTGCACCTACTGTCTCTTTACCAGTCCTACTCAGTTCCTTGGCAGAACCATTTGAGATCTCAATGCTGTTTGCCCTGTCGACTACGCCTTCCAGAGACAGGTTCACTTTCCTGAATCTTATTTTTATGACATGTTGTTGCCAGTTGGTCTCTGATTAATTGTTCTGTGATGTTTCAGATCCACATTTTGCTGCCAACACATGAAGTGAGACAACATAGATGTTGACGTCCTCAGCAGGTATGCATTCCCACATAAAACATTTGTGACATCTCATAACTTAATTGGCAGGCCTGAAAAATGATTTTACAGGTCTGGCCACTGCTTCTTGGTTCTCATCTAAATGTTCATCTCCTTGAGGTTCCACTGCCAGCAAGTGTTCAAATATTTCTTACCCTACTATCCCTACTCAATTTGAAGCTGTCTGTCAATGACATAAGATATACTTTGAAGGTCCTAAATCATTTTTTTCATCTAATGCGTGGTTTCTTGGAGATTACAGTAATGTAGGGTAGGATTTAGCACATATCTATTTTCACAAGTAAATAAGAATTTTTACCTGTATATCACCTCCAAAATATTGTGAGACAAAAATATGGTGGAACAATATTGGGACTTCAAGAATATCGTGGGCCATAATAACAAAAGGTAAGTTTGTTGTTTTTTAAATTTTGTTAAAAATATTGATCTATAAGATTGTATTTAATCCCATTTTTTGTGTAATGTTTCCTTGTAAGTTAGTTTCAATGTTAATGTAGTTCATTTTATTGATTACACTCATTAAAATATATCTTTTAATTTAGTTTAAATATTATATTTGGGTTCTTGGGTGAAATAGGGGAGTAGGTGGGTGGTGTTTGTTAATGTAATTTTTTGAGAAGTGATTTGATTTTAAGAATATGATTGCTAAAGTTTTTTTTAATTTGAAAGGTGTTTTTAAATTTGTGTGTGTATATATTTATATATACATATATATACATTTATATGAATGATATAATTGTTTTATTGCTAGTGGGGTTTATATCTTGTTAGAGAATTGTAATTTATTTCACGTTTATAGGGGGTCAGTGTACTGATAAAATATAATTGGCTCCTCAAACTAACAATACATCAAGTAGGTGATCGGCTCATATTGAATCAACTGTTTAGGCTTCAATTGATGAAAGCAACATGCAGCGTATGAGTCTATGATTATCTGCATATAATGCAAGAAAGTTACTGGTGACCGTTTATTCATAAACATACTTGGCCATATGTAAAGTAGTGCATGATCTGTCAATTGATGATGCCTACGGTTGCGCAGCTGCCACAAATCCCTCATAAAAGCAGCACAAGCCTATCAAATTATTTACTTAGACCACATCAGATCACTTAAACCAATTAACCAATAAAAACATATAAATACACCCTTTATCTGAGTGTGACTACAGCTTCATGTCACAGCTCACACAGACACAAAAAGCATAGTGGAAATTGATGGTATGCGTTCCTTTAACTCAGCTCAGTGGTCGGCTTTTTCTTTCATAGTTTGAGAAGAGGGACTTTCTAGAAGGAACCTCCAATTCTTGTGTCCTGTGTGCTGGGTCTTGTGGGAAGGAAAAAAAGTAATGATCAATCATGCCTTTATCCGTTACATGTTCTGCAGGTAATCCTACAAAGTCTGAGTGAAGCAAAAACTGTTGTCCAGCCTATATCTGGTATAATTGGCTGGTTGCCCAATGTCGGTGAACTTGTGGCTAAAATATTGGGAGAGAAAGAACACTTTAGTCTCACCTACAATTAACCCATGCCCGTCAATGTGACAGAAGGAACAATAATGATGGTCTTACCATCATTACCTGGAAAGAATGGAAAGAAGAAGAAACTACAGGTGTTCGACTTGATTAATCCATAACGTGTTGCCCATTCTCTATAGTCAATCATTGCTGCTATCAGAGACAGACAAAGGTTTTGCAAATTGTGTTATAGTCAGAACACCCTCCAAATGAAGAGTAACCAGTTCCCAGCACAGATCAACAAGTGGTAAGCACTGCAGTAATTGACAATGATGTAATAACACTGCACTACCTACTTCACCACCACTGATAACTGTCTCAGAATATGCTGAAAGTTTATTGAATCGAAGCACCATAAATCCACTAGATTCTGAATCTAAACTGCCAGATTGTGAAACCCTTATTAGACATTAGAGTGTTTTCGTTCACTGCGTTCAATCTTTGCTACATTTCCTGCCAGACTTCTCTTTTCTCCAAAATATCGTGGAAATTAGCCACCATTTACTCCTTTAATGCGATTTGTTTTATGTCCTTTAGTCAGTTTTTGAAGTTAGTTGGGTTCTTGGATTTCTAGTTCTTCGCCAGAGTGAGCTTAAGTACTGTTGTAATGCCCATAATTAATATGCGTGAAGTTAACGATTCTCCCTGATTATTAACATTCAGAATGAATAATGATACAGTGCAATCAAAATACAAAATTGGTGTACCCGGTTCGGTCGGTCACGCCGAAACAGGAGTCACACATACCAGCCTGAACCTGGATTCACAATCTACTTATATTATTACTTTAGCTTTCGGACATAAGTACGGATCAAAGATCAATACCGAAGGATACAACCCTGAGGAAGTCATAGGATGCCACACCCATTGACAAAACACATGTTGGGTGACAGATTAACTAAATTCACAATTAAAGAAAGGCTGACAGATGAATCAAAATCAAAATTAAAGAAAAAGTGAAGCGCCTAGGGACGATTGAAAGACTGATGTGTGCTAATGACTTTGCGAGTGCCAAGAGATTTGTCTTGAAAATCCAAAATTGTGTCTGTGTGTTTTTGATGAATTTCAGGCCTTCCTGCTAAAACCTGTCAAGGCAGGGCACATAAATGCATATGTATATGACCAGCATCTGCAGAATTGATTCTTAGGCAATGATCACTATTCTGTCCAGCTCAGTAGAAATGGTATAAGAATGGTGAAGTTTCTGAAAATGTTGTTTCCTATACCTGATGATGGGAAACCTGAAGAGATTGAGAGTTAACACCCTACCCACAGAATTCTGGCTGCTTCAACACTTATATGTCCTCTACTTGGTAGCCAAATGGCTCTTTCGATCACAATAACAGGGCTGACATAACTCCTGCAGCTTCTGATAAAATTGGGGCATTGCTTTCATGCAATATTAATGCTTATTAATCGCTGGATTTAAAGTGTGTTGGAATTTTTGCAATTCATTGTGTATTGATTCTTGCTCTACAACCACCTTAAATTGGCTGTAAAGTAAAAAAAGACAGTGGTCTTCTGTTACTAGGGCCAGTTCATCAAAAGTGTTGAGGGTACCTTGTGCACCTACCAAGGCTTTTAAGATGTGTAGAAGAACCCGACTCACTGAATCTGCACTGATCTGTATTGAGGGGAGTCATGTTATACCCGATATACAAGTGCATTGGTGAATCTGTGAAAATGTTAATACACTTGTATATCGCAGGTGCGTATAATGTCTCTCAATGATCTTAATCTCTTTTTCCTTTGTTTAATTTCATATGGTTACATTTTGTTAAAAATCTGTTGGGTTGAGGGAGTGATCAAAACCACCAAGAATCTGACTCTAGAGCTCAGTCATCTGTCTGTTGCCAAATGAAAATGAATAATGTGTAATCTCCCCACTCAGTAATACAGGTGAAAGTTAGACCTCATTATAGTACAAGCAGGACTTCCGTGACCAGTATTTCCAGCAAATGCGTGGAGGTCTGTTGAAGGAGTCTAATCTTGACTGTAGCTTCTGGAGGAAAGATGTCAGAATGTGCACTGGTAGGTGTTGATGAATAACTTTAGATTATTTACCCGATCAACAATGGACAGCGGAAGATCATTCATTATTTTGCCCATTAGCTGTTGCGTTGCTTGGCAGAATTAACAGGTAATCTGCATGTAGTTGCATCTTCAGTGCCAAACTGTTCACCTGAAATGGTGGTATCACAGGGCTGGAGCACAGCTCAATCATCAAAGTTTTGATGGAAAGGGCTAATAAGACTGGCAACATAGGACACCCTTGATGGGTGCCTCACCTATTCCCCCTCTGATGATAAATCTTCCTATATTATTGGTATAGGAAGCTCGTACAGTATTAATGAAGCTGCTAGGGAAAAAAAGAGTTTAACGCTTGCCATAAATACTCCAACTGTACCAAATGAAAAGCTTTTTGGCTTCGTCAAGTAGGGCAAGAAGAGGCTAGGTTGATGAAGTTGACTTTTGATGCATGCAACTGTTGATCTTTATGCATTATGTTGTCTGTGGAGAGTTGCATTCTATATGCCATTACTCTTGCCAGATTTTGCTATTGTCTTTCAATAAGGAACTGGGAGATAAGATGTGCAGAGTTTAGGGTCCTGTCCAGGTTTTAATTATAGAATAATGTTGGCTTCTTGCCATTACTCTTGGATTTTCCCAATCTTTTGGACCTCTCTAGATGAAGCTGGTGGAATGGTTCAATAATCTGACTTGATAATACCTTCCTCAGTTCCACAGGAATGCCATCAGGGCCAGGGACTTTACCGTTCTTAGCCTGATTTACACTATTATCTCCTTATATGAAAATACATGGTCCAGTTTTTCTTGTTCCACTGTTGTCAATGGTGGTATATTTAACTAAGACTGTGATTAGATTCAAGGGGGGCGTGGCTAACCTGCCATCATGGTGGACGCGAACTCGTAAAGCTCCGACAGCATCCCCCAATTATCCGGTATATTTCCCCTTAAGTAGCGCCATCACAGCCGGCAAAGAACGAGCCCGAGGCGGTGAAGGGTCGCTGCCACTGCTGAAACCATCGGAGGACAGAGGCAGAAGCTGGGGGCGCCACCGATGTTGAGCGCGGCGCTGCGGCCTACCTGTGTGGCGGCGGTGATCGGGCCTGGCTGCCCCGGACGGGTGACGTGCACCCGGTGAGGCCCCCGAGGTGAGCCTGCGGAGGTGGTTCTCTGGCCTGGCTAGCCCCCTTGCTGCGGGGGCCTGCGATCACCTACCGCTGTGGGGAGCGCTGAGGCCTACATATGAGACTGCTGCGAGAAGTTGGAGGTAAGGGCCGGCTGCGCCTGAGAGAGGGAGCGCGGCGCTGCGGCCTACCTGTGTGGCGGCGGTGATCGGGCCTGACTGCCCCGGCAAGGAGAAGTGCACCCGGTGAGACCCACGAGGCGAGCCCCGGGGGCGGCGGTGGTTCCCCGTCCTGACTGGCCCCTTGCTGTGGGGGCCTGCGATCGCCCTCCGCCGGGGGAGCGCTACGGCCTACTTGAGAGACCGCTCCGCGGCGGCCGGAGGCAACAGCCGGCTGCACCCGAGAGAGGGGATTACGGGGAGAGCCCGCTACGGACGGAGTGGATCCTCGTCCGACCTGGGCCCCCTGGGCTGCTGGAGTCAGAGAGCGGCGAGACGATTGCCTGAGGTAGAGGAGGGGCGGGGGACTGCGGCTGCCGCCTGACGGTCCCGGGGCCCAGCGCGCCAGGAGTGGTGACTGTGGAGCAAAGCGGGCACTGATCCCCCGGTGACCGCAAGAGCCTACTTGTCTGAAGGGCTGCAGATAACGGGAGCTGAGGTACAGGTGCGGGGCCCTGGGCGGGAAGCTGTAGGGCCCCCATGTAGCTTACGTCCTGCACGGGCACGCCGCACCGCGGACTAGCGGTGTTAGGAGGCGCTGAACAGCGGCGGGAGATGCCCGGCGTGACTCCCTGAGGCCTGGTCCCCCGGTTGGGCACCCTAGACCAGATTGTTGCGCCCGGCCTTGGGGCACAGGCGACGGAGGAGAGACCTGGGGCCCCAGGACGTGGCGGTGAGCCAGAGTGGCCTGTAACTAGGGCGGAACGGACGTGCAGTGGATTGACACTGCTGTGGTGGCCCATTGAAGTAGTGACATCGTCGTGGGGGCAGGGAGTAAAGACGGTGAATTACTAAGGAGGGCCCCCAGCCTAATAACTCGCCGTGAGTTGGCACTACGGGACGGCCGCAGACCTGGCTCCCCAGTCGCTGAGAGAATGATTTGAAAGCGGCAGTGCGGAACTCAAACATCCACACGGTGGAGGCGGCCCGTGGAAGTGAGGAGGCGGACACCAAACAACCAAGAAGTAATGGTCATACGAGGGGAGATGCTGAACTGTCTGGGGAAGTTATAGGTCACCGGCCCACGAGGAGGGACACGAGGGCGCGCTGCTGGGGGCCTAGACAGTGGTGGCACTAGTGCGGAGGGGATCTTGCCCCGCGGTCCTGTAGGTGAATACTGACAGCGCAACAGCTTGTGATGGGCCGAATGCGGGCGAAAATACAACAGGGACCACTACGAGCGGGGGGGTTGGACCCTGCCCACATACGAGAGGAGGGAGAGATGGAGCTGGCATCCGTGGCGGTGGCCGCCAAGCTCGACTCGGTGCTAGCCACGGTGGAGAAACTTGGGACTGCACTAGATAACACCAGGACGTCCCTGGAGGCCCGAATCGATAAGGTGACGTCAGACTTCACACTTCTACATGCTGACCATCGGAAACTGGCCGAGAAGGTGACCGCTCACGATCAGACACTCAAAACACTCCAGCCCGTCACCCAAAGTCATGCGGCGGCGTTACAGGACATGATCGACCGAGTGCACGCATTGGAGGATAGAGTCGAAGACGCGGAAGGGCGCTCCCGCCGCAACAACGTACGCATAGTGGGCCTGCCGGAGGGGGAAGAAGGAAGAAACCCGGAACAATATACCGAGCACTGGCTAAAGGAACTAATGCCCCCGGGAACGCTGTCGCCCCAGTTCGTGGTGGAGAGGGCGCACCGTGTACCGGCACTGAAACCACAGCCGGGCGCTAGACCCCGCCCTTTCCTCTTAAGACTTCTCAACTACCGGGACAGGGATGCGGTGCTCCGCGAAACCCGGAAACTGGGCGACCTCAAAGTAAGCGGCAGCCAAGTGATGATGTTCCCTGACTACACTGCCCTTGTGCAGCGCCGCAGAAGCAACTACATGGCGGTGAAGCGCCAGCTCCGGGAGCTGGAGTTACCCTACTCCCTCCTGTTCCCGGCTAGACTGCGGGTGGTTGCAAAAGGAGAGACCCGCTTCTTTGACTCCCCGGAAGAGGTATGGGACTGGATGGAGGAGATGGGCCTCTGGACAGGAAAACGACCCTCCGGCCAAGATGAGGGCAGACACACAGGTAGAAGGCCAAGACGGCGGAGCAAACGCGGGACCCCGCGCTATACCAGGGCAGGGACGGCAGCCCCGAGTCCGGAAAAAAGCAGAATGGAGCGGCGAGGAGTCCTGGATGCGGTTGCGACCCTTGGAGTCCCACACAGCAAGGAGCGCCGAGGAACAGGGAGACGTGACTCCTCGATGGCCAGTGGTGCGTCGTCTCCATCTACGGTGATGTCGGAGGATCTCTGCATGCCGGCAGTAACTCCACAGACTGCTGATGGTATCATCTGATGAGAGGCCGAGACACTGGACATTGTTGTAGGGTGCCCGCGCAAGTACACTGTTGTTTATGGGACATAATGTCTTTATGGGGCGATAATGATGGTGAGAGGCATGGGGGAGGCGGTGGACACCGTACATGCACTGGGGGCTGACCGGAGAGCCATACGCTACATATTTGGCTGAGATACATATTTGCCCACAATGATTTGACAGAGATGTGGTGGTGATCGACCCCCGCTTATGACGGGCTTGATTTGCTGCCCAGGATGATTATTTAGATGGCGCTCTATCTGCACGCGACAAGGGGGTAGCTACTGAGGAGAGATGCTTAGGTACACGACCCCATCAGGCAGTATACTGAACTAGTTCATATTTGCAGGCTATTGCAAAGTTTGGACGGACTTCCTCGCGGAGTCCGCCCTATCTGTTATGAAGTTTAAAGTTGACCTACGGGTTTTGTTGCAGCAGACCGTCACACCCTTGCACACCCCTGGCCGGGACACGCTGACAGCTATAATGCGCCTGTTGTTGCAGCGATACACTCTCTCCAACGATGACGACAGTTAATGTAATCACATGGAACATACGAGGAATGCATACACCCTCACGGCGCTATTCCATATTCGCATACCTTCAGCGACACTTGACCAGCATCGCCCTCTTGCAGGAAACACACATGACACAGACGGAGCTCGAAAAGCTGCGTAGGCGCTGGAGAGGGCAGATGTATGGCACCATATACTCTGCGCATGCGAGGGCACATTGATCTGGGTGAGGGCGGGGTCCCGTTTAGCTGTGAGGAGGTGGTAATAGACCAGGAGGGCAGGTACACTTTGGTTCGTGGGAAGCTTAATGGTCAACCAATACTGATGGGATCAATATATGCCCCAAATGTAGATCAGATACCCTTCCTGGCAAGACTATCAATAGCCCTGACTCCCTATGTGGGGCTCCCTTGGTTCCTAGGGGGGGATTTCAATTCGGTACTCAACGTACAATTGGATAGGTCCTTCCCCCCCTCCACAAGACGCCTGCCACGTCAAACGCGCGAGCGCTGGAGGATTGGCTATCACAATGGGCAATGTCGGACATCTGGCGCGTCCTAAATCCTAGTGTGCGTATTTACTCTCATTACTCAGCAGTGCACTGCCTACATGTAAGGTTGGATAGGGTGGTAGCCTCCCAATCCCTATTGCCACTGGTCATGAAATCCGAGTATATGGGGCGGACACATTCGGATCATAACCCATTGTGGATACGGTTGGGCTGGGCGGCGGGCCGCCCGCCCATACCCACATGGCGACTCCAGGTGACCGCACTGGAAGACCCGAGTTTCGCGCGTCGCTAGGGACGGCTATTCTCACCTATCTGGAACTCAACAAAGATACGGCCAGTAGCGCCCTAGTGGAATGGGACGCCCTCAAGGTAGCGGTTCGGGGACATTGTCTGGGGGCCACATGGAATATACGCAAGCGACTATCCCTTTCCCTCGCCCGCCTAGAATCCCAGCTGTTACAACATGAGGGTGGGAGGGGGGAGGCGGGCGGATGCTCAACCCAACTGGCTGAATTACGCGCTCAACACGCGGAGCTTCTGGAGCGGCTGCGGTGCCATAATTACGCGGCTCACACAGCACGCACCCATGCCACCGCTGACCGGGTGGGCCGCCTACTGGCCTGGCTGATAACGCAAGAAGATAAGCGGGCCCGATTGGCGCCATACGAAGACCGGACGGCACGCTAGTGCACACACAAGGCGAAATACACAAGGTAATGACAGATCATTATACACAACTGTACCGCTCCCGAGGACGCTGCTCTGACAGCGACCTAGCAAGATTCCTAGACCAGGTCCAATTACCCACGGCCTCAGCTAACCAGCAGGCTGCACTCAATGGCCCTCTTACATTAGATGAAGTTGGGGATGCAATCGGCGCTATGGCATCAGGGAAAACGCCGGGTCCGGATGGGCTGCCGGCCGAATATTATAAGGCTTACAGAGAGTCCTTAGTGCAGCCCCTCCACAAGCTATACATGACAGCACTGGCGGAACATACACTGCCCCCCTCGATGAGAGAAGCCTACCTGGTGTCTTTATTGAAACCAGGCAAGGATCCCACGACCCTTGGTTCCTACAGACCCTTGGCGCTATTGAACGTGGACTGCAAACTCCTTGCCAAGATGCTGGCGGACCGATTGGCGCTAGTGGTACCGGGGTTAATACACACGGATCAGAACGGATTTGTCCCCAAGCGAAGCACATAATTGAACCTGCGACGATATTTCAGGGTGGCAACAGACAGTGTACACGCCTGGCCTAAGGCGGGGTGCCTTATGTTAGACTTAGAGAAGGCATTTGACTGCCTGGAATGGAGCTTTCTAGCGAACGTGCTATCGAAATATGAGCTCGGCCCGGACTTTCTTCAGATGGTTGGCCTACTCTACAGAGCCCCCACAGTCCGCGTGCGACTGGGACCAGTATATCTCGGACGCCGTACCGGTGTGCAGGGGCACCAGACAGGGATGCCCTTTGTCACCCTTATTATTTGCGCTGGCCACAGAGCCGCTGGCGGCCATATTGCGAGATGTGACAGGAGGGGGCATTCCGCTGGGAGACGCGGTGCACCATGTGTCCCTGTACGCGGACGACCTGCTGGTTTACGTGCGAGACATAAATAATATACCACCACAGCTGGCAACCATCCTTCAGGATTTCGCTGTCCTCTCGGGGCTCCGGGTAAACGTGGGTAAATCCTGTCTCTATGCGTTTCGGGAGGGACTTCAGGACCCAGGGTATATGCTCAATGGTGCACAGGTACAATGGCAAGAATGTACTTTTCGATACCTGGGGATTCAGATCTACCGCCAACCCAAAGATCTGATGGATGGCAACCTGGGGAGGGCAGTGACGGCCATTCGGTCGCAAATGGGCTTCTGGGGCGCGCTCCCATTGACGGTCACAGGTAGAGTGGCGCTGACGAAGATGGTGATTCTCCTCGGCTCCTGTACTAGTTTGTGAATTTACCTCTCTACGTTCCGGCCGCCTTCTTCACTACGTTTACTAAACTGCTCCGGGATTTCATATGGGGGCTGCACGACACAGGGTGGCGTTGACAAAACTGTACCTGCCAACTGACCAGGGGGGCTAGCGGTACCTTGCTTTGAGCATTATTATCTGGCAGCCCAGATACAATGGATAGCCAGATGGCTTGCGGACAGAAACAGGGATGATACCGCAACCACACTACCATCGTATTCGTTAACACGCATAACCAGCCTCTTCCACCCAGCTGCTAGGGCTGCGCGACCGGCACCGCTACTGCTGGCAGTGGCGTACCGGTGCTACCGTAGATGTCTATACCTCACAAGAGACGTCGTCCCTTATGCACCCGCGATACCATTGGAGGGCTCCCCTAGCGGACAGGGGGTACTATCGGCGGTGTCCCTCGCGAGCTGGCGGGCAGCGGAGGTACAAACCCTGGGTGATTTATACAGGGACAGTGCGCTTATGTCATATGAATCCTTGGTGGTTGAAGAGGGGTTGCCGCCAGGGCAGTTTTTAATGTATCGTTCATTGTTGGCAACGCTTACGGGCAGATGGGGAGATATGCACACGGAGCCGGCCCAACACCTCACTATTCAGTATCTCCATGTTATGGGAAGAGGCAGACACCTAGTTCGCTGGTTCGCGTCGTCGCTCCGAATACATGTGGCGGTCAGATTAGATCCCCTCTGCCAAAAATGGGAACTGGACTTAGGGCGACAATTAGCGGATAAGGAGTGGGAAAAGATACTTAGAAGCCAGGTGTGCATACCCAGGAACATGCAATTTCGACAAATACAATTATTTATTCTACACAGAGCGTATCTCACACCCGAACTAATAAATAGGTACTTTCATCGTGCGGACGCAGTGTGCCCCAGATGTGACGAACCTGGAGCCGGGTTGATTCATATGCTCTGGAGCTGTCCCAACATACTCGCCTATTGGCGCAAAATCCGTGAGCTCTTGCAAAAGTGCACGGGCCGCGATTTGCCATTTGAATGGACGGTAAGCCTACTCCATCATTTCAAGCGAACCCCAACCACAAAGGTTACCTCTCGGTTCCTGGACTTGGGACTAGTGGTAGCTAAACGACTCCTGACCAAACGCTGGAAAGCGAGAGACCCCCACATACACAGGAATGGCGGTACTCACTATTGGCGTGGGCTAAGGCAGAAGGCATCGCCCTCCGGCGAGAGGAAACACTGGGGTTACGGCAGGAGCCCATGGCAGCCGACTGGGAGGGATTATATCGTAGTCTGCAAAATGGGGAGGAAGACCTTGCAGGGAGCCCATCCATGTAGAGAAGGAGTGAATGATGGCCAGCACAATGGCAGTACCTTGCTGTATTGTTCCTTACAAAGCTGTGATATGCGGATTGTCTGGGGTGAGGGTTGGTGAGGAGAGGCGCAGACAGTGTGGTGGCTGCGGTTGTGTAGTCCCGGAGGGGGGGGAAACATTAAGGAGGAACATTGCACATGGGTAGGTCAATGCTGCTGTTGTTGTTGTTATTATTATTATTCTTATGTTGTCCCGACTTTGCTATCTGTTTAACCAGCCGCACTATATGAACTGAAAGGAACTTAAACAACGACATGTCGACAAAAACCTGGACTGCTCCACTAACCTCTGCCTGTATACGTTGGGCCGCACATGTTGGACCGACTTATTGTTAGCTAAGAGGCCCTGCAGATATCATTAACATGTAATGTAATACTCCACGCCTAAAACAGAGATCTGTATATTGAGGTATGGCGGAGGGATAGATAAGTACAATTGTATACCGATTGTCTGTTGCCTTTCATGCCTATGTTCATATTTACAAATACAATAAAAACAGATTCAAACAAAAAAAGACTGTGATTAGATTCAAGCTGTTCTTTTTTGTAAAGACCCAGATGGACCATAAATTTGGGCCCCATAGCTGACCAGCTCTTTATTTGAACCTTTGCATGGACATGTGCAATGCGATTTCTAGTGTCACATCTTCTCTACTTCCATGTGAGCACTTTGCTGCACTTCTCCGAGAATTGTTATAGCTCCTTCTCTTGAGCTGCTAATTACTTGGAAGAATATCCAAAACGCCATTCCTGATATTTAACTTAACACTCATTTATAGCACGCAGAACTTTTCATCTTCTTTCTGGATCTGAACACCCAGCCAGTTCTTCCCTGCATATTCACAGAGAGTCTAACAGGGAGGACTTTACCTCCTACTGTGCGCGCTTAGACCTGACCGTATACTCCTTAATTCGGGCATATAACACTTTGTTATAGGCATCCCAGACCCTAAAGTATGGGCAATATCTAGATAATTGTAAAAATACTCAGCTGCGTGCTCGTATATGTGTGGAATAAATTCTAATTCTGTAAGTAATAGACATTCGATCAACACAGAGAAATTCTACTATTTAGTAGTCTCAAAGATGTCTTGGTTCCCTTATTGCTTCCATATCTTGCATGTGATAAGAGTGAAATACTAAAAAATAACCTGTGACAAGGAGTGAAAGTGTCTAGAGAAAAAAGTGTATCCCTAGTCAACTTCGCATTTAGTTTTTCTTACGTGGAATAGACTTAATTTCCTAAGATACCCAACATAGCTAATAACTATTTAGGTTTGCTTGAAGACAACGTGGATGATTTATCTGTTGCTATAAGCAAAAGATTCCAGTCCACTCCATGAATCAGAGGGCTAGTAAGGTAGCCAGACTAATCACAGTATGAGTAATACTTGAGAGGTCCTCGGAGTTAGGGCCTTATACTGAGGCTACAGTAAATCTCTTTTTTTCTAATTCAAAAATTGCAGCTGCCCAGCATCCTGTGGAGTCGGTGAATGTTTCTGTCATCCTTATTTTTGACAAATGTCTCACTAGAGTTGCCGTAATACCCTGTAATCATGTAGGCTGACTATGGTGGTATTTCTGGTCCAAATTGCATATTTATTACAGAACTTGAAGAACCAAATTCTGTAGCAGTTATCCTAGGCAAAAAGGAGAACTGAGTCACAAAGAGTGTTCAAATGAATCTACAGCCAAATTAATAGCCATACCACTGCAAAATGGTGTCTATTGGGAGTGGTTAGGCTGTCAAGTCCTAGGACAAGTGCAGAATGTACAAATGCCACACACATTTTGTCTCAACCTAGATGACATCTTGTCACCAGGACCATTTTCAAGAGACTGGGATAAAAACACTATAAAGGATTTGCCTGCAGATCTGCTATCCTTCTCTTTCAGTCACTGGAGGCTCAGCTGAAGAACCAATGCAGATTGATTCTGTCAGAAGAAGACTTGGTTCTGAGGAAAAGGAACTTTGAAAAAAAAACAACTTTGTCTCTACTTTGGTAAATTGGTGCACTTTGATCACTGCTTTCCTCATTGACTGGAAAACTCAGCATTAAGAGCAGAGTAAGACTAAGTGATTCAATGGATAGATCTGCTAAAAGATGGATCAAATTTTCTTTACAGATGAATTTATCCTTGCCCAAGGACAAATCTATGTAGCTGTCCTCATTGATTCTGGGGCCACGTGTAATTTTATAGCCTCAGAAAGTCACTGAAGAAAACAAAGATTAAAGTGAGATTATAGTTCAGTGAAAATGTCAGTAAAACATAACATTTTAAACAAAAAAAACATTGGAATTCACCAGTTATAGGTAACTGAAGTAGCTAAAACTTGTACCCTCGCCATTCACTGCTTATGACCTCACATATTGCATCACTTATGACATTTTCTATGACATCATTAATAACATCACTGATGACATCTGAAATTACATCATTAATGACATTTTTGTCCATGGCGAGGGCACGCTAAGCACAACTGAAGAGTCCCAATTAAGCCAAAACTGGTCTTTGGTTGCTTGTGATTCGGTTCAGGGAGTACCTGGCCTGAAAGTTTTGGGCTGGACTGTTCTTATTGACAAGGTCAAGGTCAAGACTGATTTGCATATTTGTGGGTCCAAACTGAGGTGGCATAGTGGGCAAAAGAACAATGGGTTGGAATGTTAACCCCAGCAATTTCCAGTGGTTAGACTTAATGCAAACATTCCTTCCATCACCTTTTGTTGTTTCATAAATGGATACCCACACACACAAACACGCACAGGCATGCACACACAAACATGCACATATATATACTGGGTAGTTATAGTTAGGACCACATTTCCATAGGAAATAGATTTTTTTGGTTTACTAGTAACATTGGCGCCATTTGATGAATCTTCATGAACCATTCTAAAATAAAGTCTCTTTCACCTAAGCTCCTTCCTGGAAAGTTTCAGAGTGATTCGTCAAATGGTGGCCGAGAAAATGGGGCTGTCCCAAAATGCATTTTCCCCATGCAATTTTCCAAAGAAAAATTGAACAGCAAAAATAGCAAAACGGAATTACACCAAATTTGGCAGAAAGCCAGACCATTATCCAGAAAGTGTGCTTTTTGTGATTTGGTGTAAAATTGTTTAATAATTTGTGAGCACTAAAGGTTCAAAATGTATGTATAGATCATGCTGCTGAGGATCCACGGCGCCAACAGATGAAAAGATAAGATGTGATTGACTGCCACAACATCAACAAAGATGGTTGGGCAGAAGTTATAGTTACTTCAGTTAATTATAAATGGTGAATTTCAGTGGTTTTTAGGGTTTAAAATATTACTTTTCACTTAAAAAAACTAAAGTTAAAGTGACATTATAGTTAAGTGAATTTCTCAGGCTTTTATAAAACTGTAAAGTAAGATATTATATCAGACATAACTATAACGTCACTTTAGCCTTTGTTTTTTTTCAGTGAATATAAATCTGTATGTGAGTGTGTGCGTGTGTATATTATGTCATTTTAAAAACTAATACTTACCTGCATCATAAAATGCTGTGTTGTAAGTATGCTGTTTAAATAGGCTGTGTGGTACTTACCTTGGTGGTAAAAAATAGTGTGGAAAAGGTCACACGTGGTAAATGATGTGTGGTAAAGGTGACATACAAGCATTTAACACTGAGTTCAGCCATGAGCCAAAAACAGTGAGAAACACTACCGCCTCTAATTCTTTCTGAGATTTATTCCAGATATTTCACAAGAAACACTTTTCTGGAGGCTGTAAAGAAAGCTCGGAAAGACATTCCTCAGCAAAAATATTTGCAGAAAGAACCAAAGCTAAGACACATTCACTAGAATAATCTGTACAGAGAGAAGGAACCGCCCCAACAGAATAACTCAAATAATTAAACATGTTAATGATGTAATAATGCTCCTTCAGCCGGTCATGCTGGTTCCCATGTGTGGGAAAATCGATCCAAGAGTACTTAGCATGCTGTATTTCTTGGTTACAAGCTAAAACAGTACGTAGAAAACCTATAGGTCTTTTCCACCACTTGCCCTCTGCTTCTCAAAAAAGGTCGACCATATCAATGGCTGATATTGTTGATTTAATTGGCTCTATCACATAAACAACCTATTTATAACAACTGAATGTAGCCAAGAGAGCTTGTAAATATCATGCTAACCATCATCAGCCTGTTCCAGCCTACATAATAGGAGATTTGGTTTGTCTCTACACTCGTCATCTGCACCTTCCAGAATACCATGTGAAGTTCAAACCTAGGTTAGTTGGTCCCTTTCCAGTTTCCCAGATAATCAACCCACTTGCAGTGCACCTCTCCCTCCTCATTCCCCCATACATCCAATTTTCCTCTCTATTTTCTAAAGCCCTCTCCTTCCCTTCCACTTCAAAAAACTCTACCACTAGTTGATAGTGAAGAGCCTGAATATGAAGTTGGTTCAATCCTCAGTTCTTGTCCAGTTCGTGAACACTTACAGTATCTTATACACTGGAACACGGATGGGCCAGATGAACTGTCTTCGGAGCTTGCTTTGTTTTTTAAAGCCTCTTTGTCTGGACAAATCCTTACATCATAGATTTTCTACCATATCGGGGGAGGTTTGAGGATGGGTTTACTGCCAGGACTGACCCAAGAATGAATTATAAGGTGCACTCTTCAGACTCCACAAAGTTGTGCGCACGACAAAATTGGGGGTACATCACAGAACAGAAAGATGACATGAAAGCTATGGCTACCAGGGAGTTGGAGATTTCGTGAATCATGCACAGGGTCAGATTGGCCTACAGGGCAATCAGGCACTGCCCAACCGGATGGTCTAACACGTCAGTGTATGGGCCATTTTTGGGACTGTTTGTGGGCCTGTTTTATTGTCTGCCATACGGTTTTTACTATTGATTTCATTGATAATGAAACAAACATTGCCTGCAGCCAGCTCAAATCCATGCAGTCTTGGATAGCGTGCAAAACGTTTATACAGCTGGGGAGATATTCACAAGAACGTGCGCTAAACATCTCCAAAAAATGTTAACGCAACTTTACACATCGCAGTCTATCGCGGGAAAATAACTCTGTGTTAACATGGAATTCACAACACGGCGGTACCATGCGATAGTCTCCCGAAAAGGCGGACAATGTCCGCGATACAACAACCGCAACGGTGATTAACCCCAAACCCCAACGCAAAAAAACATGCGATGGGCCAAACCGCGATGAGGAAATCAGCGATAAGCAGCGCCAGGCCTGCAATACACACACGGCAGGCGGGAAAATCCCTACAAAAGTAGAAAAAACACACAAACACAAAATAACCAACACCGAAGCACCATGGAGGCAGCCGGAGCAGGCGCAGAGGACGAGCGGAACCCCACAAGCACCCCGGACGACCAGCCTGGAACCTCGGGGACAGGGAAGGGCAAGGACAAGAAGAAGAGGAAGACGAAGTTCAGTCCGCAGGAGAATAGGATCCTGGTCACGGAGGTGATGGAACACCATCAAGAACTGTTCGTCACCTCCAACGTGTCATTGGGCATGAAAAATGGAATATGGCGGTCCATCGTGGACAAGGTGAATGCCGTCGGAGAGCACAGGAGGTCAATGGACGAGGTCAAGAGGCGATGGATTGACATCAAGCGCAAAACCAAGGAGAAACTCGCAGGCAACCAGAAGGCAGCAATGCAGACTGGAGGTGGGAGCCCAGCACCACAGCTAGAGCTGGATGACATGGAGGAGCTGGTGTCGACAGTCATCAGTGTGGAGACCGTGGCAGGAGTCGGGGGAGCGGACACTGCTCAACATGACACAACACAACAGCAACAGGGTGAGTAACCACCAGGTACTGGGGGATGGGGGAGATGGCCACAATGGCACACATGCACAATCAAGCAGAGCACAGTGCACACCCACAATGACTCTGGATCATGGCCCTGATCTACAGACTGTCACAATGTATATTGCCATGCTGTCTGAATGTGAACATTTACCATGCGGCTACATACATGTGGACACATTGTAACACAGCATCTCCCCTTCACATTGCAGGGGCACCGTCAACACCTCCTGCAGAGCAGTCCCAGCCACTCTTCACTGATTACGAGGAGGACACCACCAGCATCGACACCCAAGCCCTCCAAGACATCATTGAACTCATCCGCCAATCACCTCCAGGACCAGGTCAGCCCAGCTGCATCGAGGAGACCCCACCCACTCCACAAACCACCCAGCAGGAGGCACCCACAACCCCGGCTGTCTCCCAAGACCCCCCGAACAACACATGGCCTTCCAACGCCATGTGTTGGAGGGCCAGAGGGAGATGGCTGAGCAGGTGCGGGTGGGGTTCGACCTCATGGCTACCAAACTTGACGCCATCCATGGGTGTCTAAGTCCCATCAGGGACCACCTCCAGTCCCTAACGGACACCCACACGCCACTCCATGGTCTCAAATGAGCCCTGGCTGACATCACTGGAGTCATGACCCGGAGACAAGAATACCTGTCCGCTCAGAGTGGCTCCAGCGATCTCAGCCGGGAGCTGGCACACATGCGGAGGCTCATGGAGGACATGGTGCGGATGGAGGCGGAAATGATGGCAGCCACCGCTGCACATCAGCAAAATGTAGCTGGGATCTACCATGCCCTGCATGTCCTCATCATGGTATTGCTGCCACAAGGCATGGCGCAGATGAATGCTGCTGCTCCTACACCATCCACATCTCCGCCCCCTGGTGTGTCAGTGCCTCACAGTGCAGCAGGTATTTCCACTCCGGCACCTGATGTGTCACTGCCACACAGTGCGGCCGACAATCCACCTCCGGCCCCTGATGTGTCAGTGGCACACAGTGCCACAGCCGGAACTGCACCACCCACAGCTGGGGCAGAGCACACATCCGAGGACGTGGATGGGATTGAGATCAGAATGAGGCACTAGCATTCATGTCCACCACCTGGCCTGTTGCTGCTTGGTGCCGCACATGGCCCCATGACCTTCCACTGACCACCGATACACTCTGCTGCACTCACCTTGGACCGCGACATGGACTTCCATATCCTATTTGGTGACCAATGACACGGCGACCAGACTGCGGACTGTACCCTTCCTCTTCCGCTGTACTTGTCATTCCCCGATGGACTCTGGCTGGCCCTCCACGGGCCCATATTGTGAAGTGGGGTTGGCATGGCCCTGTACTGCTCCAGCTGCAAAACTCCACTGGATGTGCATTAAACATTCAGAAATGCACAGCTGTGTCATGTCTTTCATCATTCATGTTTGGATGTGTGGAGGAATGTAGGGTCAGTTATTCCCCCTAACGTCAATGATGCTCATCTAGTGGGATTCCAGTCACAGTGTGCTACATTGCCAATTGCGTTCCGGGTGCCGTAGACACTACAACAGGGACACACGCATTAGTCACTTCTTTGTCCGGACATGGACTGAGCCACGCCCAGGGCCCCCGAGTCATTGTTGCAAGCCCTGCGCTGGTCCGGCATATGCCAGGCCAGACCACTTCGCTTACGCTCCGAGGGGGGGCCACATAGCTACATATCGCAGGTTTACACGCTAGTGGTCTGCAGGTCACTGGTCTAGTTGTCAGCATGTCACGGCCACTCCCTGAGGGCAGGTTTGCACACACACCACACCCATCCGGCACAGGCGTCACAGGCCATGTGACCCCGCCAATATAAGGGGCCGACAACGTCACATTCCCCACTGCCGGTGGTGACTGGATGACGGACGTTCCACGATTCTCAATCATAAAGGGCCCATGAGTTGTTGCGCACAGTGTTAGTGGCACCCGAAGCCATGCAGCCGTCACGGGCCTACCACCACGTGGCGCTGACTGGGGTTGCACAGGGTTAGTGGCACCCGAAGCCTTGCGGCTGTCACGGGCCTACCACCACATGGCGCTGACTGGGGTTGCACAGGGTTAGTGGCACCGAAATTGCTGAGCGGGTGTGCAGCCTGCGATGATGACGTGTGCACTGATGTGGTCTCTGCCATTGATGCCTCAGGACTCAACGTCATGTGTGGGACCTGCTGGTCCGCGGTGCGGGTCCGCATGATGTGGAGCATGCCATGGTGGCGGGACCGGGGCCTGGAGCTTGAACGGGCACGTGGTGTGCCCACTGGTGGACACACCGTTGGCGGCAGGTGAGCAGTGGGACCTGGGTGCGCAAGTGCAGACAGCCAGCGCTGGCCGGCGGGAGGGGGTAGGGTGCGGCTGCATGTGTGCGCAGGACGGACAGGCGTTGTTGCCGTGTGCAGTGAGATGGACTCTGCCATGATTGACTCTGGCCTCGATTACAGATTGCAGACCTGGTGGCTTGCAGTGTATACTGGCATGTGGTTGATGACACACCGGTGGCAACAGGTGAGCAGTGGTGCCTGGGTGCGCAGGGGTGGCAGTGACCCTCTCTCTCTCTCTCTCTTCCTTTCCTTCTCTCTCTCTCTCTCTCTCCCTTCCTTTCCTTCTCTCTCTCTCTCTCTCTCTCCCTTCCTTTCCTTCTCTCTCTCTCTCCCTTCCTTTCCTTCTCTCTCTCTCTCTCCCTTCCTTTCTCTCTCTCTCCCTTCCTTTCCTTCTCTCTCTTTCTCTCTCTGCCTTTCTTTCCTTCTCTGTTTCTCTGTGTCTCGCTCCTTTGATGTGCGCATGACACAAGTTCTGATTTGGTGTTTTTTTTTCCAGGCTGTGACATGAAGGTTGTCCAGGACGGACCCGATAGGAGTCTTCCGCATTGGTGTTTTGTGTTGTATTTCAATAAAGTTTTTGGTTGTTACTTCAATGATGAGTGACTGTTTCTCGTTCTTCTGACCACACATGTGTGTTTCTTTTTGTCATTGTGCGTCATCATGTGCTTTTTGTCGCTCTTGTGTCGTGTACGGTATGTGTTTGTCCGGGGGGGGGGGCCTGGGAGTGGTGGCGGTGGGTGTTGTGGCCCTCATGGGTCTCCGAGCTGCATGATCATTGTCTCCATGGCATCTGTGGGTCTTCAGATGTGGCTCTTGGCTGGGCTCCCTTTCATGCTGCAGGTAGTTGTCCTGCCTAACACCAGCAAAAGGCAGGTGTTAATTCCCTGCTGCTACCGTGGCTTATCGCCTGTTTTTGGTTCGCATCGCAAATCTGGCAGTTCGTTGTGAATGTGGTGTAGTGGTGTTTTCGTGTGTTTTTGCACGGGAACGCCTACTCTGCATCTCATTAGGGTTAGTTGGTGGTGTCACACGTGGAGGTAAATTTTGCGGCAGTTATCGCGGGAATACTGGCATTGTCTGCAGTTTGCACCCGCTTGTGAATGGGGCGTTAAATCTATCTCCACTTTTGATGCGTTAAGGTGGCGATAACTCGGCGATAAGTCCTTGTGAATATGCCCCCATGTCTTTACAAGTTCAAAACGGCCACAATTTGCAAACCTAGCCCACTTTTGATTCACTAAGGGGGCCCACTCTTAGATGGTGGGCGTTCATTGTATAAACAATAAGGCTCGTACACATCCCACGCATTCACAGAACCAGATTAGAAGGAGCACCTTTCTCTTACATCGCTCCTAAAGAGTGGAGCAACCTCCAGCTCTACATCAGAGCCTCCTCCTCTCTTTTTAAATTCTGCAAGAAGCTGAAGACCTGGCTTTTCAATTATCCAACCTACCCTAAGGAGGGCTAGGCACACACACCTGTTCAGTGGCAGCAAACCCTTGCAGGTGATAGTGCGCTCTACAAACATAACATAAGATTACATGACATAACATAACAATGGTGAATGATTCAGTGTACCTTTGAGATGTAAAATAGTCCCTTTTGCATTGCAATGCAAGCACTCAATAGGAGACGGAATGATACTCTAAACAGCCAATGGTATGAGGGGAGAGAGCCCTTCTCCTCTGGGTGGAGTAAAAGCCCTCTCTATGTATATTTTAAAAAATTGGTAATAATATGTTTTGCAGGCAGATGTGCTGTCAATCCAGAACTCAAAACATCAGCGTACATGATGAAAAAACACAGTGGGAGGGCAGAAGGTTCGCAGTGGTAGACTCTTAGAGGTGTCCCATTAGTCATAGCAACAGAGCAAGGACTACTAGAAGCGCTATTTTCCCATGTTTATTCCAAGGCAGAATGATACTGTAAAGCAAAACATGCGCAAAATGAATTAGGATCGGACCCGCACCCATTAGTTGCCTTTGCTTGCTTTAATTAGTACTTGAGAGTCGAGTCTTTTAGGGCAAAAAAAAAGGCGCTTGGCACACCAGACGGGAATTTGTACCCTTTCTTTAGCGGCCATGATTGCTTTAGTAGTTTCAGTTCAGCTCTGTCATATAGAAATAGTCACTGATGTGCTTTGTCACAACTTATTAGGCCTCCGACAATCCTACTACTATCTGTTAGGCGCAGAGTTAGTGGAAGTGTGCCCTGCTATGAATTCACACACCAAAACAGGCAGCACAAGTCATACAAAGTCTCTTTCCGTGGAGCCTGACCTAAATCAGTCTTTCCCATCAAATAGGATTGTGTTACATGTTATTTAGCAGATTGATTGCTGCTATGGCAACCGCACCCCCTGCTTTAGTCCTTGATAGCTCCTTGCCTTTGTTGCCAGTTAAAACAAGCAGAAATTAAAATATGTTTGATGGTTTAATTTGTTTTGACACGGCTGCTATCAAACCTGCATTGTTTTTGTAGAGATAAAATGAAGCGTTAGGTGTTAAATAATATTTACATTTATTCTGAAAGTGGTAAGCCGCTGAATGGCACTGACTAATGCTACCGAAACTGAACATCCATCTCCCTCGCAGAGGGCTGCTTGTATCGCTTTGTTCTTAGCTCATGTCACTTCAATTTCCAGGGGCCTCTGCCTCGGTATGCACACATATTTCCATTATGTCCCCATGTATTGCTGATAGCAGAATCCACGGAACAGAAAAGAAGAGAACGTAATGGCTATGCAAGCGTGAGACAACGAGGTAGCCATTCTCCGAGACAAATAGAATGCAAATCATCTAGAAAAGAAACGTTTAAAATAACCCAAATAGCCCCACACTGTAAACAAAATTAATGATCAGCTCAGTTAAATAATAGTTTTTACTGAAGAACAAGCGGTGATCACTAGGGTTTAAAAAAAAAAAATGTTGGTAGTTGTGGAAGTTATAGAAGGCAGACTGGCTGTGGTGTGTGAGTGTAGTCATTCGTAGTGGGCTCAATCAGGTGCTTGTATAGCACGGCTTATCACCCGTGGGGCTATCCAGGTGCTGGGCTGCGAGATTCAGTTGAAAAGCCAGGTCTTGAGTTTCTTCCTGAAGTCTGTCAGAGTAGGTGATGTTTGGAGGTGGCCAGGGAGGGTGTTCCAGGACTTTGCTGCGAGGTGGGAGAAGGAGCGTCCACCTGAGAGGTGGCGGTGGATGCCGGGGGTCTGTGCGAGGGTGAGGTGGGCGGAGCAGAGGTTTCTGGGTGGTTGGTGGAATTTCAGGCAGTGGTTCATGTGTGCAGGTCCCTTGTCATGGAGGGCTTTGTAGGCGTGGATCAGTAGCCTGAACTGGCATCTCTTGGGGAGCCAGTCAGGTGTTGGGTGATGTGGGTCCTTTTCAACATGTTCAGGATCAGTCTGGCTGCTGCTTTCTGTATTGTCTGAGGTATTCTCATGAGCTCCCTGGTGGTGCCTGCACAGAGTGTGTTGCCATAGTCAAGACGGCTGGCGATGAAGGCTTGCGCCACTGTTTTTCTGGTGGTGATGGGAAGCCATTTGAAGATTCTGCAGAGCATGCGTAGAATGTGGCTGAGGAGGCGGTGTTGACCTGTCATTTAATGAAGAGTTCATTGTCCAAGATGATGCAGAGGTTCCGAGCATGGTCTTTCAGTGTGGGGGTGGGTCCGAGTTCCGATGGCCACGCGGTGTCTTTCCATGAGAGGGGGGTGGCTGCCGAAGATCAGCATTTTGGTTTTGTCAGCGTTGAGCTTCAGGCAGTTGTCCTTTATCCAGGAAGATACGTTTTTCATACAGTTGTGGAAGTTGGGTTTTGCAGTGGTGGGGTCCGCTGAGAGTGAGAGGACGAGCTGAGGGTCATCAGCATAGGAAATGATGTTGATGTTGTGGGCTCTGGCGATGTCTGCTAGCGACATCATGTAGATGTTGAAGAAGATAGGACTGAGGGATGAACCTTGAGGGATGCCACAGTGCGTTTGGGTTGTGAGTAGGGGTGGGCAATGAACTCCGCTACGCTAACGGAGTTTGTGGAGAATTGTTAACTACGCATTCCATTAAAAACACGGAATTCAAGCAAAAACTCCATCACTCCGCGTAGTGGAATCAGCTACTAAACTGCACCCACAAATGCTTTGATAAAGCAACTTTACATGCTAAAAAGCATATAACCAATTCACAATATCAGCCAATGAGAGACGTGATGATTTTGGGATCCCCCCTAACATAGGAAGAGGACCAAGCAGATGCCTTGAACACAAAGAGTGCATCATGCTGAACAATTCAGTGGTGCTCCCATCCTGTTAGGACCAACCCAAGCACAGTTATGGGCAAAAATACAATCCTAACAAAAGGCCCTGCAAAGCATTATGGGATGAGATTAGGAGATGGCAGTGAATATTATAGTATCCAGTATCAAAATAATTCTACAAAGAGCTGCAGTTCAACTCGTCGTTACTAGGTGTCCCTCACAAGTCAAATGCAAAAGCATTGAAATTATTACATCAAGCTGCAGTTCCACTAGTCGTTACTAGATGTCCCTCACGAGTCAAATGCAAAAGCATTGAAACCCTTTCATGAAGCTGCAGTTCCACTAGTCGTTACTAGGTGTCCCTCACGAGTCAAATGCAAAAGCATTGAAACCCTGAGCTGAGAGCTAATACTATAAATTCTACAAAGAGCTGAACTGCAGCTTCATGAAAGGGTTTCAATGCTTTTGCATTTGACTCTTGAGGGACATCTAGTAACGACTAGTGGAACTGCAGCTTGATGTAATAATTTCAATGCTTTTGCATTTGACTCGTGAGGGACACCTAGTAACGACGAGTTGAACTGCAGCTCTTTGTAGAATTATTTGGATATTGGATACTATAATATTCACTGCCCACTGCTAATCTCGTCCCATAATGCTTTGCAGGGCCTTTGGTTGGGATTGTATTTTTGCCCATAACTGTGCTTGGGGTAGTCCTAAGAGGATGTGACCACCACCGAATCGTTCAGCAAGATGTGCTCTTTGTTTTCAAGGCATCTGCTTGGTTTTCTCCCTAGGTTAGGGAGGATCTCAAAATCATCACCTCTCTCAACTGCTTGCTAAGTTTTCATTTTCACTTTTGTGAAGTGACTATATGCATTTTAGCATGTAAAGACAGAGATACTTGTTATTTTACCTAAAGTATATGAGGTCTCTGTTAATTAAGTGGGAAGCGGAGCATAGTTGCGGAATTCACGGAGATTGTGTTCAACTTTGTGGAATTCCGCTTAGTAGTACTCCGCCAACTACGCCCACCCTTAGTTGTGAGGTGAAGGGGAGGAGATGGATTCTTTGGGTGATCCCCGTGAGGAAGAATGCCATCTATCTAAGGGTATGATCTTTGATTCCGATTTGGTGCAGCCATTTGATGAGCCTATGGTGGGAGACAGAATTGAAGACTGCAGAGAGGTCTAGGAGGATCAGGGTGGCAGATTCTTCTCTGTCAAGTAGGGTGCAGATGTCGTCTGTCGGGGCGATCAGGGCAGTCTTGGTGCTGTGGTTGGCTCTGAATCCTGATTGGGAGGGATCTAGTAAGTTGTTTCTCTCCATGTTGTTTCTCTCCAGGTGTTGCATGAGCTGAAGGTTGATGGTTTTCTCCAGGACTTTGGCTGGAAACTGGAGCAGCAAGATGGAGCGGTAGTTCTGGAGATTGCTGGGGTCTGCAGAGGGTTTCTTGAGGTGAGGTCTGACCTCTGAGTGTTTCCAGGCATCAGGAAAGGTGGCTGTGGTGATGGGGTCATTGAGGATTTTGGTGAGCTGGTGGCTGATTTTGTCGCTTCCAGGGTTGAAGTCGGTGGGGGCATGGATCAGAGGGTGCTCCAAGTGGATGGAGTTAATTAGGGTCATAGTGTTTGGTGTGCTGAACTGTTCCCATGAGTTGAGCGGGTGGCTGCTGGTAGTCCTCGTGGAGGTAGGAAGGCTGAGGAGGTCGGTTGGCTGGGGATTGATGTTTCTGTATATGGTGGCTATATTGTTGTGGAAGTGTTATGCTAGAGCGTCTCAGAGTTCCTGTGAGGTGGGGATAGAGGTCTCATGGCAGATGGGCTGGAGAACTCTCTGACGATGGTGAAGAGTTCCTTGGTCTGGTTGGCGCTGGTCTTGATGAGGATTGCCACGGCCTCCCTTTTTGCGTCCCTGAGCTGCTGGTGGTAGGTTTTAAGGCCTGGTGAAGAGTTTGCAGAGTAGTGGAGAAATCGGGTGTGGCCTCCGACCGCCTCTCAGCAATCCCACTCAGCAGCCAGGGAGACTTCATCCCCCAACTAGCAGCGCGCAATGAGGCGTGTTTGCAGAGTGGTGGAGAAAGGGGGCTTGGCCACCAAAAACCTCTAAGCAAACCCACTGTGTGGGACTTGCTGGGGGTAACAGGAGGGGGAGTTGGCCCCCAAGGACCCTCAATAGCCAAGGGGACTTAATCCCCCTACTAATGATGTCATCAGTGATGTCACTGACCATGTCATGAGTGATGTAATATGTGAGGCCATAAGCAGTGCATTGCAGGGACGCGAGTTATAGTTAGCTCAGGTAGCTATAACTGCTGAATATCTCTGGTTTTGTATGAGTGAAAACTGAGCCTAACTATAACGTCTCAGTAACCTTTGGTTTTTCAATAAATAATATATATATATATATATATATATATATATATATATATATATATATATATATATATATATATATATATATATATATATATATATACTACCTTACTACCTGCTGGCGATCGACAGTGGGTAGTTATAGCTAGGAAGTAGTTTCCGTAGGAAAAGTGGTTTTTTGACTTGCCTATATTTTGGGCGTAGTTTGACGAATCTTCACAACATTTTCCCATACAGTGCCCTGGTAATTCTTGTTGCGCATGGAAAGTGTCGGGGTGATCCGTCAAGTGGGGGCCGAGAAAAAGAGGGGGGCAAAAAACAAGCATTTCCAATGTTAATTACAATAGGACCTTTAGACACGTCTACAGTCCGAACTGCAGAATGGATTTACACCAAATTTGGCAGAAAGGTAGATGTTGGTTCAAGGAAGTGCCTTTTTGTGATTTATTGTAAATCCATTTTGTAGTTGCGGAGTTATTTAAATACATTTTCAATTGTATATATAGGGACGAGGAGAATATCGACTCCTCCCGATCTCGTGCTGATATCTGATTGTCTGGCAACACTTCAAACCAGGTAGTGTTGGCAGCCATCTTGGGACTAGGCTTGAGCCGAGTCCCAGGAAACAGGTTAACAAAAAGAAAAGGGGGCAGGGTAGAAATACCCTGACCCCCTAGGCATCTTGGGGGGGTCCCACAGGGACCCCGCAGTGCCAAAAAAGCATTTTTTGTTACATTTTCAGCTGGCTCCATGGATACTGCCAAAAATAAATGTGGTACGTTAATTTTTGGCCCTTGGGTGGGCCAGGTCCCAGGAGCATTTTTTAATAAGGGAGTGGGGTGCACAGGCCCCCCTTCCTGGGGCTTAATATTGCCCCAGGGACCACTACCTCCCTGGGACTTCTTTTCATAGGGACCCACTGCCCAGGGACCACCACCTCCCTGGGGCTTATATTCTTTTTAAATGGGGGGCTCTCGGAACCCCCCAGCCCCAGGGCCTGCCACCTCCCCGGGCCTTTACCTGAAAAAATGCGGGGGCCACCACCAGCTTGCTAGAAGCAGAGCAAAATTGTTTTCACAGAGAGGGAGCAGCATGTTCAGCAGCTCCCGCTCTGTGAAAGCAATGCGGGCTCCCGCAGGAGGCGGGGAGCAGGCAGGGACTGCAGGGGCCTTGAGGCTTCCTTTACAGTCCCCAACAAAAGTAACTGGATGCCCTGGGTAGGACCAGCGCACCCAGGAGAGGGGCCGACCCGAGGGATGTGGTCCCCGGAGCCAAAATCGGCCAGGGAGGGGTGCTGCTTGGCCTCCATCCCTTTAATTAAAAAAATAATTTTAAAAAAAAGGCCGGGCTCTGGGGATTGGGGTCCCCGAGGCCAAATTGCCCCAGGCAAGTGAGGCCATGCAGCCCCACTCCCCTAATAAATATATATATTTTTTTTTAAAGCTGACAGCAAGTCACCAGAGGCCCTGCCCCCTTACTCCACCACTCTGCAAATGAGCCTCCTGGTGCACAACTGATTGGGGGATGAAGGCTCCTTTGCTGCAGAGAGTCCTTGGGTGCCAACAATCCCTCATGTTACCTCCAGTAAGTCCCACACATAGGGATTGCTGAGAGGTGATCGGAGGCTGCCCTCTTTCTCCACCACTTTGCAAACGTGCTTCCTGGTGCACTACTGGTTGGGGGATAAAGTCCACTTTACTCCTGAGGGTCCTTGGGGGCCAACTACCCCTCCTGTTACCTCCAATAAGTCTCACACAGCAGGGTTGCTGAGAGGTCATCGGAAGCCATGCCCCCTTTCTCCACCACTCCGCAAATGCGCCTCTTGGTGCACTACTAGTTGGGGGATTAAGTCCCCTTGGCTCTTGAGGGTCCTTGGGGCAAATTACCTCTCCAGTTACCTCCAGTAAGTGCCACACAGCTGGATTGGTGAGAGGTTGTCAGAGGCTACGCCCCCTTTCTCCACCACTCTGCAAACGCGCCTCCTGGTGCACTGCTGGTTGGCAGATGTAGTCCTCTTGGCTGATGACGGTCCTTAGGGGCCAACTACGCCTCCTATTACCTCCAGTAAGTCCTAGACAGTGGGATTGCTGAGAGGTCTTCGGAGCCCACGCCTCCTTTATCCACCACTCTGGAAACGCGCCTCCTGGTGCACTCTTGGTTGCGGGATGAAGCCACCTCGGATGCTAAGGGTCCTTGAGGACCAAGAAACCCGTCTGTTACCTCCAGTAAGTCCCATACAGTGGGATTCCTGAGAGCTGGCTGGAAGACACCCCCCCTTTTTCCACCACTTTGCAAATGCGAATACCAGTTAAAAAAACCAAAGAAGTTCACTTAAAAACCCAAAGTTTACAGGGACGTTAGAGTTAGGAAATAGAATTTAAAAAACCTTAGAAATTCACTGGAAAAACCCAAAGGTTACAGGGGCATTATAGTTAGGTTCAGACTTCACTCGTACAAAATCTGTGAAATTCAGCAGTTATAGTTACCGGAGCGAACTATAACTTATGCCCCCGCAATGCACTCCTTATGACCTCACATATTACATCACTCATGACATGGTCAGTGACATCACTTATTATACCTTAAATGACATCACTGATGACATTACTGATGAAACCACTCACACCCCCATGCAACCTCTCGTACACCCACTCACACACCCACACAACCACTTACATACCAATTCACAGACCCATACCAGTACGCACACACCCACTCTCTCACTCATACAGCCACTCACACAACCATTCACTCACCCTTACAGCCACTCATACAACCAGTCACTTACCCACACAGCCACTGTTTAGGGTAGAAGCACATGCCCTTTAGCGCTGATTAGCTGTGGCAAAGTGCTCAGAGTCCTAAGGCCAACAAATAGATACAGCAAAAAGTGAAGGTAAGCAGGCAAAAATATGGGGGAAGACCACCCTAAGGATGACAGGTTTAACAACAACGAACAGTTAATTAAGCCAAAGATAGTTCCGAACACATTTTACAATGGGGAACCGATAAACAAAGATTCATTAGAGCTCTGAGCTCCTTTATATAAGTTTTATCCAAAACATTCATGGATTTTTCAGGAAGCACTACTGCTCCGTACAGTAAAGTAGGTACTAGTTTTGTTTCCAACACACTTAGGGATTGACAGACAGCGTCTCCTCCATGAACTCTCATACATTTGTATACTGAAAGTGACACTGTGCGGACCTTAGCTTTTAATTTGGAAATATGATAACCATCTTAATCTGTTGTCGACCATGAGGCCCAAATAGTGGTATGTCGGTACTTCTTCGAGAATGTCGCTGTCAATTTTTATTTTTACATGATTCTGGGCTTTGCCTAACATCACAACCTTTGCTTTACTGTGATTGAATTTTAAGTCATTTTCAATATTACATTTTTGTAGATTCTATAGCTGTGATTGAAGTCCTGATAGAGTCAAAGTAAAATAATATCATCCACATATGCCAAATAACTTATTGGTGTATCTCCTAACTTAGGGACCAATCCCACAGGAGAATTAAAAAAGATTTGATAGTTCCGCAATGTAAAGTGAAAATAAAAGTGGCTTTAAAATACAACCCTGTTTTAGTACATTAGCTGTTGATATTTTTGAGGACAAGACATTTTTAGTTCAACTTAAACTGTAGCCAAGTTTTGTCATTTACAAATATTAAAAAATAATCCCATCATTGGACAGTTTCTCCCAGAGATTTTGTCAATTTACTTTGTCAAACACCGACAAATAGCCAATGTAACGTACGTATAAATATAGGGTTCTTTTTAAGGTTTTGTCAACCAATAGATTTTATATATACACGTTTCAGCGATTAGCTTTCTTCAGTGCTGGTTTCAACAGTGGGGTTCATCACACCTGGGGATTTGTTAAATGTAATGATCACTTCTTCCATTGGAGTACAGTCTCAATCCCACCTTAGCCTTAAAGATGCAGTGTCCCATCCACTGTGCTTCACCATTTGCCTTTCACCCAGGCATGCTGCGTCAGTGTGTTTTACATCTGCCACGGCGTTTCACAGCTCACTGATTCTGCATTGTGTTGTGTGATCAAGACAGCGCCGTCTGTCGAAACGTGTTACTGTGTGTGATTAAACTTCCACTTTGGCACTAACCGAGAGCGCGGACATTCTCTTCTTTTTTTTTTGTGTGGCATTTAGCTGTCGGCTTGATCCGCCGACATCACGCGCCGCCTGCCTCAGACCAAGAATCCTGGCAGGAGCAACTGTTGTGTGGGATATATATATATATATATACAAAAAAAGAAGCAGAAAACTCTGGGTATTTCTCAAGTTTAGGTGGAAAGCAGCTCCAATAAAGAGCACTCTCAACACCAGCGACACTAAATTTGCTCACCTCAAATGTCTGCTTTTCTATCAAAGTCTTTAAGCATAGGATTAGCACAGTGCCATCCCTGCCGAGATAAACAAGCATTTACAATGCAATAGGTCTCGCATTGGTGAAAGCTAGAGCTCTTGGTCTTGAAAATGACAACGTTTTTTGCTTTAGTTTTTTTGTGTGCAGTGGAGTGATGATATTTGCATATCGCTATCGCCATTCAAATTACCTTGCGGCACTGGAGAACCAGAAAATGAGAAATAGGTTATCGGGGAGGGGAGACAAGAGTTATATGCTGGCTGGAAAAAAAAGGTAACAACATCCTGGAAATAGCAAACACTCATAGGGAATGCAAGATTAATGTAAGCAGGAACAATATATTCACCTTAACGCTGGTTGTGAATAAAACCAATCTATCCACTTTACGACCACTCTATCTTGCTTCATTTAGTGATTTTGTTTTGTATTCTTAACGTTGTTATTTTTTTTCTCGGCCCGAAGCTGCACTTTTGAATAGAAAAATGTCTGGAAAACTCGACATTTGCAGGCAAGGATTTTGGATCCATTTCACAGGGGAACAAAGCAAGGAAAGGAGAGGAAAGAGAGGGTAAGAGCTGTTTGTTGAAGTAAGGGTTTTCAGCAAATGAGGAGGAGCGAGACCGAGACAGAAGAAAGTGAGAGGGGGAGGGGCAGCTGTAGAGCAGGAGAAGTGAACACTGACTGTTGTTGAAAGAAAGAAGAGAAAACGAAAGAGAGGGATGCCATGATAACACGACGAAGTTCACATCCCTCGGTTTCAACACTTCGTTATTTTTGAGCTCAGATTTTATTACTACGCAGCAGGCCACGAAGATTTGCCTACAGGTAGTGCGCTCTACAAATGATATCCTATCCTATCCTCTGCCAAAGCCTGCTAGATATTTCAAGAGCAAAGTGAATTGTAAACTCATACAATGTTCACTGTGTGAATCCAGTAAATATAAGACGCAGTGCCCACTATACAAAGGTGCGCCAATGCAGTTTTAATTGTAAATAAAAACAAGCATGCCTTTGATCGCATTCATCACTGTCTTTCATGCAAGGCACAGGCAGTAGTAGTCAGGGGCACAGAGGCTAACAGCAGAACCTAACAAGCATTGGCATAGGAACCTAAAAAGGGAGCTCATAGGTTATGGGGATCGCCACTGGTAGACCGAATCAGAATGGTGCGCCAAGAGAGTAAATTATAAAAAGGTTTAGCTGAGAAGTTGCATATTCAGAATTACATATCATCAATGACATTTGTGCACAAAGTATTTTAAAATCTACAGAAGGAAACTTCCGTCTCCCATGGTCCCACTATAGAGAAGCCTCATAAAGGACCAGCATTTCCAGTGTCCTCTATTAACGTGAACACAACACGGCTGTCCGATTGCATGGTCCGATGAAAGGTGTTCAAATTAGTGGGCGTAGAGACAAACTGGGAATGATACGTGTTATCGCCTATTTCAAGGGCACTCACCTGTGAAAGGCACCTAGAGAATGGTGTAATCACGAGTGCTGTGGGTTTGGCGTATCAAAGTGAGCAAGATATCTGTCTATCAAAGTCTTCCTATAGTTGCAAAAGCAAAAAGAACCAGTGGTGCGCGCGCACCACAGAGGAGCGGGGCTAGGGAGCGCGGCAGCAAAGCGAGACGAACGCGCGCTGCTGCACGTTCTGGCCACCGTCGGGAATGGGCGCGGCAAGGCGGGACATGCGCCCGCCTTTGACCAATCGCGTGCCGTCTCCATTAAAAAACGGACGCTACAGCCAATGAGGGCTTCTGAAAACAAAACCACACGCACGAGCGTGTGGGTCGTTTTCAGAAGCCCTTTCTAGAGGTCTCGCGCTGCGCGAGCAGTGCTGCACACTGCAACGCTAGGCGCGAGACCTAAAAAAGGGAAGACTTTGAAGAAGTCTGCTTCAGGTAGCAAGCATCAACAAAGGCAATAGATCTCATCTATTTTATGTGAGTGCGGAGCTGTTGCCTTTGCCAATGTTTGTTTGTAAAATGTTGTTTTAAAAAAAAGTCAAAGAAAAACGCATTTAAAAAAACTAGAGGAAAAGGTAACACATATCTTACTGTATCTCAAAACTACATTGAATTCAAGCAAGTCATCAAATAAGAAGCAAGCAAATGTGAGTGACAGTAAAACCAAGGAATGGTAAGCAGTGGATGGCTCGAAGCCCACCCACTGTAAGTTTGTAATAGGTATTTTACAGGGAGGCAGCTTTCGCTGACATAAAAAGGATTTGGTTGAGTAAGATTTTTATTTTTGTGAGACACTTTAGACCTTGTGAATTTTTTCGTCTGTTATTTTTGTACCATTGTTCTCTGGAATAGTTGCTGTGGGGAAGGCGTTAGCTATCTGTTCTTTTTAGGAATGTAAAAGATTGACCCGCTATGTCCAGCACTTGACAACATCTGTTGCCATCAGTTCCCCTTTAAAAGTAGAGTAAGTTACAACAAGCATTTGCAATGCAATAGGTCTCGCATTATTAAAGTTAGAGCTGTTGGCTTTGAAAATGACTATGTTATTTGTATTTGTTTTGGATCTGCAATTATAAATAGGGTTCTTATAAGCAAAGCTATCTATTTATAATGTACAGATATGCAAAAAGCTAGATATGAGATATATGTGGAAGAAAAAAGTAGTCCGTAGCAAATGTGAATAATGTATTAGGTATGCAAATGTTTGTAAGAATATTATTTGTGCAATATTAGTATTTATTTAAAATGTGTCTGGAGCCTATTTTTGTAGATTAAGTGGAAATTGTAGTGTTGTTTGTTTCTTGTAAGGAGAAGCAAAGCAGTACACATACAGGCAAGTACACACACACATAGAAATAAACACTGAGACATAGAGATGCAGACACAGACATGCACACACAAAGACAGATAGAGCAAACATACAGAGACGCATATACAGAGATGTACATATAGACACAGACACAAGGAGATCAAAAAGTAAACACAGACACGCACATACAGTAACGAGATGTACACAGAAAAACAAAGATACACATATACAGACAGACACGTACACACAGAGACAGAAACACAAGCAGAGATGCACATATAGAGACTTTAGAAACAAAAGTGCATACACATAGACATACACAAACTGATTCATGCACATACAGAGACATATTGCACATACAAAGACAGTAAGACACATACACACACAGTGATGCACACACTGAGACAATCATGCACACAAAGGCTTGATGCACGTCCTGAAACACTGCTGTACAGACAGACAGTAATACACATACAGACACAGTGATGCACAGACAAAAACAGTAATATACATACAGAGACAGTCATGCACACAGATGAGTGTTGCACATACAGAGGCAGTAATGTAAATACACAGACAAACACGTACACACACAGACACAGTGATGCACTCACAGAGACATAATGCACACACAGACACAGACAGTAATGTGCACACATACACAGTGATACACACACATACACAATGTATCGAAGCAATACTTGTATGCGATCTTTACAGAATGTGTATATCATACATTATGTTTCATGTCCTGCATGTCCACTTTTACTGTTGTTTTCCTTACTATTAGCTTACTTGTAATGCCTATCATGTATACATTTGCAGCGAGCGCATTAACAAAGCGAACACGCGCTAATTAAAAGCACATGCTTAATTACGTATCGAATAACACTGCTGCACGTTACAGACACCACTGAGCATGAACGCTTACATTTCTCAAGAAGCTACAACATGCACACGCCTCCAACTACATAATCGTGGCTTTTAAAGATGTACTCGAGATTCACTTATATACACTATGATTGTTATCACAAACATACAATAATAACGTCACTATCCATTGCATAACCCCTGCCCTCTCGGGTGGTAATTAACAATTGCGTCAGAAACAAAGGTAACTTTTGCAGGGGTTTAGAACAGGGGTTTAGAATAATAGAGTGAACGCCGTAAGCTCACTAGATATGGGGGAGGGAAGGGGGCATTCATCCGGTTCTTTGTGTAGAGAGTCCGAGCACAGGGCAGGTACTGCGGCGCTAGAACGGGCTCACACAAACGGGCACTGTAAAGAAATGGTGTGTCAGCAGCAGCGAGGCTGTGCACACTGGACAGTATGACTAGTTCCCAGAAACTAAAAACTTGCAACACTAAAGCCACTGCGCGTAACGATATTCATTTCACAGTTGTAAGAAGCAGGTAGTTTTACACAGTCTACAATTTAGTGCGCGCATTCGTTTTATTATTTGTAATTAAAGCACTAAACACTACATAAATAACTGTGCGCACATTTACCCCCAATACGTACTAAAAAATAAATTTAAAGAAGCTTGGAGTAAAGCAGAGAGGCCTTGAGTGGGGTTAAGTAGAGTGGGGTAAAGCAGAGCGGCATTGAGCAGAGTTGAGTGGAGTAAAGCAGAGGGGTGTGGAGTAAAGCAGAGTGGTGTGGAGTAAAGCAGAGGGGCATGGAGTAAAGCAGAGGGGCATGGAGTAAAGTAGAGTGGTGTTGAGCGAAGTGGCGTGGAGTAAAGCAGAGTGGAGTAAAGTAAACTTGAGTGGAGTAAAGCAGAGTGGCATGGAGTAGAGCAGAGTGGCATTGGGGTAAGTGGAGTAAAGCAGAGTGGGGTGGAGTAAAGCAGAGTGGTGTGGAGTAAGGCAGAGTAGCATGGAGTAAAGCAGAGTGGCGTGGAGTAAAGCAGAGTGGCGTGGAGTAAAGTAGAGTGGGGTGGAGTAAAGTAGAGTGGATTGGAGTGAGTAAAGCAGTGTGGAGTTGAGCAAAGCAGAGTGTCATAAAGCAGAGTTGAGCAAAGCAGAGTTGAGCAAAGCAGAGTTGAGCAAAGCAGAGTTGAGCAAAGCAGAGTGGCGTAAAGCAGAGTGGCGTAAAGCAGAGTGGCGTAAAGCAGAGTGGCGTAAACCAGAGTGGCGTAAACCAGAGTGGCGTAAACCAGAGTGGCGTTGAGCATTAGTAGAGTGGAGTGGAGTAAAGCAGAGTTGAGTAGCGCAGAGTGGTGTTCAGTGTAGTGGAGTAAAGCAGAGTGGCGTGGAGTAAAGCAGAGTAGAGCCAAGAGGAGTAAAGTAGAGTGGCATAAAGATCAGTGGCGTGGAGCAAAGCACAGTGGCGTGGAGCAGAGCAGAGTGGCATTGAGTGGAGTGGAGTAAAGAAGAGTGGTATGGAGTAAAGTACTGCGAGCATGCATCGCTGCAATGACAGCAGTCCACAGCAAAACACAGAAAATAAGCCAATTAATTGAAATGTGGATTAAACATGACAAACCGGAAAATGAGCTACACAATTGAAATTTGGTGACAGTGGAAGCATGTTCCTCACAGACAACAAAAGCAGCTAAATCCTAGTTTGAGAGCGAACCCTGTCACATGTGTTTGAGGGACAGAGGACATGCAAAACATGCACAATGGTTACCCAACTCATGCACCCGCCCGTTCCGAGGCCTCTCAACCTTCAGTGATTTCATGGGCGGCTAGACCATGGAAAACTAGTATCAACTGCATGAGATGGCGTGCTCTTTGAAAACAAAATAACAGAACATGGAAAACTTCAGCGCATGAAACACCTATAGTGGGATTTAGTTATATATGTATTCAAAAGCACCAGAGCTCTTAATTCTTAAACATTAGGTTATACAAAAAACAACTGCAGGGTTGAAAGCACAATACGAACATTCGTTAAAAATTCAATTTGATTGGTTTTATCCACACATTAATACAAGTACAGCCAATCACAGTGAAGGAACTCGTGAGACATCCAATGTGCCAATTAAACTCCCATTAAAAGACTACAGTCCAGCACCCATTATAATAGGGCCTATCCAAACACCAGTACAACGTGACGAAACCACCATTAAATATAAAACCACAGACGATAAGCACACTAAAAAGATCAGACTCAATACACACAACAAAATTACAAAGATAGCAACAAACATAATTTGACAGCCCCCCCCACCCCTCCACCCCCCACCCCTCCCATACACTCAACAGTGTAACGCACCTAACACATGCAACAGGATCACATACCCTGTGGGTACTGCATTATCACAGGACAGTAGACAATATATGACATACCCAGTAAACACCTCAATACCAAATACATACCACACACTAAAAGTATACACATGCAGGGCCCAATGTAACATGACGGGTCCAATGAAAAAGTCACAGGCACAATACATGCTAAAGCATCATGGAGTGAATACCCACTGCATGTCGCTGGAGAATGAACTCAGGGTATCGTGAGATACTCAGAGGCCATTTGGAGCTCACATCTTAGAAAGAGCAGGAATAACTACATCCGACTATGTGCCCTGGAAGATTGCTGGTTTTATTATATCTTTGTTCATGTAAGAATTCCCTGACTCGTGTAGAGTGGGTAGATTTTTGGGTTTTTAACTTTTGTTTTGTTAGGGCACATGATCATGATCAATATCAAATATCCAGGACCTATTGTGAATCCCAGACCAAACTCAAACTGGTGTGTCACAGATCACAAGCAACAGCAGCAACATTTAGTTGTATTTCAGGTGGCGGCTGTGCGGTGTGCGCCTCACCGCAGAAACAGGGACCCCTTTTGAAGGACAGCTGTGTGCTGTGATTAAGGCTCGTGTCCGCCGCCATGACCGCCAGCCTCTGCCACTCAGGCTTTATGTATGCCTGTAAGGCAATTCATTCTATTTTAACTCTACTTTTGTGCATTTTGACTTTGAAAATATCGCGGAAAATGGTCAGAAGAGGTAAAATAATTCAGGCTCAGATCGCAAAGCTCGAAAAAAGATGCCATCTCTCGATTAAAAGGCAGAGCTGAAAATTCGGAGAGCTTAAAACCCTGCACAGAATGAATCAGACCACAGGCCCTAAATATGATATTATCAAAGACGATTATATTTTGATGTCCCGAGGGAGCTGTAAGCGGAGTGAGGTTGCATAAAAATGAAACAGCGGTGAGGGCAAAGGCAGAATATTTCCTAGAAAAGGAATATTTCGCCTGGGTCTTGGTAGAAATAGCCGCTGCCCCAGACTGAACGGGACAGAGGCTTGGCCAGTGACGAGGACTCAAAGCCGCAGATGATGTGCCGGGCACAGAAACCTCTGCTGCTCCCAGCTCTCTCAGGCTTCACCCCGGCCTGACTCCTTGTAAGATTCACATTACAGACTGTAATTTAATTTTTACACCAGATTTTGTAGGGTTTACGTTACCAAATCTGCCCCTGAAACACTAGACAAATAACTACCTGGGAGCCTCGGTTTATTACATTTGAGTGGGCTTGCTCTTCGGCACAAATGACAGAGGAGGCATATTCTGCACGTGAATGATTTGACGGAAACAGATGAGCCCAGTCATATTTACGGCGGTTGCGCCGTAGCAGGCAGACTATACAGTAGCTGCTATTTTCATATGTACACTAATTCCACAGCAGAGGCAAGATGTAAGCATTTGGTGGATCTGTTATAGATGAATCCGACCCGAGGGCAAGAATGAAAAAAAAAGCACAACAAACCTGCTCGGTGCAGTTTCGGAGGTGGGAGGGGGTGGGGTTTGCAGGCAAACCCTGAGAAAATAAACAGTGGTGCGCGCGCACCACAGAGGAGCGGGGGGAGGGAGCGAGGCGAACGCGCGCTGCTGCGCGTGCTAGCCACCAGTGGGAATGGGAGGATGAAAGGCGGGACATGCGCCCGCCTTTGCCCAATTGCGTGCCGTTTTTTTAAAAAAAACGCACGCTACAGCCAATGCCAGGCTTCAGAAAGCTAAACACATGCACGAGCGTGTGGTTAGCTTTCTGAAGCCCTTTCTAGAGGTCTCGCGCTGCGCGAGCAGTGCTGCGCACTGCAACGCAGGCGCGAGCCCTAAAAAGGACAAAGTCTTTTGCTATTTCTACAGCAAAGTCTTTAAGCATAGGATTAGCACAGTGCTATCCATGCTGAGTTGTAAAATGGCTAAAGCCTTTTACCACTCCAGAACCAGTATTACAGCTTTGGATTGGTAAAATACCACCCAAGCCAACCTGAAATGAATAAAAGCAACCCGACACGTGTTTCGCTCTCATTAGAGCTCTTCAGAGAGGTATAGCTTTGTCCAGACACAAGGGAGCACCCAGTATAAGTCAAATGCAAAACCCTTTCAGGCATAGAGTGACGCATAATTTATGCAAAAAAAAGAAGCAGAGAACTCTCAAGATTAGGTGGAAAGCAGCACCAATATAGAGCACTCTCAACACCAGCGACACTCTAAGGGCCATATGTACAATGAAGTGGCGGAGAGAGGCGTTAGTTTTCCTGGCGTAACGCCTCTTTCCACCACTTCTGAAACGCAAGGCTGCACCATATTTACAAGAATGTGGTGCAGCCTTGCGTTTCCCCCTGCGAAGGCGCTAAGTTTAGCAACTTAGCACCAATGCAGGCACCCTTGCACCATAGTGCAAGGGTGTCTGCGTGCAGGGGAGGATTGTTTATGTGTAGGAAGGTGCCCCTTCCTGCACATAAACAATCCTAAAATGCCATTCTGTCACTTTAATGCGTGCTGCTTCATGCAGCACAGATGATAGTGACAAAATGGCATTTTAAAAAGATTGTTTATGTACAGGAAGGGACACCTTCCTGTACATAAACAATGCATGGCAATTTGTTTTTCCATGTGTGCTGCACAAGGCAGCACAAATGGGAAAAGCAAAAATGAGGAGAAATAATGCATTTCTCCTCGTTTCACCAACTTAAGACCAGGATTTACCTGGTCTTAATTTTGGCACTGCCTCCTATGTACGCCACCCTTGTAGATAGGGGGCAGCATCAAAATGAATGGGTGTTGAAGTGGAACGCCCACCGCAACACCCACTGCTCAGCCCTTTCACGCTAACATAGCGTGAAAGGGGGCCTTATTTACAAGGCATGATCAGGTAGATGTGCCTACAAGGGATTTGTTTAATATAAACTGTTTGAAGTTAAATTATTATTCTGAGTTAAAGACAAGTTTTAAATATATTACTTGCAGAATAATTTCTTATAACAAGTTATAATATCAACAATTGATGCTTGAATTAAACAACAGGAAATGCTTTTTCATTCACTTTAAGATATGAAAGTATATCAAAGACACGGGTGTATATATTCAAATAATAGAAGTTATCTCATTTCAAAAAGTAACATAAAGGGTACACAATCATAATATACACAATGCAGCAGGAAATTACAGTTGTATATATATTTCATATATTTCTCAGTTGCAATTGTGGACACCTTTTTCTCAGAAACATAAAAAGAAGGCAGACGGATTAGTTTATATAAATCAAAGTCGCCTAAGCTATCATTTGAGCAGGAGATAGGTGTTGTGGTCGACGTTTCGGTCTATCACGTTGTCGTCCGCTAGACCATCTTCAGGACTGAGTAAAATAAAAAATTGGTTGACCCTCTGAGATTAATGCCAAGGTAAACTTGTTTTTAAATTTTCAAAGTTTGAATGAAGTTTGCACAGAATAAATCAGCAAAATATATCCAATATTTATTTTGTGCCAGATGTAGTACAATGGCACAAGGACACTTGACTTGCTCAAGCAGCAAAGCCTTTTACGAGTATAGTTAGAGATTATTCTATCTGTTTATCGTTGATTTTTTCTCGTACGTGACAGAATTATTCACACGAAGGATCGGCATCCATTGATTTATTCTGTGCAAACTTCATTCAAACTTTGAAAATTTAAAAACAAGTTTACCTTGGCATTAATCTCAGAGGGTCAACCAATTTTTTATTTTACTCAGTCCTGAATCTGGTCTAGCGGATGACAGCGTGATAGACCGAAACGTCGACCACGACACCTATCTCCTGCTCAAATAATAGCTTAGGCGACTTTGATTTATATAAACTAATCAGTCTGCCTTCTTTTTATGTTTCTGAGAAAAAGGTGTCCTTGTGCCATTGTACTACATCTGGCACGAAATAAATATTGGATATATTTTGCTGATTTATTCTGTGCAAACTTCATTCAAACTTTGAAAATTAAAAAAAAAGTTTACCTTGGCATTAATCTCAGAGGGTCAACCAATTTTTTATTTTACTCAGTCCTGAAGATGGTCTAGCGGACGACAGCGTGATAGACCGAAACGTCGACCACGACACCTATCTCCTGCTCAAATAATAGCTTAGGCGACTTTGATTTATATAAACTAATCAGTCTGCCTTCTTTTTATGTTTCTGAGAAAAAGGTGTCCACAATTGCAACTGAGAAATATATGAAATATATATACAACTGTAATTTCCTGCTGCATTGTGTATATTATGATTGTGTACCCTTTTATGTTACTTTTTGAAATGAGATAAATTCTAAGATTCGAATATATACACCTGTGTCTTTGATATACTTTCATATCTTAAAGTGAATGAAAAAGCATTTCCTGTTGTTTAATTCAAGCATCAATTGTTGATATTATAACTTGTTATAAGAAATTATTCTGCAAGTAATATATTTAAAACTTGTCTTTAACTCAGAATAATAATTTTACTTCAAACAGTTTATATTAAACAAATCCCTTGTAGGCACATCTACCTGATCATACTATATCGCCCAAGCCTCCAAGGGTTTATTGGGTTTCCCATTGTTACTAAAATTATTTACAAGGCAGCGTTAAGTCACGTTAAGTGGCTTAACTCTGCCTTGTAAATAAGGCGCAGCCCCTATCGCCACCACATCGGTAATAGTGACGTTGTGGTGGCGATAGGGGCTTGTACATATGCCCCTAAATTTGCTCACCTCAAATGTCTGCTTTTCTATCAAAGTCTTTAAGCGTAGGATTAGCACAGGGCCATCCATGCCGAGATAGAAAGGGACAAAGTCTTTTGCCATTTCTACAGCAAAGTCTTTAAGCATAGGATTAGCACAGTGCTATCCATGCCAAGCTGTAAAATGGCTAAAGCCTTTTAGCACTCCAGGCACAGTATTACAGCTTTTGTTTGGTAAAATACCATCCAAGCCAACCTGAAATGAATAAAAGCAACCCCTGACATGTGTTTCGCTCTCATTAGAGCTCTTCAGAGAGGTATAGCTTTGTCCAGACACAAGGGAGCACCCAGTATAAGTCAAAACAACACCCTTCAATGCATAATTATGCAAAAAAAAGAAGCAGAGAACTCTGGGTAGTTCTCAAGTTTAGGTGGAAAGCAGCTTCAATATAGAGCACTCTCAACACCTACGACACTAAATTTGCTCACCTCAAATGTCTGCTTTTCTATCAAAGTCTTTAAGCATAGGATTAGCACAGTGCAGTCTACCCCGAGATAGAAAGGGACAAAGTCTTTTGCCATTTCTTCAGCATATATATATATATATATATATATTGAAAGGTTTTCCACGCTCAAAGAACAGAAGAAAGAAGAGCCGCACTCAGGATTTCAGGGTTAAGGAGTTGAAAATGTAATGACTCGACGCGTTTCGACAACACAGGTCTTTGTCAGAGAGTCAATACAAAGAAAACCGGAAGTGGCAGTGTCTTTTAAGCATTTCCTGTTTTTTCAAAAACATAGACATAGAAAAGAAACTAACAACACATAGGATGATCATCTGCCATGTAAATTAAAAGAAAGCAGACTTGCAAAAACTTTATCAATTCATTCAATTAACATTATAGACAAAGCATACAATTCATGAATATGACAGTTTCTTCAAACCTATACAAAGTAACGTAGATTAAGAATATTTTAATCCTTAAAACGATAATCATGTGGCAAAAAATAAATAATAAAAAACAACAAATGTATGTGGAACAAACTGCCAAGTGGCAGAAAGCACTGATGTGGTGCTAAATTATAAGTTCCGTAAAAGGGTTGGGGCGCTAAATTTAGAGCTTAACAACCATGTGTGGCACATTAGATGCCACATGATACGCACTAGTGTGAGACCCTGGGTTACACCCACTTCCGATCCTATTCTAAAACTAGAAAAATAAAAAATAAAATAACGGTATTGCGGAGAGGCAATGAAGTGGACAAAAAAGTGTAAAGACTATAATAAATAAAACAAAACAAAAAAGGGGGGGGGTTAAATAGTTACAGACCCTTAGTCTGTCTACTAGGAGGCCATTAGCTGGAAGGCAGGTACTTAGCCATATATATTAATTATCTACTGGCGGTCGCCAGTAGATAGTTATAGTTAGGACCTATTATCCATAGGAAATCCGCGACATTCTATTTGAAATAATGTTGGCGCCGGTTGACGAATCTTCGCGAAAGTTTCCAACTTGTTGGGGCGCTCCGCTCCTACCCTGAAAGTCTCGGGTTGATTCATCAAGCGGGGGCCGAGAAAAAAAGGGGGTCCCAAAACGTGTTTTCCCCATTCATTTTTCCATAGGAACCTTTAGTCGCAGCTACAGCCCTAACTGCTGAACGGAATTACACCAAATTTGGCAAAGAGGTAGCCCTTGGTTCAGTGTCGTGCCTTTTGCTTAAATGGTGTAAATTCGTTCAGTAGTTTCTGAGAAAATCACAAATAAAATCACATATATATCTATGGACGAGTAGGGTCCGCGCACCCTGAGCGCACCCTGCGCGCACCATCCCGATCACGAGCTGCATGCTAATTGGCTGTCAGCTGGCTGTCAACATTCCGATTCAGGAAGTGTTGGCAGCCATTTTGTCCCTCGGTAGAACCGAGGCACAGAAACAAGTGCGCAAAACGCACAAAGGGGGCAGGGTAGAAACACCCTGACCCCCTAGGTCTGCTCAGGGGGTCCCACAAGGACCCCCTGGGTAGAAAAAAGCATTTTTTTTTTTTAAATCGGCGGGATGTGCTTAGAATGCGCGAATCCCGCCGAGAAAAAAAAAAAAAAAGGCACAAGAAACACATCGCCAAACGCACAAAGGGGGCAGGGTAGAAACACCCTGACCCCTAGGCCTGCTCAGGGGTCCCACAAGGACCCCCTGGGCAGAAAAAGCATTTTTTTTTTAAAAAATCGGCAGGATGCGCTCAGGGTGCGCGGATCCTGCCGAAAAAAATCGAAGCGCGTCTCCGCGCTTCTATGTTAATTGCCCCCGGGTGGGCCAAGTCCTGGGGGCATGGTGGGGGGGGGTTTAAATTTAATGTGGGGGGCCTCTAAGGCCCCCCAAGCCCCGGGGACCGCCACCCCCCGGGGCTTTCAAAAAATAATGGTGCGGGAGGGCTCTTGGCCCTCCCGCAGCCCCGGGGACCGCCACCCCCCGGGGCTTCTTTTTTTAAAAATTATTTTCACCTGTGTGGGGGGGCTCCAGCCCCCCCACACGCCCCGGGGACCACCACCTCCCGGGGCTGTGAAATGGTTGGGAGGGGGGCTGCGCGGCCCCCCTCCTGGAGCCCTTGATGGCCCTGGGGACCACCACCCCCCAGGGCCGGCTCCTGCAGTGTCCCGGGGTGCCTACCCCCGGGACACTGTAGTTTGCTATGACAGGACGGGAGCCTCACGGCTCCCGTCCTGTCATAGCAAACTGGTTTGCATTTTGAAAGAGAGAGCAGGAAACCTGCTCTCTCTTTCAAAATGCAAACTAATTGCTTTTCCACATGGGGAGCAGCATGTTAGCTGCTCCCCATGTGGAAAGCAATGCCGGCTCCCGTAGGACACGGGGAGCCGGCGGGACTGTGGGGGATTGGGGACCCCCACAGTCCCCAACCAGAGGCCAGGCCCCGGAGGATGGGGTCCCCGGGGCCATAAGTGGCCAGGGAGGGGGCCACGCAGCCCCCCTCCCCAAATAAAAAAATAAAATAAATAAAATAAAAAAAAGGGCAAGGCCGGCCCCGGGGGATGGGGTCCCCGGGGCCTTAAATGGCCTGAGGAGGGGGGCATCGCAGCCCCCCTCCAAATTAAAAAAATAAAACTCGAGGGCATGCCCCGGGGGATGAGGTCCCCGGGGCCAATACAGGCCCAGGAAAGGGGGGCCACGCGGCCCCCTTCCCGTTTTTTTTTTGATTAAAAAAATAAAATGCTCAGGCCCCGGGGGATGGGGTCCCCGGGGCCAAAAGTGGCCAAGGGAAGGGGGGCCACGCAGCCCCCCTCCCATTAAAAAAATTAGAAAAAACGACCGGCATCGTGCCGGAGGCCCCGCCCCCCTCCCTGCAGTACTCTGCAAACGCGCCCCCTGGCGCGTTTTAAGAAGGGGAAGTAATTCCCCTTGAATACTGGGGATCCCTGGGGGCCAACTAGCCCACCAGGAACCTCCAGTATGCGCCAGGGGCTGCGTTGCAGAGAGGTGTACAGAGGCCACGCCCCTTTTACACCTCTCTGCAACGCAGCTCTGTGGCGCTTTTAGAAGTACATGGTGGGCTAGTTGGACTCCAGGGACCCTCAGGATTCAAGGGGACTTAATCCTCCAACTTAAAACGCGCCACGGGGCACGTTTGCACAGTGGTGAAGGGAGGGGCGGGGCTTCAGGTGACATGTGTGCAAACAGGCCCCGTGGCGCGTTTTAAGATGGGGAATTAAATCCCTTCAATCCTGAGGGTCCCTGGGGCCAACTAGCCCAACAGGTACGTCCAGAAAGCGCCACAGAGCTGCATTGCAGAGAGGTGCAAAAGGGGCGTGGCCTCTGAACACCTCTCTGCAACGCAGCTCCCTGGCGCATACTGGAGGTACAGGGTGGGCTAGTTGGACCCCAGGGACCCTCATGATTCAAGGGGACTTAATCCCCCAACTTAAAACGCGCCACGGGGCGCGTTTGCACAGATGTCACCTCAGGCCCCGCCCTCCCTTCACCATTGTGCAAATATTCCTCTAAAATCAACCGAACTACGAATTCCTATTTACTCACCTGTTATCAGGAGAGACCTCAGTGCTGCATCTTTCAGCCCAGTACTGATCCTGAAAAGTAATTTTAACCGTACTTACCAGTAACTTGAATTTCCTTCCATAGGATATCATTGTCTGCTTTTTGCTGAAAAAGTTTCTAAGTGTCGATTTTTGAAACATACAAATATTCCTCTAAAATCAGCCGAACTACGAATTCCGATTTACTCACCTGTTATCAGGAGAGACCTCAGTGCTGCATCTTTCAGCCCAGTACTGATCCTGAAAAGTAATTTTAACCGTACTTACCAGTAACTTGAATTTCCTTCCATAGGATAACATTGACTGGTTTCACTTGGAAATTCTTCTGTGTGTGGAGTTTTTGAACTTTATAATATTCCTCTAAAATCAGCCGAAATACGAATTCCGATTTACTCACCTGTTATCAGGAGAGACCTCAGTGCTGCATCTTTCAGCCCAGTACTGATCCTGAAAAGTAATTTTAACCGTACTTACCAGTAACTTATATTTCCTTCCATAGGAATCCATTGTCTGGTTTTCAGCAGAAAAGTTTCAGTGTTGATTTTCACAAACTACAAATATTCCTTAAAAATCGCCTGTATGACTTAAACGCATTCTTTCAACTGTTTACAGGAGATGCACCAGTGCTGGATCCAGGATCCACCACTGAGTAAGAAAAAGTAACGATAACACTACTTACCTGCTAAGTGAATTTCCTCCCATAGGATAACATTGGTGATTCTATGTGAAAAAGTTTGTGTCAACTTTTAAAATACAATAATATTCCTTAAAAATCACTACTGTAACCAAAACACTTTTACTCAACTGTTTACAGGAGATGTCCCAGGACTGAATCTAGGATCCAGTCCTGTGGTTAGAAAAGTAATCCATAAAGTAACTAATTGCATTTAGCTAGAAATTCACATTGAGCTCAATGTTGCATTGTGTTTGAAATTGTGTTGCCCATTGCAACAACTGTAACTACTGTACTTAAAAGTCTATTGCCTATTTGCAAAGTATTTAAACTAAAGTAATTCATTCTGAGAAAGTATATTTTGTAATGTAATGTATAATGTAATTACAATGTAATTTAAAAAATAAAATATCTAAAAATAAATAGTTTAAAAAAATGTAGTAAATCAGTATCAAAAAAAATAAATATAACAATTAATACATTTAAAAATTGTCATTTACAAAACCTTTGAAATTCACTGAAAAAAACCATAGGTTTCAGACATGTTATAGTTAGGAATTAGCATTTAAAAAACCTTTGAAATTCACTGAAAAAACCATAGGTTTCAGGCTTGTTATAGTTAGGAATTAGCATTTTAAAAACCTTTGAAATTCACTGAAAAAACCATAGGTTTCAGGCCTGTTATAGTTAGGGTTTAACATTTAAAAAACCTTTGAATTTCACTGAAAAAACCATAGGTTTTAGGGAAAGTTATAGTTAGTTGGACATTGCACTCGTACAAAACCCGTGAAATTCCCCCGTTATAGTTAGTTCAGCTAACTATAACTCGCGCCCCGCAATGCACTGCTGATGACGTCACATATTACATCACTCATGACATGGTCAGTGACATCACTGATGACATCACTGATGACATCTCAAATGACATCACTGATGACATCATCCATGTGAGAATTTAATGCATCTTCTCACACCCTAATATAACTTTTGATACACCCACTCTAAATTACAGACTGCCATTCTCAAAACCATACACACTCCAATACCAATAAGTACATACCCACTCACTGATTCTTAGGTCTACACACACACATCTACTCACTCACCCGTACAGTCACTCATACTTACAGTCACTCAGTACAGGACTATCATATGCACTCATACACCTATATAAACACTCACAGAACGCAACTCATCCATAGAGGTACTCACACACCTAGTCAGTCATGCAAATAATTAATCACACTCCAATTTACTCACCTATACAGTTATACACACCAGCTCACTTACTCATAAAAATACTAGCACATTCTTACGCTCCTATGCAATCACTGATGCAAGCACACACTCATCCATATAGCCACTCTCACAATCACACACTCTCACTTATAGCCATTTATATACTCCAACACACATATATACTGCCTTTCACATATGTAGTTACTCACACATGTACCACTGAGATATACATTCAATCACTAACACACCCATACACACACTCACCCACCCATACAGTCCATCACAGACGCACTCTTGAAACCATGCACCCAGTGAATCACCCACTCACACATCTATGCACAGAGTCACACACACCCCACCCACACAAACACTGAGGCACCCATACAGATACTCAGAGAACCAATCCATAACCCATATAGACACTCATTTAGCTAGTCAGAAACCCATGCAGCTGCTTACACAACAACAGACAGACGGATACAGACATTCACACAGTTTAGTCACTCACCCATGCATCCAGTAAGATACGTTTAATCACTCACTTATAGACTCAGTCACGCACCTACTAAATCATCCATTCAGACGCTTATACACCCACTCATTCTTCAATACGCCTTTCCCTATATATATTAAACATAGTTAAACTTTACAGAAACACACAATCACTGGATGATGTCATCAGTGATGTCACTGACCATGTCATGAGTGATGTAATATGTGACGTCATCAGCAGTGCATTGCGGGGGCGCGAGTTTATAGTTAGCTGAACTAACTATAACGGGGGAATTTCACGGGTTTTGTACGAGTGCAATGTCCAACTAACTATAACTTTCCCTAAAACCTATGGTTTTTTCAGTGAATATATATATATACATATATATATATATATATATATATATATATATATATATATATATATAATTAATTTACATTTTTTTTTTTCGTTCTTCAAAAGTGGCGCATTCTTGTTTAAATCCAGAATGCTCCATCGGAATTAAGCTAAAGTCACACGCCCATTGTAATAAATAAGCTGTCATATAAGAATCTTGCAAACAGTTTTTCTTCAGCATCCAACAAAGCAATAAGATGATAATTATTTGGGTTCTGCGTTGAACCCTTTTTGTGCAGGGGGTGTATAATGGTCCCTCTCCATGAGGGAGAGAAATTTCCCGATTTCAAGACCTTTGTAAATAGATCATAAAGTTACTCACCCCAAAGCAGATGGTCGGCTTGGATCGCGTCAATAGGTATCCCGTTTGGGCCTGCAGCATTCGAGGGATGAGATTTTTTATTAACATCTCTATTTCCTCTTTAGAAATCCAAAGGTAGGTATTATTTTAACTTGGTGGCTCAAAAATGGTGTGGCTACAACATGCATATAGATTATCTGCATGCATGTTCCATTTCTCGTAAAAACGTTGGAAATCGCTTTTTAATAAATTTGACATTGTTCACTGAATCTGCATCAAGCTTTCCAAACAAAGTACACCAACTTTAGGTTCTTCATGGCAGGAGATCAATCAAATGAGTGGCAAGAAAAAAGTGGGGTCACCAAATTTGCTATTTCTTTTCTCTTTCTCGTCCAGCCCTTCAGATCTGTTCACAGGATCAAACAGCAGGCCACATCCTTCTTCTGTTCTTCCACAGGTCCAGAAAGTGTTCTGAAGAGGATGTCTTGGAGTTCCACATTTATGGTTGGCACTAGCTGGTGAGTGGGCATGACACCTGGCTCCTTTCTAACTGATGGGGTAAAGGTACCCACAGGCAACCTTACATAATTTTTCAGCAGTTCCAGTTTGTACTACCGCAAACAATTACACAGTGCACCTTACTCCTAAAATCCAAGATGGGGAAACCCCTTCTAGCTTGTGCAGAGCATGTGTGCCCACCCAGAGCTGTGCCCAGGGAAATGAGAAGCTCCTTCCTTTGGTGTCACTCAAAACTTGTCCTCAGGATGGCTTCCCTTCCACTGGATTTGGAACCAGTCTGGCAGTTGGAACAAAGGTTTGCCTTCAGCAGTTCTCATCTTACATTTACTTGTGAAAGGACAGGCCCTTTACAAGTTAATGAAGTTCCTGTGTCCACTCTAATTGGTCTTCCTGCAAGGGAAAGAAAAACATCTCCCCGGACCCAGGTCATTTTTTCAGCTCTGGGGGCAGTGTTCACAACCCATTGAGGTCAGGTACTGAAATGGCAGTTGTTAGCAAGCTAACACAAATTAGACATCAGGAGCTTCAGGCAGGGAAAATATAGCATATAAAAATATTTAGTAAATATCTAACTTTACCATCAGATTAGACTTTTAATAAACATTAAACATACTGGTTGAATCATTATTCTAGCTGGTCCCAGTATAACAGAATTGATATTTTAATTTGTACACTAGTTTTCCCAAAGGAAACCCAGAGCCTTCAACAGTGAAAACAGCTTTTGTGTGTTTGTCACTACAGGGACATGCTAACATTACATTTCTACATGTCTTCTTTTAAATACCATGCACTCCACCATGTGGATATTTAAAAGGGAGTTGTTTCTTTGTCAAAAAGGGGTATTTTGACAGGTCAGACTGGAGGTTTCACTGCAGCAGTCAAGCTTCACTGGTAGCCCTGAAGTCATGTTTTCCTTTGTCACACTAGTGGCAGGCACAATAAGTGCTGCAGTCCATGGGTTATATTTAACTTTCCATGCCATCCTAACTTTCCTATAAGGCCATAGTATATGGTGTAGAAGTACTCTGCACCATATACTATGGCCTTATAGGAAAGTTAGATGTGCCACTCAGGATCAAACCAATTTTTACATGTTTAGGTGTCAGAGCACATACACTAAGTACTGGAAAGCAGTCTTAAAACCAGCAATAAAATAAAAACAAAATGGAGGTGCCCATGAAAAATGGGGCATTTTTTCACACAAATCATAAAAATAACTATGCTGCTGTCATTATATAATTGCGCTGCAACCTAGAAAAGCCAGAAATAAAGCCATCCCAGACGAGTTACAGCAATCAGACTCCCAAGCATAGCTTCATGTTCAGGCACAGATTTGGATGCCCAGGTAGCATCATAATGTGCTAACCACAACCACCATTTCCATGAGACCAACCATAAAAGCCATGCAGATATCCTCAAAGCCAACTCATAACCCCAAATGCCCAGTATGTATCAGTAGAGTGTTATCATTAAATAGAGGCTGATCCTACTTGTGCAGTTTCTCCTTATCATAGACAATCAACAACTAGGCTGAACAGACCCAGCCTTAGGCACAAATGTGTCCAAACAAAAAGGTAGACACCCAACTCATACGCAACTTCTTCTCCCTTGCCCCTACCTTATCGCGTGAGGCTGCATGCACAGGAAACCTGTGTGCCTATTTTTAGAAGAGCACATTTAATCACTGATTTGTGGAGTTTATAGCAAGCCTATTTTGGTTTTCTGTGGTCACATGATATCCAAAGTAGATGAAGTATGGATAGATTCGTGTCTACGTTTTCAAATAATCGCTAAATAAAAGTTGCATTTGTGTTAATTTTATGTAAAATTAAATTACCATGATGTCATAAAACTTTGGCTTGGATCGAGCCTTCCTTGACGTACGTTAGAAACCCGCACACTCATTATATTAGCCATGTATAAAGAACAAGCTTTAAACAAAATTGTCTCTTGATAGTGGAATTATTAGGTGTTATACAACAGATCACCTATTATTGGCTTCCGAAGGATGAAAAACTAACTCACCCAGTCATGAATTCTAACCAACCAGGACAAATGAAAAAACAAATGCAAAATGCTTGTGATAAGCATGTTTTATGAAGATGTGACTAATGCACACAAATACAGGCTTGCCCAAATGTGCACTTGTGCATGTTTGTGCGAGCATGCATTAAAACGTTAATGCCAAGCCTATTGGTTTTTCCAATGATTGTATTATTTTACGTTTCATAATCCAGTTGGTGAGAGTGATGTTAACAATCATGGTAAATTTATTGCAAATAGTTATCTGTGCAATGGGTCAGAAAGATGAGCTCAGTTTCATCCTAGGTAAAATTGTGTGGGTCACCGGCATTTGCAGTTTACTATCCATTAAAGAGACAGCACCAGCAGCACCCTATGTCACTGGTAGTACCTGTCAGTGCCTTCCGTATGTGGTCTTGTGTAAGTCGCATAGGATTCGGATAACCCTAGCAATTTTTGATTAACACTGTGGTTTTAAGGCTTCTTTGGAAATCCCTAAAATCTGTTTCTGCACTTGCTAATCACCCGAGGAAGACAAAATGTTCCTTTTGTTTTTCACCATCTAGGTTGAGTATCTATCAGAATACAAGCAAGGAAACCAGAAAAAATGCCCACTGCATGACCTCAGTGGTAAACAAAATAGTACTTTGTTTGGATATCATTGTTACCGACAAACAGGGGAGACTGGCGTGAGTTGCAGAAATCAGGGAAAACGTCCCATGGGAGAACGCTTTTGTAACAGCTGCTGGCTTATAATGACGTATATCATCGGTGATCTTAGCTTGCAATATTGTGTACCAAACCCCAACTATAGAGCTTCGTCAACTTAAAATTATGACTCTTATTGTTACTTCAAATAATTCAAGACTGTAGAAAATGGGAATAGAAAAAAACACATTTAGCCTCTTCTATTCATTTGTCTCTGCATGTGTTTGTTTTGGTGTTTATCAACTTGCTTCTTACAGCCGGTCGTGTGATTAAACGTTATTTAACAAATGCATATGGGTTCCTCTGAGGCCTAAGGCTATGTAACTTTTCACAGGAAAAGTGCATAGATAAGGTGTGGGTTCATAAGCATAAAGCACAGCGCCTGGTTGTTTCAGCACTATCTATATGCTGTTAACGTATAACAGGGAGAACAGGACTGCGGCTTTAGTGTCTCGTGTCATGAAGTAGCCCTCACTCAAAAAACAGCCCCCCCTTGCCTGAAAACTAGCAAAAAAGTAAAACGAAAAGTGAATTCCATGGTGTAGGTGTTACTTTATTCATTACAGCAGGATACTTTCATAAACATAGGGGTCACAGGGGGTATGCCAGAGATTGTAGGCTCAAGTCCACGAGTTGCAGCTGTGACCTCTGGTGACCCCTAAATGATGTCTATGCCAAAGGCAAGGCTGTGCTCAGTCAAGCTTGGAAGTCCATGGAAGGTCAGGTGCAAAGAACTCTTGGACGTGGAATATGATTTAAAAAATCACAAAAAGACAAATGTTAAATTGAAGTTATGGTTAGCTTTGGTTACAATACTTCAACATATATTTTAAAAAGACCTCAGAAATTCTCCTAAAAAGACACAGTAAATGTATAGGTATGTTTATAAATTAAAACCAAAAAAGCAGAGAAATTCACATGTTATCATTAGGAGCACAACCCATAATTCGCCCAACAGCCATGCAACCCATTACTCACACATCAAATGCACTGCTTCTGATCATCGAAGCTGCCTCTGTTTTAAAACTCTTAGAAAGCAGGAGCCATGTGTCAAAAAGGCATAATTGTTCTGTTGCAGGCTGCAATCCAAGATACTGCATTACTGATACACACTTTTCAATATTTTAATCTAAACAGACTGTGATCTATAATTAAGCAATGTTTCTTTGTGAATAGGTAATTCTTGTTTCCAGCATGTTCAAGCTAGCCTAGAACTTTGATGGCACCAGTCAGTGCAGAAGTGTCCCACATCTCATAGTGACTAATTAACCATGTGTCACTGTGTCTTAGTGTCACACTTCAAAGAGGCACGAGTTCACAAAGAGTCAGTGAAGTATTGCAAACATCATTAGTGCAAGCACAAACTCAAAGTTCTTTGATAAGTTAACTACACACTCGGTGTCCGAGCAACAATGGGAAAATAGCATTGCTCTGCTATTGCCATCTCACGCGTTCAGTGGCATGGCAAGGGTGTTATGGGCCCTAATGGAACAAGGGGAAATGAAATGCAAAACTTGACATCACTATTCGAGACAGGCAAAATATTGGTCCGGCCAATGCATTTACTTTAGTGCAGTTAGCATTAAGTTAATCCATTGCCACAGGAGTTTTTGGCCACCAACTAGCAGATCTGCCCCATTCCACTCCAAATGTTGTAATGTGGGGAAGACTTGCAAACATTCAGATCTTTGAATCAGGGTGAGTGTACCCATGAGGCTCTATACCACCAACAACAGAGGGCAGCAAAAAGCACTGTATTATGCTGGGAGCACTTACAAAGGCCACTTTGATGGGAATAAGTGACACAGGTGATGTAGCGGAAACCTCATTTGTAGGGGTGCATTATAATCATACATGTAGAGCGCACCCAAAAATAATCCTTTGTTGTAGTAAAATGAAGTGTTAGGATAGTGAAATGTAATATTGTTACCCGTGATGTATTTAGGCCATTGAGTGGTAACGTGTAAGATTAACGTAGAAAATAATTGTAACTAGCAGGAAACATTAACGTGAAGATCTCGTGTCATGCACTGACAATCGTGCACTTATTAAGTGTGTTTATTAATGTGTTATTTTACATGTAGTTAGGAATATTAACTGAACGTGCCTTATTTCTTTGGAAATTTTGTGAAGATCATGTGCCATTTTCTTATGTTAGCTGAATCTTGTAGGCCTGAAATGCAATTTGCCTTGAAGCTCTTGCTTTAGAATTAACAGTTGAGTTTCATGTGGGCCTTGGAATTTGTTCTTTCTTACGTTTGAGTTGCAGGTGGAGGAAGCGCCTTTGTTAGCTAGAATAATACCTTTGTTTTATTAATTAGGCCAGGAGATAAGAAGATACATTGCGAGCCAAGGCCAATAAGAGAAATTGTTGTGTTTCACACCGGAAAAGGCCTGGGAATCAAGGTCGACATGTTGTAGTTCGGGAACATCACTATCCCATGGAAGTTCCCTATGAGTTCGTGTTCGGAGCAGATGGCGAGACCCGCAAGGACTCTTGGAAAGATACCTGTAATATTGGACCATTGTAAGTAGGGAAAGCAGCCCACTTCTTCTCTTCCTTCGGAGAGAGAGCATCCTAGAAGAAGCTCTGTCTCGATAGCTTTATGCTATCCGACCCATCGATGGTGGAGAGACTTCTTAGGAAGACTCCACATGCTGACACCTTTGATTTCTTTTCCTTGAGAAGGCTTGAGTATGAATGTCATTGTAGTGCTAGTGTAGGGATGGATTGATGCTTTATTCTCATCAACCCTCGATGCAGGGAAACCTGGACTCATGCTTTTTGATCCTCTGCATCTTATTTCTTGAGCTAATTGATTTGTGCATGTTGCACCATCTCAACTTTATTCGCAGATTTGGCTTTATGCTGATTTCGATGTATTTCTACACGCTCATTTTGAGATGTTTTTATGTTCAGTTATTCTTGGCTTTGTAATAAATGAACTAACCTTACATAGTTGTCTGTGGTTACTATGTGTCAAGAGAATTTTCTGTTGAACTGATTGGCATTAATAACGACTTTCTGTCCTCTACGCTTTCATGCTGCTAAAAAGAACCATCAGGATGTGTCTCTAGAACAGAGCCAGAACTTATGGGCCCTTTCACAGGCAAAAATGCATTTGTGGCTGTGGCACTAATAATCCTTGCACTCTTTCTCCTTTTGAGTTAGTGCAGTTTAATCACCTCACTGGATCACTCAGTCTTTAATCAGATCCATCACATGGCCCCTGTTAATGACAACACCATTATGAGATGAATGTCTATGCTTATAGACGTCATGCAGCTACCCACTGCTGAGTTTTCTCCAATGGCTTGGGATGAAGGTTAAAATGTAATGTTCTATGGTCAAGGTCGGACTGGGGTAGAAAATAGACCCAGGCACAAAATTAAAAGTGGCCCCCATTAGCGAATCAGATTGCTAAAAATGTGCACACATTTGCAAATCAGGGAAGTTTTGAACTTGTAAAAAAAAGCTTATATGTGTTTTATAAGATGTGGACGACTGAATGCATTTGTGGTTGCTGAAGGCAATGTTTGTGGTAATACCAGAGAAAAATTCGGCCTATCAGACCATAAAATCGCTCACAAACAGCAAAAAAACTAGTTCACAAACTGACCTGTCGGACCAGCCCTTTGGACACTGCCAGATTGCGTTATGGGTCAATCCGACCCTGCCTATGTTTAAACTTCATGTGCTTGTCAGTTTCTCCCCGTCTTATCCTCCTATAAGACTACACTTGTTCTGAATAGAAAAGTACAATCTGCTCATCTCTGTCTACTTTGAACTCCTCCACCTTGACGTGTCCCCAGAGGATGCAGACTGTTTTGCCAAACTATAGAATCACTACCTGTACACAAGCACAATAAATCAAATGTGCTGGCAGTTAGAAATGACAGATGGTCTCAATTATAGTATGGTGAGCAGGTTGTAGCAAGGCAGTGGTGACAAAATCTTCATCTTAGATTACGATGAAGCTTGCCCCTCCACGTTTCAAGTTAACCACCGGCAGGGTTTTTTTGGCAATTTTGTACCTGGTAGCTTGGAATGAGCAATTTCAACACAAAAAATTACCACCCCACCTTACAGTGCTGGCATCACAGTCTGGTTGACACCTTTGTGATGTTCCAATGACAAACACCTAAAGTAGGGGGCTGTGTTTGGGAAAACAAAATATTCCTAATGCATGGTGTGTATTCTCTTAGCATGAGAGAGCATTCTGAAAGAGGTGGGGTATAGGAGGCCTGGGCAGACGTTGCATTTGGTCTCATTACTGCCAACCTCTGTATGATGCCCATCAATCTATTTCTCTTTAGCTGTGCCTTTTGTCACAGACAAGATGGCAGGTACCCGGTTCAAGTTCAATGTCTGCATGACCGAATTCACTCACTGGATGAAGATCAACTGTCTCATGCTGAACACCAACAATACCGTGATCGTAATTGTCAGGAAGAGCAATTCACAGTGGGACTTCACCTGGTGGCCAAGAGAGCTAGGAACGACCCCCACCACCCACGCTAAGAACATTGGGACCATCATCAACAGCAAACTCGACATGATCGATAAGTCAACGCCATCACCGCCTCATGCTTCATTACCCTGAAGATACTGAGGAAGATTTTCAAATGGCTCCCAATCAGCACCAGGAAAACTGTCATGCTCGCTCTAGTTGCAAGCAAGCTGGGCTACAGGAACACCTTCTATGCCGAAAATCAACAAAACACTCATCAGAATGCTGCAGACCATTCAGAACTCTGCAGCCATAATCACTCTCAACCTCCCACACTGCGCTCACATCACACCACACCTGAAAGAGCTTCATTGCCTCCCCATATACATTGAAGGAGCTCAACTGCCTCCCAATATACAAACGAGCACAATCTAAACTCCTCAACTACACTTTCAAGGCACTACATAAGACAGGCCCAGTATATTTCAACAATCTTGTCTGCTTTCACAAACCTTCAAAACACCTCTTCTCATCCGGACTCCTATTTACATCCCACATACATGGAAACCCAGATTCGGGTGTCAAGCAGTCTCCTACATTGCTCCTAAAGCATGGAATAACCTAGCTCTACACATAAGCGCCTCCTCCTCACTTCTTGAATTCTGAAAAAAGCTGAAGACCTGGATTTTTGAGGAGTCCCACTAGATCCTAGGTTTGTTTACACTCACTTGCTAAGTGCCACCCTGGGGATAGTGAGTTCTACAGAACTGCATACCATAACATGTGCAAAGTAATACAGCATTTTTTGACACCTGAAGGATAAGGCATTATTTGGCAGAGTTCAAGACGTGGAGTCAAGGTAGTGAATGCACCGTGATACCTCAAACCCACACTTTTGCACCTGGCCTTATTAGTGCACTGCTATTTAGAGTCTGACTATTAGAAGTTCTGTCAGCTCCTATAGGAGACGTAACACCTCTGACACATTGATGAAGCAGAGTTTACCACAACTAGGTTGTAAAAGCAATCTGCGGAATGGAGGATTCATTCACTGTGTGGACTGAATGGCTCCTGGAAAATAGTCACCATCAATGCCATGTTTGCCAGTGAAAAACTGTTCGCCATGGTAATGAATGTCTACCATAATGGAGCAGGTAGACGTTTGAATGCCATATATTTGTGTTGTAGCTTTGGCGTGTTGAGCCCTTTTTTGATTGACTATAATTTATCTATCTTATTCTTATCTCATTTTACCCTGTGCTACCTAAACCTCTTTGGTTATCCGATGGATCTTGTTCGGTGCTGAAAGGGACTGAAATACTCGGAGGATGAGCAATTATTGAATGAGGACCAAGAATAAGATAATTGCTATTGTATGATTTTATACACTCATCACTCAGAATCCCACATATTTAACCCAGATAGAAACACTAGTCAAATGAATTTACCCACAAGTAAATAATGAGTCATAATCAGCAGAATTAGTTTAAATCTCATATTTTAGTATTCCATAAGAACTTCAAATGAACGGCATACAATCCTAAATTTAAATTGAATCAAGTTTTAATAAATCATTAGCAAACTCTGCAAGATCCAAGTATATAGGGATTGATCTTCCTCAGCCGAGGGAGATTAGTTATCTAAGCAAAATTTGGTGAGCAGGAAAAATCAGTTGTGCCTCATACAAACCCTTAGTCACTTAGACTTCAGTGAGTTCCAAATGACCAGTTCCAGTTAATTTTAAGACAGAATCTCTGTCTGACACTGCAGCATTAATGCCACAGCTGTATGATGCGAACCCTTTTAGCCGAAAAGGTTCCACTACGCTAGCATACCAGCCATCAGCAGATCGCAGTATTACGTCACAGTTTGTGTTGTTCATGGAAGTCCAAAATGTAAGTCTCTGTGCCACAAGATGGCTAAGCAAGACTCATTCCCCATCTGTTCCAAAATCTGAGCAATTATACTTCATCAGTTTCAGGTTTACACCCCTTTACATCACTGAATTGGTCAGGCCACTCTGTCCCATTGGTCATCTGCGATAGGATGAAATGATGTAGTGGGGAAGAAGTATACAGATCCGGGAGAATTAAGTAATCCATAACTCGTGATTTCCTTAGGATCATTATAGTTTTAGTTATATGAACAATGTGGCACTCAGAAAATAGACAAATTTATGCTCTCATCCCTTGTTTGTTATTTCTTAAGCATCTGTTCTAGCATGTAACGGTTTTTGTGGCGAGTTTAATGAAACTGTGCTACAAATGTAAAAGGAAGCAATTAAAAGTTAGAACACAAGTGGTATCTTTACGAAAAGTTCCCATAGGCTTCAGACTACTCAGTTCATAAGTTCATATTAGAAAAAGAAGCAAAGTTGAGGCCTTCATGAAATACAGCTCATGCACGATGAAATTGTGCTAAAATATTAATCTCACATTGCGTATTAATCTTTCAATTAAATGTATTAACATCATTTCAATCATATTGTAATTAATTCATGTAAGTATAGGGTGCTCATAAAATTTTGTAAATGTCATTGTCATTCACATATATTTTTGTAAGTTTCTTTTGCACATCATATGTTATTAAAACATACATGTTTAAAGACACATGAAAGGAAAGATTTACAAAATGCAATTTTGCTAAACTCGGGTGGCACTTACTTTTCTTTTGTCATTTTCAGTGCACATGTTACACATTTTAATGTACTGTTTATCTCTGATACGTGAAATGTTAAATTCTTACACATAACTTTCTCAGTTACTGTTATTATCACATTATCAAATCACAAGATTACGTCATTAAAGTGTTAAAACTCACAACTATTTCTTAAATATAAATGTAATCATAAACTCATTCTAACATTCTGCATGCTTTTACAATGCAGTTGAGCCAGGGAGGAGTTCGCAAAAGCAGCGGAGTGCGTTATAAAAATGCTGTTCGCAGTAATTTTCAGCGCTGAGTGTTTGTCTGCGCTGTGAAATTATCGCGAATGGCACCATACACAGCGCAAGCGAGTGCTGCTTCCTTTCTGCTGCTCGAGTCGATTTTCTACTCGAGCGGCAGCTTTCTCAACGCGAACGGATGGTTTCTCAACTCGAGCGGTCGCGAGCATAGGCGGCCAATCGCATTAAGAAATCCGACCACCCGCGTTGAGAAATCTCACTGGGAGGTGGATTTTCCTCGCTCACCAGCTTGATGTTGACGAGCATGAGCGAGGAAAAAACTTTGCGAGCTCTGTGGAACGCGGAGTGCGGAAAACTCAGGGTTATATGCAGTATCTAAATCAGAACTACGTTTTGACATTTCTGGAAACGTGGAGTTTAATACACGTTTTGTCATTACCATGTAAAGAAGAGTCACAAATCCTTTCTCTTTGTAAATTGTTGTATATTTGTAAGAGGAAAACCTCTGCTCTATCATTTGTATGCAGTGCTGGTAAGGTGATATAAATATGTTTGGGTTGTATCTCAGTCCCAAAAGATGTCAAGACCTTCTGTTTTTGATTTCAGCATTTCAATGACCCTACACTTCCCATCTGCAAGGCAAGGCAAATCTCTTTAAGAGATGTAGCTCTGACCTGACATTGAGTTTAGAGTGTGTGGTGACTGTGGCATACAATAGCTGACTTGCAAACCTAATACTGCTGCATGGAGTAAACCTTGGCTGCTCGACCTAAGTTTAGGTCAGAGTAAGAAATATTTTTAGACAAGTGCTGATTTACTGAACGTTTACTATTGTTTATTAAAGAGCACAAATGTATTAGTCTTTATGGACGGAACAATGTATTAATGCAGCAAAATGCCTTAGTCAAATCTGACCAATTCAAAAATTGCATCAAATAGTGAATTAAGAAATTATATTGCTAGGCAATTTGTTTTCTATTTTTGTACTCTTTTTGTGGTTAATAGGTTTTAGAGCAAGGGAAACACATATTTACCAGAAATACTGTATGATTGCCCATATTTTTAACAAAGATCTTCAGTCATAATGTGGGTATGAGCTGGTTTGTGGGCAGGCCTGGCAAGCGGTCTCTTTTAGGAAGGAGTTCTGCAAGAGGTCTGTTTGGGATTCGTAACCAGGGGGGATGCACAGCACATCCTTAAAGTCCTGTATAGTCCTATTTACTTTAGGACACAAAATAGGAGGAGCTAGAATGAGAGCCGCTGAATGACTACACATAGGAACATTCATAATTATATTTTTTTCAGCATATGCCACAACAATTATAATCATGAAACACTAAATACCATCAATAAAAAGTACAAATGTATTATAAAAAGGAGCAGGTATAAGTCATACACAGCACCAATTTCATAAATCAAGGTTACGATTTAAAGAGCAAGTCCAGTGACACAATATGTAACATAACATGACTAGCCCTGGTCTAAAAGCCTATACTGACTCATCCTAATCAAGGCGACACATAGATAGCTTGTTATCAACATATACATCGAAGGGGTATCTGTTCGATGGCAAAGTGCAATGTGTTATTACATGTTGTAATTGAGAACAATTTAAAAAGGGGCACTAACAATTTAGGCCACAGATTTTGAGTTTTAGTGCAAAATAATCTCACAATCAAAACGTTCGCTAATAGATTGGTTAGCTGAAAACTTAGACAAGTACACTCTAGTAGGGAAAACTCTCAAACGAAATTTGAGATACAAAGTGTGACCTACCTCTGGTAAAACTACATTAAAATAGGGCTCTAACACCCACGTTTGCTTGATAGAAAGGTGGCCAGCAGTGAAGTGTGAAGTTTCTGGATATGCAATACATGTTTTTAGTTTAAACTCAAAAATTAAGTCCTTGACTTTAGAGCTGGCATCAGAAGTTATGGTAGCTGGGTTGGATTAAAAATGATTATACCCCGGATCGATCAAAGTTATTTTAACGTAAAGTGACCATGCATTATTGGAAAGCTTGGTAGGTTCAGTTATTTCGACTTGCACTTTAAAATAGATTTCTCTAAGATGGTTTCTATTCAATCGGAAGCAGTACGACACAAGAGCGAATGTAATAACACTCGATATGGAAAAGATATCAAACCCCAAAACAGTGAGGTAAGCGGATTCCTAGGCCCAAGCTTTAACAGAGCTCTTAAAAATTATTCTCTGCTATTTGCAACTTTTTGCGTTGCTTTATCCCCATAGTTCAGCACCATTTATTGCAGATGCTACTGCTTTCTGGCTGTGTAGCTGAGCGATAACACTCAAGCAATGGCTTATGATTTGGCAGGTCTAAAAAATCTACTCACCCACTCCCAATTTTGAGTCAGATTTTATCAAGTCGAGCTATTTTTAGAACCTACTAGTCTGTTCTGGTGAGTGAATTTAAGCTGGAAAGGAACAGGTGTTCTGTTCATTCAGAAAGTGAATGAGCAATAAAGATGCCATTAATTCTTGTTTTTATCTTGACACATTTGAAGTCTGTTCAAGGAAAGAGGTCAAATGTCAGTTTGTCTTTTTACTAATTGCTGCTTGGAAAATGGAGTTTCTTTTTCTTTCTTTTTTCTAACACATACCATTTAAAATAAGCCTGTAAGTGGATAGTAGCCATATTTCTTAATATATCAGGAATTATGAAAGCACATTTTTTTGTAAATAAGAAGTGTGATGCAACCAAAGATTTAACAAGCATTTGCAATGCAATAGGTCTCGCATTTGTTAAAGTTAGAGCTATTGACATTGTAAATGTCCACGATAGCGATAAAGCTTCCACTAACTAAGCGTGCAAATGTTGTGAAAAATAAATGCAGCTTGCCAAAAAATGTTTTCTTTAGGAAGCGAACACGCTTATGAAACAGTAACTTGTGATTAAAGTTAATGCAACTTAAAAATGTAGATCGGCGAACACAAGTAAAAGCACAACTAAAATGCAACCATTTTGATAGATCTTGAAAACGCCGCACAGTGTGAGATCACGAAAGTTTGATACTAAGTTGAAACGATCACTACGAGGCAGTAGGCGACTTTCTGAACATAGACATTTCAAGCAGCACTATATCCGATTCCAGGCAACCATTTTTCGCTTCCACACACATGCAGCTTAGTATGTAAAACCATGAGAAAATGTAAAAAAATTAAGAAAATATTAAGACTGAACGAAGAGCCAAAACGTGCTCAGCGTGGAAACAGTCCAAATCCAAAATGAAAGCCCTCAGAATGAAGACACCATGGGCAGAAACAGAAAACACCGCAGACAACTAATAAACCTGCTCCAGGTGTCCCTCGAGACGAATTTAAAATGGTACAAATAATGAGATTAAGAAACCGAAAAGCAATGGGAATCTACTGCGAAGGTTCCCGCATAAAAAGCAAAAGGCTGTAGACAAGACACGAGGACTGGGCATAATAGAATACACCCGGGGTGGAGCCACGGTCCTCTAGGAACGGAGCAGCTGGTAGGAGGGATAAATTGGCCTTGGGAGGGGCAGCCTGGCTCCCCGGAGAGCAGCTGGGTTTGCATAGTTTCGGGGTGGGGTTTGCCCCAACAAACTACTGTGGGAAAAGTTGCCCAAACACAGGCTATCCCACTGAGCAAAGTAGCAATGAGGAGGAGATGCGCGCGCGCACACATGAACTGATTTTAACTCACCTTATAGGGAAGCGCCTGGTGGATGTCTGCAGCAAGCTGCCCCTTCCACCATTGCCCCTCCAGCTCCATGGCATGGGAGAGAGTCAGTTCCGAGACCCCCATGCACTGCTCCAACTTGTGGGTTCAAGAAAGAAAATGAACGTGAATGCGAAAAACAACGAGGAAGAGAACTTTGTAACAACCTCTTAAGTGCTACTTTGTTTGCCTCCAATTAAAGGGGTCCAATCGTGTTCTGATAGCCTTCCTCGCCCATCAGCTGTCAGTAATTGTGCAGGACCGCCGATTAATGGCAAATCTGCTAAAGAAAGGCTGATATAAACAGCAGTTTGTAGAGCATGCACAGGTTGTTCCAGTGCAGAAGGGCGGTGCTGTGAATTAAGCACGCAATTCATGGTAGTACTATAGAGGTGCCTCACTCAGGTCACTGCACGTCAATCATATTTAATGTGCGCTAATTGCAGGTTCCATTGAGGCGGTGACCCACCCCCACTCCGAACAAAACAGTCAAACGCTAATTACGGTCCAATCGTCATTGATATCGATGTCATGATAAACAGGAAAGTCAATCATATTATTTATTTTGTGCTCATTACAAGTTTCATTGGGGGGACCTTCCCAGTTTACCATACTTAAATGCCCACAACTAGCACAAGAGATGACCGGCTCTGCACAGGAGAAACCCAGCAACTTATCAAAGCATCACTCTCCTTTATCTGCGATATCGATAACACATTAACGGACCTATTAAAGTTATGCCCCTGAAGGGCGCCATGCTGATAAAAAAAGACAAAAGTGGGCGGCGTGCTAAAACATATAGCGAGGCGCCCGTGCTTATTAAATGTATGCACATGGCGGCCCGTGAAGGGTGCCATTATCGCAGCACACCAGAAACAGGAAAAAGAGTACTTCGGAGAAACAGATAAACAGTGCAAGCGGAGAGTAACTGTAGTTGGTCGGTGCTGCTCTTCAAAAAACGGAAGTGAGGTATCGCTCCGTGAACCATTTAAGAAGCAGGAAAGAGGAGCGACAATGCATTGAATCAATGGAAAAGCAGCAGGCGGGGCATAAGTCATTTTCCCCTACAAGAGGTCTTCCAACCTGCGCATGCGCTGTTTAGGCTCGACCTAAAAAGGAGCAAAACAATTCAGAAAACTTTACTTGGTGATGTGCAAATGACATATATTTGCAGAAATTTGATTTCCAAACTTTGTTTGTACACTATATAATTTTATCAGTAATACCACATCTGTCAGAAATTTTGTGGCCACTTCAATGTAAAATCTGCTGATTGCAACTAACAGTGTGCTACCACTTCATGCTTTAGTTATGCATTTATTAAAAATGATAGTTTTTAAACATGATTTGAGGAACATTCCTGCCCCCGCCCTGATGAGAATGCTGTTAAAGAACTAAGAGGCAAGTCAGGGGTCATGTGTATCCTATATGTGGCTAGATTTGTATTCTATATATGGAGCAAATGTTTAGTATATTAAATCAAACAAAAGAGTTTTTCGTACAGCAGACATGCTGAACTCCAATATTTGAAGTTGCTCTCATATGTGATAATGAAGAAAAGGGCGGCTCAGTGAATTAAAGTATTTGCCTAGGATCACATCATTTGAAACCAGTTTATGGGTCAAGAGCATTCCAACTAGGTCGAGTAGATTATTTAAGTCACTAGACCTGCAGGTCTTGTAACAATTTTATGATTTTTTGAGGCCTATTTGGTTTTGAGACGGAGGGTGGCATTTGGTGTGGGTTTCAAGATTGCTACTGCCTTATCGATATGGTTGCTCCAATCCAGTTTGTAATTAAGGTGGATACCCAAATAGTCATCTGACATGGCAGCATCAACGGATGGAATGCAAGCCCGTGGAGACCTCATGAAGGGTGGTGAAGGGTACATTGTCATGATCTCTGTTTTTAAGGGATTCATTTCAAGATCCTTCTCACAAAACCTTTCCAAGCTGGCTAACGATTTATGGATTTAGTTTTGTGTCCTTGATAAACTATCTTGAAACCAAGGAGAGGAGCTCTTCAGATCCAAAGGGACAGAGCACCAAATTAACTAAGTAGTTACAAAACAAGATTCCCTTCAGAACAATTCAACATATTCCTTTATAGAAATGGTGGCACTCTTAACACTTATATCAAGCACACAACATCAAACCACAACAATAATCAATATTTAAAAATAGAAACACTCTGCTCAAGGTGTGGAAGTATTTATGCACAAGTTTTAATACATCAAATATAAAAATTATTCACATCAAATCATGAAGATACTTTAAAATTACAATACATATTATGTAGCATCATTCCAAAAACACTCAATAAAAAGTATTAAAAACTCCTGACTAACTCAGTGAGTACAGATACATAAATGGACAAACCCCCTGGTAAGGAAACTACACAAGACAGTGAATTTTGCCTTTGAATCGTTAATTTGAAACGTATTATGACAGCACCTAGCAGGGTATAATCTTCCCTGTATATATTGCCACTGCCATACCTCAAATTTAACAGAAAACAATAGTGTTTCTATTTTTAAATATTGATTATTGTTGTGGTTTGATGTTGTGTGCTTGATATAAGTGTTAAGAGTGCCACCATTTCTATAAAGGAATATGTTGAATTGTTCTGAAGGGAATCTTGTTTTGTAACTACTTGATAAACTATCTGCATCATCAGCAAAGAGCAAGATAACAATCTTTTTATTGCACAGTTTCGGGGCATCAGGCTTCTTCTTTTCTAAATACCTTTCAATGTCATTCAGCAAGAGGGAAACAATAATGGTGCAAGCACACACTCCTATCGGGCACCAGAGGGAATAGAAAAGAAGTTGCAACATTCCCCTGGAGCATCATATCCAACAAAAGCACTGGTCTCCACATGCAGATATTTTAGGCCTTGACTAATGGTTTCTTGATCCCCAAGAGTTTGGGAGCTTTGCAAAATTTCAAACTATTCACCAAATCAAAAGCAGATTTAAGATCTATGAACGATAGATAGAGCAGAGTCTTGAGTAACTTTGTACATTTGATGCACATCATATATAATCTAATTGCATGGTCAGTGGTGCTGATTCCTTTGCGGAAGCCCGCCTGGGTATCAGTAAGAATGGAATTTTGATCCACCCAGGCCTGCAACCAGTGTGTTTCCCCGGGAGGCTGCAGGGGTGAGGAGGTTTTGCAGTGGTGAGGACCGGTTTTATTACTGGGGGCCAATTTTGCAGCGGTGCTGCAATATCGGTCCCCAGTAACAAAAGCAGCAGTACTTTACACTTGTCCCCCGAAGGGTGGCCCGACAAAATTGCCAGGGCTGCTTTAGGTTCTCAGTCCGACCCTGCCTGCAACGTAATAAGCAGGGCACAGATTTTTACCACGCCATCAAGGAGTGAAATAGGCCTGCAATTGACCGGTATTAGTTTAATCCCCTTTTAAAATAGGGGCCTTTTTTACAGCAGAGCGCCAAGAATATACTTTGTGGCCAGTGCTGCATAGAAGACCCCCATTAAGACATCTGACCATAGCTTTGGATTAGCATGAAACATATTTACTGGGAAGGTATCCAGGCCTGGCTCTTTGTTAGGCTTCTGCGCGATAATTGCTCTTTCTATTTCTGGGTACAACAATTTAAGGAAGCCAGCCAACGATGAGTGGACCTGATTTTTACCATATTTGTACTGAGGCTGGACATAATGGAGTTCACCTGGTGAGCTACCACTGTTATATAAATTCTCATAATGCTCCATACAGGTAGTTGCGCCAATATCTTGATTATTTGCTCCACCTCCCATAGCTTATGAGATTAGGCCCCAGAACTCTTTGCTGTTCTTTTTCACCGATAGCTCTTTTAAATCCTCCCAGATAGCTTGATGGTGAGATAACTTCTTACTCCTAAGGCGGGCTTTGTACTTTCTTCTAAACATTTTAAAGTGCTCTTCATTTGATGGAGACATATGGCATACAAAGTGTGCATTGGATAGTGCAACTTTCCTATCTCTGCAGGTCTTATCAAACCAACTATCACTCTTCCTTTGTCCAACAGTTTTGTTCTTAAGAGGTGCTGACCAAAACAAGGGAAGCTCTGTTGATATAACATTATAATTATCCAAGATTGTTTTTGGATCTTGGGTCTCAGTGTCGCAAATGCTAGCTATTTTATCTTTAAGATTAGGCCACAACGCATGCCCTTCTTTAAGAAAACTCTCCGCATTCCATCAGACAGCTCTTCTATTGTTGATGGGTAAAATCTAGGGATATAAAGACTAGAAGCAGCTTTAAAATGTACTTTGTACCTAACACACAGGGTCATAATCACTCTCCAAGTGCTGGACTTTCTTCATATCCACTGCCAGGCCCCACGATTCATTGTTGAGCAGTATATAGTTGATCAGACTCAATCTTTTAATGCTCCGGAAGGTTGGAACCAATGGGCTATCTGAGATAGTTCAGCCATTGAGGAATGGTAAGACGGCAGTTAGCTCACAGATTTACAAATAACTTTCCTTTTCGTGTGTTACATAGCTTAATGCCATTTGGGATGCCAGGTGCAGGAATGCCCCAACTTGCCTCTTCTTCAACAATGAAATCATCTCAAATTCCTACTGGCGGGGAGACATCAAAGTCTCTGCACACTATCATCACGTATTCTGAAGCAGCATTTATCTAATCACTCAAGTGTTTCATCGAGTAGTTCTAGTTAGCCAACTTCTTCTCCATGACAATTGGGAGTTAGATAGGCTTTAATAATGCCTACTGTTGGGGGGCGGGACTTGCTGGGCCTGAAGATGGTCGCCATCTAGGTGAGCTCCTTTGGTCGTAATTTTATCCTTGATCATCCCAGTGCTTAAAAAAGAGGGGGGGACTGCCAATATCACCTGTATACGACTCGCAGCAATTTGTGTGCTTGGCAAGCCAAGAGAAAGAGCAGATCGACCATTTCAGAGGGCCTGAACTGATCCTGGACGGGAGGGCGTGTGGCTGAGTAACTGGCTTCCGGAGCGGCCTTCGAATAGAGGAGGTTTGAGGCGGCCTGACACAAAAGAGTCGGTGCCTCGGGGGTAGCTAAGACTCAGCCTGGGGATCGTCAGGCAGCCACGATCGGGGGCTGGATTCTGGCAAAGAGCAGAGTTCTGTGAGCCGGCCTGATGTGGAAAGGCTAGAAAAGAGGCCGGCGCAGACGAGCGTGGCCCCCACCTGGCTCTGGAGACTGTGGTGTAGCCGTGCGGGCCTGTGTGTGATGTCAGAGGTGCAGCATGAGGCCTGCGGGGGAATGGAATTGGGTGGAAAGCCTGAGCCCCACTATAGTGGAGCACAAACAAACACTGAGACTCAGGGCTCCATTCCACGGGCCTGAGGTGGCGGCTGGCCGAGCCGTCAGATAACGAACACAGAGGTACAGAGGCCCCTGGGGGCGCATAATTGTCTGTAGCTGGTGACAGGGGGTGCTCTGCTCCATGAGGGTGTCCTGCGGCTCACCCTACTGGGGTTTGCAGTCTGCAAAATACTTCAGAAGAGGGGAGAAACAATGGAGACCCTTAACTGGAGCCCGCATCCAATAACTATCCCATAAAGCAGGCTATGCCCCGCAAGGCAACCTAGGCACTGTCCATCACCGACAAGAGACTGGCATGCAGGAGGGGGCTATGTGAGACTGCATAGGGAACGTGTGCCTCCTAGACGCAAATACCTCCGGTACACAAGGAGAGCCACACGGTCGATGGAGGATTGTATCACACAGCCCTGAGAAACATACCCACCTTTGTGCCTTGGTGAGACTGTTTATGGCTCCACGCTAGTAGCGGCCTGGTAGACATTCATAAGAGAGGAAAGTGTGGTGTCTGGGCCTCTTGGACTTCATAGTCTTTGGAGTGCTTTTATGGCATCATAGATTGCGTTGGGGTGTGCACAGGTGTCACGACAACCAATCATAATAGGAGGCATAGAGAGCTACACATGAGACCCTGGTGAGAAGATGCATGCCACTCCTACTAATTGCATGGCTGCAGCCTGCCCCTGCTGAGTGGTGAATCTGGTTCTGTGGGGTTGGGAGACCGAGGGCAACTGGACTTTGGGTGCAGTGAGTTCTTGCTCCTGCTGGATTTTGTCACAACCCCACTGCCTAACTTGCTGGCTGCCTCATCATTATAGCGCAGGACGCTCCTTGAGGCCTGGTGCGGAGCCTACTAGACACATCCTGCAACATGGGCAAAACCGACAAATCTCAATCCACGCTACAGTTCAATATGCGAAAGATACCCAAGCCCCACGAGGATGGTGGTGCGGCGGACTATGGCCAGGAGGTAGGGGAGCCAGAGGTGGGCAGCGAACTATGGCAAATCTTGGCAATAATGCAGCACAGTGTCACTAAAATAGATGGTAAGATAGATGCCCAGTCCTTTTGGATGGATTGCATGTTGTAGTGCCCCAATAAGCACACTGAGTGCCTAGACATGGTTGAATAATGCAAGTTGGAGGCAGAGATGAGCAGGTCACTATGTCAGCGATGCAGAAGCGACTGTACAAGGTGGTACTTACATTACAGTTGAAGACTGAGGACCTTGATGCCATATCACGTCGTAACAACTTCCGAATCATGTGACTGCAGAGTCCATGGCCATTGACAACATGGAGAGGTTTGTGGAGAGACTTCTTGCAGATCTACTGGGGCGAGAGACTTTATCTGACATTTTTGTTGTTGAACAAGCCCATCGGTCACTGGCACTGCGACCGGTGCCTGGGTCAAAGCCTTGCCCCATCATACCGCGCCTCTTAAACTATAGGGATCACGACACTCTGCAAGGCAAGAGAACATAAAGTGCTGCTCTACAAGGGTAAGGAACTGGTGCTCTATCCCAGCTTTACTCAGCACGTCCAGCAGGCCCTTAAGAAAATCATCCCAGCCAAACACAAACTGCAAGAACTTCACTTAGATGTAACATGCTTTATCCCGCACGTTTGCGGGTGATGGTTGATGGAAAAACAATAATTTTTGGAGACCCAAAACAGCTGAATCCATTAATCAAACATCACACTGCTGCGACTACGAGGCAGAGCTCTCCCAGATCGGAGGATTCAGAGGCTGCAGCTTCCCAAGAGCTGGAGGAATTAAGTATTCCGCAACGCAATGGATGGAAAGGGGATTCACATTGTGTGATGCCCGGTTAGACACTTCAACTGGCTAGACATCATTTGCTATACTGGTAACAATCAGGAGAATCCTGGGCTGCCACTGCTCGCTGTTGAGGATATGTGGGTGCATTGTTGGGGGTGGGGTTAAGCTGACTAAAGATGGCTGAAGATGGGTAATGTTTGCACAATCTTGAGTTGAGTAGATATAAATGTCATTCTGTTTCTCCCATTATCATTGTATTGTTTGCTTATAATACTGGGATGTAGAGCCCGCCCTGCTAACAGGGGTGATATGGGTGGCAGAGGGGTTCAATGCACCACAACTGTCATGATGCTATTATAGCACATATTATGCATTTCACACAGCCCCCTGCACTGTTTCTGAGTAGGGGGATACTGGTGCGGCAACATCTATCACCATGTGTGAATCACCTCACTGTATTTTGTTGTCTGTGGGTTCAGTATTGGGAGGGTTAGTGAGGGTAGAATTCTCACTCTGTATGTTCTAGGGCCTCGCAGTGTGGGAGGGTAGAGGGTTTTGTTTAGTTCAGTCGAATATTGTGCAATGACAATGGCTGCAGACTGTTAAAGTCACACTTGTTGCTGTGGAGATGATGGCTGAGATGTGTGGCAACGGTGTATGACTTGGACGGGGCACCGTGGGGCACACCCTCCCCATCATTGATCAGGATGCTCACATGGAACCTCCAGGGCCTAAACGACTGTTTAAAATTGCGTACCATTGTGGTGTACTTGCAACAGCATGAAATAGATATAGCTATATTACAGGAGACGACCTTGCAATCGGAAGCAAAATGCTAACACAGCGCAGAATGAAGGGTGTTTGCTGCGTTGCTGGCTTTACCTCGCATGCTAGGGGTGTGCTGCTTTGGGTTCGACAGGGTTCAGGTGGAAAGCTATGGAGTTATGCGTAGATCAGGGCAGCAGGTTTGTAGTGGTGTGCTGCACTAAAGATGGCATGACAGTAATGTTGGTAGTGGTGTATGGACCTAATTATGATGACCCTAACTTTTATCACACACTGAACACCACTTTGGCAAAATAGGGGGACCTTCCACAGGTCTGGGGTGAAGACTTCGATTAGGTGTTGAACCCTGACCAAGATCGCACCAGTGGTCTACCCCAGTGTCCCTCAGCAGCAGCCCCAATCCCCCAGGAGATAGCAGCATCGCAGGGTTTACTGGATGTTTGGTGTTTTAAGTACCCCATGGGCTGTGGTTATACACACTAATCTACGGCACAAATCTAAATCTAAATCTAAATCCGGTATTTGCAAAGCACAAACTACTCACCCCTGAGGGTCTCAAGGCGAGTGAGCTATTCCCCAGAGTCACATGGTGCTGTGCTGAGCTAAGCTGCCGCTGGGGATTAAACCATGAGCCCTGCACTCCGGAGTCAGCCACCCTGGCCGCTGCGCCACACACAAATTGACTTTTGGCTGATGTCACGCAGCTTGATACAACGTGTGCATGGTTGTGAACCCTGGGCACGCACATACTCGGATCACGCACCAGTCCTGCTTGAGCTGGAGTTACATAGCCCACGCCCAACTGTATTCACGTGGTGGTTCCCACCATACTGCCTACTGAATGCAGTATTTAAAGAGGAGCTTGTGCAGGCGATAGATGACTTCTTCCGTCTTAATATTGTCTATGTACCCAAATTTGTGATGGTCTGGGAGACATTTAAGGTCCATGTTAGAGAGGTCACTATTTCTAAAAATGCAGGTGTCCTCCGATTCCTTCGAGGTAGGTTAGCAAAGCTGGAGACAGAAATTGGGAACTAGAGCGGAGACATAAGGAGACGGCAGACCCCAGCCTATTGGGTGACATTCAGGCCAAGTTAAAAGACTATCACAACACTGCACAGAGTAAACTCTTTCATCTGGGGAAGTACGCAAGGGGATGGGGAGGTGGAGAGGCCAGGTGCCACCTGGTGGCACTCTTACACCCCAGACGAGTGGACGACACAATCTTAACATTACGAGACAAGCAGGGTAAGTTATTGTATGCAGCGGATCAAATTGTTGACCGGTTTTGCCGGTACTTTACAGACTTATATACCTCGAGACCCAAGCAGGAGGAGGGAGCCACAGTGGACTACCTCATGACGATCGCTATGAAATGGCTCTCCGGGAAGCACAGGGAGCACCTTATGGCCCTTTATGCCCTGCCAAGGTTATGGTGGCTCTGAAAAATATGCCTGGTGGCAAGAAACCAGTAACAGATGAGTTAACTGTAACCTTTTACAAGGCTTTCCAAGATAAGCTAGTTCCCCACCTAATAACTCTCTATGAGGAAATGGTAGAAGATGGTTGCATGCCACCCTCAATGCGTGAAGCACTTTTGGTCACCCTCCTAAAGCCTTGAAAACCAGCTGGCACTTGTGCGTCTAACAGGCTGCTGTCGCAATTAAATATTAAAACCCAAACTTCTCCTAAGATATTGGCTAACAGATTGGCGCCCTTACTTCCCTTACTCTCGGGCATAGTGGGCTCTAAGGTCAAGGCAGCAGCTGTGTTTCTTAACACCAAAAAAAGTTTGATTCATTGGAATGGGGCTTCATGCTTACGGTACTGAGCCTTATTGGTGTGGGTGAAGTATTTTTGCACTTAGTTCAGGTACTTCCCACCAGACTAACAGCGCGTATACAGATAAATGGTAATGTCACAGACCCTATAGTGGTTACCAGGGGGACTAGGCAGGAATGCCCCCTGTCACTATTGCTGTACACTCTGGTGGGAGAACCACTAGCCTGTGCTCTCAGAGAATATCATGCCTATAGGGGCTTACAATTTCCACACTAAAATCTAGTTATCTCAGCTTACGCAGATGACACTCTTTTATATGTATGCAACCCGGAGCGTGATTTGTCACCACTTCTCTGAGAGGTAGTACTCTTTGGCGGACATTCCGGTGTGTGCATAAATTGGAACTAGTCTTTAATATTCCCACTCACAGCGGCAACGACATCGGTGCCGCTGGAGTACCCGTTGCAGTGGACCACGGACTTGGTGCAATACTTGGGAATACAGGTGCACTCCGAACCGACGGTGGTCATATGATCCATTTCAAGTATATCAATAGATTGTATTACACACCAGCTCAATTGTTTGGCTATGGGTTATGGGACAGCACGAACTGTACCTATTGTGGGGCAGACAACGCAGAGTTTGCATACGTGGCGTGATTTTGCCCGGGTGTTCAGCGGTTTTGGCAGGTAGTGCAAGTGTATCTTGAGGCAATAATAGGCAAGAGTATGGAGATGACATCTTTACTTGCCTTACTGGGTTACGACAAGGAGATACTAAGCGCTAAGGTGGGCGCGAAGTCTGCTCCCGACAAAGAAATGGCATGCCGACATGACATACTGCAATACACAGTCTGATGTTTGCCATGAATTATTCAAAGTTTAATGGTTACATTGTGGCACTCTCTTGTAAGCGAGTTGTGTTTCTTTTCTTTTAAATAAATCTGGTATAGGGTGCAAGTGGGTACCACCGTCTGATCAAGGGCGTGAAATCCAAACACATACAGTTTGCGTTGTCTTAAACAAGACCAACGTCCCCACTTAGCACTCCTGAATGAATTACATCCAATAATTCATGTTCATTCATATCACCTTGATTTTTGCATGAAATTCTTTGTTTGATCATTTTTTCCTATTTCACGTTCATCATGTTAAGTAGTCACACATTGAAGCGTAAACTAATTTTTCGTTTTGTTGAACAAATCCCAATGCATTTTGGGACATGCCCTTCATCAGGGTAAGGTATCCTACAATATAACCAGAATACATATAATCAATAATCCCAGCAATGCAGCTTCCGTAACTGATAAAAAAACAAGCTCAGTGGGTATCGCTTTGCCCACAAGAAAGCGAAGAGTCAAGTATAGGTGTGTTGAAAAAGAAGAAAATGAAAGAAGAAAGTCCACCGAACATAGCAGTGACTCATTTGTTATACTCGTGAACAGTTCATTGAAAAATCAGAGAAAATTCCTCGTAGAGGACACTACAGAGTTCAGGGAAATTGTAGGGAAAACACCTGTGTCGTGAAGTAAAGGGTATGAAGATATCAACCAAACAACTCGAAATGTGTACATCTAAAGTAAAAAAAAAAAGGGAAAAACTGAAGATCAAATTGCCAATAAGGGAAAGCCAAAACTAAGTGTATTATGACTATGATCTCGTTAACACCAGTGCTGAAGCGTCCAAGAAAAATGTGACATACAACACTGCGATAAGTTACATACCGTTCGTCAAAGGACCGGCATCTTTCCCAGCGTGTACGTATGCAGTAGCATGCAAGTCTGTTAGTGAAGTTGCCGTTCGAATGAGTGCAGAAATAGAAAGAGGACGCGTTAGAAAAAGAGAAAGGATGTGATTCATAAGAATTAGAAAGATGTGAAAATCCGTTCCCGCCATCTAGGAAGAGGCGAATTAAACTGAATACGAGGGAAAATAAAGAAAGTGCACAAAATATCTGAATCAAGTCATGCAGCCAAAGTCTCAATATACCAAAATGAATCAAACAAAAGTTGTAATATATACTAATGATGTTCTCACGGATTTCTATAACATATTAAAGGAAACTATAAACCTGAAGGGTAATGGAAGTCCACCACATACGTAGTTCATCAGAATTAACAATGAACTGAGTTGGCCAAAAAGCATGAATCAAAAAACATATAAACTTAAAGAATGGAATTCCGGATGCATTATATATGACAAGCGGGAGGGATGAGTACTTCAATCCAATTCATCCAATGTCATGAACTAGAAGAAAAAATAGTCTCCAATGGAATAAGAGCCAAATGGCACATTGTAGGTAACAGTTCAAATCCAACTGTTCATTTAAACCTTTAGGATTGCATGAATCAAGTTTATTTATCCAAAAGGATTCTCTTAGGAGTAACCACTTCTTGTTGTCTCTCCCTTCTTGGATGGACACGGTTACTAAAATTAGAAACCTCAATTGGCTAACATTATGTTTGTATTTAGAAAATGTACAGCAACCAGTGATTTTTCATTATGGTTATGGATATTACTTTTGTGTTCTGTGAGTTGAACTTTCATCTTTCGTTCGGTTTTGCCCACGTAGACTAGGCCACATGGACATTTCAACATGTAAACAAAATTTTTAGAATCACAAGTGGCTGTGGAATAGAGCTTGATGGAGGTTCCTTGTGTAGGGTGCATGATGGTGCGTCCTTTGATGATGTTATTACAATATCCACAATTCAAACACGGTGTAGTTCCTTTGTGAACAGTAATGGTAGATTTGACTGGTTTATTTAGGCATTCTTTGAGGTTTTTTTTATTCTTTGGTATGCGAAAAGTGACTGATGTTTGAAAATCCCCTTAAAATCAATTTCTGTTTGTAACATGGACCAATGTTTCAACAAAATCCTCCTTATTTGGTGGCTCCGGGTAGAGAATTCAGAGACAAATACTGATCTTTCTGTGTTCTTCATTAATTTCTGATTAGTCAGCAATTGGTTTCTATCTTTTGTTTTAGCCCTTTCAATGGCTGTCATGACAATGCTGTTGGAGTATCCTCTTTGTTTACATTTTTCAACCATTTTATTGCAATTGGTGTTGTAGTTTTCCTCGTTGGATGAAATTCTTTTAATCCTTATTAGTTGAGAGTATGGTAAATGTTGTTTGGGAGCTCTTTGATGACAACTATGGTAATGTAATAGATTATTTCTATCTGTAGATTTGTTATACACGTCTGTTGCCAGTTTTTTTCCTTGTACCGTGATTGCCACATCCAGAAATGCGATGTGGTTCTCGCTATGGTATTGGTGAAACTGATACGTTCGTCTCTGGTATTCAATTCTTGAATGGCAGTGACAAGTTGTGATTCTTGACCTTTCCATATTAAAAATATATCATCGATATATCTCCAAAAGGTGATCAGCTTTTGGGACCATTCAAGTTTTTGAAAAATATAGTCAATTTCGAACCGATGCGTAAACAAATTCACATAACAGGGTGCTGCGCAATTTCCCATGGATGTAATCGATAGTTGTAAATAAAATTCTCCATTCCATGTGAAATAGCTATGGTAAAGTGTGAAATGCAATATTTCTATCAGGAATATTTTGAGGTCTTCATTCATCTTGTCATTCAACAAAAAAGATTCTACAGCGTGTAGACCTTGATTGTGAGGAATGGAAGTGTATAATGAACGTACATCTATGGTACATAGAATGGGAACAGTATTTTCGTCAAATTCAATTAATATTATTTTGTTGAGGAAATCTGTAGTATCTTTCAGATAGGTATTCATGCTCTGAACAATGGGTTGTAAATGTCGATCCAAGTATCTGCCTATTGGTTCATGAATAGAATTTCTGGTAGAAACAATTGGTCAAAATGGTGGTTTCTGTAGGTTTTTGTGAATTTTTGGCAACATGTTTATGTACGGAGTACTTGGATGGTCCTGAATGAGATATCTCTTGTCAGCTTCTATAATTGTGCTCATCATTACTGCCTTATCTAGGATGGTTACAAGTTTCTTAAAAAATTCTCCCGTCGGGTTTGTACTAAGTTTCATGTATGTAGAAGTGTCTTGTACATGGTCATGAACACTATTCGAATAGACGTCAACATCTAAAATGACTAAAGCACCACCGTTGTCTGCCTTGCAGCAAGTAATGGTTGAATTGTTAGCAACCTGGATGGTCGCTCGCCCTTTTTTTTGTGTTAAATTGGAATATTTTGAGGTTTGTTTTTTTAAAACTTTCATGAAAATCTTTTAAAACAATTGTTTCAAAGGAATCCCAAATTTTGTGGCTAATAGGTGCTAAAAAGGTGTTTTTTTTTTCTTAAACCCATGAGTGACCCTTCATCTTTCTTAGGACGAGGTTCGATCGTATTGTCCAAAAAATGCCTGAGTCGCAAATTTCTCATGAATTTATAGAAACTTATTTGGGTTTCAAATTCGTTAGAATGGTAGGTAGGGACAAATGAAAAGCCTTTTTATAAAGTTTTCATTAGAAAGGGGGTAAACTGGCAGCTAGAAATGTTGATGACTGTTTTTTGACTCCTCGTTGATTTTGCTATGGGTTGATCTTTTGTTTTTGTGGCCACGTCCCCTCTGGGTTCAATGTTGATGTCGTGGCCTCTCTCTAAAAAAGGCACATCTGTGGTAGACTGAATAAACCCAGTTGAAGAAGATTTCAAAGTAGATGTATCTTTATTCGTGTTATCTCTCAAGTGTGTGACCTTATTGACAAGATGCAGAATATGCAGTGAGAAGGATCTTCACCTGTCTGATAAGATGATGTATGCAGCCTGCCGGGGGCGGAGGCATCCTTTTGGAGAATGCTGGATTCCAGTTGGAGGAAGACGAAGTCACGCTGCATGCTTTGTAACATTATTCTCTGATAAACGCCATCCTAGTTAGGAGTTTCAGAACGCTTGCAGAAACACTTTCAGAGCCCTTTGAGAGAGACAGACAGACAGATTCAGAGACGGAAGGCTGCAGAGGAGTTTCAGACTCCGACGCAGAAATGAAGCGAGGAGAGCAGAAGTGATTTGCAGATGCAGGGAAGGAGAGGGCAGACCTTGATGGAGGGCAGAACGGAGGCAGACGTAGACGGATTAGATGTAGGTTTAGTTCCATTCTGACTTTATTAAAATTCCCAAGTATTATGCTTTGACTAACTGGCTTTGCCAAGGCTTATTTGCTCTAGGCATTATTTCTCTCCATGGGAGATTCTGCAATTATTAATGATTCATTTAGCTTCATGCTAAGCTCACTCTTGCTTCTAGAACTCTTCATCAGTTCTGACTGACATCATTTGTGCCTCATTGTCTTAGAATAGGTATTCTTTCCTTTATGGAACGCTTGTTTTGCAATTTATGAGATGTTTGTACTAACTTAATTTTTTCATTATCAATTCTGTAACCTGATTGATACCTGACTACTGAATGAAGAGTCAGAGATTCTTAAATTTTGTTTGGAAAATAAATCCCTTTAAAACTACTCACAACTCTCATTATTGGCTAAAATGTTTATTTGCATTTTATTAATTGCTCATGTTTATGTAGGAGCTCCCTGGTCATAAACAGTGGCCAAGATCTATCGACCTTAAGCGTGAAACAAGGGTAACGGTAATTAGAGGTAATGGTGCTACATTTCCTAGATTTTCCAAAGAGAGATTACCATGGGATATCCGCTACAACAGGATGGTAGCAGAGGTAAAGTTATACACCTTGACCAAAAGGAGCAGAGTTTAGGTTAACGCCCTGAAAGGAGCTACTAAAAATTGCCCAAGCCCAAAAAAGTCCTGATTTCTGATTCCAATGCCCAGAACTTGAAGACTGGCAAAGTGGTTTTAGAAGGCGGTCCAAGAAGGTGGTTACTGAAGAAGGTGTGAGTATTAATAGGGAGCAGCACATTTGCTGTAATTGTTTATTGCAGTAATTGCATCTGCGGTAATTGTGTTAGATTAGATCATGGTATGTGGTAATTGCATTTGCGGTAATTGCATTGGATTAGATTGTGGTATGCAGTTGCAGTAATGGCGGTTGCAGTAATCGCATGGAATGTGTTAGATTGCGGTGATGATTTGATTGTATGATGTCTTGCGTAGTTGGGATGAGAGTTGAGTGAATGTGGTTTCGGGCTGAACGCGCGCGGTCCATGTGATATGATTTGATGATTTTGATGTCAGGCTCGACGAGTAGCCTAAGATCCCGAAATAGATTTGAGGTGTGGAAGACACCGAGTGATGTAGTTGTATGACCAGTGATTGTGGGAGTCGTGAAGCGCTATTGACGAATGTTGGATATAGGGAACGAGTGCGAGTGAGTTTGATAGACTCGCATGGGAAGCTAGTGCACAAGGGCGGACCACAGCGATTCGAGTGGCCGACGCAGGTCGTGGGTCACTGTGTGCGAATGATTTTGAGCGATTGGATCCTATCGATTTATCTATGACCCTCCGGTCGTTTTGTGGACAGACGGTCCAAGGTGCAGCTGTCCGTTCATTTTGCGAACAGACAGTTGCCAGAGGTGAGGCAGACAATTACTCGAGACTGTCCGGTCGTTTCGTGGACAGACAGTCGGATATGTAACTGTCCGGTCGTTTGGAGGACAGACAGTTACGAGATTCTATGAGTGAAGTGTGTGAATGCGTAAGGTGAGATTGTGAAGGAGGGTGAACCGCTGTGAGGGGAAAAAGTGACATTAGAGAGTGCTGCGCTGTGATAGGTCCGTTGTGTGATTACCGTATTGAGATTGGTTGAAAGTCTTCAAAAATTTAAACTGTAACAGGATTGGAGGGAAAAACTTTGACGTTAACGCAATTGAATCAAAACATTGGATTGAATTATTGCAGACATGAAATTGTTTAAAGGTTTTAAGACACTTCTGAGAGGTAAATCGACTAATTCAATTTGGGTCGGTGACAAGACCCCCGAGACCCCACTTGATGGAACGCCTGCACATCTTATGCTAATGAATTTGGGATTATTTTCATGTTTGTGGATTCGCCAATGGTGCAAGGTTACTGAGAAAGAGGGTCCTTTGAGGTTTCCAAAATATGGTACTTTTGAATTGCAAATTATTGACAGATTAAGAGAAATGTTATCTAAAATAAAATCACCATCTAGAGCCGCACAATTTGAAACCTTAAGCTTGTGGGAAAAGATAGCAAGTGACAAGGAAAAAGAGGACGAAAGGGTAAAAGATCAGATACAGGAGAAGGAAATTATGGATGACAAAAAGCCTCAAACCGATAGTGATTTAGCGGATGGAATATTGGATGCATTGTTAACTGAGTGTCCATCACCTTATGTGGTCCCCACAACAAATACTGATAATAGTGTACCAGCAAGTACTATAGTGGCTACTGCTTCTGTTGAACCACGAGAAATACAGATTGAGAGAACTTTACAGACATTTCAGATTGCCACACCACCTGTTGACTCGATACCAACAGTGATACCGCCAGGTGTTACTACTCCAATTGTGACTGATTCGGTACAAATACTACAAACTGTAGCTGCACAAACTATGTGTAGACAAATTTTGACTGTCCAAATCAATATGGCCCCAACCCAAGAAGCTCAAAGAACTGTAGAAGGAGTAATTACATCAGGGTTTATCTCGACATCTCAGAATTCACAGATTATAGAACAGAAACTGCCCCAGACGGTTCAAGCATTGAAAGATAGAGGAGGTATTGTCTTTACAACACCAATAGCAAAGGGAGAAACACATTTAATTGAAGATTTGATTTTTCAACCATGGTTTGAGGAAGCAGCAGGGATTAAAAGGACAGAGAGTATGGTAGAACGAATTGACCCAGAACCCGAAAAAGAGAGACCACTTAATGTCTCAAATTTAAAAATTGAACTTGGAGAAATTATCAGGGAAGGTTTAGATCTTGGGAATTTGAACCAGTATCAGGAAAAAGGCTTAATTTACCTGAGTAAGGAAATTACAAAATGTACAGAAACTACACCTGACAGACTGACTGATTTGGCCCGAATATATAAAATTGAGGTTTCAGAAAGTTTTCCATTTCAGAAAAGTTTCACAGGACAGATGGATAATGAAGCAATTGAGACAACACGTTCCTCACGAATGTGATTACACATTACAGAATTTGTGAAATACATTTGTAAATGGAAGGGTTTTGAGAAATTAGAAGACAAGTGGTCAAGGAAACATGAAAAGAAAAAGAAACCACCAGACCTAGCAAGGAAATTGGAGAAGAAAAAGAAACCACGAGACCTAGTTGAGGAAAACAATGATCAGGATGAGGGAGAAGCTTCAGCTTATCCTTTCAGAGAAACAGTGGGAGAAGTGCATGTTCATGTACCATGGGATGAAGGTGAACTTGCAGCATTTGTGAACACATTCCCAAAATTGAGAGACAAGCCTGTACTGTGGTACGCACAAGTTGATGGATTCATTGAAATCTCAAAGGTGTTGTGTATTAATTTCAAAATGTTCTTTGACACTACAAAGCCATTGAATTGCAGTCTGAATGTAAAGTTGTTGTGCAAGGACCAAGTGAGGAGACAACGAGAGAGTCTTGCACTAATGCACCATCTTCTGTTGTTATGGAGAAGAATGAAGCAGTGATTACTTTTCTGAATGGCCGTGTGCCACCAAAAGATCTTAATTGGGTAAAGATCAAAAGAACCTCCCAAGAACTAAAAGAATCGGTTCATTACATTTGTGAAAGAGTGTGTCAGGAGCTTCAGCAGCACAGCAAGAGACAGTGTACTGATGTCAGTGACATGAGATTCTTTGTGTCTCAATTTGTTATTGGATTAATGATCTTTGGTCAGATCGGTGTGCACATTCAGCAAAGTGTGGTTGGTTGGCAAAGAGAGTTGATAGATGGGATTGCAAAGAATGAAGGTGAGATACAAGGTGGGGTTCCACAAGCAGGAGTACAAGGTGCTCAAGGAGGATTTGGTGTTTTACGGGACAGAGATAGAGGAGTTTTGGTTGGTCCAAATTCAGGTATGGATGTCGCAATGCTGAAGAAAGAGACGTTTTGCCATCTTTGTAACAGATTTGAGCATTGGAAGAGGAAGTGTAGACTTAAACCTGATGAAGTAAATAGAAAGGCGCAAAATCTGCTAGTTCAGCAAAAGCAATTGTCAATTCAGAAACAGGTACCAATGACACAAGTTCTCCAAGCCCAGATGGTCCCACAAAATATGGGAAACCCTAAAATTAACTTAAATCAGTTGTCCAAAGCAAATTTGAATTATTTTCAGAACCAAAATCATAACACATTTCAACAGTCTGCTGTATTTGAAAGTGACGGTTTTAGCCCCAACATTTCTGATATCACCAGATCTATTGAGAGAACAGTGGAAGTTCCAGACCTACCTTACTTAGGATAAAAAGGCCCAAGTTGTAGGAGTTCTAAACAGACAGATTGCAAATTCAGTTTTGGAGAAGGTTGTAGCAAAATTAGGTTCATTTGAGGAAAGTTATCAAATTGTTATTTGTGACTCAAGCAATGTAGGCCTGCTAGGAAGACATTTGTGGTGCAAGTTAAACAGCACAATTTACTGTACACCAGATGAAATTGAATATCATACTCCTGATGAGGAAGTACAGTTTAAAATGGCCCAACAAGAGACAGCTGTAGGATTGGTTTCAGAAATGACAGTTGAGAAATTACCCACTGATTTGGAAGAAACAGTGAACCCAGCAGAATGGGAGTTCACAGAGAAAGATGTCAGATTAATAAAAAGTGCAGAACCAGTATGAGTCAAATTAAAATCAGATGTCATGTATTCAGCAACACCATCATACAATTCGACACGAGAGACAGTTGCAGGAATTTCACCCGTAATTGAAGATAAACTGAGCGAGGGAATTTTGGAGGAATTGCTTGGAAGTTCATGTAACTCCCTGATCACAAGTTTACAGAAACCCAATGAGAAGTACAGAATAGTGCAGGAGATTAGCAGCGTAAATGTTCTGTGTTGTCCTATGGAACCGAATCCAGCCAACATACCTCTTCAAATTGCATGTACTGAAGAATGGCTTACCATTATTGATTTTTATCAGGTTTATATCATTGTGCCATTACATGAGTATAGTCAGGAGTACTGCCAAAAAGGAGATCAGAATCTGGGACACATAATTGAAAAAGGAGCTAGAAAGGTGTCACCAGAGAGAGTGGAAACAATTCACCAGATGACTCCACCTTGAACTCAGAGAGAAGTCAGGATGCTTTTGGGAATGGTTGGCTACTGTAGACAGTCGACATCAAACCTTTTCCTAGTGGCTAAGCCTCTACTGAGGCTTACACACAAGGATGTGTCTGATCCGCTTCCATTGGACAAAGATTTCACAAAAGCATACCTAGAGTTGATTGAGAAAGTGTGTTGTGCCCGACACTAGGGATGCAAGTTTATTTAAAAGACTATACACCAATTTGCAGTGAGAGGGAGGGCTGCGCTTTCTCAGTGCCTGTTCAAAAACATGAAGATGTTCAAAGGTCTGTGAGGTGTTTCCCAATGACCCTTGACCCTTTTGTCACAGAAATGCCCAGCTGCCTTAAATTAGTAGCTGCGGTTGATGTCAGTCACAAAAAGAGTGAGAATATAATGATTGATGTCCAGTAACTGAAATGGTCTCTTATTTTGTGGAGTTGCTACTGAAAAATCTTGTGATCAAAGCATGTCTAAAGTCAAATGTATTGAGTCTACTACCAGTAAAGGAAAATATTTGTGATGAAACTGAACCTGAATGTCTAGGTGTCATGAATCTATGCATGAAGCCAAGGTTAGGCACTAATGATGAACCCCTGATTTAGCCCGATCATGTCCATTTTGTAGAAGGACAATGTTTAAGAGGTAACCATGGCATATTAGGAGAAGCATATGCAGTGTGCATCATGAATTATGTTGCCGAAGCTTCACGGTTTCAAGAAGTTACCTCAGCACAAGATACAAAATTGGATGCCCTTACCATAGCATGCAGTCTAACTGCTCAAATGGGATTCACTATTGTCATGGGAAAGATAGATGGTAATTTGGTTGCCCAATTTTGTGTCCTGCTAGCCTACACATTTAAGGGAAATTTCACATGTGAATCTGAGAAGGACACTGTCTATCCAATGTTGATGTCAATATCGTACACTTGAAGGGTGTTCAAGAAAATGTTTCAGAGGCAGAACAACAGGGTGGATCAGAACAGATTTTGAGAAATACGCAAATGACATCCAAATGTCAGCTGATGGGAGATCAGTGTTACCAGACAGTTTTTTCGTTTCCAATGACATGATACATGCATGGACATACACACTCAGAGAGGTATTTAATGAAACATCTCTTTAGAAACAATAGATACCAGCAAAAGTTTAGGAAGCTTGCAGAAGAAGAGTGTCATCTAGATGTGACATGTCAACAAATGAATGCAGGGAAAAGAACACATGCTACATTGAGTCACATAGGGAGATCAGAAGGTCCCTTCAGTAGAATGCAGAGGAACATAATAGAGATGCCTGATTCCTACACAACCAGAAGAAATGACAACCACATGATAGCATATGTGTTATTGCAGAAATCAATCTCCAGGTATAGATTGCCACTTTCTCTGAAATCAGATCAAAAGACCCACTGTGAGAAGTTGGCCTGGTATATGCTACCCACTAATTGAAGTGGGCACCTTGCACCAGTCCAAACAACCCTTATGGTGATCTAAGAGGTCAAAGATAACCTTAGAAAGCTATCCAAGTGGTAGCTGTGGAGAGCAGCCTTCAGGCTTAGTTTTGAAGGGATGTTAAGCAGTTTGTTTTACCAGAATGCAGCCTTATAGTATTTGTTAAATGAAAGGAGAACCACACAGTAGTTATAAAAATATGTATTTATTAATATAACACTCTCTAGTACTACACAATATCTCCTACATGGAGATAATCACAAAGCACACAATACTTAAGCACAGAAATGATGGTAAATAGCACTAATACTCAGTGGGCCCAGGGGGGGACCAAACCATATACTAAAATAGTGGTATAAGAACCACGACTCGAGTCAAGACAGTGTTGAGAGGTTATAGAATCTCTGGGACCCCAAGGAACCACCCAAGGTGAGTAAGTAGGGACCCCACGGAGGACGGGTGCAGTGTGGGAACACGACCGCATGCTCCGTACAATTCTAAGGGAAAGTCGCAGTTGAAGTATTAGAGTTTAAGGACCCTTCCCAGTGGACTTTGAAGAAACCCCATGGAAGTTAGGAGGTTGGAGAGCCACCCCACCCGTGGATACCAAAGTTCCAGAGTTACCTATCCCAGGGAAGCTGGGTGCATATGTCTGAAGTGGCATTGGAAAACGCTATCGAACCCAATGGAGGACTTCGAAGAAGAGCCGCTGATGGAAGGAAGAAAAGTGTCCATTGGAATCCAAAGGTGGATTCTTGTCGAAGAGTACCTGAAAGCAGAGGGGACAGAGTCTGGGTCACTCAGGAGTGACCAGGGGCTCGGTAGACGAATGCCCACCGATGTCGGGTGCTTGTGGTGCATTGATGGAGTTCTTGACTCTGCAGCTAGGGGGACCAGGAGATGTCGAGGACAACCAGGAGCCGGATATGAGCTGTCCCATGAAGGATGTCGAGTACTGAGGGTTCGGTGTCCGGCTGGAGTACCAACAAGCCTTGGCAACGGCAATCCACACAGAAGGTCAAGGAGGGATGCGGTTAAGACCAGCAAGGTCTAGGAGACTCACCACAGCAAGGGGGTTCAGGGAAGGCCTGGAGCAACCTGGGGAGCCCAAGAAAAGCAAAGGTGACCCTCAAGTGGACCCACAGGCTGGAGGCACAGGAGTCGCGAGAGGACCTTGAGCGATTACACCAAACAGCAGCCCACGGAGCACTCGGTGTGAGGAGGCCAGAGTTCTTGGTAGGAAATAGGGCCAGAGGTTGGAGCTACTCAGAGCCCAATGCACTTGTTCAGGAAATGCCAACAAGCATATGCATTTTCAAATGTATGAGGTGCACAGGGGTTTGGGTAGTGCAGCCCCCATGAGGGATTCTGACCTCAAACTTAGTGAGAGGGCAGCTCAGACCTCGATGGATGTAGAAATCTACCTCCTGTTTTGCTGAAGCCTTCAGAGTCTGTAGGAGCTCAGGGTCAGAAGACCAGACAGAAGTGTTGCGGTGCCTGCGAATGCAGGGGAGTGACTCCTTCACTCCAAGGGAGATATCTTTGGTTGTCCTTGATGCTCTACAGGTCCTGCACAGATCCTGTATGGGCACAGACGATGCTTCAGACTGAGAGGGAGACGACGTCGGGCCTAAACAAAGTCCAGAGTGTCCAGACAGTCGAAGTTCAGTGGTTTCTGGTTCAGAATCTTGTCCACGTTGAATCTAGGGTCCTACAGCCAGGTAAGCCCTTAAGTACCGACGGGAGAGGGTTGGACAGATTCAGGGGACCCTCCCAGGGGAGGGTCTGGACAGTGGGGAGGTTACTCCCACGTCCTTTGTCCTGTTTCGCGCCAGAGCAGGAGCCAACGGCTCCCAGGACTGGTTTGAACTGGACTATGCACAGGGACACCAAATGTGCCCCTCATGCAGACTTTCGATCATTGGCAAGCGCACCCACCCAGCCCTAATACACTAAATCCTGTCTGGGAGGTGGTCACACCTCCCTGTGACAGGATGCCTATTGTTCTGCTTTCCCCTGCTCGAGCTTGGCTCAGCAGCAGGAGGGCATAAATGTGTCTCTGGTTGGCAGCAACCATTTTGTGCTGCCCGGGACTAGAAGGCTGGTACCGGGAACACCAGGGACCCAAGAAGCTCGCTTCTGAGGGGTGGAATCATACCTCCCACACCTGGTTACCGGTGTGGGAGTATGATTCCACAATGTTTGACACCAAACAGGATAGGGTTAGTTTCAGCCATTTTAGAGTTGGTCATCACGCGGTTGCATAATGCCACTCTATATGTCGTAAATGGCTGCCTCACTGACAACCCGGGAGAATGGACTCCGTAGGCTGCAGGGGTGTCCTGCTCATGCAGTGGCACCCTCTCACTTAGAACCAAGCACCCTGCCCTCAGGATTGTAAAGGCCTACTAGAGGGGTGACTTATAGGTTTTAAGTGCAGTGACCCTTAGATATAGTAAACCTATATCTTAAGTAAGTGGTGCATGCACCAACTTACACAGGCTGCAATGGCAGGCCTGTAAGTTCCATTTTGCATGGCCTCTCATGGGTGGCATAATACATGCTTCAGCCCATGGGAGGCCTCTGGGGTACCTATGCCCTGGGTAAATGGGTACCATATACTAGGGACTGACAAGGGTACCCCAGTATCCAATCTGGAGTGTACCAAAGTACATAGCATAACAGTTTAAGGAGAAAGCAGATAGACTGGGGTTCTGATTAGCAGGATCCCAGTCAGACTAGTCAAAAACAGTATCACATTTAGCAAAAAGTGGGGGCAACCATAAGAAGCAGATCCTACTTTACTACACCCACTCTATCAATGAGGTCCCCGAAAATGATGTGTGCAGAAGACTGAACAAGGATTGCACTGTAGTTATCGACCTGAAGTTTCAATCATAATCGAGCAACAGAAAGGCACCATAGAGTCTTGCTTTGCAAAAGTCTGTGTCTCAACATCACTGAAGTGGCTTGATGGTGTACCTGTAAAAGCACTTGTGACAATCCCAGATGAGAAAATAAGCCATTGCTGCGAAGGATTGGCTGATTTGGTGCATGCAGTTTCTCACCAAGTTGCAGCTGCTACACAAGATCTGCATAGTGAATGGTGCAACAACCTCGATCTGAGAGATGATGTGATTGAGAACGACATTCTGAAGGCTTGGTTGAAACCAAGATGGAAAGGACCGTTCCAAGCGATCTTGGTCACAACGATTGCTGTGAAGTGTGGTGGCCTTCCAAACTGGGTGCATGTCTTCCATGCTCGTAGGGGAAACAGCTTTTCTTCCAGAAGAGATGCCAGCAGTAGTCAAAAGGCCACGGGAGAGGGTCAGTCAAGCTGTAGGGGAACAAACTGAGTCTGAAGCATCACTAAAGCAAACCAGATTGGGACTAGAGAAGCAAGAAGGGGAAACTGGCTCAAATGAAACTGGTATCGAAGTGGTGAATGAGCCAGGTCCAGCCTCTGATGAAAGAACTAGTGCTGTGGGCCCATGAGTGGGGTCGGAAGAAAGCTGGCTAAAGGGGTATACGAAAAGTCTGCAGGTGTCCCCTGAAAAAACATTTGCACTCATAGCTGAAACATCTGAATGAGAACAAGGTGAATTCAAAGGTGGAAGGCTTGGATTGAGAAAGTCCAAAAGATCAATGGTGCTTTGTTGGAGTTATTCAGCACCCGAGTGGTCATATTTCATGGACAAAGCACTGAACGTCACAATAGATTAACTGTGTGATGCTGGATTTGAACTGTATAAGCCACCCTGATTTCAAGCTTGAGACAAAAAGAACTGAGAAAAGCTGAAAACAATGACTGAGAACTGTCAAAAGCTGACAAGAAAACAATTATTGATCAATGAAAAAACAAAAAAACTTGTTCTGTTAGGCTTTTTTATTTTAGTTAATTATTTTACAGAAGACAAACCTAGGTCCGAGAAAAAGCTACAAGAAGAGTGAGGGATAACATTTTTAGAAGAACAGGGAGTAGGTTTAAGGATTGTCTACTTAGAACTGATGAACACTAACCGCTCTAAGAAGCTACTTACAGAACTCTGCACTGAACTTTTGAGCTTACCTATGTATGATCTGATTACAAACAAAACTTGTGTTGCCTTAGAAATTGATGTAAAATTGTTATGTGTTCAATTTTTGTAATAACAAGTGATACTGATCATACTAGTTTTAGTAGGGTTCTTTTACATATCAGATAGAAATTAGGTCTGCTAATGAAATTACCACATCTACACACACTACAGATGAGTAGCAATATTTTAGGTAGAGAAAATATATTGATTCACCTAGTAATTAGGGTACTCTTTAATGATCTCACATGCGGAATGAACTTGGTGTGATAATTTTAAATCATCAGAGGGAGGATTGAGAGAGCCTAAACATGTGTTTTAAAATGTTGTATCACTAAAGGAAAACCTGCCTTGAGCTTCAGAATGAAAACTGCATTTTAAAAGTGACACGCAGGCATTTTGTGCTGCAAAGTGAAACATGAGGCTTTGAAATTCACATGCTTGGTCTGACGCTTTCCATTTAGCAATTCATGTAAAGCATTGCACAAGTAATTCATAGATTGACTTAAATGTATTTAGTTTAGATTTTGTTCTCACTATGAAAATGTGATTCTAACTTGTGAAAGTGTTAAATGTGCATTAGTAAAATATAACTTGTATTAGAATTAGCACGACATTTTATAATGTAGAAAACAGAACCAGCTTGTGATTCAGCTCTTGCTCTGTGAGATTCTGTTGGCCTCAAAGATAAGGAAAGGGATTTCTCTCTCCGTGTGAAGAGATCACAGTGGCATAATTTACAGCTGTGACCTCGGTCAGAGCTTTATCTCTGTAGTTGTTGGAAAATGTTGAACAAAGCATCATTTACTTCTTTGCTTTAGTGAGAATATTTTAAAAGTGCATTATAATGTTGTGTTTAATGTTTCTTGCTTAATTAAAAAGTTCTTTTGCAGCTCGTTATGTTTTTAGTTAGAAATAAAATGTCTTTTTAAAAGGAAGGTTAGGAGATGAAATTATATTAAACAAGATGCAGAATATGCCGTGGGAAGGATCTTCACCTCTCCAAAAAAATGACGTATGCAGCCTGCCGGGGGGGTGGAGGCATCCTTTTGGAGAATGCTGGATTCCCTTTGGAGGAAGACGAAGTCACGCTACATGCTTTGTAACATTATTCTCTGATAAACGCGTTCCTAGTTAGGAGTTTCAGAACACTTGCAGTAACACTTTCGGAGCCCTTTGAGAGAGACAGACAGACAGATTTAGAGACGGAAGGTTGCAGAGGAGTTTCAGACTCCGACGCAGAAATGAAGGGAGGAGAGCAGAAGTGATTTGCAGATACAGGGAAGGAGAGGGCAGACCTTGATGCAGGGCAGAATGGAGGCAGACGTATACAGATTAGATTTAGGTTTAGTTCCATTCTGACTTTATTGAAATCCCCAAGTATTATGACTAACTGGCTTTGCCAAGGCTTATTTGCTCTAGGCATTATTTCTCTTCATGGGAGATTCTGAAATTATTAATGATTGATTTAGCTTCATGCTAAGCTCACTCTTGCTTCTAGAACTCTTTATGAGTTCTGACTGACATCATTTGTGCCTCATTGTCTTAGAATATGAATTATTTCCTTTATGGAACGCTTGGTTTGCAATTTATGAGATGTTTGTACTAACTTAATTTTTCTATTATCAATTCTGTAACCTGATTGATACCTGACTACTGAATGAAGAGTCAGAGATTCTTAAATTTTGATTGGAAAATAAATCCCTTTAAAACTACTCACAACTCTCATTATTGGCTAAAATGTTTATTTGCATTTCATTAATTGCTCATGTTTATGCAGGAGCTTCCTGGTCATAAACGGTGGCCAAGATCTATCGACCTTAAGCGGAAACAAGGGTAACGGTAATCTGAGGTATTGGTGTCACATTTCCTAGATTTTCCAAAGAGAGATTACTGTGGGATTTCCGCTCCAACATCTTCATACCTTTTACTTCACGACACAGGAGTTTTCCCTACAATTTCCCTGAACTCTGTAGCATCCTCTATGAGGAATTTCTCTATTTTTTCACAATGAACTGTTCACGAGTTTAACAAATGAGTCACTGCTATTTTCGGTGGACTTTCTTCTTTCATTTTCTTCTTTTTCAACTCACCTATGCTTGACTCTTCGCTTTATTGTGGGCTAAAGCGATTCCCACTGAGCTTTTTTTTTATCAGTTACAGAAGCTGCATTGCTTGGATTATTGATTATATGTATTCTGGTTATATTGTAGGATACCTTCCCCTGATGAAGGGCTTGTCCCGAAATGTATTGAGATTTGTTCAACAAAACGGAAAATTTACGCTTCAATGTGTGACTACTTAACACGATGAACGTGAAATATGAAAAAATTATCAAATAAAGAATTTCATGCAAAAATCAAGGTGATATAAATGAACCTGAATTATTGGATGTAATTCATTCAGGAGTGCTAAGTGGGGATGTTGGTCTTGTTTAAGACAATGCAGATTGTGTGTACTGTGTATTATTACCTCTGTTCAGTCGTCCAAAAGACATTTGGGTCCTTACCAGGCCTACCTGGCGCTCACTGGGGCGGACACAGGGTCTAGCATGGAGGACACCAAAATAGTGACTAGTTCACAGCAGAATGTGTGGGGTGATTAAAAAAATTATGTCTACTGTTAGAAATTGGGTAGTTGGTTGACTGGGGTATGAGCACTGGTCAAGCAGCAACCACAATTCTAGTCAGGGTAAGAGGCAGGCAAACTCTAAATTAACCTCTGTTCACCCTCTGGTTGCTTGGCACAGAGCAGTACTTAGAGGCAATTTGTAAAGTATTTGTGCAACTAGTGAAAAAGCCCGAAATGCATTGGGAGAAATCACTTTGTTGATCATCTTGCTGACATTTAAGCATTTTTGAGTTTCCTTCGTGAACTTGATTTCATCTGCAACTCATGGAAATAAAAGCAGATTGAACAACTCTTCACGTCTGATCAATTTCTGAAAGACTGGATACAGTGATTCATCCGTGGTTTACACAGTTTAAGAACTGTTTCATTTGCAACTATTTGTTCATTTGGCGCATTAAGTTAATGTCCACTTATTTTTAAGTGACTTGCACGTAGTGCACTTAGTATTCTCAGATACACATCTGGGTTTGTTAGTTATCATTTTTGAATTAGGTGGCTGGCAGAGCCCCTGACTAGGGGCACACTTCACTAGTATGAATTTTGGATGAAATTATTATTTTGTTTGGACAAGTCTAAAAGAGTGCATTCCAGCTCAGACTTCTTTTGTTCTTCAACTTTTTAAAAGTGGCATTTTCAGAGTTGCAATTTAAAATCGACTTCACCATACATTTGGATTTTAAATTGTGATTCCAGAGACATCAGACTTGAAGGGTTTATCTCTTCCCAATTGGAAATTATAACATGTAATAAGGTAATACCAATGTTATCCAATGGGAGAGATAGGCCTTGCTGTAGTGAAAAGTACTTTGAGAGTTTTTTCACTACCAGGTATGGAAAACCTAAAAGTGCATGTCCTGCCTATTAAATACATTGCACCCCGCCCTCTGGGTGATCCAGGGCCTAATTTTGGGGTGACTTATATGTAAAAAAAAAGGGAAGGCTTGGGCTTGGCAAAAGGTTTATTTTGCCAGGTCGACATGGCAGTGTAAAACTGCACACATAGGCTCTGCAATGGCAGGCCTGAGCTATGGTTAGAGATGCTACTTAAGTGGGTAACACAATCAATGATGCAGGCCCTCTAGTAGCATCTAATTTACAGGCCCTGGGTGCATTTAGTTCACTTTACTAGGGACTTATAAGTAAATTAAATATGTCAATTGGAGATGAGCCAGTATTAGCATTTTTAGGGGAGAGAGCACAAGCAATTTAGCACTGGTTAGCAGTAGTAATGTGTGCAGAGTCCTAACACCAGCAAAAACAAGGTCAGAAAAGTGGAGGAGGAAAGAAAATATTTGAGGGGAAGACCACCCTAAAGCTGTCAGGTCTAACATCTACTATTTGCATTGGATCTAACTCTTTGGACAATTGTTAGAAATTGGGTTACTGGTTGACTTGTTACTGAATTTTATTAAGAAGCGTAGAGAAAATAAAAATTTGCGTACGATTTTGTAAAGGGAGGGTCAGTTGCCAGAGAGGGAACTGACGTCACAAAGCGCCGCGCTAGGATTGGATGAAACAGTGGGCGTGGAACGACTCTTGTAAAGGAGGGGTCAGAAGTCAGAAGTAGTACTGACGTCACAGGTACCGCGCTGGGATTGGTCGAAACAACGAGGGACAGAAAGGCGCAGATTGTAAAGGAGGGGTTGGCAGACAAACGTCACAAAAAGGCCGCGCTAGGATTGGTTCGGAGACAGAAGTTAGCTGGAATTTGATTGGTTGTTACCATTGAAGCTGAAATCCTAGAGGATAGTGGAGATTGTATGTTAAAACGTGATCCAACTTTAATAGGAATTCGTCCGGATAGGAGGTTCCTAGGCTTTGCGGAATATAATTTTATACATCGAGATTTACCCAAAATGTACGGAGAGAAGAGAAAAATTTCATTTCTACAAAAGATTAAGAATTATTTTAAAAAGGATAAACCAATCAAAACTAGGGATGGAATTACCATTCCACCAGCTAAAACGCCCGCTTCATTCATGATGATGGAGAGAGGTTATCATACTTGCGTATGGTTAGAGAATTGGATAGAATATACCAAAAATGATGGAATATTAGCATTTCCCGAGAATGGTACTTTCAATGGGAGAATTCTTCAAAATTTAAGATTGAGGATGAATGATTTAGAACCCAGACCAAGATTAACTCAATACGAAGCCTTAGAGGAGTGGGAAACTGAGGCATTCGAACGCGACCGATCCAGGAGTAATAGGGGTTATCGAGGATTTTTCCCTAGGTACCAAAATGAGTCAAGGGACGGTCAGATGAAACAGTGGAGAAGAGCAATGCTTACAGAGGGTCTGTATCCGATATTAATGGCAGAAGAATCGTTAGGGAGCAAATGCACAGAAAAGACAAAACACTTGACTAGATTTGGAGATTCCGAAGATGAATTTATGGAAGAGATATTAAAGAACCCGCCACCATATCAGGAAGGGACAAGTGGATGCACCCCAAGTGCACCACTGTTAAGGACACCATTGGTACCCCAAGTATTGCATGATTCCCCAGTTAATAGGGTACTTCACGATAAAGAAAAGGAAGCAATAGATAAAAACAGAGCAGAATTAATACAGAAAATAACACAGTTAAATATACATCCTGATTCCTTGACCATACCTGTAACAATTGGTCCAGTGGTTCCCTTATATGGTGACAAAGTAAATTATCCCAAACCTTTAGTTACGCCTACACCTGTAAACGTTCCAAAACCTGAAGCAGTAGTAATGGTTGAGGATCACTTTAGTGATTGTGAATCTATGATTTCATTAATGGACTTGCCCATTCGAGAATCTGCAAATAGTACCCCCAGAAGAAATACACCTGGTTGTTCAAAAGATGTAAACATAGTAAGCTCATCAGGAACCAAAAGTGCCACAGTAGTTACACCAGAAGACTTAGAAAGGTGGGCACGAGGATCAGACAGACAGAGTTCACCCCCAAAGATCATGGACATTTACAAATTAAAGGTTGAGTTAGAAGAAATGATAGCAGGAAATGTAGGGGTAGATCGTCTAAATACGTACGATGAAGAAGAACTATTGTTCGTGTGCAGAAGTATCACAAGAAATGTAAAGATATTCCATGAGAAATTATCAGATTTAGCTCTGCAGATGGGAATTGAAATAGGGAAGTCGAAAGTGTTACAGAAACCCTATAGAGCAGATTTTTCAGACAAAGATTTAGAAAACATGAATGCCTCTGGAAGAAAATTACAAATAAAGAAATTGATGACAGTCTTGCAGAAATGGGGAGACCTAGATAAATGGAAAGCTAGATGGACAAAGAAAAAGGAAGAGGCACGATACAGTAGAACAACTTCAGAATATTTAATGAAGGAAACAGGGAAAGCAGATCAAATGTACCCAATGCGAGAAGTTCCAGGAGGGGGATATGTACATGTCCCATGGAGCAGACAGGATATTTTGTCATTTACGAATGATTTTCCAAAGTTGAGAGAAAAACCAATTGAATGGTACAAGCAGGTTGAGAGGTTTGTGAAAGTGTCAAAGGTATTGTTGAAGGACTTGGATGGTCTGTTTGACATAGTGGTACCTGCCGATTTATGGACAGATTGTAAAATCACAGTCGATTGGCCAAGTGAAGAGTATCCTAGAGATCCAAAGACAGGTGCCCCGTCAAGTGATGTAATGAAAAAGTATCAGCAGGTAATAACTTACCTGAAAGGGAAAATACCACCAAAAGAAACAGATTGGGTGAAAATAGACAGAACTACTCAAGAAGCCAGTGAATCGGTACATGCCTACTATGAACGTTTATTGCAGGTATTCAAGCAGTATAGTGGATTTGAGGATATTGGAGATAAAAACATGAGTCAGTTTGTTTACCGATTTGTTTATGGATTAAAACCGGAAATCTGTCAGATGATTAAGCAGCACATGTTCGTCTGGCAGGGGAAACCAATTGACGAAATTTTGAAATATGCGAAATATTGTGGAGATGACATTGAGGATAGGCACAAAAAACTGCAAGAGAAGGTGATGTGGGCTCAGGTAAAAATGGCCGAGCGACAGGGAATTAATTTGGATAATCCAAGTGATAATCAGGGAAAAGATTCCGGAACGAATGGTGACACTGGAAATGGTGGGAAAATGAGAGGACGAATGAGCAGAGAAGAGGCTAAAAAGAAATTTCCTTGTCATGGATGCGGAAAATTGGGGCATTGGAAGGATGAATGTAAAAAGATACGGAATAATAATGGCCCAAATCAAAATTTAAATCCACAGACGCAGAATGACTCACAGCAGGGTGTAAATCCTCAAAGTCAGTTGCCACCTGCACCTATACAGGGTAATGTAAGCAGAGCAAAGCACGGTACAGACGTCGGATATCAAGGAGGAAGTGGTAAGAATGATTATGTAACCTCACAATTTCTTTTACAGGACGATTTCTGTCCATCTAGTCAATGACGGTGCCTAGGAGAGGGGGAGAAGGAGTGCGTACTTGGCGCGTCCTTACCGGTAGATCAGTCAGGTCCATATGTTGAAGGGAATGTGAAGGGTAATGATATTACTTTCCTTTTGGACACTGGTGCTACCAGGTCTACTGTGAGAACAGCAGACATCCCAGACCTTCCTCTCTCTGGAGAAGCTATCCAAGTGGTGGGTGTAGCTAATCGAAAGATTAGAACACCTCTTACGGAACCAATGGAAGTTAAAATTAGAAATTTTATAGAAATGCATCAAATTGTAGTGTGCGATTCCAGTCCAGTAAATTTATTGGGCCGAGATTTGTTGTGTAAAATGAACTGCACAATTTTCTGCACGCCGGATGGTGTTGCAGTTCAGACCCCAGATGAAGACCATGTATATAAATTCATGATTGCAAAGCAAGGTACAGAAGTAGATGAGATGTTTTCTTTGATAACAAAAGACGAGTTACCAGAAGAATTAAAAACTACAGTAAATTCCATGGTATGGGACTTCACGGGAAAGGAAGTAGGACTTATGGCCAAAATAGACCCAGTTAAAATTACTGTAAAGGAAGGTGCAATTTTCCCAAATACCAGACAGTACAAAATGAGTGCAGAAGTAAAAGCAGGCGTCATTGAAGAAATCAATCGAATGGTAAAACAAAACATACTAAAAGAAGTAATGAGTAGCCCTTGTAACTCACCAATAATGGGTTTGAAGAAACCTAGTGGAAAGTATAGGATTGTTCAAGACCTGCGAAAAATAAATAAGATTGTGGAACCCTGTTGTGAAGTATATAGACGACTTACTGGTGGCATCTAACACCAGAGAGGACTGTGTTGTCGACTCCATTGCATTATTAAATCATTTAGCTGAAGAAGGGCATAAAGTTTCACCTGAAAAGTTGCAGTTTTGTACAACAGCAGTTAAATATTTAGGACACCAAATTGAGAGGGGAAAAAGAAGAATAACTTCTGAAAGAGTAAAATTAATCAAGGAAATGCAAATGCCTGTCTCCCAACCAGAGGTGAGAATGTTCCTTGGAATAGTGGGTTATTGTCGACAATGGATACTAGGGTTTTCTCTGCTAGCAAAACCATTAATTCAAATGACGAAAAAGAAGGCAAAGGACCCAGTTGAGTGGGATGATGAGAGTATAGGAGCTTTTGTAAAATTGAGAAATGCTTTGTGTGCAGCACCTGCCTTAGGTATGCCTGATTATAAAAGAAAATTCGCATTATTCTGTCATGAGAGAGAAAATTGTGCACTTTCAGTCCTAACTCAGAGACATGGTTTGGACAGACGTCCTATAGCATATTTTTCTGCTACATTGGACTCAGTGGCAGCCGCATTCCCAGGCTGCCTAAAAGCAGTAGCGGCTACATGTTTGAGCATTGAACAAAGTGAATCAATTGTAATGGGACACCCTGTCAAAGTGTTTGTTCCACATTCAGTTGTGATTCTGTTGACAAGAACCCAAACTCAGCATCTTACTCCTAGTCGGCTGACTAAGTATGAGAGAATAATCTTAGGTGCTGAGAATGTGACCATTGTAAGGTGCACAATAGTAAATCCTGCTACCTTACTACCAGATCCATATCATGAGGAAGTCAAAGATGATGAAGAGGAACATGATTGTTTACAAGTCACAGAATTGTGCACGAAACCACGTCCTGACATCCAGGAACTACCCCTCAGGAAGCCAGACAGGGAGCTGTTTGTTGATGGTTCGTGCCAAAGGCATGAAGATGGTAAACTAACTGCTGCCTATGCAGTATGTGAATAAACTGGAATAGTCGAAGCATCCTATTTACCAGGAGTAAAATCTGCACAAGTAGCTGAATTGATTTCGTTAATAAAAGCCTGCAAAATTGGGAAGAATCAAAAAGTAACCATATTTACAGATAGCCAATATGGTTACGGGGTTGGGCATGATTTTGGCCAACTATGGATGCAGAGGGATTTCATGACTTCTTCAGGATCCCCCATTAAAAATGGACAGTTCGTAAAGGAACTGTTGGAGGCAATACAATCACCAAAAGAATTGGCTGTGGTGAAATGTGCCGCACACCAGTCAGGAGATGACTGGGTGGTAGTCGGCAATAGATACGCAGATCTTGTGGCTCAACATTGTGCCAAAAATAGATTGTCAGTCAATAAAAGGGTTGAAAGAATTGGAATCAGCTGCCAACTTAAGCTGTATGCACCTCCTGAAACATGGAACGATGTAAAGCGATTACAAGATGACGCTGATGAGAATGAAAGGAATGCATGGATTAAAATGGGATGTTCTCAAAGGGCAGACGACGCTGTATGGGTTTTTGCCGATGGCAGACCAGTCATGCCCGACTGTCTGATTTCACAGATGGCCAGAATGTATCATGGAGACACACATGTAGGGAGAGATGCAATGATTAGGCTCTTCAGACAAAATTGGTACAATCCAAGGTTTAGGGCTGTAACAGAGAGCCTTTGTCAGAGATGTTTAACTTGCCAAATGCATAATCCTGGAAGGAAAACAATAATTGGTTTTGGGAAAATAGGAAAGGCAGAGGGTCCATTTGTGAGATTGCAACTTGATTTTATTCAGTTACCACCATGTAGAGGACTGAAATATGTACTAGTCATAGTGTGTCTGTTTTCCAAGTGGGTGGAGGCTTACCCTACCAGGAGGAATGACAGTATTACAGTCGCAAAGTTGTTGCTACGAGAACTCATTCCTAGGTTTGGTTTCCCAGTAACTTTGGAATCAGATAGAGGAAGGCACTTCAACAGTGATGTGATTAGAATAATCTGTGAAGCATTCCAAATTGAGCAAAAATTGCACTGTGCATATCGTCCAGAGGCTTCTGGAGTGGTTGAACAAATGAATGGCACAATAAAATCCAGACTGGCAAAAATGTGTGCATCAACAGCGCTAGATTGGCCGGATGCATTGCCACTTGTCTTGATGGGACTCAGAAGCATTCCTGATAGAAACACCGGATTGAGTCCGCACGAAATAATCATGTGAAGAGCAATGAGACAAGCACATGTTCCTACAAATAAACTGCTGAATATAACTGATGATATGGTTCTGGATTATTGCAAAGGATTGGCTGACCTAGTGCGTTCTGTCTCTCACCAGGTTGGGGAAGACGCAGTTTCCAGGCAGCCTGAGCAAGAGCATGATCTGAATCCCAGAGATTGGGTGGTTGTGAAGAATCACACGAGAGAAACGTGTCTATCACCCAGGTGGGATGCACCTCGTCAGGTCATACTAGTTACGAATACAGCAGTAAAATGTGCAGGATTTCCTAATTGGATTCATGTAAGCCACACCAAAAGGGTACCAGATCCTGAAGAAGAAAATCCTCAGACAGCATCGATCACTGAGGAAGCTGAAGGTTGCCCAGCTGAAGAATCTCAGGAACAAGATTCGAGGGAAGCTGAAGAAGAACAACCGAGCACAAGTCAGGACTGGATACCGGTGGTGGAAATTCCTGAAGTTTATCACAGAACAAGAAGTCAAGCAAATTTAGAAGAAATTGAAGAAGATCAGATAGGTGAAGAAGAAGCAGCTCAGGAAGAAGAAGAAGAAACAATAAAAGAAACTGAGCAGGATCAGATAGGGAGAGGAAAACAGGCTCAAATAAACAATGAATCAACCAATTTTGAGCAGGGACAGACAGGTTTAGAAGAACGCGGTCAGGCTGCAGAAGTAGAAAGTGCAATAAGCCCTGATCAGAACCAGTTAGATCTAGAAAAATACATTCAAGAAGAAGGTCCCGAGAATCTCGAACATGAAGACGTAAATCAAGAACAGGACCAGTTGCTAGAGACTCACAGTGGAGCAGCTGAAGAGAAACCAATAAGGCCTGAAAAAGAACAAATAGCAGAAGAAACTGAAATTGAAGAAAACCAAACTGTGCCACAACCTGAAAATAAACGAACTACTGAAGAAGAATTAAGGAGTAAAGAGACAGTGCCAACAAAGAAAATAAGGAAAGGTGATCATTGGCCTAGTGTCATTAAAAGAGTAAAATACCACATAACAACCAGAAGTGAAGATCCAGAACAAGTAAACGAAGTGACAAGTCAAACAGGACAAGAAAGTGGAACTGAAAAACGAAGAAGCAAAAGACTGAAACTTATAAACAATAAGTTTAAAGGTCCTGATTGGACTTATATTATCCTCGAAGATTACGAGAGCTCAGAATCAAGTGAAAGTGGTGACGAAGGAACCAGTGCGGAACTGACCTATGAAAAAGAGATAAAACCACCTTGATAACATAAAAAGACTTGAAAATAGATAAGAAGAGCAATCTTCCTTGTCAAAATGCCTGACGATAGAGTTTCTGGGAGACCAAAACGAAAATGTTGTAAAAGATGCTGTGCAGTATGCATATGCAGTCTAGTAATGGTGCTTGTAGTATGGTTAGTTCTGATCGTAGCAATTCCCTACCTTCTGATTACGGATAAAATGATTAACAACTAAACGAAGGGAAGGATAGATAACTTGAAGGGTGATAGAGTAGAACTAACGGCAGAAGATGAACCAGAATTTCATCATGAAGTAACAGATAATGACACTAGTTTGAATGTTTTCACAAAATTGTTGTTTCAATATGTAGATACCATGGAGGTTAGTAACTGTTATGTTTGTATGAAATTACCAGAATCAGTAGCAGAAGGGTTAACATATCATCATTTGCCATTAACCTATGGCATATCCTGTAGTGTATTGACTAGTTTATTTTATAGATCAGGGAGACTTCAGTATTATTATTCAAACATAGATGTGATATTTCCTGAGGTTCCGATTCGAAAGAATATGAACCCAGTGCTTAGTAGTCAAGATGCACAGTTTATGGGAGAATTTTTCTTAACAATGAAATCAATAGATATAACACATGCACATAGAAACAATCTAACATGTTCATTACATGAAGAAGAAAAGATATTTTTGAATTTAGTAGAAGATAGAAGACAAGATTTTCAAAAGAAAGCTTCTGAGCATAAGGCTCATCTGCCACCTTGGGCTGAGAAAGAAGGGAGTTACACACCTGGCAAGGCTCAAGCTGCTATGGCTCTGGATTTTGTAAAAACAGGGAAAATTTGTCTACATAGGTTAAAGACTGATTATAACAATGTTTTCATCGGTACCAGTGAATGTGAACATAATTTCTTAATTCTTGGAGGTTGGGGACTCAAAGGAGGAACAGATTCAGTTTTTTCTGGAATCTATTATGTGTGTGGGAATAAGGCTTACTTTAGGCTTCCTGCACGGTGGTATGGAAGTTGTTACTTTGGAATAGTCTTTCCAAAAATATACCACGTAAAAAGAAACACTTGGAGCGATGAAAATAATAGTGAATTAACACGTAGTAAAAGAGCTAGTTTTTCTGAAATTGTAGGTGATATATTTGGTGCATTGATACCTTCAGTGGGAGTAATTTTGAACTCAAGAAGAATATGTAAATTATCTACAGTGGTTGATCGTTTATCAACGGATACTGCTGGAGGCTTTCTAATGATAAATGCGGAAATGGTTGCGATTAGATCTATGGTTATGCAAAATCGACTTGCTCTTGACATTATTTTAGCAAAAGAGGGCGGAGTCTCTAAATTATTGAAGACGAAACATTGTTGCACTTACATACCTGACAAAAGTGCAGAAATTGGAACATATATACAGAATATTACAAAACTTGAGCAGGAACTGAAACCACTGGAAGTTAATAGTGTATGGGAAAGATTGACAAATAATATTACGTCAATTGGTACCTGGTTTGCTAATATAGGGAAAGGACTTATAGGTCAAATATTAGTACCCTTAGTAGGGATAGCAATAATAGTATTGTCAATCATAATATGGTGCAAATGTTGTAGAAAGAATGAATCATATAGTGTGACAGGAAAAGGAAAGAAAAGAAAGTTTGACGAAATTGAATTAGAAGATCTGAAAAGTGAATTATATAAGAAACTGAAAGGAGATGTGAAAAATAGAAAATGTAAAAATGAAACTGAGACAAATTTATGCTAAAAGTTGGCATCTGGTTGTGGGTATTGATGACTCAGAAACGCCATCAGAGAGGGGATTGATGGAGCAGGAACTCATAATGAGACCTGCTCGGAAGCAATCTCCTCACAGTATTAATTTATTAAACTTTGTATTGTTCATACTAACTATTGCATACACAAACATAAGTAGAAAGGAAGCTTGCCTATGTGTTTAAACTAACAAATAACGCTTGTCCGTTCTAAAATGGCCGCTAAAGCGCGGGAATCTTTATTGCGCATGTGTCAACCATATCACGTGGTGTGACGTCTTTCTTTGCTTGGTGGGAAATTCTTGCTTCAGCGCAGTGTGTATTAAAATGGCTGCTTGATGTTTTCACGTGCTACAGCTTGTTCTCTTGTTGCAATTAAACGGTGGTATTCTAACGCTATTAATGCGGGATAGAATTTATAAGTAAAAGGGAATAGAATAGAAAGAGTGGGTATACAGTGAAACAGTTTATTTGTGATTTTAATATTTTCTTCTTTGACTTTTATTAGTTCGTAAAATGGGCCTGGGATGGGTGAACTGAAACTCGAGAGACAATGGTTCTGTGCATGCGTCTTGCATGGCTGCCCAGAGAAAAGAATGAAGTCAACCTGGACGACGTCCAAGGCCGTGACCTGATGGCCAGCATTGTTGTACCCATGATGTCTCTACTGAGAAGAAACAATGTACATAAACAATGTATAAACTTTGTTGTGAGACGGGTGGGAAATAAAGCAAATGTATTAATTGTGATGGGCGGTATTTTTAAACAATGGTCTTAAAGAAATTGAACAAAATCAATATGGTGTGAGGATCAACCCCTGTCCCCGTCCAATCAGAAGTAGTGGTCCCATATTTTTGCAACATTAATGGGAGGTACATGGGCGTAGAAGGGTATAACAGATATAGAATTAGCAAGTTAGTTAGAAGGAGATGCTAGACTAGACGCTGACAGACACAGAAGAGCAGGCGTACCGAACCAGCTGATCGATTGCAGACTGAACCGCTGTCCAGAGAGGTACTGAGGAAGGGGCGGCGGATTTCATTAGAAGGAAGAGACGGGAGAATCGAGGAGAAGCGAAGTATCAGAGAGGGGAACGACGCAGGCGTCGTTGATAGAGAGGTCACCAGTCCTGTCCTGAACCTGGAGGAGGTCTTTGCTCTTCATCCTTCCTGGGTCCTAGCTTTCCAACTCCTTGGCCAAGGGGTTTGGTTCTCGCACTTTAGGTAAATATAAATGCAACCTTTAGTTGCGCTGCTGTCTCTATCCTCTCCTTTCTGAGGGACCGTCATTAATCGATAATTGATTTACTATGCTTCATCCTTGATATACGATTAAGTATCATGCAATTCTGTACTTTACTCTGCTAAATCTTTTAGATAAACATTTTAAAACTTCCTGACTCAGTGATTATTTCAGGATTATGAATTGTAATGAATGTCACTCATTTTAAACTTCCCAATTAGCAAAGGGTCCATTGGTAAGTCATTACTCTTCAATCAGAAAAGTAATTGGTAGCAGGGATTTTGATAAAGAGTACAACTGACCCACCAGCGGAAATTGCTAGCGTAGTATGAATGTATGGGCCCAAGTGAGTATCTGGTGTATGAATGCTCGTTGCTAGTAACCCGCTGGATCAGTTTTCTGGTTATCAGAGGATGGTTGTACTTTGTTAATTGGGTAATGAGAATTGTACTTTTATGAACTAACATCCGTTATTGTTTAAAAGTTTGTTTTATGTTGTCCAGAATTCCCGGGGAAAATTGAATATCGGATGGTAACTGGAAGCCATACTGCAGTGAGGTTATCTGTCAGGCAGAAATAGTACTGAAAAGTTAGGCAGGGCTATCAGTACTTGTAAGGGACTCTATGCGTGTAAGTAATAGCAAAAGGAATATGCTGGTGAAAATTTGATGTTATATCACCTAGAAAGGGTAACATTGAAGAAGTAACAGGTATTTTTGATGCTCGAGTGAAGAGTAAACAGAAGGGTTTTACTCGCAGTGTATGTTTAGTAAACGGAAAGGGCTTTACTAAGTGTGAACGAAACTATCTTTTCAAATTTAGAGAAACTGGCACAATAGCGAATGTTTTATGGTGTTACTGAATTTTATTAAGAAGCGTAGAGAAAATAAAAATTTGCGTACGATTTTGTAAAGGGAGGGTCAGTTGCCGGGGAGAGGGAACTGACGTCACAAAGCACCGCGCTAGGATTGGTAGAAACAGCGGGCGTGGAACGACTCTTGTAAAGGAGGGGTCAGAAGTCAGGAATAGTACTGACGTCACAGGTACCGCGCTGGGATTGGTCGAAACAGCGAGGGACAGAAAGGCGCAGATTGTAAAGGAGGGGTTGGCAGACAAATGTCACAAAAAGGCCGCGCTAGGATTGGTTCGGAGACAGAAGTTAGCTGGAATTTGATTGGTTGTTACCATAGAAGCCGAAATCCTAGTGGATAGTGGAGATTGTATGTTAAAACGTGATCCAACTTTAATAGGAATTCGTCCGGATAGGAGGTTCCTAGGCTTTGCGGATATAATTTTATACATCGAGATTTACCCAAAATGTACGGAGAGAAGAGAAAAATGTCATTTCTACAAAAGATTAAGAATTATTTTAAAAAGGATAAACCAATCAAAACTAGGGAAGGAGTTATCATTCCACCAGCTAAAACGCCCGCTTCATTCATGATGATGGAGAGAGGCTATCATACTTGCGTATGGTTAGAAAATTGGATAGAATATACCAAAAATGATGGAATATTAGCATTTCCCGAGAATGGTACTTTCAATGGGAGAATTCTTCAAAATTTAAGATTGAGGATGAATGATTTAGAACCCAGACCAAGATTAACTCAATACGAAGCCTTAGAGGAGTGGGAAACTGAGGCATTTGAACGCGACCGATCCAGAAGTAATAGGGGTTATAGAGGATTTTTCTCTAGGTACCAAAATGAGTCAAGGGACGGTCAGATGAAACAGTGGAGAAGAGCAATGCTTACAGAGGGTCTGTATCCGATATTAATGGCAGAAGAATCGTTAGGGAGCAAATGCACAGAAAAGACAAAACACTTGACTAGATTTGGAGATTCCGAAGATGAATTTATGGAAGAGATATTAAAGAACCCGCCACCATATCAGGAAGGGACAAGTGGATGCACCCCAAGTGCACCACTGTTAAGGACACCATTGGTACCCCAAGTATTGCATGATTCCCCAGTTAATAGGGTACTTCACGATAAAGAAAAGGAAGCAATAGATAAAAACAGAGCAGAATTAATACAGAAAATAACACAGTTAAATGTACATCCTGATTCCTTGACCATACCTGTAACAATTGGTCCAGTGGTTCCCTTATATGGTGACAAAGTAAATTATCCCAAACCTTTAGTTACGCCTACACCTGTAAACGTTCCAAAACCTGAAGCAGTAGTAATGGTTGAGGATCACTTTAGTGATTGTGAATCTATGATTTCATTAATGGACTTGCCCATTCGAGAATCTGCAAATAGTACCCCCAGAAGAAATACACCTGGTTGTTCAAAAGATGTAAACATAGTAACCTCATCAGGAACCAAAAGTGCCACAGTAGTTACACCAGAAGACTTAGAAAGGTGGGCACAAGGATCAGACAGACAGAGTTCACCCCAAAGATCATGGACGTTTACAAATTAAAGGTTGAGTTAGAAGAAATGATAGCAGGAAATGTAGGGGTAGATCGTCTAAATACCTACGATGAAGAAGAACTATTGTTCGTGTGCAGAAGTATCACAAGAAATGTAAAGATATTCCATGAGAAATTATCAGATTTAGCTCTGCAGATGGGAATTGAAATAGGGAAGTCGAAAGTGTTACAGAAACCCTATAGAGCAGATTTTTCAGACAAAGATTTAGAAAACATGAATGCCTCTGGAAGAAAATTACAAATAAAGGAATTGATGACAGACTTGCAGAATTGGGGAGACCTAGCTAAATGGAAAGCTAGATGGACAAAGAAAAAGGGAGAGGCAGGATACAGTAGAACAACTTCAGAATATTTAATGAAGGAAACAGGGAAAGCAGATCAAATGTACCCAATGCGAGAAGTTCCAGGAGAGGGATATGTACATGTCCCATGGAGCAGACAGGATATTTTGTCATTTACGAATGATTTTCCAAAGTTGAGAGAAAACCAATTGAATGGTACAAGCAGGTTGAGAGGTTTGTGAAAGTGTCAAAGGTATAGTTGAAGGACTTGGATGGTCTGTTTGACATAGTGGTACCTGCCGATTTATGGACAGATTGTAAAATCACAGTCGATTGGCCAAGTGAAGAGTATCCTAGAGATCCAAAGACAGGTGCCCCGTCAAGTGATGTAATGAAAAAGTATCAGCAGGTAATAACTTACCTGAAAGGGAAAATACCACCAAAAAAAACAGATTGGGTGAAAATAGACAGAACTACTCAAGAAGCCAGTGAATCAGTACATGCCTACTATGAACGTTTATTGCAGGTACTCAAGCAGTATAGTGGATTTGAGGATATTGGAGATAAAAACATGAGTCAGTTTGTTTACCGATTTGTTTATGGATTAAAACCGGAAATCTGTCAGATGATTAAGCAGCACATGTTCTGCTGGCAGGGGAAACCAATTGACGAAATTTTGAAATATGCGAAATATTGTGGAGATGACATTGAGGATAGGCACAAGAAACTGCAAGAGATGGTGATGTGGGCTCAGGTAAAAATGGCAGAGCGACAGGGAATTAATTTGGATAATCCAAGTGATAATCAGGGAAAAGATTCCGGAACGAATGGTGACACTGGAAATGGTAGGAAAATGAGAGGACGAATGAGCAGAGAAGAGGCTAAAAAGAAATTTCCTTGTCATGGATGCAGAAAATTGGGGCATTGGAAGGATGAATGTAAAAAGATACGGAATAATAATGGCCCAAATCAAAATTTAAATCCACAGACGCAGAATGACTCACAGCAGGGTGTAAATCCTCAAAGTCAGTTGCCACCTGCACCTATACAGGGTAATGTAAGCAGAGCAAAGCACGGTACAGACGTCGGATATCAAGGAGGAAGTGGTAAGAATGATTATGTAACCTCACAATTTCTTTTACAGGACGATTTCTGTCCATATAGTCAATGACGGTGCCTAGGAGAGGGGAGAAGGAGTGCGTACTTGGCGCGTCCTTACCGGTAGATCAGTCAGGTCCATATGTTGAAGGGAATGTGAAGGGTAATGATATTACTTTCCTTTTGGACACTGGTGCTACCAGGTCTACTGTGAGAACAGCAGACATCCCAGACCTTCCTCTCTCTGGAAAAGCTATCCAAGTGGTGGGTGTAGCTAATCGAAAGATTAGAACACCTCTTACAGAACCAATGGAAGTTAAAATTGGAAATTTTAGAGAAATGCATCAATTTGTAGTGTGCGATTCCAGTCCAGTAAATTTATTGGGCCGAGATTTGTTGTGTAAAATGAACTGCACAATTTTCTGCACGCCGGATGGTGTGGCAGTTCAGACCCCAGATGAAGACCATGTATATAAATTCATGATTGCAAAGCAAGGTACAGAAGTAGATGAGATGTTTTCTTTGATAACAAAAGACGAGTTACCAGAAGAATTAAAAACTACAGTAAATTCCATGGTATGGGATTTCACGGGAAAGGAAGTAGGACTTATGGCCAAAATAGACCCAGTTAAAATTACTGTAAAGGAAGGTGCAATTTTCCCAAATACCAGACAGTACAAAATGAGTGCAGAAGTAAAAGCAGGAGTCATTGAAGAAATCAACCGAATGGTAAAACAAAACATACTAAAAGAAGTAATGAGTAGCCCTTGTAACTCACCAATAATGGGTTTGAAGAAACCTAGTGGAAAGTATAGAATTGTTCAAGACCTGCGAAAAATAAATAAGGTTGTGGAACCCTGTTGTCCTATAGTGCCAAATCCTGCAGTCATTCTTTACCAGATTCCTTGGAGTGCAGGATGGTTTACTATGATTGATTTATGCCAAGCATTCTTTTCAATACCATTGCACCCAGATAGTCAGTATCTTTTTTCATTTAAATTTGAGAACAAAGTCTATGTATGGAACCGTGTTCTTCAGGGGTACACGGAAAGTCCTTCCATTTTCAATCAGATATTGAAAAAGTGCTTAGAGAAACTAGTGATGCCAGGAAGTTCAGTCTTAGTGCAGTATATAGACGACTTACTGGTGGCATCTAACACCAGAGAGGACTGTGTTGTCGACTCCATTGCATTATTAAATCATTTAGTTGAAGAAGGGCATAAAGTTTCACCTGAAAAGTTGCAGTTTTCTACAACAGCAGTTAAATATTTAGGACACCAAATTGAGAGGGGAAAAAGAAGAATAACTTCTGAAAGAGTAAAATTAATCAAGAAAATGCAAATGCCTGTCTCCCAACCAGAGGTGAGAATGTTCCTTGGAATAGTGGGTTATTGTCGACAATGGATACTAGGGTTTTCTCTGCTAGCAAAACCATTAATTCAAATGACGAAAAAGAAGGCAAAGGACCCAGTTGAGTGGGATGATGAGAGTGTAGGAGCTTTTGTAAAATTGAGAAATGCTTTGTGTGCAGCACCTGCCTTAGGTATGCCTGATTATAAAAGAAAATTCGCATTATTCTGTCATGAGAGAGAAAATTGTGCACTTTCAGTCCTAACTCAGAGACATGGTTTGGACAGACGTCCTATAGCATATTTTTCTGCTACATTGGACCCAGTGGCAGCCGCATTGCCAGGCTGCCTAAAAGCAGTAGCGGCTACATGTTTGAGCATTGAACAAAGTGAATCAATTGTAATGGGACACCCTGTCAAAGTGTTTGTTCCACATTCAGTTGTGATTCTGTTGACAAGAACCCGAACTCAGCATCTTACTCCTAGTCGGCTGACTAAGTATGAGAGAATAATCTTAGGTGCTGAGAATGTGACCATTGTAAGGTGCACAATAGTAAATCCTGCTACCTTACTACCAGATCCATATCATGAGGAAGTCAAAGATGATGAAGAGGAACATGATTGTTTACAAGTCACAGAATTGTGCACGAAACCACGTCCTGACATCCAGGAACTACCCCTCAGGAAGCCAGACAGGGAGCTGTTTGTTGATGGTTCGTGCCAAAGGCATGAAGATGGTAAACTAACTGCTGCCTATGCAGTATGTGAATTAACTGGAATAGTCGAAGCATCCTTTTTACCAGGAGTAAAATCTGCACAAGTAGCTGAATTGATTTCGTTAATAAAAGCCTGCAAAATTGGGAAGAATCAAAAAGTAACCATATTTACAGATAGCCAATATGGTTACGGGGTTGTGCATGATTTTGGCCAACTATGGATGCAGAGGGATTTCATGACTTCTTCAGGATCCCCCATTAAAAATGGACAGTTCGTAAAGGAACTGTTGGAGGCAATACAATCACCAAAAGAATTGGCTGTGGTGAAATGTGCCACACACCAGTCAGGAGATGACTGGGTGGTAGTCAGCAATAGATACGCAGATCTTGTGGCTCAACATTGTGCCAAAAATAGATTGTCAGTCAATAAAAGGGTTGAAAGAATGGGAATCAGCTGCCAACTCATGCTGTATACACCTCCTGAAACATGGAACGATGTAAAGCGATTACAAGATGACGCTGATGAGAATGAAAGGAATGCATGGATTAAAATGGGATGTTCTCAAAGGGCAGACGACGATGTATGGGTTTTTGCCGATGGCAGACCAGTCATGCCCGACTGTCTGATTTCACAGATGGCCAGAATGTATCATGGAGACACACATGTAGGGAGAGATGCAATGATTAGGCTCTTCAGACAAAATTGGTACAATCCAAGCTTTAGGGCTGTAACAGAGAGCCTTTGTCAGAGATGTTTAACTTGCCAAATGCATAATCCTGGAAGGAAAACAATAATTGGTTTTGGGAAAATAGGAAAGGCAGAGGGTCCATTTGTGAGATTGCAACTTGATTTTATTCAGTTACCACCATGTAGAGGACTGAAATATGTACTAGTCATAGTGTGTCTGTTTTCCAAGTGGGTGGAGGCTTACCCTACCAGGAGGAATGACAGTATTACAGTCGCAAAGTTGTTGCTACGAGAACTTATTCCTAGGTTTGGTTTCCCAGTAACTTTGGAATCAGATAGAGGAAGGCACTTCAACAGTGATGTGATTAGAATAATCTGTGAAGCATTCCAAATTGAGCAAAAATTGCACTGTGCATATCGTCCAGAGGCTTCTGGAGTGGTTGAACAAATGAATGGCACAATAAAATCCAGACTGGCAAAAATGTGTGCATCAACAGCGCTAGATTGGCCGGATGCATTGCCACTTGTCTTGATGGGACTCAGAAGCATTCCTGATAGAAACACCGGATTGAGTCTGCACGAAATAATCATGGGAAGAGCAATGAGACAAGCACATGTTCCTACAAATAAACTGCTGAATATAACTGATGATATGGTTCTGGATTATTGCAAAGGATTGGCTGACCTAGTGCGTTCTGTCTCTCACCAGGTTGGGGAAGACGCAGTTTCCAGGCAGCCTGAGCAAGAGCATGATCTGAATCCCGGAGATTGGGTGGTTATGAAGAATCACACGAGAGAAACGTGTCTATGACCCAGGTGGGACGAACCTCGTCAGGTCATACTAGTTACGAATACAGCAGTAAAATGTGCAGGATTTCCTAATTGAATTCATGTAAGCCACACCAAAAGGGTACCAGATCCTGAAGAAGAAAATCCTCAGACAGCATCGATCACTGAGGAAGGTGAAGGTTGCCCAGCTGAAGAATCTCAGGAACAAGATTCGAGGGAAGCTGAAGAAGGACAACCGAGCACAAGTCAGGACTGGATACCGGTGGTGGAAATTCCTGAAGTTTATCACAGAACAAGAAGTCAAGCAAATTTAGAAGAAATTGAAGAAGATCAGATAGGTGAAGAAGAAGCAGCTCAGGAAGAAGAAGAAGAAACAATAAAAGAAACTGAGCAGGATCAGATAGGGAGAGGAAAACAGGCTCAAATCAACAATGAATCAACAAATTTTGAGCAGGGACAGACAGGTGTAGAAGAACGCGGTCAGGCTGCAGAAGTACAAAGTGCAATAAGCCCTGATCAGAACCAGTTAGATCTAGAAAAATACATTCAAGAAGAAGGTCCCTAGAATCTCGAACATGAAGACGTAAATCAAGAACAGGACCAGTTGCTAGAGACTCACAGTGGAGCAGCTGAAGAGAAACCAATAAGGCCTGAAAAAGAACAAATAGCAGAAGAAACTGAAATTGAAGAAAACCAAACTGTGCCACAACCTGAAAATAAACGAACTACTGAAGAAGAATTAAGGAGTAAAGAGACAGTGCCAACAAAGAAAATAAGGAAAGGTGATCATTGGCCTAGTGTCATTAAAAGAGTAAAATACCACATAACAACCAGAAGTGAAGATCCAGAACAAGCAAACGAAGTGACAAGTCAAACAGGACAAGAAAGTGGAACTGAAAAATGAAGAAGCAAAAGACTGAAACTTATAAACAATAAGTTTAAAGGTCCTGATTGGACTTATATTATACTCGAAGATTACGAGAGCTCAGAATCAAGTGAAAGTGGTGACGAAGGAACCAGTGCGGAACTGACCTGTGAAAAAGAGATAAAACCACCTTGATAACATAAAAAGACTTGAAAATAGATAAGAAGAGCAATCTTCCTTGTCAAAATGCCTGACGATAGAGTTTCTGGGAGACCAAAACGAAAATGTTGTAAAAGATGCTGTGCAGTATGCATATGCAGTCTAGTAATGGTGCTTGTAGTATGGTTAGTTCTGATCGTAGCAATTCCCTACCTTCTGATTACGGATAAAAAGATTAACAACGAAACAAAGGGAAAGATAGATAACTTGAAGGGTGATAGAGTAGAACTAACGGCAGAAGATGAACCAGAATTTCATCATGAAGTAACAGATAATGACACTAGTTTGAATGTTTTCACAAAATTGTTGTTTCAATATGTAGATACCATGGAGGCTAGTAACTGTTATGTTTGTATGAAATTACCAGAATCAGTAGCAGAAAGGTTAACATATCATCATTTGCCATTAACCTATGGCATATCCTGTAGTGTATTGACTAGTTTATTTTATAGAACAGGGAGACTTCAGTATTATTATTCAAACATAGATGTGATATTTCCTGAGGTTCCTATTCGAAAGAACCCAGTGCTTAGTAGTCAAGATGCACAGTTTATGGGAGAATTTTTCTTAACAATGAAATCAATAGATATAACACATGCACATAGAAACAATCTAACATGTTCATTACATGAAGAAGAAAAGATATTTTTGAATTTAGTAGAAGATAGAAGACAAGATTTTCAAAAGAAAGCTTCTGAGCATAAGGCTCATCTGCCACCTTGGGCTGAGAAAGAAGGGAGTTACACACCTGGCAAGGCTCAAGCTGCTATGGCTCTGGATTTTGTAAAAACAGGGAAAATTTGTCTACATAGGTTAAAGACTGATTATAACAATGTGTTCATCGGTACCAGTGAATGTGAACAGAATTTCTTAATTCTTGGAGGTTGGGGACTCAAAGGAGGAACAGATTCAGTTTTTCCTGGAATCTATTATGTGTGTGGGAATAAGGCTTACTTTAGGCTTCCTGCACGGTGGTATGGAAGTTGTTACTTTGGAATAGTCTTTCCAAAAATATACCACGTAAAAAGAAACACTGGGAGCGATGAAAATAATAGTGAATTAACACGTAGTAAAAGAGCTAGTTTTTCTGAAATTATAGGTGATATATTTGGTGCATTGATACCTTCAGTGGGAGTAATTTTGAACTCAAGAAGAATATGTAAATTATCTACAGTGGTTGATCGTTTATCAACGGATACTGCTGGAGGCTTTCTAATGATAAATGCGGAAATGGTTGCGATTAGATCTATGGTTATGCAAAATCGACTTGCTCTTGACATTATTTTAGCAAAAGAGGGCGGAGTCTGTAAATTATTGAAGACGAAACATTGTTGCACATAAATACCTGACAAAAGTGCAGAAATTGGAACATATATACAGAATATAACAAAACTTGAGAAGGAACTGAAACCACTGGAAGTTGATAGTGTATGGGAAAGATTGACAAATAGTATTACGTCAATTGGTACCTGGTTTGCTAATATAGGGAAAGGACTTATAGGTCAAATATTAGTACCCTTAGTAGGGATAGCAATAATAGTATTGTCAATAATAATATGGTGCAAATGTTGTAGAAAGAATGAATCATATAGTGTGACAGGAAAAGGAAAGAAAAGAAAGTTTGACGAAATTGAATTAGAAGATCTGAAAAGTGAATTATATAAGAAACTGAAAGGAGATGTGAAAAATAGAAAATGTAAAAATGAAACAGACAAATTTATGCTAAAAGTTGGCATCTGGTTGTGGGTATTGATGGCTCAGAAACGCCATCAGAGAGGGGATTGATGGAGCAGGAACTCATAATGAAACCTGCTCGGAAGCAATCTCCTCACAGTATTAATGTATTCAACTTTGTATTGTTCATACTAACTATTGAATACACAAACATAAGTAGAAAGGAAGCTTGCCTATGTTTTTAAACTAACAAATAACGCTTGTCCGTTCTAAAATGGCCGCTAAAGCGCGGGAATCTTTATTGCGCATGTGTCAACCATATCACGTGGTGTGACGTCTTTCTTTGCTTGGTGGGAAATTCTTGCTTATGCGCAGTGTGTATTAAAATGGCTGCTTGATGCTTTCACGTGCTACAGCTTGTTCTCATGTTGCAATTAAACTGTGGTATTCTAACGCTATTAATGCGGGATAGAATTTATAAGTAAAAGGGAATAGAATAGAAAGAGTGGGTATACAGTGAAACAGTTTATTTGTGATTTTAATATTTTCTTCTTTGACTTTTATTAGTTCGTAAAATGGGCCTGGGATGGGTGAACTGAAACTCGAGAGACAATGGTTCTGTGCATGCGTCTTGCATGGCTGCCCAGAGAAAAGAATGAAGTCAACCTGGACGACGTCCAAGGCCGTGACCTGATGGCCAGCATTGTTGTACCCATGATGTCTCTACTGAGAAGAAACAATGTACATAAACAATGTATAAACTTTGTTGTGAGACGGGTGGGAAATAAAGCAAATGTATTAATTGTGATGGGCGGTATTTTTAAACAATGGTCTTAAAGAAATTGAACAAAATCAATATGGTGTGAGGATCAACCCCCTGTCCCCGTCCAATCAGAAGTAGTGGTCCCATATTTTTGCAACATTAATGGGAGGTACATGGGCGTAGAAGGGTATAACAGATATAGAATTAGCAAGTTAGTTAGAAGGAGATGCTAGACTAGACGCTGACAGACACAGAAGAGCAGGCGTACCGAACCAGCTGATCGATTGCAGACTGAACCGCTGTCCAGAGAGGTACTGAGGAAGGGGCGGCGGATTTCATTAGAAGGAAGAGACGGGAGAATCGAGGAGAAGCGAAGTATCAGAGAGGGAACGACGCAGGCGTCGTTGATAGAGAGGTCACCTGTCCTGTCCTGAACCTGGAGGAGGTCTTTGCTCTTCATCCTTCCTGGGTCCTAGCTTTCCAACTCCTTGGCCAAGGGGTTTGGTTCTCGCACTTTAGGTAAATATAAATGCAACCTTTAGTTGCGCTGCTGTCTCTATCCTCTCCTTTCTGAGGGACCGTCATTAATCGATAATTGATTTACTATGCTTCATCCTTGATATACGATTAAGTATCATGCAATTCTGTACTTTACTCTGCTAAATCTTTTAGATAAACATTTTAAAACTTCCTGACTCAGTGATTATTTCAGGATTATGAATTGTAATGAATGTCACTCATTTTAAACTTCCCAATTAGCAAAGGGTCCATTGGTAAGTCATTACTCTTCAATCAGAAAAGTAATTGGTAGCAGGGATTTTGATAAAGAGTACAACTGACCCACCAGCGGAAATTGCTAGCGTAGTATGAATGTATGGGCCCAAGTGAGTATCTGGTGTATGAATGCTCGTTGCTAGTAACCCGCTGGATCAGTTTTCTGGTTATCAGAGGATGGTTGTACTTTGTTAATTGGGTAATGAGAATTGTACTTTTATGAACTAACATCCGTTATTGTTTAAAAGTTTGTTTTATGTTGTCCAGAATTCCCGGGGAAAATTGAATATCGGATGGTAACTGGAAGCCATACTGCAGTGAGGTTATCTGTCAGGCAGAAATAGTACTGAAAAGTTAGGCAGGGCTATCAGTACTTGTAAGGGACTCTATGCGTGTAAGTAATAGCAAAAGGAATATGCTGGTGAAAATTTGATGTTATATCACCTAGAAAGGGTAACATTGAAGAAGTAACAGGTATTTTTGATGCTCGAGTGAAGAGTAAACAGAAGGGTTTTACTCGCAGTGTATGTTTAGTAAACGGAAAGGGCTTTACTAAGTGTGAACGAAACTATCTTTTCAAATTTAGAGAAACTGGCACAATAGCGAATGTTTTATGGTGTTACTGAATTTTATTAAGAAGCGTAGAGAAAATAAAAATTTGCGTACGATTTTGTAAAGGGAGGGTCAGTTGCCGGGGAGAGGGAACTGACGTCACAAAGCACCGCGCTAGGATTGGTAGAAACAGCGGGCGTGGAACGACTCTTGTAAAGGAGGGGTCAGAAGTCAGGAATAGTACTGACGTCACAGGTACCGCGCTGGGATTGGTCGAAACAGCGAGGGACAGAAAGGCGCAGATTGTAAAGGAGGGGTTGGCAGACAAATGTCACAAAAAGGCCGCGCTAGGATTGGTTCGGAGACAGAAGTTAGCTGGAATTTGATTGGTTGTTACCATAGAAGCCGAAATCCTAGTGGATAGTGGAGATTGTATGTTAAAACGTGATCCAACTTTAATAGGAATTCGTCCGGATAGGAGGTTCCTAGGCTTTGCGGATATAATTTTATACATCGAGATTTACCCAAAATGTACGGAGAGAAGAGAAAAATGTCATTTCTACAAAAGATTAAGAATTATTTTAAAAAGGATAAACCAATCAAAACTAGGGAAGGAGTTATCATTCCACCAGCTAAAACGCCCGCTTCATTCATGATGATGGAGAGAGGTTATCATACTTGCGTATGGTTAGAAAATTGGATAGAATATACCAAAAATGATGGAATATTAGCATTTCCCGAGAATGGTACTTTCAATGGGAGAATTCTTCAAAATTTAAGATTGAGGATGAATGATTTAGAACCCAGACCAAGATTAACTCAATACGAAGCCTTAGAGGAGTGGGAAACTGAGGCATTTGAACGCGACCGATCCAGAAGTAATAGGGGTTATAGAGGATTTTTCTCTAGGTACCAAAATGAGTCAAGGGACGGTCAGATGAAACAGTGGAGAAGAGCAATGCTTACAGAGGGTCTGTATCCGATATTAATGGCAGAAGAATCGTTAGGGAGCAAATGCACAGAAAAGACAAAACACTTGACTAGATTTGGAGATTCCGAAGATGAATTTATGGAAGAGATATTAAAGAACCCGCCACCATATCAGGAAGGGACAAGTGGATGCACCCCAAGTGCACCACTGTTAAGGACACCATTGGTACCCCAAGTATTGCATGATTCCCCAGTTAATAGGGTACTTCACGATAAAGAAAAGGAAGCAATAGATAAAAACAGAGCAGAATTAATACAGAAAATAACACAGTTAAATGTACATCCTGATTCCTTGACCATACCTGTAACAATTGGTCCAGTGGTTCCCTTATATGGTGACAAAGTAAATTATCCCAAACCTTTAGTTACGCCTACACCTGTAAACGTTCCAAAACCTGAAGCAGTAGTAATGGTTGAGGATCACTTTAGTGATTGTGAATCTATGATTTCATTAATGGACTTGCCCATTCGAGAATCTGCAAATAGTACCCCCAGAAGAAATACACCTGGTTGTTCAAAAGATGTAAACATAGTAACCTCATCAGGAACCAAAAGTGCCACAGTAGTTACACCAGAAGACTTAGAAAGGTGGGCACAAGGATCAGACAGACAGAGTTCACCCCAAAGATCATGGACGTTTACAAATTAAAGGTTGAGTTAGAAGAAATGATAGCAGGAAATGTAGGGGTAGATCGTCTAAATACCTACGATGAAGAAGAACTATTGTTCGTGTGCAGAAGTATCACAAGAAATGTAAAGATATTCCATGAGAAATTATCAGATTTAGCTCTGCAGATGGGAATTGAAATAGGGAAGTCGAAAGTGTTACAGAAACCCTATAGAGCAGATTTTTCAGACAAAGATTTAGAAAACATGAATGCCTCTGGAAGAAAATTACAAATAAAGGAATTGATGACAGACTTGCAGAATTGGGGAGACCTAGCTAAATGGAAAGCTAGATGGACAAAGAAAAAGGGAGAGGCAGGATACAGTAGAACAACTTCAGAATATTTAATGAAGGAAACAGGGAAAGCAGATCAAATGTACCCAATGCGAGAAGTTCCAGGAGAGGGATATGTACATGTCCCATGGAGCAGACAGGATATTTTGTCATTTACGAATGATTTTCCAAAGTTGAGAGAAAACCAATTGAATGGTACAAGCAGGTTGAGAGGTTTGTGAAAGTGTCAAAGGTATAGTTGAAGGACTTGGATGGTCTGTTTGACATAGTGGTACCTGCCGATTTATGGACAGATTGTAAAATCACAGTCGATTGGCCAAGTGAAGAGTATCCTAGAGATCCAAAGACAGGTGCCCCGTCAAGTGATGTAATGAAAAAGTATCAGCAGGTAATAACTTACCTGAAAGGGAAAATACCACCAAAAAAAACAGATTGGGTGAAAATAGACAGAACTACTCAAGAAGCCAGTGAATCAGTACATGCCTACTATGAACGTTTATTGCAGGTACTCAAGCAGTATAGTGGATTTGAGGATATTGGAGATAAAAACATGAGTCAGTTTGTTTACCGATTTGTTTATGGATTAAAACCGGAAATCTGTCAGATGATTAAGCAGCACATGTTCTGCTGGCAGGGGAAACCAATTGACGAAATTTTGAAATATGCGAAATATTGTGGAGATGACATTGAGGATAGGCACAAGAAACTGCAAGAGATGGTGATGTGGGCTCAGGTAAAAATGGCAGAGCGACAGGGAATTAATTTGGATAATCCAAGTGATAATCAGGGAAAAGATTCCGGAACGAATGGTGACACTGGAAATGGTAGGAAAATGAGAGGACGAATGAGCAGAGAAGAGGCTAAAAAGAAATTTCCTTGTCATGGATGCAGAAAATTGGGGCATTGGAAGGATGAATGTAAAAAGATACGGAATAATAATGGCCCAAATCAAAATTTAAATCCACAGACGCAGAATGACTCACAGCAGGGTGTAAATCCTCAAAGTCAGTTGCCACCTGCACCTATACAGGGTAATGTAAGCAGAGCAAAGCACGGTACAGACGTCGGATATCAAGGAGGAAGTGGTAAGAATGATTATGTAACCTCACAATTTCTTTTACAGGACGATTTCTGTCCATATAGTCAATGACGGTGCCTAGGAGAGGGGGAGAAGGAGTGCGTACTTGGCGCGTCCTTACCGGTAGATCAGTCAGGTCCATATGTTGAAGGGAATGTGAAGGGTAATGATATTACTTTCCTTTTGGACACTGGTGCTACCAGGTCTACTGTGAGAACAGCAGACATCCCAGACCTTCCTCTCTCTGGAAAAGCTATCCAAGTGGTGGGTGTAGCTAATCGAAAGATTAGAACACCTCTTACAGAACCAATGGAAGTTAAAATTGGAAATTTTAGAGAAATGCATCAATTTGTAGTGTGCGATTCCAGTCCAGTAAATTTATTGGGCCGAGATTTGTTGTGTAAAATGAACTGCACAATTTTCTGCACGCCGGATGGTGTGGCAGTTCAGACCCCAGATGAAGACCATGTATATAAATTCATGATTGCAAAGCAAGGTACAGAAGTAGATGAGATGTTTTCTTTGATAACAAAAGACGAGTTACCAGAAGAATTAAAAACTACAGTAAATTCCATGGTATGGGATTTCACGGGAAAGGAAGTAGGACTTATGGCCAAAATAGACCCAGTTAAAATTACTGTAAAGGAAGGTGCAATTTTCCCAAATACCAGACAGTACAAAATGAGTGCAGAAGTAAAAGCAGGAGTCATTGAAGAAATCAACCGAATGGTAAAACAAAACATACTAAAAGAAGTAATGAGTAGCCCTTGTAACTCACCAATAATGGGTTTGAAGAAACCTAGTGGAAAGTATAGAATTGTTCAAGACCTGCGAAAAATAAATAAGGTTGTGGAACCCTGTTGTCCTATAGTGCCAAATCCTGCAGTCATTCTTTACCAGATTCCTTGGAGTGCAGGATGGTTTACTATGATTGATTTATGCCAAGCATTCTTTTCAATACCATTGCACCCAGATAGTCAGTATCTTTTTTCATTTAAATTTGAGAACAAAGTCTATGTATGGAACCGTGTTCTTCAGGGGTACACGGAAAGTCCTTCCATTTTCAATCAGATATTGAAAAAGTGCTTAGAGAAACTAGTGATGCCAGGAAGTTCAGTCTTAGTGCAGTATATAGACGACTTACTGGTGGCATCTAACACCAGAGAGGACTGTGTTGTCGACTCCATTGCATTATTAAATCATTTAGTTGAAGAAGGGCATAAAGTTTCACCTGAAAAGTTGCAGTTTTCTACAACAGCAGTTAAATATTTAGGACACCAAATTGAGAGGGGAAAAGAAGAATAACTTCTGAAAGAGTAAAATTAATCAAGAAAATGCAAATGCCTGTCTCCCAACCAGAGGTGAGAATGTTCCTTGGAATAGTGGGTTATTGTCGACAATGGATACTAGGGTTTTCTCTGCTAGCAAAACCATTAATTCAAATGACGAAAAAGAAGGCAAAGGACCCAGTTGAGTGGGATGATGAGAGTGTAGGAGCTTTTGTAAAATTGAGAAATGCTTTGTGTGCAGCACCTGCCTTAGGTATGCCTGATTATAAAAGAAAATTCGCATTATTCTGTCATGAGAGAGAAAATTGTGCACTTTCAGTCCTAACTCAGAGACATGGTTTGGACAGACGTCCTATAGCATATTTTTCTGCTACATTGGACCCAGTGGCAGCCGCATTGCCAGGCTGCCTAAAAGCAGTAGCGGCTACATGTTTGAGCATTGAACAAAGTGAATCAATTGTAATGGGACACCCTGTCAAAGTGTTTGTTCCACATTCAGTTGTGATTCTGTTGACAAGAACCCGAACTCAGCATCTTACTCCTAGTCGGCTGACTAAGTATGAGAGAATAATCTTAGGTGCTGAGAATGTGACCATTGTAAGGTGCACAATAGTAAATCCTGCTACCTTACTACCAGATCCATATCATGAGGAAGTCAAAGATGATGAAGAGGAACATGATTGTTTACAAGTCACAGAATTGTGCACGAAACCACGTCCTGACATCCAGGAACTACCCCTCAGGAAGCCAGACAGGGAGCTGTTTGTTGATGGTTCGTGCCAAAGGCATGAAGATGGTAAACTAACTGCTGCCTATGCAGTATGTGAATTAACTGGAATAGTCGAAGCATCCTTTTTACCAGGAGTAAAATCTGCACAAGTAGCTGAATTGATTTCGTTAATAAAAGCCTGCAAAATTGGGAAGAATCAAAAAGTAACCATATTTACAGATAGCCAATATGGTTACGGGGTTGTGCATGATTTTGGCCAACTATGGATGCAGAGGGATTTCATGACTTCTTCAGGATCCCCCATTAAAAATGGACAGTTCGTAAAGGAACTGTTGGAGGCAATACAATCACCAAAAGAATTGGCTGTGGTGAAATGTGCCACACACCAGTCAGGAGATGACTGGGTGGTAGTCAGCAATAGATACGCAGATCTTGTGGCTCAACATTGTGCCAAAAATAGATTGTCAGTCAATAAAAGGGTTGAAAGAATGGGAATCAGCTGCCAACTCATGCTGTATACACCTCCTGAAACATGGAACGATGTAAAGCGATTACAAGATGACGCTGATGAGAATGAAAGGAATGCATGGATTAAAATGGGATGTTCTCAAAGGGCAGACGACGATGTATGGGTTTTTGCCGATGGCAGACCAGTCATGCCCGACTGTCTGATTTCACAGATGGCCAGAATGTATCATGGAGACACACATGTAGGGAGAGATGCAATGATTAGGCTCTTCAGACAAAATTGGTACAATCCAAGCTTTAGGGCTGTAACAGAGAGCCTTTGTCAGAGATGTTTAACTTGCCAAATGCATAATCCTGGAAGGAAAACAATAATTGGTTTTGGGAAAATAGGAAAGGCAGAGGGTCCATTTGTGAGATTGCAACTTGATTTTATTCAGTTACCACCATGTAGAGGACTGAAATATGTACTAGTCATAGTGTGTCTGTTTTCCAAGTGGGTGGAGGCTTACCCTACCAGGAGGAATGACAGTATTACAGTCGCAAAGTTGTTGCTACGAGAACTTATTCCTAGGTTTGGTTTCCCAGTAACTTTGGAATCAGATAGAGGAAGGCACTTCAACAGTGATGTGATTAGAATAATCTGTGAAGCATTCCAAATTGAGCAAAAATTGCACTGTGCATATCGTCCAGAGGCTTCTGGAGTGGTTGAACAAATGAATGGCACAATAAAATCCAGACTGGCAAAAATGTGTGCATCAACAGCGCTAGATTGGCCGGATGCATTGCCACTTGTCTTGATGGGACTCAGAAGCATTCCTGATAGAAACACCGGATTGAGTCTGCACGAAATAATCATGGGAAGAGCAATGAGACAAGCACATGTTCCTACAAATAAACTGCTGAATATAACTGATGATATGGTTCTGGATTATTGCAAAGGATTGGCTGACCTAGTGCGTTCTGTCTCTCACCAGGTTGGGGAAGACGCAGTTTCCAGGCAGCCTGAGCAAGAGCATGATCTGAATCCCGGAGATTGGGTGGTTATGAAGAATCACACGAGAGAAACGTGTCTATGACCCAGGTGGGACGAACCTCGTCAGGTCATACTAGTTACGAATACAGCAGTAAAATGTGCAGGATTTCCTAATTGAATTCATGTAAGCCACACCAAAAGGGTACCAGATCCTGAAGAAGAAAATCCTCAGACAGCATCGATCACTGAGGAAGGTGAAGGTTGCCCAGCTGAAGAATCTCAGGAACAAGATTCGAGGGAAGCTGAAGAAGGACAACCGAGCACAAGTCAGGACTGGATACCGGTGGTGGAAATTCCTGAAGTTTATCACAGAACAAGAAGTCAAGCAAATTTAGAAGAAATTGAAGAAGATCAGATAGGTGAAGAAGAAGCAGCTCAGGAAGAAGAAGAAGAAACAATAAAAGAAACTGAGCAGGATCAGATAGGGAGAGGAAAACAGGCTCAAATCAACAATGAATCAACAAATTTTGAGCAGGGACAGACAGGTGTAGAAGAACGCGGTCAGGCTGCAGAAGTACAAAGTGCAATAAGCCCTGATCAGAACCAGTTAGATCTAGAAAAATACATTCAAGAAGAAGGTCCCTAGAATCTCGAACATGAAGACGTAAATCAAGAACAGGACCAGTTGCTAGAGACTCACAGTGGAGCAGCTGAAGAGAAACCAATAAGGCCTGAAAAAGAACAAATAGCAGAAGAAACTGAAATTGAAGAAAACCAAACTGTGCCACAACCTGAAAATAAACGAACTACTGAAGAAGAATTAAGGAGTAAAGAGACAGTGCCAACAAAGAAAATAAGGAAAGGTGATCATTGGCCTAGTGTCATTAAAAGAGTAAAATACCACATAACAACCAGAAGTGAAGATCCAGAACAAGCAAACGAAGTGACAAGTCAAACAGGACAAGAAAGTGGAACTGAAAAATGAAGAAGCAAAAGACTGAAACTTATAAACAATAAGTTTAAAGGTCCTGATTGGACTTATATTATACTCGAAGATTACGAGAGCTCAGAATCAAGTGAAAGTGGTGACGAAGGAACCAGTGCGGAACTGACCTGTGAAAAAGAGATAAAACCACCTTGATAACATAAAAAGACTTGAAAATAGATAAGAAGAGCAATCTTCCTTGTCAAAATGCCTGACGATAGAGTTTCTGGCAGACCAAAACGAAAATGTTGTAAAAGATGCTGTGCAGTATGCATATGCAGTCTAGTAATGGTGCTTGTAGTATGGTTAGTTCTGATCGTAGCAATTCCCTACCTTCTGATTACGGATAAAAAGATTAACAACGAAACGAAGGGAAAGATAGATAACTTGAAGGGTGATAGAGTAGAACTAACGGCAGAAGATGAACCAGAATTTCATCATGAAGTAACAGATAATGACACTAGTTTGAATGTTTTCACAAAATTGTTGTTTCAATATGTAGATACCATGGAGGCTAGTAACTGTTATGTTTGTATGAAATTACCAGAATCAGTAGCAGAAAGGTTAACATATCATCATTTGCCATTAACCTATGGCATATCCTGTAGTGTATTGACTAGTTTATTTTATAGAACAGGGAGACTTCAGTATTATTATTCAAACATAGATGTGATATTTCCTGAGGTTCCTATTCGAAAGAACCCAGTGCTTAGTAGTCAAGATGCACAGTTTATGGGAGAATTTTTCTTAACAATGAAATCAATAGATATAACACATGCACATAGAAACAATCTAACATGTTCATTACATGAAGAAGAAAAGATATTTTTGAATTTAGTAGAAGATAGAAGACAAGATTTTCAAAAGAAAGCTTCTGAGCATAAGGCTCATCTGCCACCTTGGGCTGAGAAAGAAGGGAGTTACACACCTGGCAAGGCTCAAGCTGCTATGGCTCTGGATTTTGTAAAAACAGGGAAAATTTGTCTACATAGGTTAAAGACTGATTATAACAATGTGTTCATCGGTACCAGTGAATGTGAACAGAATTTCTTAATTCTTGGAGGTTGGGGACTCAAAGGAGGAACAGATTCAGTTTTTCCTGGAATCTATTATGTGTGTGGGAATAAGGCTTACTTTAGGCTTCCTGCACGGTGGTATGGAAGTTGTTACTTTGGAATAGTCTTTCCAAAAATATACCACGTAAAAAGAAACACTGGGAGCGATGAAAATAATAGTGAATTAACACGTAGTAAAAGAGCTAGTTTTTCTGAAATTATAGGTGATATATTTGGTGCATTGATACCTTCAGTGGGAGTAATTTTGAACTCAAGAAGAATATGTAAATTATCTACAGTGGTTGATCGTTTATCAACGGATACTGCTGGAGGCTTTCTAATGATAAATGCGGAAATGGTTGCGATTAGATCTATGGTTATGCAAAATCGACTTGCTCTTGACATTATTTTAGCAAAAGAGGGCGGAGTCTGTAAATTATTGAAGACGAAACATTGTTGCACATAAATACCTGACAAAAGTGCAGAAATTGGAACATATATACAGAATATAACAAAACTTGAGAAGGAACTGAAACCACTGGAAGTTGATAGTGTATGGGAAAGATTGACAAATAGTATTACGTCAATTGGTACCTGGTTTGCTAATATAGGGAAAGGACTTATAGGTCAAATATTAGTACCCTTAGTAGGGATAGCAATAATAGTATTGTCAATAATAATATGGTGCAAATGTTGTAGAAAGAATGAATCATATAGTGTGACAGGAAAAGGAAAGAAAAGAAAGTTTGACGAAATTGAATTAGAAGATCTGAAAAGTGAATTATATAAGAAACTGAAAGGAGATGTGAAAAATAGAAAATGTAAAAATGAAACAGACAAATTTATGCTAAAAGTTGGCATCTGGTTGTGGGTATTGATGGCTCAGAAACGCCATCAGAGAGGGGATTGATGGAGCAGGAACTCATAATGAAACCTGCTCGGAAGCAATCTCCTCACAGTATTAATGTATTCAACTTTGTATTGTTCATACTAACTATTGAATACACAAACATAAGTAGAAAGGAAGCTTGCCTATGTTTTTAAACTAACAAATAACGCTTGTCCGTTCTAAAATGGCCGCTAAAGCGCGGGAATCTTTATTGCGCATGTGTCAACCATATCACGTGGTGTGACGTCTTTCTTTGCTTGGTGGGAAATTCTTGCTTATGCGCAGTGTGTATTAAAATGGCTGCTTGATGCTTTCACGTGCTACAGCTTGTTCTCATGTTGCAATTAAACTGTGGTATTCTAACGCTATTAATGCGGGATAGAATTTATAAGTAAAAGGGAATAGAATAGAAAGAGTGGGTATACAGTGAAACAGTTTATTTGTGATTTTAATATTTTCTTCTTTGACTTTTATTAGTTCGTAAAATGGGCCTGGGATGGGTGAACTGAAACTCGAGAGACAATGGTTCTGTGCATGCGTCTTGCATGGCTGCCCAGAGAAAAGAATGAAGTCAACCTGGACGACGTCCAAGGCCGTGACCTGATGGCCAGCATTGTTGTACCCATGATGTCTCTACTGAGAAGAAACAATGTACATAAACAATGTATAAACTTTGTTGTGAGACGGGTGGGAAATAAAGCAAATGTATTAATTGTGATGGGCGGTATTTTTAAACAATGGTCTTAAAGAAATTGAACAAAATCAATATGGTGTGAGGATCAACCCCCTGTCCCCGTCCAATCAGAAGTAGTGGTCCCATATTTTTGCAACATTAATGGGAGGTACATGGGCGTAGAAGGGTATAACAGATATAGAATTAGCAAGTTAGTTAGAAGGAGATGCTAGACTAGACGCTGACAGACACAGAAGAGCAGGCGTACCGAACCAGCTGATCGATTGCAGACTGAACCGCTGTCCAGAGAGGTACTGAGGAAGGGGCGGCGGATTTCATTAGAAGGAAGAGACGGGAGAATCGAGGAGAAGCGAAGTATCAGAGAGGGGAACGACGCAGGCGTCGTTGATAGAGAGGTCACCTGTCCTGTCCTGAACCTGGAGGAGGTCTTTGCTCTTCATCCTTCCTGGGTCCTAGCTTTCCAACTCCTTGGCCAAGGGGTTTGGTTCTCGCACTTTAGGTAAATATAAATGCAACCTTTAGTTGCGCTGCTGTCTCTATCCTCTCCTTTCTGAGGGACCGTCATTAATCGATAATTGATTTACTATGCTTCATCCTTGATATACGATTAAGTATCATGCAATTCTGTACTTTACTCTGCTAAATCTTTTAGATAAACATTTTAAAACTTCCTGACTCAGTGATTATTTCAGGATTATGAATTGTAATGAATGTCACTCATTTTAAACTTCCCAATTAGCAAAGGGTCCATTGGTAAGTCATTACTCTTCAATCAGAAAAGTAATTGGTAGCAGGGATTTTGATAAAGAGTACAACTGACCCACCAGCGGAAATTGCTAGCGTAGTATGAATGTATGGGCCCAAGTGAGTATCTGGTGTATGAATGCTCGTTGCTAGTAACCCGCTGGATCAGTTTTCTGGTTATCAGAGGATGGTTGTACTTTGTTAATTGGGTAATGAGAATTGTACTTTTATGAACTAACATCCGTTATTGTTTAAAAGTTTGTTTTATGTTGTCCAGAATTCCCGGGGAAAATTGAATATCGGATGGTAACTGGAAGCCATACTGCAGTGAGGTTATCTGTCAGGCAGAAATAGTACTGAAAAGTTAGGCAGGGCTATCAGTACTTGTAAGGGACTCTATGCGTGTAAGTAATAGCAAAAGGAATATGCTGGTGAAAATTTGATGTTATATCACCTAGAAAGGGTAACATTGAAGAAGTAACAGGTATTTTTGATGCTCGAGTGAAGAGTAAACAGAAGGGTTTTACTCGCAGTGTATGTTTAGTAAACGGAAAGGGCTTTACTAAGTGTGAACGAAACTATCTTTTCAAATTTAGAGAAACTGGCACAATAGCGAATGTTTTATGGTGTTACTGAATTTTATTAAGAAGCGTAGAGAAAATAAAAATTTGCGTACGATTTTGTAAAGGGAGGGTCAGTTGCCGGGGAGAGGGAACTGACGTCACAAAGCACCGCGCTAGGATTGGTAGAAACAGCGGGCGTGGAACGACTCTTGTAAAGGAGGGGTCAGAAGTCAGGAATAGTACTGACGTCACAGGTACCGCGCTGGGATTGGTCGAAACAGCGAGGGACAGAAAGGCGCAGATTGTAAAGGAGGGGTTGGCAGACAAATGTCACAAAAAGGCCGCGCTAGGATTGGTTCGGAGACAGAAGTTAGCTGGAATTTGATTGGTTGTTACCATAGAAGCCGAAATCCTAGTGGATAGTGGAGATTGTATGTTAAAACGTGATCCAACTTTAATAGGAATTCGTCCGGATAGGAGGTTCCTAGGCTTTGCGGATATAATTTTATACATCGAGATTTACCCAAAATGTACGGAGAGAAGAGAAAAATGTCATTTCTACAAAAGATTAAGAATTATTTTAAAAAGGATAAACCAATCAAAACTAGGGAAGGAGTTATCATTCCACCAGCTAAAACGCCCGCTTCATTCATGATGATGGAGAGAGGTTATCATACTTGCGTATGGTTAGAAAATTGGATAGAATATACCAAAAATGATGGAATATTAGCATTTCCCGAGAATGGTACTTTCAATGGGAGAATTCTTCAAAATTTAAGATTGAGGATGAATGATTTAGAACCCAGACCAAGATTAACTCAATACGAAGCCTTAGAGGAGTGGGAAACTGAGGCATTTGAACGCGACCGATCCAGAAGTAATAGGGGTTATAGAGGATTTTTCTCTAGGTACCAAAATGAGTCAAGGGACGGTCAGATGAAACAGTGGAGAAGAGCAATGCTTACAGAGGGTCTGTATCCGATATTAATGGCAGAAGAATCGTTAGGGAGCAAATGCACAGAAAAGACAAAACACTTGACTAGATTTGGAGATTCCGAAGATGAATTTATGGAAGAGATATTAAAGAACCCGCCACCATATCAGGAAGGGACAAGTGGATGCACCCCAAGTGCACCACTGTTAAGGACACCATTGGTACCCCAAGTATTGCATGATTCCCCAGTTAATAGGGTACTTCACGATAAAGAAAAGGAAGCAATAGATAAAAACAGAGCAGAATTAATACAGAAAATAACACAGTTAAATGTACATCCTGATTCCTTGACCAGACCTGTAACAATTGGTCCAGTGGTTCCCTTATATGGTGACAAAGTAAATTATCCCAAACCTTTAGTTACGCCTACACCTGTAAACGTTCCAAAACCTGAAGCAGTAGTAATGGTTGAGGATCACTTTAGTGATTGTGAATCTATGATTTCATTAATGGACTTGCCCATTCGAGAATCTGCAAATAGTACCCCCAGAAGAAATACACCTGGTTGTTCAAAAGATGTAAACATAGTAACCTCATCAGGAACCAAAAGTGCCACAGTAGTTACACCAGAAGACTTAGAAAGGTGGGCACAAGGATCAGACAGACAGAGTTCACCCCAAAGATCATGGACATTTACAAATTAAAGGTTGAGTTAGAAGAAATGATAGCAGGAAATGTAGGGGTAGATCGTCTAAATACCTACGATGAAGAAGAACTATTGTTCGTGTGCAGAAGTATCACAAGAAATGTAAAGATATTCCATGAGAAATTATCAGATTTAGCTCTGCAGATGGGAATTGAAATAGGGAAGTCGAAAGTGTTACAGAAACCCTATAGAGCAGATTTTTCAGACAAAGATTTAGAAAACATGAATGCCTCTGGAAGAAAATTACAAATAAAGGAATTGATGACAGACTTGCAGAAATGGGGAGACCTAGCTAAATGGAAAGCTAGATGGACAAAGAAAAAGGGAGAGGCAGGATACAGTAGAACAACTTCAGAATATTTAATGAAGGAAACAGGGAAAGCAGATCAAATGTACCCAATGCGAGAAGTTCCAGGAGAGGGATATGTACATGTCCCATGGAGCAGACAGGATATTTTGTCATTTACGAATGATTTTCCAAAGTTGAGAGAAAAACCAATTGAATGGTACAAGCAGGTTGAGAGGTTTGTGAAAGTGTCAAAGGTATAGTTGAAGGACTTGGATGGTCTGTTTGACATAGTGGTACCTGCCGATTTATGGACAGATTGTAAAATCACAGTCGATTGGCCAAGTGAAGAGTATCCTAGAGATCCAAAGACAGGTGCCCCGTCAAGTGATGTAATGAAAAAGTATCAGCAGGTAATAACTTACCTGAAAGGGAAAATACCACCAAAAAAAACAGATTGGGTGAAAATAGACAGAACTACTCAAGAAGCCAGTGAATCAGTACATGCCTACTATGAACGTTTATTGCAGGTACTCAAGCAGTATAGTGGATTTGAGGATATTGGAGATAAAAACATGAGTCAGTTTGTTTACCGATTTGTTTATGGATTAAAACCGGAAATCTGTCAGATGATTAAGCAGCACATGTTCTGCTGGCAGGGGAAACCAATTGACGAAATTTTGAAATATGCGAAATATTGTGGAGATGACATTGAGGATAGGCACAAGAAACTGCAAGAGATGGTGATGTGGGCTCAGGTAAAAATGGCAGAGCGACAGGGAATTAATTTGGATAATCCAAGTGATAATCAGGGAAAAGATTCCGGAACGAATGGTGACACTGGAAATGGTAGGAAAATGAGAGGACGAATGAGCAGAGAAGAGGCTAAAAAGAAATTTCCTTGTCATGGATGCAGAAAATTGGGGCATTGGAAGGATGAATGTAAAAAGATACGGAATAATAATGGCCCAAATCAAAATTTAAATCCACAGACGCAGAATGACTCACAGCAGGGTGTAAATCCTCAAAGTCAGTTGCCACCTGCACCTATACAGGGTAATGTAAGCAGAGCAAAGCACGGTACAGACGTCGGATATCAAGGAGGAAGTGGTAAGAATGATTATGTAACCTCACAATTTCTTTTACAGGACGATTTCTGTCCATATAGTCAATGACGGTGCCTAGGAGAGGGGGAGAAGGAGTGCGTACTTGGCGCGTCCTTACCGGTAGATCAGTCAGGTCCATATGTTGAAGGGAATGTGAAGGGTAATGATATTACTTTCCTTTTGGACACTGGTGCTACCAGGTCTACTGTGAGAACAGCAGACATCCCAGACCTTCCTCTCTCTGGAAAAGCTATCCAAGTGGTGGGTGTAGCTAATCGAAAGATTAGAACACCTCTTACAGAACCAATGGAAGTTAAAATTGGAAATTTTAGAGAAATGCATCAATTTGTAGTGTGCGATTCCAGTCCAGTAAATTTATTGGGCCGAGATTTGTTGTGTAAAATGAACTGCACAATTTTCTGCACGCCGGATGGTGTGGCAGTTCAGACCCCAGATGAAGACCATGTATATAAATTCATGATTGCAAAGCAAGGTACAGAAGTAGATGAGATGTTTTCTTTGATAACAAAAGACGAGTTACCAGAAGAATTAAAAACTACAGTAAATTCCATGGTATGGGATTTCACGGGAAAGGAAGTAGGACTTATGGCCAAAATAGACCCAGTTAAAATTACTGTAAAGGAAGGTGCAATTTTCCCAAATACCAGACAGTACAAAATGAGTGCAGAAGTAAAAGCAGGAGTCATTGAAGAAATCAACCGAATGGTAAAACAAAACATACTAAAAGAAGTAATGAGTAGCCCTTGTAACTCACCAATAATGGGTTTGAAGAAACCTAGTGGAAAGTATAGAATTGTTCAAGACCTGCGAAAAATAAATAAGGTTGTGGAACCCTGTTGTCCTATAGTGCCAAATCCTGCAGTCATTCTTTACCAGATTCCTTGGAGTGCAGGATGGTTTACTATGATTGATTTATGCCAAGCATTCTTTTCAATACCATTGCACCCAGATAGTCAGTATCTTTTTTCATTTAAATTTGAGAACAAAGTCTATGTATGGAACCGTGTTCTTCAGGGGTACACGGAAAGTCCTTCCATTTTCAATCAGATATTGAAAAAGTGCTTAGAGAAACTAGTGATGCCAGGAAGTTCAGTCTTAGTGCAGTATATAGACGACTTACTGGTGGCATCTAACACCAGAGAGGACTGTGTTGTCGACTCCATTGCATTATTAAATCATTTAGTTGAAGAAGGGCATAAAGTTTCACCTGAAAAGTTGCAGTTTTCTACAACAGCAGTTAAATATTTAGGACACCAAATTGAGAGGGGAAAAAGAAGAATAACTTCTGAAAGAGTAAAATTAATCAAGAAAATGCAAATGCCTGTCTCCCAACCAGAGGTGAGAATGTTCCTTGGAATAGTGGGTTATTGTCGACAATGGATACTAGGGTTTTCTCTGCTAGCAAAACCATTAATTCAAATGACGAAAAAGAAGGCAAAGGACCCAGTTGAGTGGGATGATGAGAGTGTAGGAGCTTTTGTAAAATTGAGAAATGCTTTGTGTGCAGCACCTGCCTTAGGTATGCCTGATTATAAAAGAAAATTCGCATTATTCTGTCATGAGAGAGAAAATTGTGCACTTTCAGTCCTAACTCAGAGACATGGTTTGGACAGACGTCCTATAGCATATTTTTCTGCTACATTGGACCCAGTGGCAGCCGCATTGCCAGGCTGCCTAAAAGCAGTAGCGGCTACATGTTTGAGCATTGAACAAAGTGAATCAATTGTAATGGGACACCCTGTCAAAGTGTTTGTTCCACATTCAGTTGTGATTCTGTTGACAAGAACCCGAACTCAGCATCTTACTCCTAGTCGGCTGACTAAGTATGAGAGAATAATCTTAGGTGCTGAGAATGTGACCATTGTAAGGTGCACAATAGTAAATCCTGATACCTTACTACCAGATCCATATCATGAGGAAGTCAAAGATGATGAAGAGGAACATGATTGTTTACAAGTCACAGAATTGTGCACGAAACCACGTCCTGACATCCAGGAACTACCCCTCAGGAAGCCAGACAGGGAGCTGTTTGTTGATGGTTCGTGCCAAAGGCATGAAGATGGTAAACTAACTGCTGCCTATGCAGTATGTGAATTAACTGGAATAGTCGAAGCATCCTTTTTACCAGGAGTAAAATCTGCACAAGTAGCTGAATTGATTTCGTTAATAAAAGCCTGCAAAATTGGGAAGAATCAAAAAGTAACCATATTTACAGATAGCCAATATGGTTACGGGGTTGTGCATGATTTTGGCCAACTATGGATGCAGAGGGATTTCATGACTTCTTCAGGATCCCCCATTAAAAATGGACAGTTCGTAAAGGAACTGTTGGAGGCAATACAATCACCAAAAGAATTGGCTGTGGTGAAATGTGCCACACACCAGTCAGGAGATGACTGGGTGGTAGTCAGCAATAGATACGCAGATCTTGTGGCTCAACATTGTGCCAAAAATAGATTGTCAGTCAATAAAAGGGTTGAAAGAATGGGAATCAGCTGCCAACTCATGCTGTATACACCTCCTGAAACATGGAACGATGTAAAGCGATTACAAGATGACGCTGATGAGAATGAAAGGAATGCATGGATTAAAATGGGATGTTCTCAAAGGGCAGACGACGATGTATGGGTTTTTGCCGATGGCAGACCAGTCATGCCCGACTGTCTGATTTCACAGATGGCCAGAATGTATCATGGAGACACACATGTAGGGAGAGATGCAATGATTAGGCTCTTCAGACATTACTCTTCAATCAGAAAAGTAATTGGTAGCAGGGATTTTGATAAAGAGTACAACTGACCCACCAGTGGAAATTGCTAGCGCAGTATGAATGTATGGGCCCAAGTGAGTATCTGGTGTATGAATGCTCGTTGCTAGTAAGCCGCTGGATCAACTGGTTGACTGGGGGTGAGCCCTGGTCAAGCAGCAACCACAATCCTAGTCACGGTAAGGCACAAGCAAACCCCAAATTAACCTGTGCTCGGCCCCCTAGTAGCTTGGCACAGAGCAGTCAGGCTTAAATTAGAGGCAATGTGTGAAGTATTTGTGCAAAGCTTCTAACCGTGAAACAGTGGAAACACCACACAAAAAGATCCCACACTAGGTTAGAAGAATAAAGTTTAATAATAAGTAAAGCAAGACCAAAACAACAAAAATCGAAACAGTAGAACCGATATTTCAAATTTTTAAAGAATAAACTGTCAAATAGAGCCTAAAAGCATAAAGCACCAACCAGGGAAATCTGGGCGCTCATAGTCCAAGATTAGTCCCGCTGAAGGTTTACCGTTTCAAGTTTTGTGCCAAGTGTCCCATCCGCATGGAAGAAGATCGCCGGGAGCAAGGAGAGTGTCACTGGCAGTGGCTGCATAGCATGAGGAGCAGGCCGGCTGTTGCGGACAGGCAGGTTTAGTGCTTCAAGTTGGTGGCCCACGCGGGCCATCGATGTTTGCTCTGCGAGGAGACAGAATTGTGGCAGCTTGCGCTGATGATCCATGTGAGCAGACCGGTACCAGTGCGAATGGGCCCTTTCATTGTTGCAAAGAGCCCAAAAGCTTGAATTTAAGAGCTCGAAAGCCACACAAAGGGCCCAGGACCTGAGAGGCACCTCTTGGGGGTCAGAAACTTGCTGAAGATGGGTCCAGGAGCTGTGGGGAGATTTTTATGTCCATGAGGCTCAGATCAGGAGGCCAGCAGACTAGACCCTTGAATCACTCTGGAGTCCTGGGTTCAAGATGGAGTTGCAGGTCCAGTTCTTCTTCCACAGGCAAGAGAGCAGTAGGCAGCAGGTCAGCATAGCAAGGCAGCAGCTCTTTCAGAGTAGCAGTCCAGCAGAGCGGCAGCCCTTGTAACAGCACAGCAGTCCTTCTTCCTGGCAGAGTATCCATAGGTCCAGAAGTGTACAGAAGTGATGGTGTCTGAGGTCCTTCTTTTATACACTAGTGCCCTGGTTCTGTAAGGTAGGACAAGCTTCTAGACAGTGTCTTTGAAGTGCGTGGAATTCCCTACCTCCCCTGCCCTGGCTCCAAGCTGGCTGAAATGACAATGCAGGGCCGTTAGGCCCTTTGTGTGGAGACAGGACACAGCCTATTCTTGTGTAAGTGAGGCTGGGCCCAGCTCCTCCCTCTAATTCTGCCAGTGTTGGCCCATGCAGTCACACCTAAGCTCCCATTGTGTATGGCTTTCTAGGAGGAATACACAAAACCCAACTGCCAACTACACCAAGTCATGTGATCAGAGACAGGCTGCAGGCACCAAATGGCTAAGGTTTAAAATGCCAACTTTATAGAAGTGTAATTTTCAGAATTCCAATTTAAAATCCGACTTCACAGTAAGTTTGGATTTTAAATTGTGATTACAGAGGTACCAAACTTAAAGGGGTTATCTTTTCCCATTTGGAAATTACACTTATAAAATGTAGTAAGGCACGTCCAATGTTATCCTATGGGAGAGATAGGCCTTGCCGTAGTGAAGAATGAATTTAAGAGTTTTCCACTACCAGGACATGTGAAACTTAAACGTACATGTCCAATTTTTTTAATACAATGCTCCCTGCCCTCTGGGCTGTCCAGGCCTACCCTAGGGATGACTTATATGTATTAAAAAGGAAGGTTTAAGCCTGGCAAAAGGTTGATTTTGCCAGATCAACATGGCAGTTTAAATTGCACACACAGGCCCCGCAATGGCAGGCCTGCAACAAGTTTGAAGGGCTACTTAAATGGGTGGCACAAACAGTGCTGCAGGCCCACTAGTAGCTTTTTAATTTACAAGCCCTGGGCACACGTAGTGCACTCTACTAGGGACTTATAAGTAAATTAAATATGCCAATTAGGTATAAACCAATGTTACCATGTTTTAGGGAGAGAATACAAACACTTTCACACTGGTTAGCAGTGGTAAAGTGCACAGAGTCCTAAGGACAACATAATTGAATTCAGCAAAAAGTAAGAGGAGGAAGGCAAAAGGTTTGGGGATGACTCTGCAAAAAGGGCCATATTCAACTACAATCTTATATGGAGCAGATTTTATGACATTGTGGCCATAGGAATTTGAGTAGCTTTGTAATCCAGCGTCACAGAGATCCAGGTAGAGAGACCCCACATTGCCCTACCTCTACTAGTTTTTAATGGCTTCAGTTGTAAATTCAAAGTATTCAGCTGGTGCAAAGTCAACTAAATTACTATCCGTCTCCCGCAACTCCTGCAATCAACAGCTCTCATGAGCTTTAAAAAAAGGACAACCAGTCCTCATCTTCATATTTTTCTTGGAGGCCAGTAATATTCCAAGAGAATATGCCACATTACCCTGCTTGTTGTTTTACTGCATGCCATTACAACGCAGTCATTACAACAACCGCATTGTAACAACGCATGCCATCACTCCGCAAGTCGGAACAACGACTTGCTCTAGGGAGGGCGCTGGATGTTGGAATAGTATAATTTACTATTCCAACTCCAGTCTGTGCAACAGTAGGGAAGGTGTTGGATTTTAAATCCAACACCTTCAGACCCCTAAAGCAAGTCGTTGTTCCGACTTGCGGAGTAATGGCATGCGTTGAAACAACGCGGTCGTTGTAACGACCACGTTGTAATGGCATGCGGTCTCACGGTTTCGTGGTAAACGATGTTTACCATTCCAAGACAAGACAGAAAGTCCATCAACTGAATCTAAATTGCTGCTTCCAGAGGTTTTACAGTATTTGTTCCCAGGAGGCAGGACATCTACAGTGTTAAAACAAGGAAGAGAATGTTTCTTTCTTAATGCTCTCAATATTGGAAAAGATTTTTAAGGCCGCAGATAACCAGCCCCTTATAATCTTCTTCGCATATTGTTGAGCCAAGATCGGCCCTACGTAACGAGCGTATCACTACTGCTCTACCATTATTTGCTCTTGAGACAGTACTATCTTTAGGTTCTGAGATGAGGTGCCCTGCCAATTTTATACTCCTCCTTCAGTTGTACTGATTGTTAATAGCATCCAACCTTACCTTGTATGGCCCTTTTGCCCTAACTTGATTTTCCAATCATTCTGGTGAGGAGTCTTGTCCATACTCATAATATGTAGTTGTTCTACATTGTCCATAATTAACTTTGGAATGGCCAGTGTATAGATTCAACTTCACTTCCAGCCGCACTATGCTAATTCCTGGACAACATGTGATAGTATGAACTGGGATTAACATAGTTGGTATTAACATAATTTATGTTGCTTGATGTCAATGCCAAAGGCAGTTGAGTGGGATGAAATGGCATGTCCTAAGAGCAACGCTCTTCTTGCATATCAACAGAAATTTCAAATCTAAAAGGTTCCGCCAGAGGATTGAGTGGATTTGCAGGCGCAGTGATATCTCCATTAGGGTACTCGGCTAGATTCCATTCCTCTGCCCTCCTGGTGATAGTACTCCATTAGTCACTTGTTCGGTCATATTTGTTGCTGAATGTTCATGCAACATTATTTTTTCTTGCTCATCTTTACTATTAAGTCTTCCTCTAGAAGCCTTTGCATTGTTATTGTTTTTTCCCAGCCTATTGAAAGCCTCTTCCAGTTTTCCTTTCCTTTTGGCTTTCGGTTTAATATTGGACTCAGTTCCATCGATAGCTGGGGTAGACACAGACATGGGTCCCTTGCTCACTGTGCCATAGGACTCAAGTTATAACTCACTGATGGGACCGAAGTAGGTCAAGAGCCAGTCTGGGGCTGCTTGTGGTCCCTTCTGAAGGGAGCCTTGCCTGGTAGATGGACTATTCTCATTAGTAGAAGAGTCAGTACTCATTTGCATAAGGCAGACTTTTCTCTGAAGTGGCATGGTGGGTGAAAAATGATGGACTGGAATACGTTCCCAATCAATTGCCACTGGCTGAGTTTAACTCAACCATTCTATCCATAAACGTCTAGTTGTTATATAGTTGATGGTGATTGCAGCCAAAATATCGACTAAAGTTCACCACTAGCACTTACCTAGTTAAACACCACATGCTAACCTCTAATTGAGCACATTAAATAGTGGTCCTAAAATGCATCCTTCCAACCAATTGGAAAAGAACCCTACTGTCTATAGCAGTAAACATTTAGGGGCTTATTTATGAGCCCCTGCGTCACTGTTGCACCGCCGTTGCGTCACTTTTTGTGACGCACCGGCGGCGTATAATATACGCCAAGTTGCGCTCTATTTACAAAGTGACGCATCTATGCAGATGCGTCACTTTGTAAAGCCCTGCGCCACATTATACCTGTGTCAGGTATAATGTATGAAGGGTGGGCGTTCCCCCGCAAAAAGCCTCGTAGAAGTGGCGCATTGAAATCTATGAGATTTCAGTGCGCCACTTCTAGGATGCCATTGCGTCAATATCTTACGCCTGCCTCACAGCAGGCGTAAGACTGACGCAGTGCTATAATCATAGCACTCCCCCCTGCATTGCTGGAGTTGCTCCAGCAATGTGTCAGTTTTGCGCCGACAGATACTTCAGTAATACTGACGTATCTGTCATTCCTTGTGACATGATGCGTCATCCAGTAAATATGACACATCCATCATGTCGCAAGGAGGGCGCACTGAGAATTGACGCATCACTGTTTTCACGTAGCGATGCGTCACTTCTCATAAATAATGCCCTTAAGGCTTACCACGGGTTGAAGGTCCGTAATCTGATTGTGTATTTGAATATTTAACAGTTTATTAAACACAAAAAAACAATGCTCCTAGCATGTACTCTGTGCCTGTATTTCACAAGTCGGTTTCTAGGGCTGCTGTTGTTAGTTGATATATTTGTCCTCCAAATAAAAGAAGCTGCTGTCATATTTTGAGACAGGCTTTACACGGCACGCTGCATGGTGTTTTGTGTTAAAGTAGCTTCCATTGACCAGCATGGATTCTTGAGATAGGAAAGCGGTTATTAAGCCCAGGGGTGTTTTGCAGTTTCACAGAAATTTTATAGCTATTTGTGAGGGTCAAATAACAAACTATCAAGACGGCCTGTCTCTGCTGAAACACAAAACGTGCCCCGTAATCCTTTCCAAATCGCTGGCCCATCTCAGCAGTCATCATTAAAATGTCCTAATGGCAGGCGAGCATTTTATCACAAAGAACATGGGAGCATCACTTAATGCAGTGAATAAAAACACTGGCCCATTTGCACAGCAGTCATTGTAATTTGACAAAATCAAATGATGCATCTTCAAAGCCTTGAGAGGCCTTGCACGCCTCCCTTGGAACCAACGTCCTATATTTTATTCATCCTCGCCATGGAATGTAGAACGAAGATGGCGTTACAGCTGGCACACAGAAGCCCCAGGCTACACATCACGCTGATAAGGAGCTATGGACAATGCTTGCTGTGAGCTGTACTTATCTGCCTAATAAAAGTATTAAAATCTTACCAAAATCAAGTGGGGAGAAACAGTTTCTTATGAAAATACCTAAGATATGTTTCCAGTGAGCAGGAGGATTCGTATCTTGTTCTATGCATGGCTATTTAAGTTGACGTTTCTGAAATTGTCTTCTTGAAAGTCCTCTATATTAGATTCCAGAGCAAGCCGATTACCCTGCTTTTAATTTTCATCAATTATCTATGTACTTAGCGCTTTATATTGAGGGGCGTTTAAAGCCAATAAAACTGAAGTTCCAAAATCTATGATCCCTGGCTATGTGTATGAATTTTGAGCGACTTTTGATGTTAAACTGATGGTATTACAGCGCGGTTTCCTGGTGTGTCTTGTTACATATTTGTTGTACAAATTATATTTCAGAAACTGTGAGAAGTTAATATTTTTGTAATACATTTTATGGGGTTTTGGGTCCGAAATACAACTTGAGTCTTGAATTTGAATCAAGCATTGACACAGCCAATCAGTCTGGCCTTATCAAAAACTGAAGAGCTTCTTCATTGGTTACTAAGTTTATGTGCAGTTGTGTGGATAGCTAAGTAGAGTAATGTGAGAATGAGTGAATAGGTGGATGAGTAGAAAGATCAGTGAGGGTAGCCATCACAAACCAGATACAGGGCTCTGCTCCCTATACAGACTCACAAAAGGCCACATCTCAGTAAAGAGGAAAGGTTCCACACGATATGAACTGTTTTCCCCACAAACGCTGTGAAAGCTGGGGCCCAGTGTCGGACTGGTCACCAGGGTAGTGAGGCAGTGCCCGAAGGGCTGGTCTGACAGGTCAGTGCGTGGGCCAGTTTTTGGGTTGTTTGTGGGCCTGTTTTGTGGTCTGGTGGGCCGGTATTTACTTTTGATTTCCCTGATATTAAAACAAACATTGCCTGCAGCAAGCTCAAATCCACAGTTTCCCATGCCTTGCAAAACACTTCTACAGCGTCTTTAACATTTCAAAACTGCATCGATTTGGAAACATTGGCCAGTTTTTTAGCTTTCTGGTTCGCTATACGGGGGCCAATTTTTTTTTTGGGTGCCCAGGCTTATTTTCTGTCCAGTCCGACCCTGCTGTGGTCTGCCCGAACACTTCAAAGCAATTTACAACCACCAGTGGCTGAATGAAGCTGACACAATATTCAATTTTCAATCTCCGGAAAAAATGCCTGTCTAAACTAAAGGTAGTGCAGAACGCTGCGGCTCGGCTCTTGTTGAACATCCCAAGACACAAATCTGTTTCAAGGATGCTTAAAGATCTTCATTGGCTGCCAGTAAAGAGACAAATTGAGTTTAAGGCACTATGCATTGTCTTTAAGGCCATACAGGACACAGGACCCGGCTTTCTAAAACGGAATCTGATATCATATGTTCCAGTCCGTCGTCTCCGTTCATCCTTCGCCCATGATCTGATTGTCCCCAGGGTCAAGAAATGCTCCTGGGGGGGAAGAAGTTTCCTGGTTGGCGCGACCAAGTTATGGAATTCTCTTCCAAGAAGGCTGAAACAAGAAATGCATCTGTTGGCTTTTAGGAAAGAACTGAAGACATGGCTGTTCAGTTTTGAAGGCGCTTTCGAACCACCTAGCTTAAACCCTGTTTTTTGATGAGCAAGCGCCTTGACACCATCGGGTTAATGTTTCGCGCTCTACAAATCTCCGTTTCATTTCAGTTCATTTAATTTCATTTCCCTGTGTACTGCATGTTGAGGGTATACACTGTAGAAAAAAGGCTAAAGTCTCTTTTAGCCAGAACTAAAAAATATAAAAGCACAAGTGAAACTTAAGAAACCCGTATGTTGCGTTATAGGAAAATAATAAACTGTTTTGTACAATCACTGAGATCTCTCATGCTGCTTAATAAGCAGAATTTCAACTAGCTATTTATATATGAGATTTTTATATTGTTACAGGACCGATTAGGGGTGTCGCTGTGCTGGTCAGATTACAAGGCTGCAACTGGAAAAAGCAGCCCAATCTACTTGTCATGCGTGATTCATGTTCCTATTTAAGTGAGTAGAATCCAGCCCTCCATGTCGCTCGTTCGTAAGGATTTATTTCAACAGAACTGCGGCGCGATGGAAACTTGAAAGTTCCAGCCAGTATTTCTAACGCAGAATACTTTATATGCCTTCAGCCGAGTAATTAGGCTTTCAACACACTTTCAGTGCTGTTTTCTCTCTCCCGGTCATTAGGAGCCACGTGGGCCCTAGCATAACTCCAGCCTCTCATCAGGGGCGGCTTATGATCCCCTCACCCACCCTCACACCACAATCCTGATGAAGACCCCGGCATAAGGATTTCAATAGCCTACGGATATATTGGGGTCGAAACGTTGACAATTTTTAATCAAGCCAGTTTTAACATCAGAGATTTAGTACTGTGTTAACTATTACCATGGCGATACAAGTTTTTTTGTGTATATTGTGATCAATAGGCTCAATCAAGGAGCCACATGTTTTTTGAGTAATATATTGTTTTGATGCAAACTACACTCTTGAAGTCACTACCCTTACCTCACCTGAATCACTCTCACTTCACCTTCCCCTCTTTCCCTTTTCCCACCTAGGGATATCATTGTATATAACATGAATTATATCAATAATAGACTAATGCTCAGTGTGAATTAAACACTAAGAGCAACAAAATACCTTGTGTTTCAGTTTTTTGGTAATCACTTTGTAATTTTGGACTTTGAATTGTATGGTCGTTTTCTGGGACCACTGTTCTTATGTACAATCTACTTCTCGGCATCTGCAGAGGAAGCAAAATGTTTGGCATCTTTGTACCTAGGATCATGGAGAAAACCTGCTGCTTCGTCCTGCCTGGGAGATGAGCAGTGTGATTGCTCCTAGAGTATATGATCTGCCCTGACATCTTGGACAAGCACAAGGCCCACCTGACTGAGATCTGTGTGGAGGATGACATGTGGAGGCAGTCATCATAGAAGCCACGAGGCCCGCCAGCCAAGCTGGCTTGAGATGGACTGAATTTGAGAATCAAGTTGAATATCCTACAGCACAAGGGCACTGATGACATACCAGGTACACGAAAGGGATGTGCCTGCTGATGAGCGATTGATGACTTCTCGACCTGCCTCCCTGTACACTTCCCCTACTGTCCTAAAGTAAGAACATGGGCTCATAACTCGGTATTGGGCAGTGAGATTGGTCTAAAGAAGGTTGCAGAATTCCTCTGACTTTGTGGGAGCCTGTATCATGCTTCCTGGGAACCTGTATCAAGTTTTTCTGACATGAACTGTCACCCTAAATTTCTAGGCTGTGTTCTGTAGATGAGGTCTGGTTTGGCTGAACCAAGAACCTTTTGAACTATTGACCTACATCAAAGATTCTAGAGTAAGAATATATGATGTCACATTGAACCTAATGTTTCGTGTCCTTATTCTTTGTGGGTGCCAACAAGTACAGAGAGTACCCCTGCCGCCTGAAAGTTGTTTGTGAAATATAACATACTGTTCTCAACTGGCACTGATGCCCCTAAGGACAAACTAAATTCAAATACTAGGTATCAGTTCTAGAGAGCCAGTACTTATCCAAAAAAAAGAGTGTAAGAAACCGAATTGCTAAACAAGGGATAGAGAGGCTGAAGTCATGATGCGAACTATGGCTGAACTTCCACATAATTAAAGCAATCTAGCTCTTAGTAAGAAAACCGGCTTCTGTGAGCAATTTCCAGCTTACCCTTCATAACTTGGCACAAGCAATCCAACCTCTCTCAGAGAAAATTACCTGTGGTACATGTACAGTAACACCACAAAAATATTTCAGTTTTTCAAATAATTAAATCAAAGCTTTCCAAATAAAGATATTTAAAAAGTACAAAATGTAATGATAAAGGAAACCCTAACACAACTTAAATCAGAGGTACAGATTAGGATTTCTCACAAGGCGAAAATCATACCCCAAAAAATAATATGAACTTAAAATCCAACGTTGATGAGTGGGGTGTATTCGACTATCACCTAGACACTCTCCAAGATTGAACAACAATGGAACAAAGTTGGATACACCTGTTAGCTTGCCGTGGTCAATAGCTATAAAGGAGCGAGTCCCAGGAGCCATTTGCAACTGGCCAGCGGCAAAGCAAGTTCAGACAGGAGTTTCAACTTTATCCTGATCTAAAATTGATGGGTCTGATTCACAAAGGGCCTCTGCACTCGTGGTGGAGGCCCCGCAGTCATGGGGATGTCTCCGCTCTCGGGGAGGAATTTCTGGACTGAGAATTCCCATTGTGGAGATTCCTCTCCAAGTGCGGAAACTCCCCCACGACTGCGGGCCCTCCGCCACAAGTGCGGAGGCCATTTGTGAACCAGGCCCTTACTTACTGATTTTGTCAGGTTTCTGAAAATCAAGTATTAAACACAGGGCAGGGCAAGGCGCGAGGTCTGAGTGGAGCCTTGAGGTTAAAGGTAAACAAATTCAAGCCAGACAAAGTAAGAAAATATAGCTACCAAAGATGTATCTTCTATCACAATTTGGTGCCTTTTCCACTCTAAGGGGCAGATTTATCATTGTTTTGCATTGCCCTTGCGCCACGCAAGGCAACGTAGGGTGATACAAAACCTAGAATCAGATTTACCATGCCACGCAAGGCTGTGCGTAACACTGCATGGTTGCTTGCGTTACACTGCATGCTCACTTGCGTTACACTGGGCCACCTTGAATTACACTGCATGGTAGAGGTGATATATGGGTTGAGTGTGGGTGTTGCCATGCATCCACCCATGCATTCTAATGCATTCCCAGATTTAACATCACTAGTAGACCTTGGTATGTGTCAGAATTGTACGCCTTCCCATCAGAGGCGTAACAAGGAGAAATATCATTATTTCTCCTCATTGTTTCCTCTTTCTCTTTCCTCTTTCTCTACAGCACACTTGGAAAGAGCTAATTGCCTCTAAAGATTGATTTGCGCAGGAAGGTTCTCTACCTGCACAAAAGCAATCCTGCCTGCAATGCAGGCACTCTTGCACCATGAGGCAAGGGTCCCTGAGTTGGTGCTAGGCTGCAACAAGTTCACCAGCGCAACAAGAGGACAGGAACAATGGTAAAAATGGCACATTCCTACCCTTTCACGCAGCACAGCACTGCAAGTTCTCTTGCTACGTTGTGTGAAACACTGATAAATATTGGCGTAAGTGTTTTACATGCAGAGTTTGAAACTTTTTGGAGGTTGGAAATCATCAGTAGAGCAAGACTGGAAGCAGCAACTGGGCAGGATTCCACAAAGTTGAATATGTCATTGTTATGGTCCACCGGTGCCTCAAACCTTGCAGCAAAAACTCAGAGTCCACAAACCAAGATCATGTGTCTTCGTTGAGTACATATAGCACCTTGTCTGGGTCCTTCAGAAGTGTCAAATTTCAAGTCGCAACTTCCAGGAAAAGTATTGTCGTTTCTTCTCTGGTGATTCAAGCACCCAAAGCTTTCAGAGAAGTCATAACACAGACACGATCAGGGGAGAAAACTTTTCTCCCTATTACCAGTCAGGTACTCCACCAAATGCCCACTTACCACTGATTTAGGTCTTCTGGATTTCTCTAGGGGGATAAAAATATGACTGTGTCTTACATACTTTCCTGGTTTCAGGAGAGAACTTCCAGCACCAGCCAGGCACATCTGGAGACAGTTGGCTCCTATTAGTCCTGCCGGCTCCGTAAGAGGCTAGCTTCCCTAGCCCTTTGGAGTAACTGTAGGAGAAGAGATTTATGAACATGGATGGACAGATTTGTGGACATCATCCCAAATGTGGCCTGTTAATGGATGACAATTATAGTGCCAGTTTAGAGGTAACTTTCATTGCAAAAATAATACTTGTACACCATTTGGTGCATTTGTGTTATCTAGTCTGTTCTGTGCGGCCTTTAGTGGATCATTAGTTTGCTTACAGATTTGAAGCTGCATGTCACAGGGTCATGTTTTGTTTTATTATGTCTGCATGGCAAATATCTGTGTGAGTGATGTCATGCAGATGTTTTATAGCATCTGCTGTTGCTGACGTGTCTAAGACGTCAGCAATGGAAAGTTGGTTCTGCGATGAAGAGAAAAAAGCAGTTGGGAGAGAGGGGGACTCTGAGATAAAAACTATTTCAGGTGAACTGCCAGGGTTCCACAGATTAAGCAGCATAGAGGTAATTGATTAATTCCAACTTTTGTCTGGATTATTCTCAAAAGGCTCTCAGGTATGAAAGGGCCAGGCCCATAAGTTCTGGACATATTCTAGAATCACAATTCGATGGCTCTTTTTAGCAGCACGTAAGCGTAGAGGGGAGAAAGTTGTTACTATTGCTAATCAATTCAACAGGAATTTCTCTGGACACATAGTAACCACAGACAGCAATGTAAGGTTAGTTAATTTATTACAAAGCCAAAAACAACTGGACGTAAAGACACCTCAAAATGAGAGTGTAAAAATACATCGGAATCAGCATAAAGCCAAACCTACGTATCAAGGTTAAGCGGTGCAGCATAAACAGAACCATTAATTTAAGAAGTAAAATGCAAGGGATCAAAAAACATGAGTCCAAGTTTCCCTGCATTAAGGGTTGATGAATATAAAGCAAATAATCTGTCCCTATGCTAAAGTTATAATGACATCCCTACTAAAGCATCTTCAGGGACAAGAAATAAAAGGCGTCAGCATTTGGAGTCTTCCTAAGAAGTCTCTCCACCATCGATGGGTCAAATAGCATAAAGTTATTAAGACAGAGCTCTCTCTCCAAAGGCAGAAGAAGAAGTGGACACTTTCCCTAATTTCAACATCGCATTGTTACAGGTATTTTTCCCAAGAGTCCTAAAGCTAACTATCCATGGGATCTCGGAGTTCTTCTTCTCACCACTTCTGTCCTTGGTTCCCAAGCCTTCTCCTGTGCGGAGGACAAAGGTCTTCCCTTATCGATTCAGACCGAAGAATGTAACTTTTTCTCTCCTTGCCTGACTAGTAAAACAAAGACATTATTCTAGCTAACAAGAGCGCTTCTTTCACCTGCAACACAAAACGTGAGAAAGAACAAATTCCACAGCACACATGAAATTCAGCTCGTTATTTCTATAGCGATATCTTCCAGGGAAAATGCATTTCAGGCCTACAAGATTCGGTTAACATAAGAAGATGGCATGTGAGCCTTCTGAAATTGCATAGGAAATAAGGCACATTCAATTAGTACATTTATATACATGTAAAATGACACATTAATAAACACATTTAATACATGAATGATGGTCAGTTACACAACACGAGTTCTTCACATTAATATTTTCTGCTAGTTACATTCGCCTTCTACATTAATTCTCCATGTTACCTTTAAATGGCCTAAACACATCACGGTTTATTTTATTACATTTCAAAATTCCAACACTAGAAATACCACTAATACGACAAAGATTATATGCGGGTGCACTCTACAAGTGTGATTATAATGCACCCCTACAATTAAATTGCGGTTTCCGCTATATCAGTTCCCCCCTCTGATGACGTGGAGTCATCACAAAACACTTTACCCTGTAGAGTAGACTGACCTAAACAGATGTCATAGCTAGTCTCCTCTGTCTGAACTCCTCCAACCGCTTAAGATTCTCATAATAACTGACCTGCAGTCTTTCCACCCTTCTTTCCCTCTCCCTAAAGAAATCCTCCATTTGCCTCGCCTTATGCCATTTGTATGCTCTTATCATACCTAGCAAAAGGATAACACAGACCACAACAACTATGATTGGCTTCAAGATATATCCAAGAATTTCCTTTCCTGGGTTACCAAACCAACTTCCAACTGTTCTAAATCCTTTTCCATTCTTATCCCAAACTCCTTCAGTTGTCAAGTCATGTATCTCATGATAAAGCTTAGTGATGTTACTTATATATCCCCTCAGATCTTAACTTTTATCATGAATGTAAGTGCAACACTGTGATCCAACCCGCTTGTCCCTGATCTGTTACTTCCATTTGCAAATGCCTGACTTCATCCCATGTGTCTGCAACAGCTAGCATCATGCCGAGTTCAGTCTTCTCTGCACTCTCGCCAACATATTCCCCATTGAGAATGCATGCATGTGTAGCACAGAAACAAGCAACTTCATCTGCATAGCGGATTCCCGTGGTGACAGTCATCTCCCTTCCCATGTGCAGCGCACTTAACGACTGCCACTTTCTTTGGTAATTACAATGCTTCCAACAGTTATCTTACATATTCCCCATTCCTAATGGGAGAGCCTGATGATGTTAGGAGCCCTCTTTGCGATCATAGCTGTCCGAAGTCATAAACCACACCAACACCGTACTGGCTTTCGGTATAGATGGTGACTCGGATCTGCTCAGAGACAAGAAATGCACGGGTCAAGGCAACAATTTCAGAAACTTGTGTGGAGTGTACTCCTTGTAAATAAGCAGCTTCCACAACTCAAGATGGTACAAACAAAAAATGCTGCTCTCAGATTACCTTCATTGTCGCTTAGGCGTGAACCATCAACAAAAAGGACCTGATCAGGAGCAGACAATGGTTTATCGAGAATGTCAGGTCTCAGCTTGATGCAAAGCTCAGTAATGTGCAGACAGTCATGGTATTCACAATCTTCCTACCAGCATTTGGAACAGGTAACAAGGCAGCAGGATTTAACACAGAACAGCGTTTCAAAGTTACATTTTCTGCTGCAAGCAACACATGTTAATATCTTGTCAGCATGTTAATAGTCAAGTGCTGTGTTTTGGTACTTGTCATCAAGAGTTCAACTGAGTGCGGTACATATACAGAAAGTGAATGGCCCATTACAATGTTTTCACAACGTTCAATACTGACACCTGTGGCAGCAACGGATTTGAGACATCCAGGCAACGCTGAAGCTATAGGATCTAATGTAGCTGAGAAATAGGCCACTGGTCTACGGGCACCTCCATGTGTCTGGGTGAGTACAGAAAAGGCACAACCCTCCTTTTCGTGGCCGAACAGCGAAAAGGCTTTGTTGTAATCAGGTATTCCTACAGCTGGAGCGCGGCAACGTCACTCTCCAGCTCCAAGAAGGCAAGCAAGTAGTCGTTATCCCAAGGTACTGGATCACTCACATCCTTGTGAGTCAGCATCTGCAAAGGCTTTGCCATCAAAGAGAAATTCAGAATCCATTGTCAGCAGTAGCCAACCATTCCCAAAAACATCCTGACATCTTTCTGGGTAGTAGGCAGATTCAGTTTCATGATCGCCTCCACTCGTTCGGGTGACACCTTCCTCTTGCCTCTCACAATTTGATGACCCAAGTATTGATCTTCAGTCAGACAGTCTTGAAGTTTGTGCGAAAACACCTTATGCCCATTGTCAGCCAGATGGTTCAGTAAAGCGATAGTATCATCCCTATAAGCCTCCCGTGTTTCAGACGCAATAAGGGGGTCATCAATGTCTTAACTAGTACTGTACTTTGAGACAAAATCAAGCTCTCAAGGTCTTTATTCAAGACCTGATTGAAGATGGATGGACATTCAGTATACCCTTGAGGGATAAAACACCATGTTAAGACATGATTTTCCAGACAGAAAGCACATAAAAATTTGCTGTCCTCGTGCAATGGAATAGAGAAAAATGCCTGACAGAGGTTAATCACTGTGAACCAAACAGCTTCACAAGGAATCTGGAATAGGATCACATATGGATTTGGTACCACAGGACAACATGAAATCACAATGTTATTTACCTTTCTATGGTCCTAAACTATGCAATACTTTCCGCTCGGTTTTTGCAATCCCATGATGGGTGAATTGCACAGACTTCCTATGATCTCCTTCAGAATGCCCTGCGCAATCATGGATTCAATTACAGAGGTAATCCCTGCCACAGTTTCCAGGGTCAGGTTGTACTGAGGTGTTCTCAGTAGTGTTCTCAGTAATTCTGCATTAGGCTTGAACTGTGTGCGGACTGTCTCAACTCCTCAAATCAGTCCAATTTCCTCTCCTGTGAAGTGCTATACCACCAGAGAGAGGGTGTCTCTCATGTCCAGCGGCATGTCTTCCCCTATCAGTTAAGGAAACATAGCTGTGTAATGATTCTGATTTGCCAATTTGAAAGCAATGTCTTCATCATTAGTCTGCAATTCAAGTCCCTTCGGCGTGCAATAGATTTTACAATTCAATTTACATAAGAGATCATGCCCTAACAAACAGACTGGACTCGAATCACATACTACGAACGGGTGATGATCCTGAAAGGTTCCGATTTCCACTGGTACCTCTTTCATCAAAGGGTTTGTCATTCTGTTGTTAGCGACTCCTACAACTTGGATCGATTTTCCCGAGAGGGGTAGGTTTGGGTACTACAGATCTCACAGTAGAACAGGTAGCACCAGTATCAATCAAAAATGTAATGGGATGACCATCTATGTCAGCTTCTACATTTGGTCCACTCTGGGCTACCTCTAAGACTGTGCCAAGCATACAGTCTCCCTCCCCCTCAGGCACGGTTATAAGGGCAGGTCCTGATGATCAAATCCATGCAGCGCTTCCATTAAGGGCATCTGATGGTAGGTTCGATTGCCCTGCGAGATTGTCGGAGGTTGAGTCACTTGCACTATCTGGTTCTGATCCCCCCACATTAAGGGATCTTGGACTTGTCACCATCGGTAACTGATTTACCACAACGGTCACCTGCACTAGTTCTCCCTCCTGCACCTGATTCACCAGATTTAAGTGGCACTCACGCTTCCAATGCCCGATCTTGTGACAAAAATGACAGGCAGTTATCTTTTTCAGCATAGCAACGTCTATCCCAGTTTTAGGATCTATGGGAACACCTCTTCCTCTTCCCTGTCCCACCGGACCTGCAACGGATGTAACCTGAACACCTCCTGGGACATTCCCTTGATTGCGAACTACAGTTCCTCTGGTTGCCTGTACCTGTTCTCCCTTCTGCGCATTTCGCATTTGAACCAAAATTAACTTCTCCTTTATCATCCTATATTTGGAATCCACCTCATCACTGCAATACCTGCATACCATAGAATTTCTTCCACTGACTTATTTTGCCAGCAGATCAAATGTTGCTGGATCATGAGGCTGATTTCCGGCCTCAGTCCTGTCACAAATTTGGAGACGAATTGGCCCATGTCTTTAGAGTCTAGTGTGTCCAACCCACTGTACTTCTTAAAGGCTTGCAAGAGCCTTTTGTAATAGGCATGTACTGACTCTTTAGGCTCCTCGGTGGTTCAATCTATTTTAACCCAATCGATGTCTTGAGAGGCTATTTTAGACTGCAACCATGTGATCAGCTGATCATACTTCCTCATAACCAAGGGCGAAGGGCCATGAGGTTACAGGATCCCTCTCTGGCTCAACAGAAGGCCACTCAATAGCAATTTTACATGCAGATCATAGATCACTAGGAACCACAATTTCGAACAGAGTATTTAAGTCAATTCACAACACCTTTTCGATCTTAACAAACCGATCAACTTGTTTATACCATTCAGCAAGTTTCTCTCTCAACCTGGGGATATTATTTGTGAATGCAGCAAGGTCACCTCTACTTCATGGAACATGCACATATCCTCCGCTAGGCACCTCTCATAGCAGATGTGCCTCAACTTCCGACGTTCCCCTTCCTGGAGGTGATGGTTCCCCTGTCACCCTTCTTATACTCTTCTTCTTAGACCACCTTTCCTCCCACTTATCCAGCATACTCCAAGCCCTTATTCCTAAAACCAATTCTCTGGATATATGTTTTCAACCCCGTCACTCTCTTTCCCTCCAGCTCCTGGTCACTATAGTTAAGCCTATGATTTCCCTGTAACATTTTTGTTTGAGATATGTCAACTTCATACCTCTGAGCTAGTTCTGACAACTTCTCATGCGCTTGTCTTGCTTTGCGGGTGACATCCTTCGCTACAAACAACAGGTCATCTGGCTCATAGGTATCTATTCTCTCCAAAGGTAAATTCCCACTGATGATCTTGTCTACCTCAGCCTTCAACCTCACCATATCCAATAGTTTCACCTTTACTGCAGCCTTGATGGTTCCTTGACTTGATGTACCACTCTGACCTTCGTTGCGGTTATTATGATCTCTCAACCAAGTCTCTAAGTCTGCAACATCAAAGGCATGTTGATTTCCACCGGCTCCCTGACTTGCACTCACTTCTGAAGCTGCACCCATTGGCCCTCTCACTGGAGTTTCCCACATCCTCAGGTCTGAGCTAGTGCTTGCCATAGGTATAGACCGTATAGTACTGGAACCAATGCGTACTCCCGAAGCATCGGCAGTAGCTGGGAAAGGGGTGCTAGATTCCACAGGCACTAGGGACAGACCATTCCCATTTGTACTCCCTGAACTTCCCAATCCAATTCCTTTCACCTGCATGGACTGTCGCTAACTGGGGTTTCCCACTGAGTTCAGTCATACACAGGAACAACAGGACCAATAGTGACCAGTACTGTAGAGCTTACAGTAACCGTGAAGCAGCATTTACTCCGTTCTGTTCCATACCTCCTGAGGCAGACACTCCTGTTCCCCTAATCCTGCAGATATCCTTCCCACAACTCCCGTACTAGGACCTGTTTGAGTTACTGACACACTTTCCATATTCACTGCATTCGCCACATCTCGCCTTCCCTCCTCTGATTGGGGATTATAAGGTGGTGGATGCTTGGCTAACAGCCCATCCAACCAGCTGTCGTCAGTATCACTCCTGTCATTTCCATTTTCCCTTCTATTCCTGTTCTGAGAATCTCCCTCTCCTACCTGCATTGGGTACAACCTTTCTCCCTCTATGGTATCCACTCTCCACCTCTTAAGCTGTGCATCCATTGTGCTTCCTGACATGCCCTCAAAGCTTTCCTCATCTTCCCTTGGTATATCTTCCTTTTCTTTGCATGTTCTGCACATATCCATGCGTCTAACACATCAAACTGTGTTGGTCTAGGCAAAGGTTGCAGCACAAACATCACTCCTCTTAGTTGGTGCAACACATCCAACCAAATTGAACCAAAATGTGGAAATGACAATTCACCCTCTTTTTCAGTGATTTTATGCTAATTTTGAAGCCAAATTATAGTGTGGAGCCCTACTTTGGCCTAGCAGTTCGAGCTGGACTGTTCCCATTGGAGCAGGATCAAGACTGATTTGCATATGGATGAGTCCAAACTGAGGTGGCACGGTGTGCAAAATAACAATCGACTGGGTCGTGGCCCCAAGTAATTAACGGTCGCTGAGATTCATTCAAGCATTCCATCCATCACTTTTTGTATACTTCAGAATGTGTATGAGATGCAGCTCCTCATCAATCAATCAATCAATCAATCAATCGGGTTTATAAAGCGTGCTACGCACCCGTGAGGGTCTCAAGGCACTGCTCATGATACTGTGTGAGGGACATTCATCCATCCTGTCCACTAAAAAGTATAAGCAATGGGATTTACTAACATTTTGCATTGTGGTTGTGCCACTTTTGTGCGCAGTCACGACACAAAATGCTAGTAGATATTTCAAAACACCACAAGGGGTGATGTGCTGCCTTGCACAGATTTGTTTAAAAATGTAACGCAACGCACCGGCTTGGCAGACATTCCATGGGTGGAGCATGAGCATTCCTGTGTATCCACCCATGGATTTCACGCAATCTCAGATTTACAAAGTTTTGTAAACATGGGATTGTGTAAAATTGATACACATCACAGAGGATGGCTTAACGAGGAGAAAAATCTTTTTTCTCCTTGTTATTTTCTCGTTCTATGTGTGCTGCAAGTGCCTCAAGGGATTGTTTTTGTGCGGGAAGGAATCTCTCTTCCTGCGCAAAAAACATTCTCCTTGTAACTCAGGCACTCTTGTACCATGGTGCATGGGTGCCTGCATTGTTGCTAGGCTTCCTGAAGCACTATGAGAGAGCAGACGAGCACCATATCTTAGTAGATATGGCGACATTCTGCTCTCTCCCTTTCACAGGTTAGTAAATCTGGCCCCAAGCTGCATAAATTGGTGGATCTGTTATTGGCAATAGCTTCCAACAGATTTCATCAAACTGTAATGCCTTTTGCAAGATTTATTTTAGGAGTTGGTGGAATGGCATTATTTATAATCAAAGACTAGATACAATTACTCTCCTCCCCTAGCAATATATAACAAAAGGATAGCGATATGGAGCCCATTCATATTGTATTTGTCTAATAATGAGAATCTTTTAGTTTCTGTTTCATTTGTAGTTGAAGACAGTAATAAGCCTCCTAAATATTAATTGTATAACTTTTTTATGAATAACTTTTATATTTATCATAGTATGGTATTTTACAATTTATGTTTGTATTTAATCCTAATATGAGATTGAATAATCTAGTTAATTATTGTCATTCTTATTAGAGCACCTATAAGAATTGGTAAATACCTTCTCGCCTTTTCTTCCTTTTTCTTCTCACTTTCATTTTATTTCTTCTAATTTTTAAACCTCCTCTCTCTTTTTTCTTTTTCATTGTTTTCATAAAATTATTACTTTAGATTGCCCCCGGGACCTGGCCCACTCGGGGGCCTAATTAAACGAAGCGCGGGGGACCGCGCTTGGTTTTTAAAAAATGTTGTCAGGATTCGTGGCTCCACCGAGATTCCCGTCAAAATTGTTTTTAAAAATATGCTTTTTTCGGCCCTGGGGGTGCTTGTGGGACCCCCTGAACAGGCGCAGGGGGTCACGGTGTTTCTATCCTGCCCCCTTTTCTTATTTTTTCACGTTTTTTCTTGTGTCTTGGTTCAACCGAGTGACAAGATGGCTGCCAGCACTTCCTGGTTTGAAGTGTTGGCAGCCAATCAGATCTCAGGCACATGATCGGGAGGGTTGCGGGTCCACCGCGGCCACAGTTGTATATCTGAGAAATCTTTACATTTCCCAGGAACTACTGAACGGATTTACACCATTTAACAAAAAGAGTGCTTTCTGAACCATGAGTTACCTTTTTGCCAAATTTGGTGTAATTCTGTTATTATTTTTTATTAAAGCTATATTCTTTTCATACCTTAGCTAGGCAGCAAATGTCTTTGTAATTAAGTTTATAGCAAATTAAAATTGAATGTTTCCTTGTTATATTTTTTATATGCATTATTATGTGTATTTGTCAAGGAGAGGGGCTGGAAGTACTGCTTACCCTTTACTACGGCTCATGAACAGGGAACTAGTTCTCCAATTCTGCTCATGCTAGGTTCCTTTTAGCAAAAGAATGGCTGGCGGTCATCACGCAGTACTGTCACTGTCTGGACTGAGGCTGTCGGTGTGTGAAGCACACACTTGCAGGAGCATGCTGGCAATGAACTATGATTCCCAACAGACCCCAAACATTTGCATATTCTAGAGAGATGGTAGCCATTTTTGATTATGTGCTAACACTTACCCTTGTAGATCACAGCATCCTTTGCTAGACAATTGTGATACAATGTTTCTGCAGTCAAAACCTCCCCATGTGGATCTTGGATTTTCATTACAAAGACTTACTGCTTCCTTAATGATTGCTTTGATAGGCATTGGAAATACAGAGAAGTATCCTGCAAGTTGTGCTGTTGATGAAAGCAAACATTTAACTATTTTCTTGAACATGTATCTTAACTTTTATTTTACTAAGTATCACCCTGTGAAGAAACAGGAAGGATTCTTAGAGTGGAGTATTAGAGTTCTAGTATGTACATTGAGCTGAGACATATTTTTCATATGTTTAGTTTTTCAATTTCATATTAAAGAACAGAGTTGGTTATACAAAGATGTTGCTCAAGTATATTCATTCACAATTCCAGTTACTCTTGGCATACCTAATGGTAAGTTGGTTAAGATCTCAATGTCTTGTAGAGATCAATTAAATTCTGAATATCTCTTTGGCCAACAGATGTAATGTGGCAGAGTGGTGGAATCCTATGTTTCTGTTTTTGCCCTTGCTCCATTTCCCTTTCCTTGTTTCTGTCCCGCATATTCCTGTGCATGTGGTCAGTAGTGGTAGTGGTGAAGGAAAAGAATACTGCATTTTTTATTTCTATATTGCACCTAGATAGTTGTTTTTTTATCAACTTTAAATGCAACTTTTTAAATATGATATTTTTACTGGCAGGCAGAGACAGTTCTTACGATTGTACATGTACACCTCAAGAACGAGGTGTGCAGTGCTCAGATGGGACCTGCTAAATAGCTCCGAAACCACAAGCCTTTCCCTATTCTTGAAAACAGTTTTTCACTTAAATTGGCATATTCAGCCATTATGAGAGTCACCTGTAATGTGTGCATTTGTCAAATTCCGGATGAAAGATGCAGAAAAAGCTTACTATGCTTACATCTTCAACATAAAATGCAACATGGGCTTGAAAACAGTCATATAGCAGCACAGTCCTGCTCATTAAAAGAAAAAGAAAATCTACTTTTGCATTAGGTGTGTGGGATGAAAAAATCAATGGCACATTCGATTTGCATTATCTACACTCAAAATTGACTTTTCTAAGGCTGAAACATTATTGTCTAAACGCTTGACTAGTCTGAACTGGTGGCTTATTCCCTTCTGACTAGCTGAACCTCCTGAGTCTCAAGGGTAATCCTCTGGGACGTGAGGTCAGCTAGCTTTGGAAGGTGTTTAGTCAGAGAGGGATAAACTAAGAAAGGCTTAGAGCTGCTATTTTGAAGCATGTATCACAAGCTCCTATAGGATAGCCTTTACAGCGAGGTAACTTTGTAAGATGGGAAATGGATCACACCATGTGCAAGCCATACCATTCAACTCTGCCTGGTCTGTCTTATGGTACGTTCATTTTGTGGCTCATCAGATGGTCAGATGGTGCAATTTACTAACTGACAAATCACACTCTGGTAAGACTTTGCCACATCATATTGAGTACTACCAGGGCTGATCTGACTAGGAAAAGATTGGTCTCTCCCACCCATGCATTTAAGGAACTTGGTATGGTTATCTACAAAGATTCCATAGAGGGTCGGGCATGAAAGTTGAATCTACATTTTCTAGGACCATTCCCCAACCATAAATTATACTTGGCACTACTGTGCACCTCCATCTACCAGCACATATCAGGCTGCCCCCTCCACTTTACATCCTATTGACCACTCCTGTGCAACACACAGCACAGTTACACTGGTCTTTGTTGTTTACTGATTACTCATTTGTGACTACATTTCCAAGAATGGAATGGCAGGTGCCCTATCATGGCCTGTGTTAGTTGTAGAGCAGCCAGACTCTCATCACTTCCTACGAACCCCACAAACATTGTCCATTGCATCACCAAACCAAGAAACTTGGAAGCTGGAGCCTGAAATATTGCAGGCGAATGATGTTCTGGGCATATTAGCATGATAGGCAGGTCATGCTCTCTTCAAGACAAAGAAAGGATTGCTGCATCCTGAAGTCTTTGTCCCTATCTTCCAGCAACTTGAATCATCAAGCACTATTTGTGTGCTACAATACTTCTTTGGCGGGACATTGTGGTGTGGAAAGAACCTGCTACTCCCATGCTGTCCTTTTGGTGGTACTCTAGAGACACCGACTGCCATAAATGCATAGCCACCCATGACATCTGTCTTTGATAAAAGCTGGAAGGACGGTACTGGTTGAGGCTTCACCAAATCCCCCATCATCAAAGCACACCATCTCCCAGAACCTCATTGTAGATCTGCCTGAAGATCAGGGGTTCAATATTATCCTGGTTTCAGTAAACATTTAATCCAATATGTTCCAGTGTGTTCCACTACAGGGAATCTCTGACCCCTAGGCTGGTGGGCGTTTTTGTGCAGCAAGTGATAGGCCTAAACAGCTTGCCATCACATATAAGCTCAGATTTTCTAAAAGTTGCAACATGCAGTACTGGATGAATGGGAAAAACTCAGGGTCAGATTTACTAACATTTGGCGCAGCACAACACAGCAAGACAACTTGCTGTGCTGCACTTTGTCAAATTGAGAGGGCAGGAATGCACCACCTCAAAAATTCCTGCACTCTCACAGCGTTGGCGCAATATGTGCTGCCTAGTGTCAACGCAGGCACCCTTGAGACACGGTGCAAGGGTGCTTGCATTGCAGGCAGGATTGTTTTTATGCAGGAAGAGGCACTTTCCTGCACAAAAACAATCCTTAGAGACTTTTTCCTCTTTCTAAGTGTGCTGCAGAATGCAGCACACTTAAAAAGAGAAAACAACAAGAAGAAATAAAGATATTTCTCCTCGTTGCACCTCTATTGGGAAGACATACAATTTTGGCGCATTCCCAGGTTTACTACTCTTAGTAAGTCTGGGAATGCGGCAAAAAATCATGGGTGGATGCATGGGAACACCCATCCCCTTCCAGCGCAGATTAACGCAAGACAGCGACTTGTGCTGCCGTGCATTACTCTGAATTTACCAAGCCACAAAGGGAATGCATGGATTAGTAAATCTGACTTAAGGATTGTGTTGCCCTTGCGTCACCTTGCATGGCTCAAGGGCAACGCAATCCTTTAGTAAATCTGGCTGTCAGTGTCTATTTTACAAACATGACCATTTAATGCTACTCTAACCATTGCGTCATGCCACAGAAACAGGTGAGCTCTGTCTAGTACGTAATTTATACCCCAAGTACACCCTCCACTCCAAATTTCTGCCTAAACACAACTACCCAAGGGTAGGTAACATATCAGTGTCACTTGAGTTCCATAACAAATTATGAGGATGAAGATCGTGATATTCCGCTTGCCCATTGTTCGCGGCCTAGTTTCATTTGGCGCTAGTTTTTCATGCAAAGCCACATTTTGCTAGTTTAGTAAATTTAGTTTTATGTGGATTCCCATGAGTGCTCGCACTAAGCCCACCCTCATATGCCCCTTTTTCATACATTAATGGGGTTTTGGCACTCTGCAATAAAAAATGCTTATGTTTTTGGTGCTGTACTTGTGGCAACTTTCAACGCTAAATATCTTTTGTGCATGAAAGTTGATCGATTCTGCCATTTACACTGCCTGGTGTCATAAAATGCTTGATGAAAACTGTAGTAAATTTGGGCCATAGTGTCTAACTACACCGTACAATTTGGCTCCCTCTCCTAGGATACTTTCGTGCAAACATAATTAATGAATCTCCAAAATTTACAGCCGAAATTGCTTAAATAAACTACAGTTATACATCATATCTATGAGATCTGCTTAAGACTGTAAATATAACCAACATTTATCATCAATAAGGGTATCAGATTTATTCAACAATAGTCAAGTTAATAACAACCTGTTCTAAGTGGAAAAAAAGTGTTTGTGTTGTTTTTGCCACTTTAGATGTAGAATAAATTCTCAACCAACTTTTCCCACAACTGAACAGACTTTTTAACATGAAGATTTTGTTCCATGTGCTGTTCTATAATAGATTTTTCATAGACATTAAAATTCAAAAGTAAAGCTTTTTAAAACATTATGGCCGTTGGATATTGTGATAGGCCACAAGAATATTTGAAAACATATGATCACTAGCAATAGATATATTAGACAATCTTGTAAAGATTTCCACAATAAGTTTGATGTATTGAACAAAACAACTATTAGATAAGATATAGATGTCCATTAAATGTGAAAATGTTAGCAGTGCAGCACCCTGGAATAATTGTTATATCCACTCAATACAAATGTTAACTTCTTACCAGTACATAACTCCCTAGCTTGTTTTAACATTCTCATTATGCCACATTGGAGAGTTGAAAAACATTTCTCTCTCTTTGAAAGACCAGATAGCAAGAGCAGACATCAAATTTGGGAGTAAAATAGAACAAGTATAATTGATAGTGAGTAGAAGTAAAACTTCAGTTAATGAGAGATCAATATCACTTCTTTTTTTAAAAAAAGGAGCTATAAAAGCTACCCAAATTAACTCAAATTGGTTGATTCATATTTGTTAAATCACTATACCAATTCAAAGCCTAATGGTATAAGAAACCTTTTCGATATGAATTATTGTCTGGGATTTAACGCCACCTTACTATTTTAATTTTGTTCAATTTTGACAATAAGATTTTCACCTTTTTATTTTTCCAAAAGATTGAGGTTGTAATTTATCAGTATATTTAAAAACGTTTTGTTAGAATTTTGACTGTTAGCATGGAAATTGTACATGAAATTATAGGAGGCAATATCATCTTAAAAGTATCCAGTCTTCCCGACCTGGCATGACAAAAAGGGGACCATTTAGTAGTTAATGATTCCAACTTAGTCTTATCTTTGTACAGATTGAATTTATTGTATTCTAAACTAAATCATAATTATCAAATATGCTCTTTAAATTGATTTTATTCAATTGGAGAATAGCCAATTTATCAATATAAAGACTATGTACTGATAATGTGGAAAAAAGTCAAACTCATGGAAAAAAACCTCTGGTAAAGTATTTACCGGATCCGAAATAGCCAAAAGAATATGTACAAAATATGCTGATAATTTTAGTGAAGTATCTTTCATAGGAAAACCTTTTATTTATACATTCTGTTTTATGGATAAAAAAAGGTTTCAAAGTGGATAAGGACATAGCAAGTGAAACTAGTGGGGATAAAATGAGGATGACGGACATCATTGTCTTGTATCTCTAGCAAGTGTGAATAGTGGAGATTAAATCCAGTTCATAAACACAGCTTTAGGAGAACTATAAAGAATAGAAAGATATCACAAACAATTAGGACCAAACGCAGCCCTGGGGAAGGACAGTAAATCCTTCTGGGAATTAGTAAAACAAATAAGTTCAAGGAACTCCCCCACTAGTCCTCTTTTTCAAAATAACATTTTAGGCTCAGACTGGGTCACTCACTTTGTTTCTATCTATCAATGGACTACAGAATTCTTTACCCCTCTTAATATCCTTGCAGGAAGTGGAATCAGACATTCAGCACAGTAAGGGCTGGAAAGCGCCAGGCCCGGACGGGGTACCGATGGATTTGTTGAAATGTATGCCTGAGATATGGGGTCCCCTCATTACTAATGTATTCAACTCTTGCTTAACAACTAATATTCCTCATTCCTGGACCACAGCAACAGTTATTGAAGTTTTAGAGAAAAGAACATTAGTAATAACAGCAATACAATATCAATATTAAATAACAACCAGCGGAAAAACAAAATAGTGAAATAATTCAGAGAATTGAAACGAGCAATACCAGTCATTAAATATATACTTATTATGTTTTATGACAATAAACGTGAAAGGGAGGAAAGAAGAAGAGGAGAAAGAAAGAAATGGAAGAAAAAAAAATGTATTATTTGTATAGTAACTAAGAGATAGATGTGTGAGTAGAAAGATATGTAATGAAAGGTAGCCGCAGTAAATCAGATTTAATTTTCTGAGACAATGAGAAGGAAGAAACTGTGGCTATTCTATGTTCATCACAAATAAAATTCCACCAAGTTGATATAGATAATTTAGCGGTATCTTTCCAACAAGAGAGAATCACTTTAAAGGCAAGAGCAATAAAAAGATAAAGTAACATAGGTTTAGGAGAAATAATGTCAAAATGTGTTGAAGCAGTTCAGAGTAAAACATTTTGCGTTGATAATAGAATACTACATTGAAATATTTCTAAACATTTTGCCCAAATAGATTCCCAGAATTTCAACACATTAGAACAATAATATAATAGGTGAATTAAAGTCCCTGTGAAGGAAGAACAAGACCAGCATAAAGGAGAGGAGGTGGGAGAAACTTTGATATACATTCAGGAGTAATGAGAGCTCTGTTATAAATAAAGAATAAAGATTGTGTAATACGAGTTGCTTTGGATGTTTTAAATAATTTAAGCCAAAAGTGAAATGGATAAATCAACCTCCCACATTAGCTCAATAGGTGTTTTGGATCTTTCAGGGATGGGTGGTAATAACATCATGTAGAGAAATGCAGCCTTGGGTATAGAGTCTTGGGAGATGTTGTGTAACGGTGTAAGGGGAGTGAGTGGTAGAATGGTTGAGGGAAAGTTATTAGTTGTTAAGTAGGACTGCAAAGAGGACGATATTAACCTCTTCCATGCGTCGGACGGCCCCCAGCCGTCCGATGTCAGGGTGGGCGTGTGCGTCGGACGGCCAGGGGCCGTCCGATCTGCACAAGCGTGGAATTCGCCCGCACAGCGGGGGAATGTGCGCCGCGTCGAAGGGGTTAAAAGATATTCATGAAAAAAACAAATTTGGTCAATTATAATCTAATTGCAGTTGGGAAAAGGGAATAACAGAGTTATGCTGGACGAGCTGATAAATAAACATAATACCCTTCTCCTTCCAGTGTTTATCATAGAATGACTTGTGCTGAAATTTGATAAATTTGTTATACCAAATAGAGGAGGCTAAGAAACATTGACGTGAGTCGAAACCTGCAGAAAATACATTGTGTAATAATTGTTGGGAGAGGAGACCATGAAGAAAGTAATTTTTTGAGTGTTATTGTTAATGCATTAAACGTACACCTGATTGTTTTGGAAACAGAAGGGGAAAACCAAATTCCAAGGTATTTTATTTTGGTGGGGCACCAAGTAAAATTAGTATTAGCAAACATATGTTGGTAACAGGAAGGATTTAAGGGTAATATTTCAGTTTTGGAGAAGTTCAGTTTATATCCAGAAATGTTAGAGTATAAATGAATTTCCTGTAAAAAGGGAAATAAGGAGGAAAGGGGATTGGACATATAAATCAAAATATCATCAGCATAGGCCGACAGTTTAGTTTCAGTGGAATTATGTACAAAACCTTTGATGAGTGGGTTAACTCGGATGCGTTCGAGGAAAGGTTCTAAACATAAAACAAATAGCAGAGGGGAAAGAGGACAACTCTGTAGAGTACCTCTATGTAACTGAAAATATTGGGAAAAATGATTATTAACAAAAATACTAGCACGTGGAGCAGAGTATAATAGTTTTACAAATGAAATGAAATTAGGGCCAAAACCATACCATCGAAGAGTAGTAAACATAAATTGCCAGTTAATACATCAAAGGCCTTTTCGGCATCAAGAGACAATGCAGCTAGAGGAGATTGATGTTTTTTACCAAAAGCAATAACATTAGAAAACATTCTAGCATTATCAGAAGCCCGTCTGCCTGATAGACCTGGCACCATTGGCGTGGGTCTCCCCTGCATTTTTTGCCTTTGCCTCCTGTGTTTTTGCTGTGTGTTGGACTCTGTTTTGCTGGTCTAGATGCTTTGGGCACTTTGCCACTGCTGTTCAGTGCCAAAGTGCATGTGCTCCCTTTGTAAATTGTTGTTATGGATTGGTGTTTCCATGATTGGCTGATTTGATTAACTAGTCAGTCCCTAGTACAGTGCACTGTGTGTGCCCAAGGCCTGTAAATCAAAATGCTGCTAGTGGGCTGTAGCACTGATTGTGCCACCCACATAAGCAGCCTGTGAATGTAACTCTGGCCTGCCATTGCAGAGCCTGTGTGCAGTCTAGTACTGCCATGTCGACTTGGCAAGTGTACCTAATTGCCAGGCCCTAACCTTCCCTTTTCTTACAAGTTAGTCACCCCTAAGGTAGGCCCAAGGTACCCCTGTGTGCAGGGTGCAGTGTATGTGAAAGGTAGGACATGCCCTGGTGTGTGTGGCATGTCCTGATAGTGAAATACTGCCAATTTCGTTTTTCACTATTGCAAGGCCACCTGTTCCCATAGGATAGAATGGGGAGTTTGTTTATAACATCTTATAAACATAACTACCCCTGGGAGCAAGGTAGGAAAATAAAGTTTAGTATGCCTGAACTCAGAATGTTAAAATGCATCTTTTAGTGAGGGTGATTTTTACATTCTGTGTTTGAAAATACCACTTTTAGAAAGTGGGTATTTTCTTGCTTTGCCATCCAGTGTGCCTCTGCTAGGTTTGTGTATTGCATGTCTGGCTTTTGGATGACAGGGGCTGGGGAGGAGCAGTGGCTCCAGAGAGCCTGATGAGTCAGGGCTGGGCTGAATAGGCCTGGGCTGCATTTAGAGTAGGGGGAGGAGATTTCCTTTCACCTGAATGGGCCTGGTCTGCCAAGGACAATGTTGTCTCCACCTCCTGCCAGGAAGCTGCACCAGAGAGGTCAGAACCGTTTTTGACCAAGCACAGGGCTTCTCTGCCACCAGAGAACAAAGGGTTTTGTAGTATAAATATTGGGGCCCAGATCCCAGAACTTTAGATCACTTCTGGGAATAAAGAGGAACCTTTGCCAAGGAGAAGAGCCGGAGAAGCTGAGGTGGAATACTGCCCCTGTGCTGTTTTCTGTCTGGGGTTGGCCTGCAGTGGCTACTTGCTGCCAAGGAAAGGAAAAAGGACTTTGCTGTTTGCTGTGTGCCCTACTTGAAGAAGATCTCCAAGGGCTTGACTGAGCTTGCCTCCTGTTCTGAAGTCTCAGGGACACAAAGACTTCACCACCAGCTCCCCTGAACTGCCTTGCTGGGAGTTCTGACCTGCAAAGAGGTGCCTGCTGTTGTTTTGGACCTCTAGAGACTGTTTTCCGCTGGGAGCTGGAAAATCAACGCAACACCGAGAAGCGTGATGCATCCGTACCTGTTTCAGACGCATCGCCGAAGAAACCGTCGCAGCGCCTGCCGCGGCTCGAGAAATCGCAACACGCTGCATCCAGTGCAACGTTCTCCGAAGTCCAAGATCACTGCATCGATTCCGACGCAAGCCCAGCTGTGCGGCTGCAAGAATCCACGCATCGTCCCGGATCGTCGCATCGCATCGGGCGCCAAGTCTGTCGCATCGTTGGGGGACGCAGTAAGAAACCGATGCATCACCTCCCCATGCAGTAAGAAACCGACGCCTCACCTCCTCTCCGGTAAGGAACCAACGCATCACCTCCCCTGCGCCGCAGTGGGGAACCGACGCATCACTTCCTCCGGAGCAAGGAACCAACACATCACCTTCCCTGAGTGTAAGGAACCGACGCATCACCCTCCCTGCGGCCCGTTTTGGTTGTTTGCGTGACGCATCCAAGGTACTTTGTATGCAAAGTGTTGCATCTGCAATTTGCTTTGAACTGAACTATTTCTACCATCTGAAAGTCATATTTTTATCACTGTATTGTGGATTTTTGTTGTTTGGTCTTGTTTTGGTTTAGATAAAGATTACAATTTTTCTAAACTGGTGTGGTGTCCATTTGTAGTGTTTTCACTGTATTACTGTATGTGTTCACAAATGCTTTACTCACTGCCTCTGAGATAAGCCTGTCTGCTTGTGCCAAGCTACCAAGGGGGTGAGCAGGGGTTATTTTAGAAGTGTATCCCCCTTACCCTGACTAGAAGCAAGGGACCCTATTTGGACAAAGGTACCGACCTCTGCCAACTAGAGACCCCCATTTCTAACACTGCCCTTAACAAAACCAGATTGATCAGTGTTGACCAATAACGGGACAATAGTATCAAGACGAGACGCAAGGATTTTGGCAAATATTTTGCAATCATAATTAATTAATGAAATTGGACGATAACTTTTACAAAGGGAGTGGTCTTTATCAGGTTTGGGAATAAGAACAATCAAGGCTTCTAGAAAGGAACAAGTGGCCTTGGATTCTACAAGAAAAGAGTTGAAAAGTTCAAGTAGTTTAGGGGCCAAAATGGAGGTGAAAGCGGAAAAAAATTCAACAGCAAGGCCATCAGGACCAGGAGCCTTGGCTTTTTTTAAGGATCTGATGGCATCCATTATTTCCTGGAGAGTTATCCCAAGTTCTAATAAATCAAATTTATCAGGTAAAGATGGGGGATTAGGTAGGCCAAAAAAAAAAGTAAACATATTTTGTTCTAAGGGATTAGTGTCATCAGAGTACAATAACTGGTAATATTCTTGAAAAGTGGTAGAAATATCTACATCAGAAGATACCATTTTGTTGGTGCGTTCACTTAGAATGGAACCAATATTTTTATGTTCAGATTAGATATTTTTAAAACTGGCCAACATCTTGCCCGCCTTGTTTTGACTTCTGTGATATTTAGATTTAACTTTAAAGAGAACATTACAAGCATCAACAGTGGCAAGTTTATTAAGAGCAGACCTGACTTTGATTAATTTATGTAGTACAGAAAAGGAATTAGAGGAACAGTAAGTATGCTCAAATGTTTTGAGTTGTTGTAATGAAGTAGTATATTTGGCATGGTTGGTTTCTTTCCTCCTTGCTGCTTATGCTATAGTGAAGGCACGAAAAGAGGCCTTAAAGGCATCACAAGTAATAGGAACAGATACGTCCGAAGGTTGATTGAATAAAAATAACTCATTAATAAAGGTAGTAGCTTCAGATAAAAAAATTATTGTCGGAAAGGAGAAAGTTATTAAATTTCCATCGACCAGTTTTAGAATTGCTCAGAGATAATTCAAATGAAAAAAAAACAGGAGCATGATCAGAAATAAAAATAGAGCCAATTTCTGAGAATTGGATGGAGGGAAGTAGAAGTTTGCTAACCAAAATGTAATCAATCCAGGAACGAATATGGTGAACATTGGAGAAAAACGTGATTTCAAAAGAATCAGGATTACAAGTTTTCCAAACATCAAATAATGGACGAGTGGTAATGGCAGATTGAAATGCTTTGTGAGATTTGTCAGGATTAAATTTACATTTAGACTGTCTGTCAGTAAATGGATCCAACCACTGATTAAAATCTCCTGCAACAATAATGTTAGGATTGTCAAGTGAGGTTAATAAAATCTTGATGCTGTTCCAAAAATCTGGGTCCGGTTTAACGGGACCATAAATATTAACTAAAAAGATTTCCCTGTTATGAATGATAACCTTAGCCATTACCCAGCGTCCATCACGATCACATTGAGTTGATAACATTTGTACATGCAACGCTTTATGAAAAAGAATAGCAACACCACCTTTACGGATAATCGCAGGAGAATATATCACTTGGCCTACCCATTGTCGTTTCAATTTAAGAGATGCTACATCATTACAATGAGTTTCCTGCAAAAAAGAAACATGTGAGTTCAAACTGGACGAGTGAGAGAGTACCTTTTGTCTTTTGACAGGATGGCCCAGACCACAAACATTCCACGAGACAACGTTACACAAATTAGGGAGTGGGATGAGAGATACAGGTAATATGCTTCATTGACACTGCTGAAAACAGAAAGACACCATTTAGTCAATAAATATATAACATATAGATAATGTAAACAGAAAAAAAGAAAACGAAAAGATCATTCATAAAACAGTACAAAAAAACTAAGTAAAAAACAACTAGTAGGAGACAGATAAAATGTGATAGTAGGAGAAAGAGATAGACCAAGGAAAGTAATCCAGATCTAAGCCACAACAGCACCAAGAGCAAGAAGAGTGCCAGAGGGAGAGAAACTAAGATATGAAGGAAGTAACAGCTATATAAATATATTATAGCGAGAGGTAGATAGAATTATTAGAAGAGTGTAAGAATGCCCAGAATTAGTTAGAATAAGCTAGGAGCGCTGGGCAGGAGTATCCACAGAGTATTGTGAGATACTTTGGAGAAAAGATTTTAATTTAACAGGATCGTCGAAGGAGCGTGTAACGCCCTCATGAGTAATTTTACATAAACAAGGGTGCAAAATGCCATAAGAGTTATGTAATTGTCTCATTAGGGGAATTCTTTCCTTCTGGCATTGGTGGTATTGGATTGAACTTGAGAGATATAAATGGTGTGACCAGACCAGATAAGACGACGTTTCACTTTTACTGCCTTCAACACACATGAGAGCTGTAACTTCCAAAAATAACATTATAATTCCTCTGGGTCTGGTATATTGAGGTTAGAAACCGCCAAGACGATGTGCACGTTGAATATTCAATGGAGGATCATGTTGAAGATCCAAAAGTTCTAGCAGGAACTTCTTCAAGAAGATAAGATGGTCCGGGCCCTGAAAATTTTCTGGTAGACCAAATAAATGCAGGTTATTATGTCTATTTCGATTTTCAAGATCCTCAGTGTGCAATTTGAGTCATTGGATCTCTTGCTCCAAGATAGGAATCTTGGTAGTAGCATCATGTTAAACACTTATACGATGCTCCATGTCAAAAATGTTGCTTCCATAGTGATCCATCTATCCTCAATTTGTTGAAACTTTTCATTAGTAGCAGACATGAAGGGTTTCAATCCCCTCAACTCATCAAGGATAGTGTCAAGAACAGGGTTATGTGATGACAGAATGGGAGAGGGGGGTCATTCTTCACCTGCTTAGGCTTTGTACCTGAGGAGGAAGGGTTAGCAGAAGCTAAAGGATCACTGGCCATTGTTGAGTGACGAAGAGGATGATGAATCAGCTTTGGTGACCCTCTGAGCCTGCCCATAAGCTGTGTGAACAGCACTCAGAAGCATGCAGATGTGAAGTAAACATATGTAGAAGCTTTAAACCCAATATCCTGAGCAAAGAAGGCATTCACAGATACTTAAAAAGTCAGCATGAGAAAAAGGTAGCACTGTTTATATATAAAATGCTGTGAAACTACAGTAAAAATGCATTAAACTGACATTATATAAGGGAAAAGTAATGAAAAATACCATTATAAGCTAAAAAAGCATGAGAGGAAGAGAAAAAGAAAAGAAAAAAAACCATTGTCAGACGTTTGAGTGTTAAAACGCCGATTCTCCTCCGTAGGGGGCCATTAAGACGCAAGCAGCAGGATTATGTAATGGCGGCCGCTCGCATCTGAAGAGGCAAACTCACTGCCGCAGCTCCGGGTCAGGAAAACCTGCAGAAATGGTCAGAGCAGCTCAAAATGCTGCTCTGACCATCAAGGACAGCGCATGAGCAAGCGGAGCCCCAAAGCCAAACCGAAAGGCTGCAAACGAGGAAAAGAGCTCCGCGCTCGAGCAGAGCTCAGCTGAATGCCGCCATCTTCTCCGGCATGTAGATCACTCTCCATTATTATTTTTCTTTGATTGGAAATTCACGAAGTGATGGACTTTAAATATCTTCATGAAGTACATGGTGCGGGTGTGCAACTGATTTAAACTAATTCTGCTATATTTCATAAGTGCCGCTCCGCCCCTACGCGTATTCCTGAGGATTGTCTATAAGGCAAAAAATCCACATGACAAAAAATGTGGCAGAAATGTGCATTGCCCTTTGCAGGTCTTTTAGAGAGTGTTGATGCTTGGCTACTTTAGCAGGTGCCATAGAGCTCTGCAAGAGAGTGTGTGCGCCAGGAGCATTGACAACACAGCACAGGGTGGAAGAACCTGAATTCCTGGCATGGGTCAACACTGATTCCACCCACCCATTCCTACTTGCAAAGAATTGTAAGTAACCAAAGCGCAAAGGAATGCTAGCCGTGATCTTCTGCCACGAAAGTAACATGGATGTAATCTTCTACAATGGCTGTAACATGGGCTTAATGCTTAAAGGTACTGTCTGCCACAACAACAAGGAATTACTTTATGTAACAACTTGCCACATCAATCACTCTCCCATGCCATCGATATGTTTTATTAGTTCAACCTTCACCCTCTCTACACCAATATCAGACGAAGTTGTCTCTTTTATGTTTCTATTAGCTGTCTCCATTTTGGATTGCCGTACACTACTTCTGAGGCAGCCTTCATTGGAGGTGGCTCTTGGCATTGGAATGATAGATTAATTTCATAAGTAAAATGAAAATTCACTTGACCCATAGTTTCCATCAGAAATGGCCGCTGTGAATTTTAGGTTTCCTTAGCATGTTTGTTTCTTGAACTCACAATGGAGACTTGCCTTGTTGCATCTTAAGAATCATGCTGTATTTCTTGCTCAATGTAATGTGAATTCGTTGGCGGCCCTAGAGTTCTGTAGCAACGTTCACATTCAGCATACACCCACCTTATCTCATCTCACACACGCTTGCCATTAATACAGTAATTATATGCTCAAATGTTTAACGCTGGTTATTTTTCAAAGAATAGGTTTAAATGCAAGTTTGAGTGCACTTACAAAAAACACAGAGGCAAACCAGAAAATTATATGCAATGAAGCCTTGCATTGTACATTGACAAAACCGTCTTTCAATAGATTAGTGCAATGGCTGTCAGTCTCAATCAGGGAACATTGGTTACATTTATGAAGCAAAACAGGGATGGCATATTCTTCTCAAGTGCATTGTACAGCAATTCACTATTTATAGAACAAGCGGAACAAATTGTGAAGCTGTGAACTTCATATTAAGGTGAACAATTTTAAAGCAAAAAAAGAGATTCGTGAAGCTCTTCTCACCTCTGTCTTTAAACATTTGCTTGACGTATTAACAGGGCTTTCGGTTCATGCAGTTTCATAAATACTAGTCACGGTGTTTTCGCCTATAACAAAAGTCCATGCTGCTGTCTCTGCTCATTGGATGGGGTTAGGGCTGAAAATCAGCACCAAACGGTTCTACCGCGTTATTGCAGTGAATCAAACTAAGGTCAACGCGAGTCACGTAACGCATAGGGGGGGATATTAGCAACAACTTGAGATAATTATCGCAAACCGCGCTTAGCGCGTTTTTTTTTATTGCCGCGTATCGCTGGATTTTATCGTGGAGATAACACGTTATTAGCAACGTTTATCTCCAATGCGATAAAATATCCAGCGATAGCGGCGAAATGCGTGCATATCGCTGGAAATCCAGCGATATTCACGCATTAACGCCATGGGGGACTTAGCCTGACAATCCACCTCCCATTGAACAAACAGGTAAGTCATGTTTTTAGCAGGTGTTAAATTCTAGCGATAATCGCGCTCAGCGCAAGTTTTTTTATCGCTTCGCGTGCGTTGCTAATAGGGGGTAGTTGTGTTAGCGACTGTTTTCAGTCGCTTTTAGTTGGGAACGCCTACCTTGCATGTCATTAGCGATAATTATCGCTGGCATGCAAGGCGATAGGAAAACCGGCCGCTATCGCCTGAAAGCTGTCACTAACGCCTGTTAGCGACAGCTTGCTGATAGGGCGATAAAAATATCGCTGCTTTAGCGGCAAAAAGTGCCGCTAAAGTGGCGATACTGCCCTTGCTAATATGCCCCATGCTGCTTTGTTGCAAAGTGATGTTTTCTTTCTTAACAGAATGAGATCATGCAGGGATTGTCGAAATCTGGCGATACAGAGCCCTAGTGCATAAAACAAGCATTTGCAATGCAATCGGTCTCGCCTTTGGGACCTTATATGGGTGCTGAAACACCTACTGTTCTTTAACATGGAGGGAAAGTAAGCACCAAACTGTGTGACACGCCAGGTATGGGAACACATGGAGAGAAATATTGCCTTTCAGCGGGAAATGGTATAATCCAAAACTCTGTTTTTAATATAAAATCAGGGCCTTCTGTGGTCATATCATTGAAAATACAAGATTGGAAAAAAATATTATTGTCTATGGGTGCTCGTGGAAGACAATTTCTATGGACTGGAATCTAGAGAATGCTAAAGTAATTCTGGTATTTTACTGACCTCTGCTGGTCGTTTTCTATCAAGAAAGTTAAATAGAGGCAGTTGCCAGAAAATTTTTAGAAAAGAAAGTCCCTCAGCAGAAAGCAATTCTGGTATTTCACTGACCTCTACTGGTCGTTTTCTATCAAGCCAGTTAAATAGAGGCAGTTGAACAGAAAAAAAGTCCTTAAGTGGAAGCAGACAAGTCCTAGGGCTGATCTCCAGAGCCCACAAAGTACATACACAAATAAGTATATAATAAAGTATATACAAGATAAGTATATACTAAAGTATATACAAGAGGTCTCGAATGCTCGACCTACAAAGCATGCTGTGATCCTGAGCACAATGAGGGCGGAGTCAGTGAAGGCTCGGGGTGAGATCAGATAACTAAAAACAAAATATTCTATAGTTATATTGTTGGGAATTCCTAGAGAGTAACTTCATATAAAGTATAATACACATATTTTAAGTGAAAAATTGTTCAACTAAACAGTGCAGGACACCCACTCCTTTCCTTCCAACCTGAGGCAACACTAGGTTGTCATTATCCGTGCAGGAACAGTTATTCCTCGACAAAAAATATGGGAACTATTTTCATAAAATTTTAAAAAAGCTTTGGAATGTAGTTTTCAATAGTTCCCACCCACGTTGACCTCTGACCCTAGTGCAAAAAAATGGTTGCGTGCAGCAGTATATACCAAGGTAATGCACATTCAGTTGACTGCGTGTGATCACTTTGTCATCCTATGCATGAGTTCTGCATTTCACATCCAGGATAAGCTGACTGCTCGTCCTAGCAAACACTGGAAATGTAAGCATGTAAATAGAGTAACTTTATTATTCAGTTAGATCCCAATAGAACCTAAGGTCCTGAGACATCACTAGTAACTGACATTTTCCAGCATTAAACGTTAGTGGCACACCTACTGCCACTGACTCCATGACCCCTGCACCAGATATAGCACTGAGTTGATATCCAGCAGGGTATTCCACCTTAACACTGACTGCAAAAATATCGATCTACCAGAATATCATGGCTAAACCACACACCACCGATATATAAATATTCAAGGTACGTTGAGGTGGAGTTAAGAATAGCAAATCTATACTTACCTATACGCACTTGCCTTCTTGATACTTATATTCAACATATGTTGAGGTCGAGTTAAGAATAGTAAATCTATACTTACCTATATGTACTTACCTTTTTTATATGTATATTCAAGGAAGATTGTTGTGGTGTTAAGAATAGTAAATCTATATTTACTCATATACACTTTCCTTTTTTATTTATATATTCATCAAAAGTTGCTGTGCACTTACATTTTTGATATGTATATAATCAAGAAACTTTGATATGGTGTAACGAATAATAAATCTATACTTACCCATGACACTTGGTTTCTTGAGATATATATTCACATTATGTGATTTAGACATAAGAATAGTAAATTCATACTTATCTATATTCACTCACCTTCTTGAAATGATATTCTGGTAGCCCGACATTCTTGCTGTCACAGTTTTGACATACAATCACCCTGCTATGTGAGTGAATCTCTGACAGAACTCTTGCCTTTTCCTCAGGAAATTAAATTTCTGCTTGATAAAAAATGTATGCGCTACGACACTGTGGATTTAGAGTAACAAAAAGCTGTTGTAAAGATTGTACATCATGGTGCTGGTGCAGGGGTTTGAGTGGTCGTGGATACATACTCACATGTGTCAGCATTTAGTAATGTAGCATTTACTGTAAAGAGTTACAAAGTATGTTTGTAAGGATGCTTTTTGGACTTTCTGTTTCTGTTTAACTAGATATGTATACACATTTGGCATAATGATGAATTGCGTGCATTTGAGGGGTAAACATGAGCCACATTTGAGGAACATATTGGTGTTGGATGAATGAGGACAGCATGTATTGTGACCCTTGCCACCATTGAAAGCACTATGCCATTTGTATTCTCCACATAGTATATGTGCACCTCTACCATTCCAGTCATCTGTGTGTAGTGCTTCCACATGTTCATGTCTAGACAGTCCTAACGTTCATCTTTCATAGTCCTGGATTGCCATATCACTGCAGCAGACTTGTCAATGTCTGCTATTGTAGCCATATTCTTGAATATTTTCTCGCAAAATGTGAGGGAGTTACTTAGCTACCTGTGGTCATACTGGTGTTGATCTTTCACGTACACGTCAGTGAGTTACTTGTCATTGTCTGTCAGCCTTTGTCCCATATCCTTGATGTTGCAGGGGCCACCTAGAAGTATCAAAGATCGGGGCATCATGTTTTCTGTACTGACCAGTATGCTAGGTACTTGGTTTGAGATAGTTTTGTGAAGCAACCTAACACACGAGAGGTGGTCCAAAGGTTGAAATTAAAGTATAATGTAGTTATCACAAAAACGATACAAACGATATTTCCAGCCATAAAGGATACTTTGAAAAGGAATATTATTGAGAAAGAATACTTTAACAATACCTTCTAATCATCACACTGTACACAAGACAACAAATGGTAAGAAATCAAAATTCACAAATCTACAAATCATTAAGATCAAATACTGTTAAGTTGTACTAACAATCAATTTTTTGCTTGTGCAATCACTGTGCTCTTTCATTTCCACTGTTGTCAAAACTTATGGATAACAATCGCATCTCTTATCAACAATAGGCTGATGGCACCCTAGATAAGAGGGTCTGACTACTGTTTGTGGATCAAAAACTGTTGAGTCCTATTGCAACTTTGAAAACACACTGCAATGTAAAAATAAACATCATATTTGTTATAAAACCTAATAAAACACTTACAAAAATAAAATGTAAAACATGTGCCTTGGTTTCTTTGTTCCTAGCTTAAGGGCTACAGGGGTCCTTAGGTTCCATAGTTGCAGTACTGATATCTCAGTGGTGGCAAGGTGATTGGGCTAGCCTTCTAACTAGTTTTGGTAGCCCAAAACATTAAACAAATATACTTCTTGAACTCTGTGGCCTATTCATGAAAATATTTGAGTACATAATGTAGTACTCCAGTGATAATATTTAAATACGCATTTGGCAAAAAGTTAGAGCTTTACTCCAAAGAGGTGCTTTTTGTGATTTGGTGTAAATCCATTCAGCCATTTTCGAGAAATTTGTGTTTAAAGAGGTGGTCAGGGTGGTCATGAAGGGATTAAAAATGTGTATTTCTTGAGTGTTGGTGTCCAGATATGCTCCGATACAACACTTCAAAGAGACTGGTCAATCCTTAGTGCCTGGCCACATCCTGAACAATATGTTGTGGCAGCCATTACAGCACTCAAGTACATGGTCCCTCTGTCCTGAAAATGAATAAACAGAAATATAAGGGGGCAGGATGACCACACCTGAACCCCAAGAGACATGTTGGGGGGTGCTAAAGGGACCCCCCTGATTGGCTGGCCACATCATGGACAATATGTTGTAGCAGCCATTACAGGACTCAGGCACATGGTCCCCATTAAAATACATTTAAGAGAAAGCCTGTTTTTGAGGCTCACAAAAAGAAGCACATATAAAGGGAAATAACAGGTTATAGTCACAATATAAATCATTTGTTGTTGGTACCATACTAAGAACCAGATTCTCAAAAACAACATGGAACGCAGCGCAGCAGCCAAAAATGCTGCGTTGCGTGACAGGGAAGGAGCAGGAGAGCGCCATATCTACAGAGAATTATCCCTGATGCTATCAATGATGTAATCAGTGATGCCATCCATGTATGATATAATTTAGCATGTTATGAGTGATGTAATATGATAGGTCATCAGCAGTGTATGGTGGGGATGCAAGTTATAGTTACATCAATAAACTATAATTGGTAAATCTCAGAGTATATTGGGTTTTAAACATTAGTTTTAACCTCATTTCAACACTTAAAAAGAATGCCACTCTAATCTCTAGCTAGATAGATAGATGGCTTCAATGTACACATACTTGGTGTTAAGTAAAGTAAATCTATACTTACCTATTACCTCATCGATGTTTGGGACTTCTATATTTTGTCCATGATATTTTGGTAGGATTACATTCTTCAGTAGATATTAAGGTGAAATACCAATGAATCGTGCTTGTTAGGGATAAGAGAGAAGGTAGTGTGAATATTGGATGAGAGGTTGGAGAGGTGAAGAGTTGGTATTGGGCAGAGTGGAATAGGTGATGGCTGGAGCAGAAAAACGTCTCTGTAAGGGTTTTCCTGAATGGGGCTTTACCAAGTAGGTAATGGGGCGATATAAGGGTTGAGTAGGTCCGTGAATAGACTGATATAAAGGGGATAGTCATGTGCTTGCTTAGGGTCAGGGTGTTGGGTAAAGGGAAACTTAGGGGTCGAGGATTGTTTTGGTGTTTGTGTCAGTGAGGTGGGTTAAATAGTTGTAAGGCAAAGTGCCAAGTGCCAGTACCTGTTCTCATTAATGATGAATTTGAAACACTCTTTTAATCCGTCATCCTTACGCCCTCTCATCCAAACCTCTGTTTTCAGATGCTGAAGCTGATGGACACAGGCAGAAACATGATGGACGGCTCGTACTGGACGGTTAACATACAGCATCCATTCTGCTTAAAAGAAGGAGGGAGGGCTATAGCATTCACAGGTGATTACCAGACAGCTAAACAGTGGCACTGCAGCAATTTTCAGAGTAGGGTGCGGGCCAATAATCACACCTCAAGAAAGGCATAGGGAATATTTGACAGTGTTTCTTTAAACATACAAAATTCTGCCAGAAGAAAAACATTTGAAGACTCCCTTTACTGTTAATTCTATTTAAACTCTTTCACAGGGCACAAGTCGGGGTATACACGGGAGAGACAGCATTCACCCACCCTGCCAAGATGTTAGGCCCCACTGAATTATGCTGAACTCGTCCCGGTGTCATTTTCTGACACCTGGACACATTCAGCAGTGCCTGCATGTTGTCTGCTTTCCTTTCTGAGCAGCAATATGCAGGCGGAGATGGGGCTTTGTTATTTTAAATTCAAGCAGGGCCCAAAACAAAGGCCAAAGTTAAGGGGCCCTCGGACCTCCTTTTGTATCCTGGCTGGGAACTATCTGGAGCCTCACACCTAGATGCAAATGAAATGGAGGGGAAACAAAGGCAAACAACTTGTTATTATTTCCAAGTATTTAATTGAGGCAAGGTTCTGACTGTCTTCAGTCCCTGTATTTAAGGGATGTGCATTCACTGTAAAAATGTCCGATGTGTTGATCTGTTCCAGTATTTACACAAGTACCAATTTAAATATAATTTTTTTGTTTTACTTCTTATATAGCGCTACTCGTCCCAATGCAGGGTGTCAGAGCGCTTTATATCACATGTATACATTATACGTTGACCAAAAAATCATATAAATGTGTAAATCAATGTACAGGATGTGTTACATAAGACAGTGGGAGTTACAATGTGTAGGAGTCACATGTCCTTCATAGATTGCTGTGCTATATTAGAAGGATTACAATTTATGAACTGCAAGTTACAAAACGATCTTTATGTTAAATGCAGTAACTCACTTAGCTACATAAAATTTAATCTGTCACTGCATGTTATATGATGTGCTTTGCAGGAGACACATTAACCCTTTTGTGCTACTTTGATTCAAAACTAGGACTAGACAAAACAGAAATCAAAACTAGGACTAGACAAAACAGAAATCTCTCCAGGAAATACGTTAACCTCCAGTGTTATCTTGCCGTTATTATTGTTTCCAGAGATTTACTGGGTACACAATGGTCACTGCAGCAGGTGCCTTAATCCCATAAGATATTTTAAAATGCACACTTTGCAACCATTTAAAGCAGAACAGATTTACTGCCACGTTTCTCCTTGTTGTTACTTTCTTTGTGGCAGTTTAAAAAAAAAAGAATTTATAAGTTGAGGCCCACATTTTTTCATCGGGGTTGCGTCACTTTTTTCGCACAATCCCAACGCCAAATCTCATTGGTTAAATCTCGTAATGCCCTCAAATGTACTCATGATAGACCTGCTAAACATATGTGTGGGGTATTAAGATCTGATGTCACTTCTTGTGATGTCACTCCCGGGAAAGTCATGGGTTGTGATGCCACTTCCTGTGATGTCACTTCCTGTGATGCCACGCTGTGATGTCACGTTCCATGATGTCACTTGCTTACTGCCTAACTTGGTTAGTCCCCCCAATTCTATTTTTAGAACTTCTACCCTGATCTTTCAGGTTTTATGAGGGTGCTGCAACATCTCCCGCACCAGACTGTATAAAAACACTTCCTATGTTGTTATATAGTTAAGGCCTGCTTTTATGCGTTGTTTCATGTGAGAGCGGCCTATCTTTTGCGCACACTCCAGAAATAACCTGCAGGCTTCCATAGCCCTGACAGCACGATAAAGCACCACAGGGCTTAGGTGTGTTTGAATAATGCAAACAATTGCCCAGAAACTGTGTTGTGTGATGTTCCTTTTGTACGGCAAGTTTCTATTCCAAGCTGCTGAGGGGAGAGATAAGAGAGCAGTTCTCCTTTCTCTAAGAAGCCAGAGTATTTAGGGAAGTCATGGTCTGCTAATGGGTAGCCTTTCCTTTTAAGCCAGCAGTTACTTAGATGTACACAGCAATCTATATGCAAATAGGCATGCCATTTATTTCTCCAGGAAAGTGGTTCTCTGAAAAATGGTAACTGTCCTCCTCCTCTCGTTCCCACATTAGTGAGATGGCCTAAAAAATGTAAAGGCTGCAAAATGCGGTTTCGAGTGAATAAAAAACGAAACCTAGATTCTTCGGGAACACTTTTACAGATTCGGAGATGTGACAAACACAATTGGCTTTCATGCTGTTAGATGACAGCTCTACCGCCGAGCATCTTTTTCTCCGAACTGCAAACAAAAACACAACACAAACCAAACCGTGTTTGAGGAAAACCGCAGACAAGACAGTTTTTCAGCTCAGTTAGCAATTGATTTTTAAGGCTATCTGGAGTTTCCAGGCCTTCTGCTCTGCACGATGACCCGCAGAGATTGCTCTGCAGGCCCTATGGTTAATGCTGAAAAGCCCATCACAGCTTTCCAGGAAAGGTATCTGAGAAACTACAGCAGCAGGGAGAGTTAATTAGTCGCTGTCACAATGTGACATTCCAACAGCCTATCTGGTCGTTAGGAGTCTCCTTCAAACCACATTAAGCATCTCTCTGGGGGTGCCTAGGCGCTGGAACAGAATCACAAATTGTGAGATTTGATCTCTAGTAGCAGGTTGTGTGATCTTGGGCATTTCATAAGTTCTTTCTTTCCCTGTCAGTCAAGTTTATAGCTAGCAAATATTACAATTGAAGTGTGGTAAATCACAAAACGCATACTTTTTATTATTAAAATCTGCAGATTATGCAGCAGATGATGGATTAAGTGCCAAATGCGGAAAATCCATAATTATGCGAAAAACGCCACGGCCGCACAATCGCATAATTCCAGTGGCCCTGGTGATATAGTGTCTATATAAAAATGCTGTCACCTACCTGTCCAAAAGGGAACTCATATTCTAAACCTTCAAAAGAAGCTCGTTTAAGGAAGAAACAACTGATTCAAGTGTCCTGTTACTGTGGACCATTGAGGATCTGGTAGTTGGTGAACAGAGATACTGGACACATTGTAGGAGGATTCTTATACAGATCCAACTGGCTCCAAAATCAGTTGTCAAACAGGGGGACTACAGCTGCTGGAATGGTGTTTACCCCAACAATTGATCCAGAAGGGGAACCAGAACTGTGGACAAGTATCTCTCGAACAGTCGAAATTTTGAGGGAGAGTTGAGCTGGTGAAGGAAGAACACAAAAACCCATGCATAGTGGCATAGCAAGGGAGGGGGCGGTCCACCCCGGGTGGCACGAGTTTTTGAGGCGGCGGCCTTCCCCCCCGCTCTTACCTGCAACAGCGCAGGGTGGCAAATGCAGGAATCAATTGCCAGCACCCCCCTGCTCTTACGGCCGCCGCGGGGCGGCAAAGGCTGGGACTGACATGGGCGGAAAAAGGCCTAGCTACAACCACTGCACATGCAGCACCCCTAGAGTGCTTGCATATGTTTGGTTCTCAAAGTCAACCATAAAATCAAATGTGAGAGTAGTATCACTAGGATGAATGGAAGTATGCGATTCAGCAGACATAGGGTTTTCTGCGTAATTATGGGTTCGTCATACTTGCAATATAATCCACCATTTGCTTCATAATTTACAGATTTCAACAAAAAGGTTTCTTGCTGAAATGGATCAACAGTTACTATTAAAAAAAACAAAAAAAAACACCACGCATGGAGCCATCCAGAGACATTCCGTTTGCAAAGGCTAACTGGTCATCTTTTAGTTGCTGAATGCTGTTTTCTAGTATTAACCTGGTACTTTCTTATTGGCAGTCACAGATCACATACATTTAGCTCTTGATGCTGCTACATCAGTTATGCTTGTGCTGTTGGACTTATCCACAGCGTTTGACACTGTGTCCTATCCCAGGCTACTACAAATGCTGTATTAAATTGGAATCTATGGTACAGTCCTACAATGGTTCTCTGATTTTTTAAACAACAGATCCCAAACCATCTCTCTGGGATCTTTCAAATCCCATACTATGATGATGGACAATGGTGTGCCCCAGGGCTCATGTCTAAGCCCCATATTTTTTAACATCTATGTTGCCCCCCTTACCAAGAACGTCAAAGCTTTCGGCTTTGAAATTCTGTCCTACGCTGATGACACACAGTTGATCATCTCTTTCAACAAAGTCCTGGTTAAAGCAAAACAAAGCTTTGCGACAGGAATGAAAGCAATTGCAGCTTGAATGTCTACCACTGCTTACAGCTGAATGCAGGAAAAACCGAGATTATCCTGTTTGGTAAGGCCCAACAGCTTCAGTCGGCCCACTAGTCGCCTGCAGAACTTGGCGTGGCACCAAGACCCAAACAGGTGTCCGTTCAGACCAAACCCTAAACATGAAGAGCAGGTTCTGTCTACTGTAGGTACTTGCTTCCACATGATGTGCCTGTTGAGGAAGGCTCTTCCTTTCTTCCTCTCTCAGCGAGGAAAACATTGGTGAAGGCACTCATTGTAAGCAGATTAGATTACTGCAATGCTTTACTTGCTTCTGCAAAGGAGACTTTACTTTCAAAACTTCAAGTTGTACAAAACACAGCAGTCTATCTCATTTGCAATCTTCCCTCTAGTACCTCTTCCACTACTCTTCTGAGAACTCTGCATTGGTTGCCTGTAAGAAAGAGAATAGTTTTCAAAATGTGCTGTCTTTCAAGTTACAAACACAGAAAGGTCCTAAGTACCTCATCCAGAAGCTTAAATGTTACTCTCCAGTTAGGACCTTGGGGCACATGCATCATTGCAAATTGCGGTTGCAAAGGGGCAGATTCACAGAATCTGCCCCTTTGCGACCGCAATGTTTGCATTTGGGATGCATCATCCCAAATGCAAAAATCGCTATTTGAGTAATCGCTAAATTTGCGATTACTTAAATTGCGATTGCATTTAGGGAATCGCAAATTGCGATTCACTAAATGCAATGCAACAAAAAAAAAAGAGAGATTTCACATTTAAGAAATGCAAATTACCATCAACTCAAAGTCGATGGTAATTTATGAGAACTTTGAAAAATGCACAAAAGTGCATTTTTCAAAGTTCTATGTTTCACACATACATGCCCTTGGGGCATGTGTGTGTGTGCAACATGCTTTTAAATTGCAATTTCAGGGGTGCATCAGGGTGTCCTTTTGGCACCTCTTGCACTCCTGAAATTGCATGTGCAATTTGCGAGTAACTATTTGGTGCTCGCAAATTGCGCATGCAATTCCCATTGATTCCTATGGGCCCCATGGCCCATAGGAATGAATGGAAGCAATTCCTTATTTGCGATTCACAATTTGCAAGTCGCAAATAAGAAATGTGTAGGAATCGCAAATTTTTCTGCGATTCCTACATGCATAAGGAATTGTGATTCCTACAATTGCGATTTCTTAAAAATCGCAATTTAGGAATCGCAATTCCTAATTTTGATGCATGTGGCCCCTTGAGATCCAGCAACAAAGCCTTGCTCACTGTCCCTCACATCAGCAAGGCTAGAGCGCGGGAGGTGTTTTTCCTATTTGGCCACATCTTACTGGAATGAACTGCCTTACAACATTCGTACTTCTTTAGATCATTGCAAATTCAGAAAGATGCTCAAGACAGTGCTTTTCTAACTCCCCACCAGTGATTTTACTTCAACCCTGAGATACCCCTCCCGGGGTGATTTATGTGTGATATTTTAATCACATTAGCGTAGCATAACTGTTGCGGTGAAGCATTGACCCGCCAGAGTGGATGTCTTTGAAAATCACAACATTTCGAATTGAAACTGTCATAGAATGTGGTGCATTACACCAAATAATTTGCCTTTTCTTGACACATAATTTACTCAACCCGTCGCAAAATTTGTTCCACTGGTGCCGCATAATTCCTGTGGGAAGAATTTAGCGCACTACCTGCACCATGAGAAGACATTAGTCCCTAAAATATACTAACCTATTTTCATACTCCTCACCTACTACTGCTGCCACATGCACCAGACAGAGAAATAATGCCTAATGGTCTTTTAAAATGTATTTATTTTAAAAATTGTCAGTACAAAAAATGACAAGAACTACCAGCTAAGAACCTTTTTGAGCGTTGAACCGGCAGCCGACACGTGTTTCGTTTCTTTGAAACTTTTTCAAGGCTTCAGTCATTGGATCTCATAGATGGCGCTCACAATGTACATGAGGGTGTCCAGATCTCTGATATAACAGTCATCTTTTCTTGTCAAATTCTAGATATGTAAAAGTTCTCTGTTGAAACGGAAGAACATGTCACGTAATGTATATGTACAGTCAATGATCGCTATTTAATTTTATACAGTCGCAAGTTCATGGGCTATAATATACCCGGTTTCACCTATTGATTTAACGTTAAATCAATAGGTGAAACCGGGTATATTATAGCCCATGAACTTGCGACGGTATAAAATTAAATAGCGATCATTGGACTGTACATATACATTACGTGACATGTTCTTCCGTTTCAACAGAGAACTTTTACATATCTAGAATTTGACAAGAAAAGATGACTGTTATATCAGAGATCTGGACACCCTCATGTACATTGTGAGCGCCATCTATGAGATCCAATGACTAAAGCCTTGAAAAAGTTTCAAAGAAACGAAACACGTGTCGGCTGCCGGTTCAACGCCCAAAAAGGACTGTTGCATCAAGCTGTCTATTCCCAATTATATTGTCACTATGCTGTAAATTTGAAATTTGTGATTCAAGATTTGGTGACTTTTAGATATTAAAATTGACATAGTAGAAATTGAATTGACTTCTTGCCGATATTTTGAATTTGTCTTTGCCAAACAGTTTTATGAATTGACATTTGAATTGATTTAGAGTGCCGAGGTTTTCACATGTATTTTACATTTTTACTGGGACCATTTGGGTTCTAGTATTTTGGCACCTTAGGTAGTGGGGTGCTGTCTTTTTAACCTTGAGGGGCACCAATACCTGGCTATACACACTGAATGCACTAAAAGAGCAGATGTGCTACCAATCAGACCACCACTGCCATTGTAAATATTGTTAAGAACCTTTTTGACATAAACCCTCCAAGAATTCCCATGCTCACAAGGGGCAATATTCCTGCATATAATACAATTGCTTGGAGTCTTGGATCGTAGGTGCGATAGATACTTTCCTTAAGCGCGCTCATTCCCCCACTAAACTGGAATAGCATTACTTGAAAGAGAAAATATCACCTCTGGGTATAGAGCAATAATACATGTACTTTGACAACAAATCAACTCACCTCTTATTAGTTGAAGGGGATGGAGCAAAATATCATTAGGTTGGTGCTTTGCCAGCGCCTTCTCTAGTTCATAAGCTTTAATGAAAGTACCATTTTGCTAGCGACCTGGGGAAATGTTATATACCTGCCCTCAAGTGAGGCAGCCTCCGGCTGACAGCTGTTTTGAGAAATACAAATTCAAGGTCACTGTTATGATCCCTCAAACACAGAGATGCACAAAGAGGCTGCATGGCGTTCTGTCAGTGGGCGTCATAACAAGTTGAAGCAGAGTTCCGCTTCTGTAACAACCACCACGCACCACCCCGCGGTGACAACATGCCCTAGAACTGTAAGTAATGTATCCTCTGGCCGCTATATAATAAACTGGCGGAGACGGCACGTGGTCTTATGGCTCACACTATAACTCTATGTGCAGTGGCGGCTCGCCGAGGGAGTGCTGCGGGGCGGCGGGGAGGGGCAGGTTGGGGTGTAGTGGACTCGGACTTATGACAGAGAGAGCTCCCTCTGAGTTCTGTCTGTCGTATGTCCGAGTTCACTACCCCCCACCCTGCCCCTCCCCCGCCTCGCCCCACCGCCCGCAGCACTCCCTCGGCGAGCCGCCACTGTATGTGTGCCTGTGCCATTGCTGCTGCACACCGTGCTCAGGCCTAATGCCCAAAATGGGGGCCTTGTTACATGCTTCCAGCTGCAGCGCTCTGTGCTCACAGCACATTTAGTTCCATTTTCAGATCTATGGGAACGAGACCATTCATCATTAATTTAGTTCGAATCACCAGTTTTTTGGACAGGTGTTTAGTACACCCGCCCGAGATTCTCAGTGATAACATATAACTAATGTGGAGGGCCTGATTACGAGTGGGTCAGTTAATTTTGGCCTTTGTATAAATCCCTGTTTACGCTTGGGTTGGAATTACCAGTTTGCGGCTATTTACAGATAGTAATCAGATACGTTAAATACCTCAAGCTTCATTCAATTTCAGCAGTTCAAACCTGCCGAAATTTACCAAGGGAAATATGTATGTTATTTACATTACCCTGCGGATTTTGGTGTGTTAAACACCAAAATCCGCATGTTATTCCCCACAAACTCGTAATAGGTGCTATTTATCGTACCTGATAATTACTGTACCACGTGGCATCGCTATTTCTCAGGTGCGCTAAATAGCACCCATACTTGTAATCAGGGCCTTAATGTAATTCCCAGAAAAGAAAAATTAAATGAAAAAAAGATGCGAGGTACATTTTGTTAAATGATATACCATGTGAAATTGCATGATAAAATTGTATTAAACACCTGTAATACATATAGGTCTTTTGGCAATTTTCATGCAAAATGTGCTGAACAAACCCTTGCCTTGTCACCATTCCTATGAAAGGTAGGCCCTAATAACTCCTAAGGAGAGTAAGGTTTCCCTGTCACTCAATAAAAACAATATTGAGACATTTTATTAATGCCCCTTAAGAACTTTTGGTGTTTTAGTCAATTTAACTGAAAATGCTGCTGTAGAATTCACTAATTAGCCCTAAATCTTTTTTTTTTATTTCCCATGAGGATAAGCTCCTTCCCTGCACCTCCCCAAAAAGTTGTGTACATTAGGTTTGCTTGCACAGCAAAATCCGAGAAGATAGTTATACCCCAGCGAAAGGTTCACCAGCTGACACTGAAACCTAGCCATAAACATCAGAACAGTACACACTGTGGTGGGTACAAATAGGTTTTATGGTCAAGGGTGGGCTGACAGGATAAGAATGAATAAAAGTTCACAGCGGGCTCAGCGGGAGATGCGATATTGCCCGAAGAGAAGAGTAGAGTTATGTGGCTCCTGTAGATCTGTCCTGGGTTGTCATTCTATATTCCTGTGACATAGCAGGAAACGACTAGCTATCTGGCTTTCTCATTTTTGCACTTAGTGCTCTGTAGTGTTTCAGTGTTACTACTGCAGGAGTCGCGGGTTTCACTCTAGATACTGACCATGGTTGCTAGTTATGGTGGGATCTTGAAGATAATGCAGCAGGAATTGAATATGTTGCAGGCCTTAAGGAGAAGTCTATGGTATTCGCTGACGTGGATGTGCACCTGTACAAGAACTAGATTAAATGAACTGCAGTGTGGAGGACATTCTTCTGTGCGAGAAGATGTAAAACAGAAGGACATTTTCGGTCTTGAGGTGGGGTAGAACTAAAACATCTGTTTCTTGCAAGAAAGCCTTAATTTTGTGGAAAAAGGGTAATTTGTGCTAAGTAATCTTTGTCTTGTGGAAGATGTATTTCTTCAAAACGAGGGGAGGGTAGAGGTGAATGTAGCTCCAGAAGGACATACACTGATCAATGGACATTTGAACAGTTCAAGGACAAAGGAAATAGCAAAGCCACCATTGTGAATATTTATTGCACATTTTTAACAGGGACCTACCCTCTCATCATGGGTAAAATTATATCACTAAACACTAAAAGGCTCTACTCTGCAAGCAACATTGTCAGGCTATGATGCTCACTGTGTGACAAACATGATATAATACTACCATTACAGAAAATGTGCTTAACATGTTTTAAAAATAAAACATAACACTTCAGGAAGCCTAATTCCAACGGCAGTCAATTCAAAATAGTAAGCAGCACAGCATACGAACCAAGGACAATTGTCATTTCAACTGACCGGGTTCTCACTATTGAAATGTCCGTTTTAGAATAGTGCTCAAATACACAGAAATTTAGACCAGTATTTATGTGCCTTCTCTCAAAACAAGTCAACGGAGCTTAATCACGTGAGAGAAGCTTGTTTATGAGCAAAAATATATCTAATGAGTAGGTGGCAGGATCTTCTACCCAAGGAAGTGTTTAATGTCCCGGAGGAGAAAATATAATTCATATATACAAAACTAGACTAATTAGTCTCTTGAAATCCTGCTTCCACTTAGCAAGTTCCAAAGCGAGGTTGTGTTTCTAGGAAATGAGGAAATGTACACAACTCTGAGCATTCTGGCTTCCAGGCCTGCTTCAACCATGAAAATTAGCAGGCATATTCAAAGCAACAGGATGCTCCAAACTACTATAACAAGGTATCCATATTCAATTATAAATTATTGGCACATTCTTGGGTGAATATATGATTATTAACACTGATGATAGGAGCTGGTCTGAGCTTAATGTGCCAGCTCCTAACTCTTTATTTGAAGCCAATTGACCCACCTTGAGCGATTCAGTAGAATCTGGCGCTCACACTTTAGACTCTTAGATCAGATCCTCTCTCGACTTTTTAGTTTCCAGTTCTAGCAAAAAAACTCCATCGAACCCTCCCACTTTCCCCATGGTACAATGATTCATTGCACCAAATTAAAAAAATGTGCAAAGGTTTAGAAAGAGGATGGCGTAAAACCTACAGTCATGAGGACAAATTGAGATATAAAGTGGCCCTAAAAAATTATCAGAAAGAATGTAGCATTGCTAAAGCAAAATTCTACTCAGATACAATCACGGTGGTCAAAAACTGCCCTAAAACTTTATTTAAGGTAGTCAAGAATCTCTCTGATCAGGCTAGTACCACCCCCACTACTCCTCTCACACAAGTTCAATGTAATGAAATTGCAGACTTTTTTCTAAAGAAAGTAGCAAATAGTCAGTCTTCATTTGTAGCCACTTCTTCGGCTAGCTCCTCTGAATTCCTTCCAGCACAATTTGTGCTTTAAAATCTTCCATCCTCTAGATGTGACCTAATTTAGTTCACTGCTCGCAACTACTAGATCAGGCTCTCCACTTCACCTTTATATCCCCTCCATTCTGGACAAGCTTGCGTTACCAGTTATGGAGCAATTTACTTAACTATTAAATTCCTCCTTGACAGAAGGCAGTGCTCGTCTAACATGGAAGCTTTCTCTGGTTAAACCTTTATTAAAAAAACAAAAAACTTGGACCCTCTTGTATGGTCAAACTATAGGCCTATATCACTCTTGCCCACATTGGCTAAGGTGCTGGAGAAGCATGTCAATGTGCAGCTCTCATCCTACATCGAATTAAATGGTCTATTGCATGCTTCACAATCAGGCTTTAGATCTGGTCACATTACTGAATCAGCCCTTCTCGGCGTTACTGAATACCTGCGCTGTCAGCTAGATAAAGGTGGTGCAGTGGCACTGATCCTTTTGGATCTTAGTGCTGCATTTGACACTGTGAATCTTTCCACTCTGCTGTCCAGACTAGGAGATATGGGTGTGTTGGGCGCAGCACTGGCATGGCTGAGCTCTTTTTTACATGACCACACCTTTCAAGTGCATTCACATCATCATAGGTCTAAACACCACCTAGTTTCCGTAGTGCCGCAGGGCTCGACCCTGAGTCCTCTTCTTCTCAACCTATATGTGAGACAATTAGCCAAAATTGTAGAATCCCATGGGCTTACACTGTTCTTGTACGGAGACAAAACCCAAATTCTGGTATCCTTATCACCTTAGTATAACCACAAGGCAGAATCTCTTAACACCTGTCTTGCCCAAGTTTCATCCTGGATGAATGGGAACTCATTAAAATTGAATGGGGTCAAGACGGACGTTCTGCTGGTGGGTAACCAATGTTACCTTTGGGGGCCTCATCTGTGGCCATCTGCTATGGGTATCACTCCCTCACTGGTCCATGTGGTAAAAAATGTGAGGGTATGGCTTGATGACAAGTTGTCTATGAGCCATCAGATCAACAAAGTAGCAGCTACCTGTTTTGGCATCCTTAAGTGGTTAAGGAAACTCTTGATGTGCCTTCCAGCCCCTGCTCAGAGAATGGCAGTCCAGGCCCTGGTCATGTCCAGACTGGACTACGGCAATGTTCTATTCTTGGGTGCTGCTACATCGCTGCTCAAACGGTTTCAGACCATTCAAAATGCAGCCTCACAGCTCCTCCTTCATTCACCCAGATTCACCTTATCAGCCAGTATGTTACACACTCTTCACTGGTTACCAATTGAATGACGGGTTCAATTCAAAGCCTCATGCTATATGCATAAGTGTATTTTCAACACAGGGCCCATGTACCTGAGATCTTTGGTGTCCTGGTATACACCTAAAAGCTCGCTCCGCTCTAGCCATCGGGAGCTGGCTGTAGTTCCCAGAATCAAGAGAATCTGTTAAGGCGGTCGGGCATTTGCATATCTGGGACCAAAACTGTTGAATACCTTGCCACAATTATTGAGAGCTTGCAAATCACTTACAGCTTTCCGCAAACTGCTCAAAACATGGTTTCCTCCTCTTCATAAACAGTCACCCTTGACTTTCGGTAATACCAGTTGGTTCAGTGAGAATGCTAGAACTGGGAAACCTTTTTTAGGAAGTCATGCTCTTTACAAATCACAAAAAAAATAATAATAACACTGTACATAGAAGGAGTATATAGACATGATACAAAAAGGATTTAAGTTTTCACAGGTCCTCCTTTTTTCCGAGAGGAAACATCCCAGTTTACAGCAATTTAATAGAGTACAATCTCATCACTTCATTAATCTCGAAGTTGTCACTTCCTCATCCTTTTTTTGAAATATCAAGCATGAAAGAATTGGCCTTATCCGTATTTTTGCAAAAGTGCTGGATGATACACAATAATAATCTAATGGTGATATATATGGCAACCACAATTAGAACAATGCCAATAAGGGGTTAAAATATTTTCAAAAACCTCCACAAATCATGCCCAGATGCTATTGGGACTTAGGTCAGGGCCGCTTTGTATCTCATGTAATTTTTTTACACTTCCCTTAATGTTATTTATTGCTTCATCTATGATAAGAGAAGTGTTGGAAAAATGAGTGGAACATTCAGTCCCTGTCATTGTACAGAAGCCCCCTTTAGCTGCTAAAAGATGATCTAAAGCTATTCTATGTTGAATCAACATCTTGGCATGGTCATCTAAGTGTTTTGTTACTAATCCTTAAATTATTGGGGTTGAGTTTGCTATTTCTTCTAAAATTTCAGCATTTTCCTTATTCCATTTAAAGCAACAGTCATCCCGTACATGGGAATTAAAGCATAAAAGAACCTAATGGTAGCTTAAATGGCCGGCCTACCCCTGTTCTGGTTTAAGGGAGAGTCATCAAAGTGTCTGATAGCAGTAATTATGTACCTGGATAACAAGTGCCAGTCCAATTTAATGGCAACCAAGGTTAGGCTTGTGACCAACAAATGAAATATGCATGACCTTCTTACGGATGACGTTTAAGAAACATCAGTCCATGGAGAAGGCGGTACTTATCCAAAGTTAAATCACATTTGCTATGTCCAACAAAAACACTAGCGACACTTCCTCCTTGGTGTTCACAATAACATCTTGCTCAGTTATTGCAAGATGAGTTCTGTCTGGTATATTGTAGTCAAAGGATTGTTAAACATTTCAAGGCCTGGGAAGTAACACAGGAGATGCCAGCACACTCTGGCAGTGTATGCCCAAAGTGGAAAAGATGGAGGCAAGTTTCATTAAAACTAATCGGCACTCCAATCACAAGAATTCTACCTCCAACATCAAGAAGCATGTATGTGCAAATCCAGCAGGTATATAGTTCGATCTTGGGATAACTCCCCATTCTGTGGTAAAATGTATCCCACCACCAGTCACATGCTCAAAGAAGCATTGAAGGTATCAGGCCAGAACCACAGGGGAATCCAGTGTCCAGAAGGAGGAGGCTGCATACCTCAGACAGAGGTAGTAGCAGTGAGAGGCTGTTGAATCACCATTATGTAGCAGTGGTGGGGCAGAAAAAAAAGCTGACATGAAGACCTATACCCACTGGCAGAAGACAGGGCCACAGCGGGAATAGCTTCCGTGAAAGTTCAGGAGCAACCATAGTCCCTGAGGCAGAAACAGGAGCATCATTGTCTCTAGGAGAAGCAACTTGTTTGCAGCAGGAAAGTCCCCAGATAACAACATTTAACTGCTGTGTTTGTGATGAGCAGGATCTGATAAGGTCTGCGCCAGAGAGTCTGTCATGCAATATTCCTCTGGTGCACTTGAATGAAGACCCACTCACCAAGCTGGAGGGAATGGCAGGCCTCAGTAGGACACTCAAAATAAGATGAGTTGTTCCTGAGATTGGAACCTGTTTAGATATTTGTAGGAAAGCCATCCTTTTTGCCTTGATCGCCCCCTATTTTTTTGGACTGATGCTGGGGGCTCTGTTAGTGCCCTGGGCTCTGCTAACCAGGCACTGGGCAGTGCTCTATCCTCTAAAAGATATATGGTAATTGATGTAATTCTAATTGGCAAATACAACCTACCTTTAAGTCCCTTGTATATGGGAGAGCATGTAGGTTAAGTGTGCACTGCTGTAGTGCCCACTGTCATTTTAAAGTCAGGGCTGCCTTGCATGCTGTTTTTAAAGGAAAACTGTCCAAATTCAACTTTTGAATTAAAATTGATTCCACAGTCCAAAACTATCTATTTTATTACTTATAGGTCACCCCTAAGATCTACCCTAGGTGCCACAAGGGCAGGGTGCATTGTTATAAAAAGCAGGGTCAATATAAAAGATGTTTTATATGCCCTGGTGAGGAAAAACAGTCAAAGTCATTTTTCACTATTGTAGTGCTGCTAGGCCCATTGGCTAACACGAAGAAGGCTCTATTATATTTAATAAAGTCTATCTTTGCATTGGAGCTAGCTAGCAATACCATTCAAAGTACCAAAATAATGTTTACAATAAACCCAACAATTTGCCAAAATCAGATTTAATATAACTATTACAGGAGAGTAGTTTTAGAACTTGCTGTCCTGAAGTTACTTAAAGCAGCCCTGTAGCAGCCTCTTCTGAATGGTCAGCCTTTGTCAGCCTGAGCCAAGCTGCTCCACGTGTAGCTGTAAAGAGGCCTGGGGCTGCAACCATACAGCCATTTGGTGGGAGCAGATTTGCTTCCTGAAGAAGATAGGGAGAGGAAGGGGGCTGGGGAGATAAGCTGGACTTCAAAGGCAGGAGAACAGATGTCACAGGATCCAAAACAGCCCCCACTTCCTTGATCCCCAGCCAGATAGGAGCCCCCTTAATTAGATTAGGAGAGGTGCTGGAAGGTGAGTGTAGTCAGTTGTTAGCCACAACTTTGGGCTGGGTTAAACAGGCACACACACCAAGGAAATATTTTCTCCATTTTGATTTTTGGGCAAATAGTGTATTCTGGGTCAAAAATATGCCACACTTTGGAGGAAGTGGTCATAGCAGAGTGAGATAGCTTTACCCCCATTGGTTAAGGTGTCCACCCTCCTGCCATCCCAGAATGGAGGATAAATATGGAAGAGCTGCAGGAGCTCCTCAGATCACTGCCTGGAACAACTTAAGAGGAAGGACTGCCCTGCTGGTCCTCTGAACTGCACCATAAAAGGCCTGCACTCTGAAAGACAACACCTGCTGCACTCACCAGGCTCCACCAAGAAAAGGTTGTGCCTGGCTCAAAGAAAAAGGAGTGGACTACCTGATCAGCAACAGGTACAACAGAACTAGAAGAAGTCACCTGCAAAGCTAATAGAGGAACCCCCCCCACCAACTGACAAGTACCAACTGAAAGTTTTGTAGACTATGCAGGTGCATTTTGGGAAATTGAGTCCTAGCCCCCAAGAGACAATCAAGAATCTCTGAACCCTTGGTCTGAGATGGTGGACACTTAATTTCCCCAAAGAAACTCAGAATCAATGAGGTTTCAAAGTTTAGAAACTTTCTGAAAAGTTTTTATGAAAAGCTCCAGTAGGAGACTGGCTCGTCGTCAAGAGTCAAGCTGCAGTTGTCGACTCACAAATCGGCCTGAACACACTGGTTTATCCCACTCAAAGCTCCGGAGTTCCTCACCATTTCTTATCTGTATATTGAATAGCTTTGCTGACATGAGTTTTCTTTTGTCCCAAAGGGACAACCCCCTGACATGTTGCTTTACCTGCAGATGAAGCAACATACCTGAGGAAGCCATTGGGCACCAGCACAAAAAGCAGTGCCAAGGAGGGAGAGTGGTGATAGTTTATACTTGAGATAACCACATTGTTAATACCCCTAACATCTTGGACCGATCTGTAAGCGCTGGCTTTTGCCACCTTGAGTGCCAGGAGAATCGGGGTGTTACATCTACTAACAGTAGGCATTAAAACCCTTTACTTAGTTTGATTGGCTATTATTGGGAGGGACCTTTCATCCGCCTCAGGTTCTAATGAGTGCTGAGGCATTCTGGGTAGGTTCTTCTGTGGGTCCAACTTCACCTTTACAGGTTCCATTGAGGAGACAAATCACACATCATTAGTCCCAGTGAACCTCAATGTGTCTGTTAAATCAGAGGACATGGCAATGTTGTCTGTGTCATATCCACTATCTGCCTGTACTGTTTCTGCCTCATCTGTTGTCACTGGCTTCTAGTTTGGCAGGTGCAATATATTCTGCTATACATGTTTCACTGTTTTTTAGATAGGCAAGTGCCATGTACACTGCTATGCACTTTTCACTATTTTCTAGTTGGGCAGGTGCCATGTACACTGCTGTGCACTTTAGGCATGCCATGTACTTTAGTTTGAGTGTACTGTTTCAATATCTGTTTACCTAAATGCTAATGGAAAAATGTGGTCCTGATTAGTTAAAAACTTTTGCTTCCTGCTGACCGCTGGGTCACCTGATGCTTGTCTATTGTTTATTTGTTCAACTGCCCTAAAAGGTGGTGTTAATTAGTTAAAAGCTTTCTGGTGACCTCACGGTTGTCTGGTATGCTTGCTTCTTGTTTATTTGTTCAGCTACCCTGCATATATTTAAAGGCCTGTTAGACATTTCAGTCTTAGAGTGGTCTTCTCCAAAACTTTTTGCCTTCACTCCTGTTTTGCTGAATTCGATTCTTTTTGCATTAGGACTCTATGGACTTTAACACTGCTAACCAGTGAAAAAGTACTTTAAACATGTTGACATTGCCTTACATCAAATTGGGCTTTTATTTTACTTGTAAGTCCCTAGAACAGTGGTACATCATGTACCCATGGCCTGCAAAATAAATGCTACTAGTGGGCCTGCAGCACTAATTGTGCCACCCACTCAAGTAGCCTTTTAAACATGTCTCAGGCCTGCCATTGCAGCCTGTGTGTGCCGTTTAAATTGCTATATCAACCTGGCCAAATAAACCATTTTTCAGGCCTAGTCCTTCCTTTTAATACGTACAAGTTATCCCCAGGGTAGTCCCTAAACAGCCCATATGGCAAGGTACATTGCATTTAAAAAGTTGAACATGTACCTTTAAGTTTTATATGTGCTGGTAGTGAAAAAACTCTCAAATTTGTTTTTTTACCTTTGCAAGGCCTGCCTCTCCCATAGGATAACATTGGGTTACCTTATTACATTTATTAAGTGATAACTTTTATTTGGGAACAAGTAGGAAAGTCATGTTTGGCGTAGGGAGAATTGTAATTCAAAACCCTCTTTAATGGTAAAGTCGGATTTTGAGTCACATTTGTGAAAATGCCACTTTTAGAAAGTTGGCATTTTCTTATCTCAGCCATTTAGTGCCTGCAACATGTTCCTGAGTCACATGACTAGGTATAGCTGGCAGTTGGCCTTTTGTGTATTCCTCCTAGACAGTATCACAAAGGAGGTTCTGGGTGTTTGTAGGATGGACCATCTCTGATTTTATTGGCGGTGGAGCTGTCATCTACCACACTTGTACCTCAAAGCACTGGCTCAGCTCAGACACAAAGGACTTCACACTAGCCTATTGTGCCCCCAAAAGGACTGGGACCAGGGCAAGTGGGCAGGAAATTCCGGACACCTCTGTCAGGAGAAAACACCAGAAGCTTCTCCCACTTTAAATCTGGCACCAGGTATAAATATTGGGCCCTCAGATCCAACTCTTCAGATGAATTCTGTACCTGTGGAACATTCAGAAGAAGGACTGCTTGCTCTGCTGCCCTGCTGCTCTGCTGCAAGAAGGACTTCCCAGCTGCTCTGCTGCAGAAGGTACTGATCTGCTGCCCTGGTACCTGTGGAAGAAGGACTGGACCTGCACATTGAACCCAGAACCACCAGAGTGACTCCAAGGGCTAGTTGGTTGGCATCCTTATCAGAGCCTAAGGGACAGAAAAGGCTACAACCATCTTGAACCTGCACCTGGACTCTGACTGCTGTGAGTCCTAACAACCTCCCCCTCCAGTTGGTCCCTCCTCAGCCGTAGACGCTTGGAAGTAGGGTTAAAGGTGCTATGTCAGCCCAGCTGTGCTCCCCATCAGAACCGACACAGCATGGCGCAACTCGACGCAGACCTTGCATCTCCTCATTGGAACCAACACAGCACAACTTAACTTGAAACATACCTCACATCGCAGCCCTCGTAGCTCCCCATCGGAAATGAAGCAGCATTAGCAACTTGACACAGACCTCGCATTGTAGCCCTTGCAGCTCCTCATCAGAACCGACGATGTGTGATGCTTCACCGTGCAGATCCAGCATCGCTCGTCTGAAGTGCAGCTGTGCAATTCCCTGAATAAAGGACATAAGGTACAAGTCTCAGTGGGCCTACCTTGGTCCCTGTATCTGACCAATGCTCCATAGCGGTCAGCCTGAACTTGTGACTTTGTCTCGGTCCAGCGCGACCAGATAACCACAGTTTGCACTTTGTGCTTTTAAGCACTATTTTTACCTAAACCTTTAAAATTGCATATCTCTGGTTCTTTTTTCATTTTTTTCACTTTGAGGTTGTTAGAACTGGGGGTCTCTAGTTGGCAATGGTTTGCACCTTTGTCCAAATAGGGACCCTTGCTTCTAGTCAGGGTAAGGGGGCTACACTCCTAAAATAACCCCTGCTCAACCCCGTGGTAGCTTGGCACGAGCAGGCAGGCTTATCTCAGAGGCAGTGTGTAAAGCATTTGTGAACACATACAGTAATACAGTGAAAACACTACAGATGGACACCACACAGGTTTAGAAAAATAAGTAATCTTTATATAGACTTAACACAAGACCCAAACGACAAAAATCCACAATACAGTATTAAAGAAAATGACTTTTAAATGGTAGAAATAGCTTAGTTCAAAGGTGATGGTAAATGCGACACGTTTCTCACAAAGTACCTTGGATGCGTAACGCAAAACAAACAAAAGGTTCGCAGGGAGGGTGATGTGTCGGTTCCTTGCTTTGGGGGAGGCGATGCGTCTGTTCCTTACCGGAGAGGTGGTGATGCGTCGATCTCGTACTGCGTTGCGGTTGCGATGTGACAAAAAGGTGCCGCGATGCGACGATCCAGTGCGATGCGACAAGATGGCGTCTACGATGCGATGCGACGACGTGAAGGCGATGCGTGCACGCCTACGGCCGTGCGGCGAACTCGGTAACTCCTGAGCCACGACAGGCCCTGCGACACGCTTCTCCTGTGATGCGACTGCGACTCTGCGGTGGCGACACGCTTCTTCTCGATGCGTCGCCCTTCCAGCTCCCAACAATACGCAGGCTTCTGCAGACAGAATTCCCAGCAAGGAAATTCAGGGGGGAGCTGGTGGTGAAGTCTTGTGTCCCTGAGACTTCAGCAGGAGGCAAGCACACTTCAAGCCCTTGGAGATTCTTCTTCAAGATGATGAAAGTTCATTAAAAGTTCCTTCTCCTTTCCTTGGCAGATAAGAGACCACTGCAGGCCAACCCCAGAAAATAGCACAATGGCACAGGGGCAGTTAAATCCTTCAGCTTCCTTGGTTCTTCTCCTTGGCAAAGGTTCGTCTTGATTCCCAGAAGTGATCTAAAGTGTTGGTGTCTGGGCCCCAATATTTATACTCAAAAAGTCTTTGTTCTCTGAAGGCAGAGAGTGTCTGTACCTGGCCAAAACTAGTTCTGTCCACACTGGTGCAGCTTCCTGGCAGGAGGTGGAGACAGCATTGTTGAAAGCAGACCTGGCCCTGGTAGCTGAAAGGAAATCTCCTCCCCCTACTCTCTATTCTATGAGTGCTCAGGGGAGTGAAAGGAAATCCCCGCCCCCTACTCTCTATTCAGCCAAGGTCCTATTCAGCCAAGCCCTGACCCATCAGACTGCTGGAGCCCAAGCCCTCCTGTCATTCACAAACCAGACAAGCAATACACAACCTAGCAGAGGCTGGCTGGATGGTTAGGCAAGAAAATACCTACTTTCTAAAAGTGGTATTTTCAAACACAGAATGTAAAAATCACCTACACTAAAAGATGTATTTTAACATTCTGAGTTCAGGCATACTAAATTCGTTTTTCTACCATGTTCCCTGGGTCAGTTAGGATTATAAGATGTTATAATCAAACTGCCCATTCTGGCCTATGGGGAAAGGTAGCCTTGCAATAGTGAAAAATGAAATTGGCTGTAATTCACTATCAGGACATGCCGCACACACCAAGGCATGTCCTACCTTTTACTTACAATGCACCCTGCCCTTGGGCCTACCTTAGGGGTGGCTAACATGTAGAAAAGGGAAGGTTTAGGGACTGGTAAGTGGGTGCACTTACCAAGTCGACATGGCAGTACTAGACTGCACACAGGCTCTGCAATGGCAGGCCTGAGACATACTTTACAAGTTGCTTCTGTGGGTGGCACAACCAGTGCTGCAAGCCCACCAGCGGCATTTGATCTACTGGCCCTGGGCACACATGGTGCACTGTACTAGGGTCTGACAAGTAGATCAAATAAGCCAATCATGGAGTCACTAATTCATTACAACAATTTACAATAGGGAGCACTTGCACTGTGGCACTGAATAGCAGTGGCACAGTGCCCAAAGCATCTAAACCAGCAACAACATATCAAAAACAGAGGAGACAACAGCGAAAAATGGAAGGGAGACTCACGCCAATGGTACCAGGTCTAACACGTGTCCCCTCCAGCTGAAATGTGGGGGGAACTACCCATCCTCTTGGGAGTTCTCTTCACTAGGGCGGAAAAATCTGGACAGACCGTCAGCATTGGCGTGTTCTGTACCAGGACGGTGTTCCACCATGAAGTCCATCCCCTGTAGGGAAATGGACCACCTCAACAACTTTGGATTCTCACCCCACATCTGCATCAACCATCTGAGGGGCCTGTGGTCTGTCTGAACCCGGAAGTGAGTCCCAAACAAGTATGGTCTCAACTTCTTCATTGCCCAGACCACAGCAAATGCCTCACGCTCAATTGCACTCCACCTCTGTTCCTGTGGAAGTAACCTCCTACTGATGAAGGCTACAGGTTGGTCGTGGCCCTCCTCATTTATCTGTGAGAGAACAGCTCCGACACCATGCTCTGAAGCGTCTGACTGCACAATGAATGGTTTTGAGAAGTTGGGCGCCTGAAACACGGGTGCTGTGCACATGGCAGTCTTCAGGGTGTCAAAAGCTTTCTGACAGGTGTCAGTCCAGTTCACTTTCTTGGGCTGCTTCCTGGAAGTCAGCTCAGTCAAGGGTGCAACGATGTTGCCATACCCCTTGACAAACCTCCTGTAGTACCCTGTGAGTCCTAAAAAGGCTCTCACCTGGGTCTGGGTTTTGGGGGGTTCCCATGCCAGGATGGTATCAATCTTGGGTTGTAGGTGCGCCACCTGGCCGCTTCCTACCTGGTGCCCCAAGTACACCACGGAACCCTGCCCGATCTGGCACTTACTCGCCTTGATCGTGAGGCCTGCTCTCCGCAGCGCCATCAATACTTCCCAGAGGTGGCGCAGATGTTCATCCCAGGTGGAACTAAACACTGCGATGTCATCCAGGTAGGCGGCACTGAAATCTTCCAATCCAACCAACACCTGGTTGACCAACCTCTGAAAGGTGGCAGGGGCATTCTTCATCCCAAAGGGCATATCCCGGAATTGGTAGTGCCCATCTGGTGTGGAGAATGCTGACCTCTCTTTGGCCCCATCAGTTAAGGCGATCTGCCAGTACCCAGACGTCAGATCAAACGTACTGAGGTACCGTGTAGCCCCTAGCCGATCAATCAGCTCATCAGCTCTGGGGATGGGGTGCGCGTCAGTCTTGGTGACTGAATTGAGTCCTCGGTAGTCCACACAGAACCGGAGTTCGGGTGTGGCACCAGGCGCGGCAGTCTTTGGGACCAAGACCACTGGACTGGCCCAAGGGCTGTTAGAGGACTCAATCACCCCTAAGGCAAACATCTTGGAGACCTCCTCCTTGATGTAAGCTCTGACCCTGTCAGTCACTCTGTAAGCTTTGTGCTTAACAGGAGGACTGTCCCCAGTGTCCACATCATGGACGCACCACTCAGTGACACCAGGAACCAGGGAGAACAGATCAGAGAATTGTCCCAACAGTTGACGACAGTCATTCTGCTGCTCAGGGGGTCAGGGTGGAAGAGAGGTTCACACCATCCACTGACCCATCTTGCTCTGTTGCAGACAGGAGGTCAGGAAGAGGCTCAGTCTCCTCCTCCATTCCAGCATCTGTTGCTAGGAGCATGCCCACTTTGGACCTCTCCAAGTGGGGCTTTAGGCGGTTAACATGCAGGACCCGCAAAGGGTTCCTAGGAGACCGCAAGTCCACCAGGTAGGTGACATTACTCTTGCGCTCCACCACCTCAAATGGTCCGGTCCACTTATCCTGGAGCGCACAGGGCTCCACTGGGGCCATGACCCAAACTTTCTGTCCAGGCTGAAACTCGATCAGAGTGGCATTCTGATCATACCACTGTTTCATCTCTTCCTGGCTGGCTTCCAGATTCGCCTGAGCGAGCTGTCTGAAACGCCTAGTCTGGTTCCTGAAGGCCAGCATGTAGCTGTATACATCCTGGGGAGGTTTACTGGGAGCTTTCTCCCAGCCTTCTTTCACCAGACTCAGAGGTCCTCTTACCGGGTGACCATACAGCATTTCAAAGGGACTGAACCCTAAAGACTTCTGTGGCACCTCACGGTAAGCAAACAGAAGGCATGGCAAGAGGACGTCCCACTTACGCCTCATGGGTTCCTCAAGACCCATAATCATGCCCTTCAGGGTCCGGTTGAATCTCTCAACCAGCCCATTACCTTGGGGGTGGTAAGGAGTGGTGAACTTGTACGTTACACCGCACTCCTGCCACAGGGACTTCATATATTTGGATATGAAGTTGGTACCTCGGTCTGACACACCCTCTCTGGGGAACCCCACACGGGAGAAAATCCCCATCAATGCACGTCCCACCACGGGGGCCGTCACTGTCCTGAGAGGGATGGGTACCGGGTAGCATGGTCCACCAAGACCAGGATGAACCTGTTGCCCATGGCTGTCTTGGGGTCCAGAGGCCCCACAATGTCAATACCCACCCGTTCAAAGGAGGTGCTGACTACAGGGAAAGGCTGGAGAGGAGCCTTGCGCTTCCTTCCACTTTTACCACTTGCCTGGCAAGTCTGACAGGTCCTGCAATGAGTATCTGAACTCTTGCACATTTGGGGCCAATGAAAGTGGGTAACAAGCCTTTCAAAGGTCTTGTTCTGCCCCAAATGTCCTGCTAAAGGTACATCATGAGCCAAGCCCAGTAGGAAGGCTCTGAAGCGCTGGGGTACCACCAGCACACGGGCTGACCCAGGCAGAGCAACCTTAGGCTCGCTATACAGGAGACCATTCTCCCAGTAGATCCAATGTGATCCGGACTGATCACCTGCTGCCTGGTTTGTGGCCTGTTGCCGCAAAACCACAAGAGAAGGGCACTTGTTCTGCTCCTCACAGAACTCTTCCTTGGAGGGTCCTCCTTCTTGCTGCCAAAGAGTCAGCTCAGGCAGGTCCCCCAGTTCAGCCACTTGCTCCCCTGTAGGTTCCAGGGCATCCCCCTCAAGGTCTGCCTCTTCCTGGACCGTGGGAACTATGGGGCCGGTTTCCCGTGCCCCCTACCTCTTCTCTTTAAGGCAGGTACCTGGGCCATACTTTCAGGCTCCAGTTCCTCTTGAACACCCTTACTGGCTGCTATAGACCGAGTGGTCACACACGCCCACTCAGGCGGACCCAACATCTCCAAATGAGACCTTCTCTCCACCTTAGCCCAAGGGGAGCTCTCCAAGGCGTTGCCCAACAGACAGTCAACAGGCATGGCTGGCCTCACAGCTACTTGAAAGGTACCTGCGACACCCCCCCACTCAAAGGGAACCTGGGCCACCTTATAGTGGCTCTCTGAGTTGTCAGCGGCAACTACAGGGTAAAATGCATTGGGGATCACCTGCTCTCCAGACACCAGCCGACAACTGACAGCTGTCACACTGGCCCCGGTGTCTCTCAGAGCCTCCACCCTATGGCCATTGATGGTCACCCACTGCCTGTATTTCTTAGTGTTATTAGGCAGCTGGGCCCTAGGGACCATCTCATAATCTCCTGAAGAGACAAGGGACATTTCTGCGGGACTCCACCCACCTTGGGCACCCATCTCCTCCCCCCCAGGGCTACACTCGCCATCTGCCGGGGCGGGGCACTAGGTGGTGCCTTGTGATCCTTCTGGGGACACTTGGGATCATACCAACAGTGGCCCACTTGACCACACTTAAAGCATGTAGGGGGACCCCTGCAAACAGGTTTACCTGGCGGGGGCTCTGGCTTCTTCTCAGGGGGAGGCTGGGAACCCTTCCCTTGGTTCCCTTTGGAATTACTTTGGAATTACTTTGGGGCCCTTTCTGGAACTCCGTCTGTTTACCCGTGTCCCCCCCACTCTTCTGCTGGAGACCCTGCCTACCTTTGGCGAAGTCTCCCACATGACCCTTGTGGACCCGGGTACTGACCCAGTGGTCCGCCTCCTCAGCAAGCTTCCTAGGGTTAGTTAGCTTGCTATCAATAAGGTGCTGGCGTAGCTCTGGAAAACAATTACTAGACAAGTGCTCCCATGCAAACAAATCATAGAGCGCTTCAAAAGTATTCACTTGGCTGCCCTTCACCCAACCATCCATGGCTCTGCAAAAGAAAGATACATACTCCACCCAGCTAGTTGCCTCCAGCTTCTTACAATTCCTGAACCTCTGTCTATAGAGTTCTGGGGTCAACCCATAGCTGGTCATCAGGGCTTCCTTCATGTGGGCATAAGACATCCTATTCTCACTGGGCAGTTCTAACAAAGTATCCCTCCCATCACTAACAAAGCGGCCCCACAACCCGCTCCCCAATCTTTCTCAGGGACCCGGTGGGCCAACACTGCCATCTCATAGGCTGCAAACCACTGCCCAATATCTTCATGCTTATGGAAATCCTTAATAACATCCTTGGGGAAATATACTCTTCCTTCTGCAGGCACAGATGGTGCGCTGCCACCAGAGGGATTAATTTCTAAGCTTCTAGCTTTGATCTCCAATTCCCTCAACAATCTTTCATACTCTAATCGTGCTTTCTCTCTTTCCAAGGCTAACTTGTTATTCTCAAGCTCCAGCTTCTTATTCTCTAGGTCCTTTTGACCCTCCATCTTGAGCTTGGCTAGCTCCATTTTATGCATTCTATTTCTCTCCCTGTCCTCCAGCTCTCCTGGGGACAGGCCTTTGGAAGAAACACTGCTGCCTGGCAGGGAAGGTACTCTCTCCCTGCTTGACCCAATGGCCCATCTAGCTGCCCATCTGTATCCTCAGCCTCCTCCACAGGCTCTTCCACATGCTCAGAGGCATTTCTAGCTTCCAACCAGGCCCTCAGCGCCTTTTGGAACTCATCCTTCTTGGTGAGGCCTTGAGTAGTAACTTTAAATTTCCTACAGAAGTATTTCAGCTGTTTCACAGTGTAGGTATCCACCCTCTCTTCCTCAAAATCTAGATCCATAGATGCGTTGGATGCTGGTTTGCTCATGGCAATAAGAATTGGCAGTCTTTAGCAAAAATAACAGTTCCAAGGAAAATAAATTCTACCAAAATGTATGTGGTTGCGTTTGGTCTGCATTCACTAGTAGTGTACACCAATCACTGTATATGAGTCACAAATGCAAGTCCAGAATCCTCACCGCTGACCACCAATGTTAGAACTGGGGGTCTCTAGTTTGCAATGGTTTGCACCTTTGTCCAAATAGGGACCCTTGCTTCTAGTCAGGGTAAGGGGGCTACACTCCTAAAATAAATCTGCTCAACCCTGTGGTAGCTTGGCACGAGCAGGCAGGCTTATCTCAGAGGCAGTGTGTAAAGCATTTGTGAACACATACCGTAATACAGTGAAAACACTACAGATGGACACCACACAGGTTTAGAAAAATAAGTAATCTTTATATAGACTTAACACAAGACCCAAACGACAAAAATCCACAATACAGTATTAAAGAAAATGACTTTTAAATGGTAGAAATAGCTTAGTTCAAAGGTGATGGTAAATGCGACACGTTTCTCACAAAGTACCTTGGATGCGTAACGCAAAACAAACAAAAAGTTCGCAGGGAGGGTGATGCGTCGGTTCCTTGCTTCGGGGGAGGCGATGCGTCTGTTCCTTACCAGAGAGGAGGTGATGCGTCGATCTCGTACTGCGTTGTGGTTGCGATGCGACAAAATGGCGCTGCGATGCGACGATCCGGTGCGATGCGACAAGATGGCGTCTTGGATGCGATGCGACGACGTGAAGGCGATGGGTGCATGTTGACGGCCGAACTGCGAATTCTCTGTAACTTCTGAGCCGCGACAGGCCCTGCGACACGCTTCTCCTGTGATGCGACTGCGATCCTGCGGTGGTGATGAGACTTGCTCGGAAGCAATTCTCTCACAGTATTAATTAATTTGTACTAAAACCTTGTAATGTCTTTATTAATAATGTGCAACACAAACATATTTTATCTAGAAGATGCTTGCCTATGTGTTTTCCACTAATAAGTAATCCTTGTCTAATCCAAATGGCCGCTAAAACGCGGGAATTCTACTGCGCATGTGTCAACCATGTCACATGGTATGACGTCTTTCTTTGCTTGGAGGGAATTTTTTGCTTCTGTGCAGTGTATGCTAAAATGGCCGCTTTAATGTTCTCACATGCTAAAGCTTTCGCATTGCTGCAATTAATAATGTGGTATTCTAAAGCTACTAATGCGGGATAGACATTTATAATTTAATGGGATTAGGGTAGAAGTAGGAGGTATACACTGAAAACATTTATTTTTGATTTTAATAGGTTTCTTCTTTGATTTTCTATTAGTTCGTAAAGTGGGCCTGGGTTGGCTAAACAGCAGCTCGAGAGTCATGTGACCTGCGCATGCGCTCTGAAAACTAACAAAGCAAAGTGATGAAGTCAACTTGGAGGATGTCCAAGGACATGACCCGTTGATCACCTTCGGACTTCTACTGGATGTCCTGTGAAATGATACATTTTATATATATTTTGTAATAATATTGGTGTGAAACGGGTGGGAAATAAAGCAAATGTATTAATTGAGAGGGGCGGGATTCTAAGACAATGGGCTTAAGAAAATTGAACTAAATTGACATGGTGTGAGGATCAACCCCCTGTCCCTGTCCAATCAGAATTAGTGGGCCCATAATTTTGAAACATTAATGGGAGGTACATGGGCATAGAAGGGTATAATAGATATAGAGTTAGCTAATTAGTTAGAGCAGATGGACATAGATGCTGTAGCAGAGAACCAATGCTATTGCAGAACAGAGCAGACTGAATCGCTGTCCGAAGAGGTCGTGAGGTGGGGGCGGCGGACCGTATTAGAGGGAGATGCGGAAGAACTACGAGGAGGAACAAAGTGTCAGAGAGGGGAACAACGCAGGCGTCGTTGGTAGAGAGGTCATCTATCCTGTCCTGAACCAGGTCCGGAGGTCTTGGTCTTCATCCTTTCTTTGGACCCTCTTTCCAACTCCTTGGCCAAGGAGTTTGGTTTTCACACCTTTAGGTAACTATAAATGCGTAATCTTTAGTTTGTACTGCTGTCTCTATCTTCTCCTTTCTGAGGGACCATCATTTGTGATTAATAGGTGACTATAGTGTGCTTCCTCCTTGATATGCGACGAAGTATTATGTGGTTTGTATTTTACTCTGCTAAAAATTTTAGATAAACATTTTTAAAACTTCCTGAGTCAGTGGTTATTTCAGGTGTTTAATGAAATTATGTTTTGTATGATCTCATATCAAACCCAGTTATCAAAGGTCCATTAGTAAGTCATTACTCTTCAATCAGAAAAGGTAATTGGTAGCAGGGATTTTGATAAAGAGTACAACTGACTCCCACCAGCGGTGATTGCTAGTTAGTGTGAATGAATGGGCCCAGGTGAGTATTTAGTGTATGAATGCTTGTTGCTAGTAACCCGCTGGATCAGTTTTCTGGCTATCAGAGGATGGTTATACTTTGTTAATTGGGTAATGAGAATTTTATTTTTATGAACTAACATCCGTTTTTAAAAGTTTTGTTTTATGTTGTCTAGAAATCCCTGGGGAAATTTGAATAGCGGATGGTAAGTGGAAGCCATACTGCAGTGAGGTTATCTGTCAGGCAGAAATAGTACTGAAAAGTTAAGCAGGGCTATCAGTACTTGTTAGGGACTCTGTGTGTGTGAGTGACAGCAAAGGAATACGCTGGTGACATTTTGATGTTATATCACCTAGAAAGGGTAACATTGAAGGAGTAGCAGGTATTTCTGAAGCTTATGTGAAGAGTAAACGGAAGGGTTTTACTCGGAGTGTATGTCTAGTAAACGGAAAGGTTTTACTAAGTGTGAGAAAATCTATCCTTTAATTTAGGGAAACTGACAAGATAGCGAATGTTTTTATGTTGTTACTGAATTTTAATAAGAAGTGTTGAAGAATTAAAGTTTGCGTACGATTTTTGTAAAGGGAGGGTCAGCTGCCGGAGTAAAAGCTGACGTTACAAGCGCCGCGCTGAGATTGGCTGAAACAGCGGGCGTAGAACGAGTCTTGTAAAGGAGGGGTCAGGAGTAATACTGACGTCACAGGTGCCGCGCTGGGATTGGTCGGCACAACGAGGGACAGGGAAGTGCAGATTGTAAAGGAGGGGTTGTCAGATAGAGTGAATAGACGTCACAGAAAAACCGCGCTAGGATTGGTTCCAAGATAATTGTTAGCTTGAATTTGATTGGTTGTCAGAATAAAAGTCGAAATATAGTGGACAGTGGAGATTGTATGTGGAAACACGATCCGACTTTGATAGGAACACGTCCAGACAGGAGATTTTTAGGTTTTGCAGAATATAATTCAATACATAGATATTTACCCAAAATGTACGGAGAAAAGAGAAAATTGTCATTCCTACAAAAGATTAAAAATTATTTTAAGAAGGATAAGCCAATCAAAACTAGGGAAGGAATTCTCATTCCACCAGCAAAAACGCCCGCCTCATTCATGATGATGGAGAGGGGTTATCATACTTGTGTATGGTTAGAAAATTGGATAGAATATACAAAAGAGGACGGAGTATTAGCTTTCCCAGAGAATGGTACTTTCAATGGCAGAATTCTTCAAAATTTAAGAATGAGAATGAATGAATTAGAACCCAGACCAAGATTAACACAGTACAAAGCCCTAGAAGAATGGGAGACAGAAGCATTTGAACGTGATGGACCCAGGAGCAATAGGGGCTATAGGGTATTTTTCCCTAGATACCAGAATGGGACAAGAGAAAGTCAGATGAAACAGTGGAGATGAGCGATGATTACTGAAGGTTTGTATCCAGTATTTATGGCTGATGAGAAGCTAGGGAGCAAATGCAAAGAAAAGACTAAACACATGACAGGGTTTGGAGAATCCGAAGATGAATTCATGGAAGAAATATTAAAGAACCCTCCACCATACCAGGAAGAGTTGGGTGGATGTTCCCCAAGTGCACCTGTTTTGAGACGACCGTTAGTACCTCGAGTACTGCATAATCCACCAGTTAATAGAGTACTTCAGGATAAGGAAAAAGAGGCTTTAGACAGAAACAGAGCAGAATTAATACAGAAAATAACACAGTTGAATGTACATCCTGAATCTCTGACTATACATGTAACCATTGGTCCCATGGTCCCTTTATACGGAGACAAAGTAAATTGCCCGAAGCCTCTAGCTATGACTACACCTATGGATATTCCTAAACATGAAGCTGTAATAATTGATGATCATATCAGTGACTGTGAATCTATGATTTCACTAATGGATTTGCCTATTCGAGAATCCGCAAATAGCACCCCAGAAGAACCACACCTGGTTGCTCAAAGGATGTAAATATAATAACATCTTCAGGAACTAAAAGTGCAACAGTAGTAACTCCAGAAGACTTAGAAAGATGGCCACAAGGAATAGACAGACATAGTTCACCCCAAAGATCTTGGATATTTATAAACTAAAAGTCGAGTTAGAAGAAATGATAGCAGGCAACGTAGGAGTAGATCGTCTAAATACCTACAGTGAAGAAGAACTATTGTTCGTATGTAGGAGCATAACCAGAAATGTAAAAATATTCCATGAAAAGTTAACGGATTTGACCTCAGAGATGGGAATTGAAATAAGGAAGTCAAAAGTGTTGCAGAGACCATATAGAGCAGAATTTACTGACAAAGACTTAGAAAATATGAATACATCTGGTAGAAAATTACAAATTAAAGAATTAATGACAGTCTTACAGAAATGGGGAGAACTGGATAGATGGAAAACTAGATGGACAAAGAAAAAGGAAGAAGCACATTCGAATAGAATGACATCTGAGTATTTATTGAAGGAACAGGAAAGGTAGAACAGATGTATCCAATGCGAGAGGTTCCAGGAGGAGGCTATGTCCATGTCCCATGGAGTAGGCAAGACATTTTGTCATTTACAAATGATTTTCCAAAATTGAGAGAAAAACCAATTGAATGGTACAAGCAGGTTGAGAGGTTTGTGAAGGGTTCAAAGGTTTTGTTAAAGGACCTAGATGGTTTGTTTGACATAGTGGTACCTGCCGATTTATGGACAGACTGTAAAATTACAATCGACTGGCCTAGTGAAGAATATCCTAGGGATCCAAAGACAGGTGACCCATCAAATGATGTGATGAAAAAGTATCACCAGGTAATAACTTATTTGAAAGGGAAAATACCACCAAAAGAAACAGATTGGGTGAAAATAGACAGAACAACCCAAGAAGCAAATGAATCGGTACATGCCTGTTACTGTTACAGGTGTTCAAACAGTATAGCGGTTTTGAAGATATTGGAGACAAAAATATGAGTCAGTTTGTCTATCGATTTGTTTATGGTCTAAAACCAGAGATTTGTCAGATGATTAAGCAACATATGTTATGTTGACAGGGAAAGCCTATCGATGAGATTTTGAAATATGCTAAATATTGTGGGGATGACATTGAGGATAGACACAAGAAACTACAAGAAAAGGTGATGTGGGCTCAAGTGAAAATGGCTGAGCGACAGGGAATTAATTTAGATAATCCAACAGAAAGTCAGGGAAAAGAATCTGGATTGAATGGTGACACAGGAAATGGTGGAAAGGTAAGAGGACGAATGAGTAGAGAAGAGGCTAAAAAGAAATTTCCTTGTCATGGATGCGGAAAGTTGGGACATTGGAAGAACGAATGTAAAAAGATTCAAAATAATAATGGCCCAAATCATAATTTAAATCCACAGACGCAGAATGACTCACAGCAGGGTGTAAGTCCTCAGAGTCAGTTGCCACCTGCCCCTATACAGGGTAATGTAAGCAGAGCAAAGCACGGTACAGACGTCGGATATCAAGGAGGAAATGGTAAGAATGAATATGTAACTTCACAGTTTCTTTTACAGGATGATTTTAATCCATATGATTATCAATGACGGTGCCTAAGAGAGGGGGAAAAAGAGTGCGTACTTGGCGCATCCTTGCCGGTAGATCAGTCAGGTCCATATGTTGAAGGGAAAGTAAAAGGTAATGATATCACCTTTCTTTTGGACACTGGTGCTACCCGTTCTACTATAAGAACAGCAGACATCCCAGACCTCCTTCTCTCTGGAGAAGCTATTCAAGTTGTAGGTGTAGCAAATCAAAAGATTAGAACACCCCTTACCGAACCCATGGAAGTAAGAATCGGAAACTTCCGAGAAATGCACCAATTTGTAGTGTGTGATTCTAGTCCAGTAAATTTATTGGGCAGAGACTTAGGGCCCGATTCTGATGCGGGTTGGAAAAGCTTCCCGACCGAGGGCCTGATTCTGATGCGGTTAGGAAGGCCTCCTAACGGCATTTGCTCCTTCCAAATCGGATCTGGAACGTGTCTTCCCGACCGAGGGCCCAATTCTGATGCGGTTAGGAACAAATGTTCCCATTGAAGTCAATGGGAGTTCAACCAAATCGTATCTGGAAGCATCCGGTTGCATCCTACTCCGCCGGTCGGACTTTCCCGATCCGAGTGGGTCGGACACCATTTCCCAACCGATTCGGTCGGGAAGCTTTTCCAACCCGCATCAGAATCGGCCCCTTACTGTGCAAAATGAACTGCACTATTTGCTGCACACCGGATGGTGTTGCAATACAGACCCCGGATGAAGATCATGTTTACAAATTCATGATAGCCAAGCAAGGTACGGAGGTAGATGAAATGTTCTCCTTGATAACCAAAGATGAATTACCAGAAGAGTTAAAAACTACAGTGAGTTCAAAAGTATGGGATTTTACTGGAAAAGAAGTAGGTCTGATGGCAAACAGAGTTACTGAGGAAATTGGCAGAATGGTGAAACAAGGTATATTAAAAGAAATTATGAGTAGCCCTTGTAATTCGCCAATTATTGGTTTGAAAAAGCCTAGTGGAAAATATAGGATTGTTCGAGATTTACGGAAAATTAACAAAATTGTGGTACCTTGTTGTCCTATAGTACCAAATCCTGCACTAATATTATACCAAATACCATGGAACGCAGAATGGTTTACCGTAATTGATCTGTGCCAAGCATTTTTCTCAATTCCATTGCATCCAGATAGTCAGTATTTGTTTTCGTTCAAATTCGAAAATAACGTTTATGTGTGGAATCGTGTTCCTCAGGGGTACACAGAAAGTCCCTCCATTTTTAATCAGATACTGAAAAAGTGCCTAGAAAAATTAGTAATGCCCAGGAACTCAGTCTTGGTACAATATATAGACGATTTGTTAATCGCATCTAGAACTCATGACGATTGTGTCGCCGACTCAATTGCATTACTCAATCATTTGGCTGAGGAAGGTCACAAAGTATCACCTGAGAAGTTACAATTTTGTACAACAGCAGTTAAGTATTTGGGACACCAAATTGAGAGAGGAAAGAGAAGAATAACCTCTGAGAGAATAAAAATAATTAAGCAAATGAAAATGCCAGTAACACAAAGAGAGGTGAGAATGTTTCTTGGAATAGTAGGATACTGTCGACAATGGATTGTAGGGTTTTCACTAATAGCAAAGCCTTTAATTCAGTTAACCAAAAAGAAAGCAAAGGATCCAGTTGAATGGGATGATGAAAGTGCCAGTGCATTTGTAAAATTGAGAAATGCTTTGTGTGAGGCACCTGCCCTGGGCATGCCTGACTATACAAAAGAATTTACATTATTTTGCTATGAAAGAGAGAGTTGTGCACTTTCAGTCTTAACACAAAGACATGGACTGGACAGACGTCCTCTAGCATATTTTTCTGCTCCATTAGACCCAGTGGCCGCAGCATTGCCAGGCTGCTTAAAAGCAGTAGCTGCTACCTGTATGAGCATTGAACAAAGTGAGTCAATAGTAATGGGACACCCTGTCAAAGTGTTCGTCCCACATGCAGTTGTGATTCTGTTCACAAGAACTAGAACCCAGCATCTTACACCTAGTCGGATGACAAAATATGAGCGAATAATTCTAGGAGCTGAGAATGTGACCATAGCTAGGTGCACAGTTGTAAATCCTGCAACACTATTACCAGATCCATATTGAGAAGAAGTTAGGGACGACACAGAACATGACTGTTTGGAAGTCACAGAGTTGTGTACTAAGCCGCGCCCTGACATACAGGAAATGCCTCTTAAGAACCCAGACAGGGAGCTGTTTGTGGATGGCTCATGCCTAAGGCATGAAGATGGCAAATTGAGTGCAGCTTATGCTGTATGTGAACTTTCTGGAATAGTCGAAGCATCCTATTTACCAGGAGTCAAATCTGCACAAGTAGCTGAATTAGTTGCTTTGATTAAAGCCTCCAAAATTGGGAAAAATCTAAAAGTGACCATATTAACGGACAGTCAATATGGGTGGGGTTGTGCATGATTTTGGCCAACTGTGGATGCAGAGGGATTTCATGACTTCTTCAGGATCCCCAATCAAAAATGGGCAGTTTGTAAAAGAATTATTGGAGGCAATACAATCACCAAAAGAATTGGCAGTGGTGAAATGTGCCGCACACCAGTCAGGAGATGACTGGGTGGTAGCCGGTAACAGATATTCAGACCTAATCGCTCAACACTGTGCCAGAAATAGAATGGCAGTAAACAGAAAAGTCGAAAGAATGGGAATCAGCTGCCAACTTATGCTGTGTTCAACACCTAAAACATGGAATGATGTGAGACGATTGCAGGATGATGCTGAAGAGAGTGAAAAGGATGTTTGGATGAAAATAGGGTGTACCCGAAGAACAGATGATGATGTGTGGGTTTATCCAGATGGCAGACCAGTCATGCCTGATTGCCTAATTTCACACATGGCCAGAATGTATCATGGGGACACACATGTAGGAAGAGATGCCATTATTAGACTTTTCAGACAAAATTGGTACAATCCAAGGTTTAGTGCTGCAGCAGAGAGCCTTTGCCAGAGGTGTTTAACTTGTCAAATGAATAATCCAGGAAGACAAACAGTAGTTGGTCTGGGAAAAATTGGAAAGGCAGAAGGTCCATTTGTGAGATTACAGTTAGATTTCATTCAGTTACCACCATGTAAAGGACTGAAATATGTACTTGTCATAGTGTGTCTGTTTTCAAGGTGGGTGGAGGCTTACCCTACCAGGAGGAATGACTGCATAACAGTTGCAAAACTGTTATTACGAGAACTCGTTTCACGGTTCGGTTTCCCAGTAACTTTGGAATCAGATAGAGGGAGTCACTTCAATTACGATGTAATTCGAATAATCTGTGAAGCATTTAAAATTGAACAAAAATTGCACTGTGCGTACCGCCCAGAGGATTCTGGAGTGGTTGAACAAATGAATGGCACAATAAAATCAAGATTGTCAAAAATGTGTGCATCCACATCGTTAGATTGGCCAGATGCATTGCCTCTTGTCTTAATGGGACTCAGAAGCATTCCTGATAGAAATACAGGATTGAGTCCACATGAAATCATCATGGGAAGAGCAATGAGACAAGCCCATGTACCTGGCAATAAACTGCTGAACATAACTGATGATATGGTTCTAGATTATTGCAAAGCATTGGCTGACCTAGTGCGTTCTGTCTCTCACCAGGTTGGAGAAGACGCAGTTTCCAGGCAGCCTGAACAAGAGCATGATCTGAACCCCGGAGACTGGGTGGTAGTGAAGCATCACACCAGAGAAACGTGTTTATCACCCAGGTGGGGCGAACCTTGTCAGGTTATATTGGTTACAAACACAGCAGTGAAATGTGCAGGTTTACCTAATTGGATTCATGTAAGCCATACCAAAAGGGTGCCAGCTCCTGAAGAGAGAGATCCTCAGTCAGCATCAATAGCTGAGGAAGCAGAAGGTTGTACAGTTGAAGAATCCCAAGTGATAGATTCAGGAGTAGCTGAAGAAGAACAACCGAGCACAAGTCAGGACTGGATACCAGTGGTTGATATACCTGAAGTCTTTATCAAAACAAGGAGCAGAGCTAGATTAGAGGAAATTAGAGAGGACCAGATAGGTGAAGAAGAACAAGCTCAGGATAGGGAGGTTGAAACTATAAGGGAACCTGAGCAGGCCCAGATAGGGAAAGGAAATTGGGCTCAAATTGACAACAAAACAACAAAGTTTGAGCAGGGACAGATAGGTTCAGAAGAACACGGTCAGGCTGCAGAAGTACAGAATGCAATAAGCCCTGATCAGAACCAGTTAGGACAAGAAAATCACGTTCAGGGAGAAGAAAACCAAGAAAACATTGAATATGAAAATATCAAGCAAGAAAACGTCAATCCTGAACAGGGCCAGTTAGCAGAGACTCACAGTCAGGCAACTGAAGAAACAACAATAAGACCTGAACGAGAGCAGATAGAGAGGGAAACTGAAAACAAGGACAAACAATTTGTGCCACACATTAATGTAAATAAAGGAGTATTTGGAAAAGACTCAGAAGGTGAAGGTACAGTGCAAACCAAGAAAGTCAGAAAGGGAGATCATTGGCCTAGTGTTATTAAAAGAGTGAAATATCATATAGTAACACGAAGTGAAGACCCAGAACAAGTAAATGAAGTAACAAGCTTATCTGGACAAACAAGTGGGACTGAAAAACGAAAAAGCAAAAGATTGAAAATCGTGAACAATAAGTTTAAAGGTCCTGATTGGACTTATATAATTCTCGAAGACTGCGAAAGTTCAGAAAATAGTGAAAGTGGTGACGAAGGAACAAGTGCAGAGCTGACTTATGAAAAAGAAGTGAAACCACCTTGATAACGTTAAAGTTTTGAAAGAAAAAGAAAGAAGAGGAATTAAAATGACTGACAACAGAGTTTCTGGGAGACCGAAACGGAAATGTTGTAAAATATGCTGTGCTATATGCATATGTAGTCTGGTAGTGGTGCTTATAGTGTGGTTAGTTGTGATTGTAGCAATTCCTTACCTTATGATAATGGACAAAAAGAATAACAACGATACCAAGGGTAGATAACCTGAAAAGTGATAGAGTAGAAATAGAGCTACGCAAACAAATGATGGACGGAATGCTGAATAAATCATACATTCACCCCCAGTCAAGAGATATGGGTTAAATCCATCATTCTTTTGCTCACCATGCCACCCCAGTTTAGACAAAGCCATATGCAAATCAGTCTTGACCCTGTGCATCATGGGAACAGTCCAGACCGAACTGCCAAGCCAGGTCCTCCCTGGACCGGAAACAAGCATCCTGGGACCGGTTTCTGGGTATTACCCTTCATCAGCCAGGCTAGCTTGAATCCAGTGGCACAGTGAGCAAGGGACCCACGTCTGGGCATACCCATCCCACTTAGGGTGAAAAGTGCTACGCAAACAAATGATGGACGGAATGCTGAATAAATCATACATTCACCCCCAGTCAAGAGATCTGGATTAAATCCATCGTTCTTTTGCTCACCATGCCACCCCAGTTTAGACAAAGCCATATGCAAATCAGTCTTGACCCTGTGCCTCATGGGAACACCCCGAGTGGGACGGGTATGCCCAGACGTGGGTCCCGTGCTCTCCATGCCACTGGAGTCAATCTATCCTGGCTGATGAGGGCTGAAAGCCCGAAACCGGTCCTAGGATGCTTGTTTCCAGTCCAGGGAGGACCTGGCCTGGCAGTTCGGGCTGGACTGTTCCCATTGGGCGCAGGGTCAAGACTGATTTGCATATGGCTGGGTCCAAACTGGAATGGCATGCTGAGCAAAAAAACAATGGATTTAGGCCCAGATCTCTCTACTGGGGTGAATGTACGACATTGTTCTGCATTCTGTCCATCAATTGTTGTTTTTGCATTTGTTGTTTTTGCAGAGTAGAAATAGAAGCTGAAGATGAACCAGATTTTCATCACATTGTAACAGATAATGATACTAGCTTAAATGTCTTTACTAAATTATTGTTTCAGTACGTAGATACAATGGATGTTAGTGATTGTTATGTCTGTATGAAGTTACCTGAATCAGTAGCAGAAGGTTTAACATATCATCATTTGCCTTTAACTTATGGTATATCATGTAGTGTACTAACTAGTTTATTTTATAGAACAGGGAAACTTCAGTATTATTATTCAAATATAGATGTGATATTTTCAGAGGTTCCTATTCGAAAGAATCTGAACCCAGTGCTTAGTAGTCAAGATGCACAATTTATGGGAGAATTTTTCTTAACGATGAAGTAAATAGACATAACACATACATATAGAAGCAATCTAACCTGTTCATTACGTGAAGAAGAAAAGATATTTTTAAACTTAGTTGAAGATAGAAGACAGAATTTCCAAAGAAAGCGTCTGAGCATAAAGCTCACCTTCCACCTTGGGCTGAGAAAGAGGGTATTTATACACCTGGCAAGGCTCAAGCTGCTATGGCTCTAGATTTTGTAAAGACAGGGAAAATTTGTCTTCATAGGTTAAAAACTGAATATAACAATGTTTTTATTGGTACCAGTGAATGTGAACATAATTTCTTAATTCTTGGAGGTTGGGGACTAAAAGGAGGAACAGATTCAGTTTTTCCTGGAATATATTATGTGTGTGGGAATAAGGCTTACTTTAGACTTCCTGCACGGTGGTATGGAAGTTGTTATTTTGGAATAGTTTTTCCAAAAGTATACCACGTAAAAAGAAACACTGGGAGCAATGAAAATAATAGTGAACTAACACGTAGTAAGAGAGCTAGTTTTTCAGAAATTGTAGGTGATATATTTGGTGCATTGATACCTTCAGTGGGAGTAATTCTGAACTCAAGGAGAATATGTAAATTGTCTACAGTGGTTGATCGTTTATCAACGGATACTGCTGGAGGATTTCTAATGATTAATGCGGAAATGGTTGCGATTAGATCTATGGTTATGCAAAATCGACTTGCTCTTGATATATTATTAGCAAAAGAGGGCGGAGTCTGTAAAATGTTGAAAACGAAACATTGTTGCACGTATATTCCGAACAAAAGTACAGAAATCGGAACATATATAAAGAATATTACTAAACTTGAGAAGGAACTGAAACCACTGGAAGTTGATAGTGTATGGGAAAGATTGACAAATAGCATTGTGTCAATTGGTACCTGGTTTACTAAAGTAGGGAAAGGACTTATAGGTCAAATAATAGTACCCTAAGTAGGGATAGCAATAACAGTATTGTCAATAATGATATGGTGCAAATGTTGTAGAAAGAAGGAAACATATAGGGTGACAGGAAGAGGCAAGAAAAGAAAATTTGAAGAGATTGAATTAGAAGACCTGAGAAGTGAAATTTACAAGAAACTGAAGGGAAAAGATAAGAATGGACAGTGTAAAAATGAAAATGTGACTGAAATATGCTAAAGTTGGCATCTGGTTATAGGTAGTTTTGATGGCTCAGAAACCCCATCAGAGAGGGGATTGATGGAGGAAGGACTCACAATGAGACTTGCTCGGAAGCAATTCTCTCACAGTATTAATTAATTTGTACTAAAACCTTGTAATGTCTTTATTAATAATGTGCAACACAAACATATTTTATCTAGAAGATGCTTGCCTATGTGTTTTCCACTAATAAGTAATCCTTGTCTAATCCAAAATGGCCGCTAAAACGCGGGAATTCTACTGCGCATGTGTCAACCATGTCACATGGTATGACGTCTTTCTTTGCTTGGAGGGAATCTTTTACTTCTGCGCAGTGTATGCTAAAATGGCCGCTTTAATGTTCTCACATGCTAAAGCTTTCGCATTGCTGCAATTAATAATGTGGTATTCTAAAGCTACTAATGCGGGATAGACATTTATAATTAAATGGGATTAGGGTAGAAGTAGGAGGTATACAGTGAAAACATTTATTTTTGATTTTAATATGTTTCTTCTTTGATTTTCTATTAGTTCGTAAAGTGGGCCTGGGTTGGCTAAACAGCAGCTCGAGAGTCATGTGACCTGCGCATGCGCTCTGAAAACTAACAAAGCAAAGTGATGAAGTCAACTTGGAGGATGTCCAAGGACATGACCCGTTGATCACCTTCGGACTTCTACTGGATGTCCTGTGAAATGATACATTTTAAATATATTTTGTAATGATATTGGTGTGAAACGGGTGGGAAATAAAGCAAATGTATTAATTGAGAGGGGCGGGATTCAAAGACAATGGGCTTAAGAAAATTGAACTAAATTGACATGGTGTGAGGATCACCCCCTGTCCCTGTCCAATCAGAATTAGTGGGCCCATAATTTTGAAACATTAATGGGAGGTACATGGGCATAGAAGGGTATAATAGATATAGAGTTAGCTAATTAGTTAGAGCAGATGGACATAGATGCTGTAGCAGAGAACCGATGCTATTGCAGAACAGAGCAGACTGAATCGCTGTCCGAAGAGGTCGTGAGGTGGGGGCGGCGGACCGTATTAGAGGGAGACGCGGAAGAACTACGAGGAGGAATGAAGTGTCAGAGAGGGGAACAACGCAGGCGTTGTTGGTAGAGAGGTCATCTATCCTGTACTGAACCTGGTCCGGAGGTCTTGGTCTTCATCCTTTCTTGGGACCCTCTTTCCAACTCCTTGGCCAAGGGGTTTGGTTTTCACACCTTTAGGTAACTATGAATGCGTAATCTTTAGTTTGTACTGCTGTCTCTATCTTCTCCTGTCTGACGGACCGTCATTTGTGATTAATAGGTGACTATAGTGTGCTTCCTCCTTGATATGCGACGAAGTATTATGTGGTTTGTATTTTACTCTGCTAAAAATTTTAGATAAACATTTTTAAAACTTCCTGAGTTAGTGGTTATTTCAGGTGTTTAATGAAATTATGTTTTGTATGATCTCATATCAAACCCAGTTATCAAAGGTCCATTGGTAAGTCATTACTCTTCAATCAGAAAAGGTAATTGGTAGCAGGGATTTTGATAAAGAGTACAACTGACTCCCACCAGCGGTGATTGCTAGTTAGTGTGAATGAATGGGCCCAGGTGAGTATTTAGTGTATGAATGCTTGTTGCTAGTTACCCGCTGGATCAGTGGCGACACGCTTCTTCTCGATGCGTCGCGCTTCCAGCTCCCAACAATACGCAGGCTTCTGCAGACAGAATTCCCAGCAAGGAATTTCAGGGGGGAGCTGGTGGTGAAGTCTTGTGTCCCTGAGACTTCAGCAGGAGGCAAGCACACTTCAAGCCCTTGGAGATTCTTCTTCAAGATGATGAAAGTTCATTAAAAGTTCCTTCTCCTTTCTGTGGCAGATAAGAAACCACTGCAGGCCAACCCCAGAAAATAGCACAATGGCACAGGGGCAGTCAAATCCTTCAGCTTCCTTGGTTCTTCTCCTTGGCAAAGGTTTGTCTTGATTCCCAGAAGTGATCTAACGTTTTGGGGTCTGGGCCCCAATATTTATACTCAAAAAGTCTTTGTTCTCTGAAGGCAGAGAGTGTGTGTACCTGGCCAAAAACAGTTCTGTCCACACTGGTGCAGCTTCCTGGCAGGAGGTGGTGACAGCATTGTTGAAAGCAGACCCGGCCCAGGTAGCTGAAAGGAAATCTCTTCCCCCTACTCTCTATTCTATGAGGGCTCAGGGGAGTGAAAGGAAATCCCCACCCCCTACTCTCTATTCAGCCAAGGTCCTATTCAGCCCAGCCCTGACCCATCAGACTGCTGGAGCCCAAGCCCTCCTGTCACTCACAAACCAGACAAGCAATACACAACCTAGCAGAGGCAGGCTGGATGGTTAGGCAAGAAAATACCTACTTTCTAAAAGTGGTATTTTCAAACACAGAATGTAAAAATCACCTACACTAAAAGATGTATTTTAACATTCTGAGTTCAGGCATACTAAATTCGTTTTTCTACGATGTTCCCTTGGTCAGTTAGGATTATAAGATGTTATAATCAAACTGCCCATTCTGGCCTATGGGGACAGGTAGCCTTGCAATAGTGAAAAACGAAATTGGCTATAATTCACTATCAGGACATGCCACACACACCAGGGCATGTCCTACGTTTTACTTACAATGCACCCTGCCCTTGGGCCTACCTTAGGGGTGGCTAACATGTAGAAAAGGGAAGGTTTAGGGATTGGTAAGTGGGTGCACTTACCAAGTCGACATGGCAGTACTAGACTGCACACAGGCTCTGCAATGGCAGGCCTGAGACATACTTTACAAGCTGCTTCTGTGGGTGGCACAACCAGTGCTGCAAGCCCAGCAGCGGCATTTGATCTACAGGCCCTGGGCACACATGGTGCACTGTACTAGGGTCTGACAAGTAGATCAAATAAGCCAATCATGGAGTCACTAATTCATTACAACAATTTACAATAGGGAGCACCTGCACTGTGGCACTGAATAGCTGTGGCACAGTGCCCAAAGCATCTAAACCAGCAACAACATATCAAAAACAGAGGAGACAACAGCGAAAAATGGAAGGGAGACTCACGCCAATGGTACCAGGTCTAACAGAGGTCAAATTGTTCATTAAAATGTACTCTATTTTTTCTAAATTGTTATGGGATTTTTTGTGTTGTATTCTCACTTTATTACTGTTGGTGTGCTGCATAAATACTTTACACATTGCCTCTAAGTTAAGCCTGACTGCTATTGTGCCAACCTACCAGAGGGTTAAGCACAATTTAATTTAATGACTTTTTGTGGTCACCCTGACAGGGATTGTGGCTGTTGCTTGAGAAGTGCTCACAACCCCCCTCAAACAACAACCTAATTACTCACAGGCCTCCACTCCCTGCCTCAGTTTCCTGCCAGAGACAGCTTTCTAATTGACAGTAAACACTCAATTATCTTTAGGAAGGCTTCAGTGCTTAATGTGTTTGTTTACTGAACCTTCAGTTTAATGCGAAAGTCTCCCTTGGAGACAACCTTCTAATTGACAGGAAACACTCAGTAATATTACAGATAGTGGCAGTTCCTCCTTTAGGGCGGAGGAGCATCCCTCCCACCCCCGCTGTCAGTGCAGCAAACACAAATAAAATAGTAATAAAATGGTTTTGTTGCCATTTTATCATAAAGCGTGCAGGTGCCAGTGTGTAGGCGGGGTGGGGCCATTCCTGCTGTTTGACAGCAGGGACGACTCTGCCTAAAGTTTAAAGTGCGCAAGTCAGATTGGCCTGCTGTCTTGTGACAGCCAGCCCAACAGGCACATTCCAGGCTTCTCCAACCAGAGTTGTGCTATAGAGTTGGCTGGAGTACAGACACAAGGCACCAGTCTCAAAAGGAGCGCTGGTTTAGCCTGCTCCAACCAATCCTGGCAATTCTCTTATGCTGATTCCTATTATAAACAGCATGAGAGCAGATCCTGGATTGGTTAGGTTGGGGCTGGGGCTCTGCTCTGGGACCCACATTCGGAGCCATGGTCTGACGTCTTCATACATTTTTAATTGCTGGTTTTCTCCCATGGTTCTGGCTGTGAGTGCCGGACTCTGTGTCAGGTCCTATCTTCTGGCTCTTGGCTCGGGAAGAGCTCGGTACAAAGACAAGAAAAACTGAAACCAGGACTGTCTGGCATGCCACATAAATCCCTTCAAGCACACTGAATCGTGTCCTTGCATCCAGCTGAGCAGTTCAGCTCCTAATTTTATTCAGCAACATCTAAAGCTTGTTTGTGCATGGCCCCGGAAAAATCCTACTGAATGTAATGCCAAACAGCAATTGGCAGTTAGAAGAAAAAACAATTTAAGTTAAAAAGCACACAAGCACATAACAGAAAAGAGATTCAAGCCAGAGGGAACATAAGTGACTTGTTGTTAGAAATGGGGTTTCTGGTTGTCAGAGTATGCACCCTGTTCAAGCAGGAACCACCACTCTAGTCAGGGTAAGCTAGCTGCACACTAAAAGATAACCTGTGCTCACCCTCTAGTAGCTTGGCACACAGCAGTCAGGCTTATTCCAAAAGACAATGTGTAAAATATTAGTGCAACACACACACAGTAACACAATGAAAACATCACAAAAATACTCCACACAGGGTTGAACAAATAGACAATAATTCTATTAGTACAACAAAATCAAAATGACAAAAATCCAATAAGTAGAGCCAGAGTTATGAATTTTTAAAGATTAAATCAAATTATAGTGCTTAGAGTCATAAAGCGCCAACCGGGGATGTCTGGTCGAGCTAGACAGGGGTAAATCCAAAGTTCAGGCCGACCGTGATGGAGGGCAGGTGGAAGACAGGACTCACACAAGCTCCGCTGAAAAAGTACCTTGGCTGGAGGGAGCGTCAATGTTGAAGAGTTGATGGGAGGAGCAGAGGAGGCGATGCGTCATCCAATCCACGCAATCGGTGAAAGCTTTGTCGGCAAACCCCTTTTCAATGCTGGCGATGCGTCATTGTCGAGCCCCGCAGTTCATCAAAGCAGTGTTGTCGAGTGGCAGTTACGGTGGCGTTGAAGGGCGACGCATCGGTTCCGAATGGTGCAGAGTCATCGAATCGTCGGTTTTGATGGATTAGCATAGCAGAAACTGCTTCTCAAGGGCCCTGGACTGGATTGGCACCACTTGGCAGGGAAGGACTCACGGATGGCAGAGTACAGGTGCTGTTGCAGGGTTGAAGGAAGTCTTTGATGGCCCTGAGAAATCAGAAAAAGGGGCAAGCAAGCAAGCCCTTGGAGTCACTTTGGGTTCAAGTGAGATGGGTCCAGTCCTTGTCCTCAGCAGGGCAGAGATCAGTAGGCAGCAGGGGAGCACAGCAAAGGAGAAAAGCAGTTCTTCCAGAGCTGCAGTCAGGCAGAGTGGCAATTCTTGTAGCATAGCAGTCTTTACTCCTGGCAGAGTTCTTTACCGGTCAAGCGGTATACTGTCTTGTTAGGGTCAGAGCCCCAGTACTTATACCCAGTTGTGCCTTTGAAGTGGGGTGACTTCAAAGATGGGTGTTTGAAGTGAACCCAGGTCCTTTCTTCCCAGCCCTGGCTCCAGACTACCATTGGGGGGAGGGGTAATTAGCCATTTGTGTGGGAAACAGGACACTGCCTATCCAGGTGTAAGTGTCCGCTCCCCCCTCTCTTCCTGCCCAGGAAGAGCTATCAAAATGCAGATGAATGCAGATGAGTTCTCTGTCACATCTACCCTTCTTGTGTTTGTTGCTGTCTAGAGGGAATGCACAAAGTGTAGCTATCACCCACCCCAGATGTGTATTGGAGACAGGCTGCAGGCACACAGAGCACTAAGAGCAGGGAAATGTCCACTTTCTAAAAGTGGCATTTCTAAAACAGTAATGTTAAATCCAACTTTACCAGTAATGAGGAATTATCATTACCATTCCAAAGATATAAAACATGATGCAGCTACTCCTTTCTAATCAGGAATTACATCTTAAAAGTGTATTAAGGTATTCCCAATGCTAACCTATGAGAGGAGAAGTGAAAAACGAATTTGGGTGTTTGTCACTACTAGGACATGCAAAACTTATCAGTAAATGACCTACCTTTTACTTACACAGCCCCCTGCCCTGTGAGCTACCTAGGGCCTCCCTTAGGGGTGACTTCAGTGTAATAAAACGGGGTTTTAAGGCTTGGTCAAGCGTTTTAAATGCCAAGTCGAAGTGGCAGTAAACTGCACACACAGACCCTGCTGGGACAGGCCTGAGACAGGTTTGAAAGATTAGTTGTGTGGGTGGCACAATCAGTACTGCAGGCCCACTCGCTACATTTAATTTACAGGCCCACTCGCTACATTTAATTTACAGACCCTGGGTATATGGTATACCACTTTGCAAGAGACTTACAAGTAAACTAAATATGTCAATTGAGTATAAACCACTGGTACCATGTTTAGGGAGAAGCACATGCACTTTAGCACTGGTCAGCAGTGGTAAAGTGCTCACAGTCTTAAAGCCAACAAACTAAAGGTCCAAAAAGGAGGAGTAGGAAGGCAAGATGTTTGAGATGACCCTTCAGAGTGGGCCATTTTCCAAAACCTGTGTGGCGCAGTCCACGCTGTGTGATGCACAACATGGACAGAGAGTGCAGTTAGTATTGGAGTGAAGGTACTACAGGAAAGGAAGTAAACCGAGGGTGCTATGCATGCAGCTGCATTGAGGTAAGTAAACGTCAAAATGTTTTAACATTTAATTGTAACTTGAAAGCGTTAAGATCAGCGATTTAGTTCCTGTTTATTTTGCATGTGTTAATCTTGCATAGTTGCCTTGCCTAACAGTTTCAGCTATTTTAAGGATGTTGTTTCTGTATTTTTTATGTAGCACATTATTCTGGTATAGTGCATACTTTGATCTGAGTCGCACCACATGTTTATAATGGGCAACAATTGACAGCACAGGAGCGGAGGCTGAAGGCACTGAGAGTTTCTAGCAGTGCCTGTCAGTGAGTGAAAAGGGTGTTCAGAAAACATGATAGCCATCCAATCGTTGGCCGTACAGGGCAATGGTCACGTATTCCAGTCGTAATCGTGATTCTGTGAAAATGGGTGTGATGGGGTACACTTTTTTCAAAATAATGATGAGGTAAAAGACAATGCAGTGCTCACTACTTAAAAGTCATCCCTAACTTTTACCCAAAAACTTTCAAATGTCACCAGCTGCCACTGGTTCTAGAAGGCTTCAGAAAAATACTTGCATGACAGACTATAAATACAGCTTCTTCAATCTGTTTTGGGAGAGAGCTGCGTCTCTCGTCAGCACCATCCTTGGGTTTTGAGCCCTACTGCCTGCAACAAGAATAACCTGGACATCTTTGCCTTGAAGCTGGGGACTAGCTACCCCTCTTAGAACTCAGGGGCATATGTGCAAGCCCCTATCGCCACCACAGCGTCACTTTTTCCGATGTTGTGGTGGTGATAGGGGCTTAGCCTTATTTACAATGCAGCGTTAAGCCACTTTATGTGGCTTAACACTGCCTTGTAAATAAGGCCACCTTTCAAGCTATGTTTAGCGTGAAAGGGGTGGGCAGTGGGTGTTGCGGTGGGCGTTCCACCGCAACACCCATTGATTTTGACGCTGCCCCCTATGTACAAGGGCAGCGTAGATAGGAGGCAGCACCAAAATTAAGACCTAGGAAAAGCTGGTCTTAACTTGGCGAAATGAGGAGAAATGCATTATTTCTCCTCGTTTTTGCTTTTTTCATGTTTGCTGCCTTGTGCAGCACACATGGAAAAAGCAAACTGCCATGGATTGTTTATGTACAGGAAGGTCCCCCTTCCTGTACATAAACAATCTGTAAAAAAAATGCCATTTTGTAACTTTCATGTGTGCTGCATGAAGCAGCACACAGAAAACTGACAAAATGGCAATTTAGGATTGTTTATGTGCAGGAAGGGACACCTTCCTACACATAAACAATCCTCCCCTGCACACAGATACCCTTGCACTATGGGTGCAAGGGTGCCTGCATTGGCGCTACACTGCTATGTGTAGCGCCAGCGCAGGTGGAAAAGCAAGGCTGCACCATATCCTTGTAAATACGGTGCAGCCTTGTGTTTCAGAAATGGCAGAGTGAGGCGTTAAGCCATGACGGCTAACGCCTCACTCCTCCACTTCCTCGTACATATGATCCTCAGTCTCTTTGAGACAGCTTCCAAAATCCTTGAATCCTGGAATCTGGTTGATCAGGCAGCAATCCCTCTTGGAACCCTGTCCCTTCGAGACAGCCTCCAACAAACTTGAACCCTGGAACCTGGTCAATCAGCCAGCAACCCCTCTTGGAACTCTGTCCCTTCGAGACAGATTCCAACAACCTTAAACCTAGGCATTCAACCATAACCCCTCTTGGAGCGCCATCCTTTCGAGACAGTTTCCAACAACCTGGAACCTGGTCAATAAGCCAGCAATCTCTCTTAGAACTCTGTCCCTTTGAGACAGACTCCAGAAAACCTGAACCCTGGAACCTGGTCGATCAGCTGGCACCGCCATCCCCCCATTGCCTTGACTTAAACCATCTTATCACCGTTAGACTCTCCAGCTATTCCAGCCCTTTACACGGACATCAGGTTAGTACACTAACTGGGTAGTTCTAGTTCTGTAATCCCCTTTTTCTTCAAGGACACCCTAGCAATTTGAGTTTGAATAAGAAAGTCTTGAATAAAGGAAAAATGCTAGTTCTGAGAAGTAACACAACATTAAGGACAGATTAAAATTGTGGGAATTTTCTGAGCAAAGGCTAAAGGATACGCAGTCATGATTTAGCGTAGGGGGTCTGTGCTCAAGGGCCCTTCACATAGACTCGAATTTCTTATAGTAATTCTTGGTTGGTATGTTTCATTAATAACTCACACCTTAGGCTCAATATAAAGCATTTATGTATGGTTATCTGAATTGATTGTGGTCTTGATGCAGGGTACTTATCATGACTGCAGGAGTGTGCATTGCCACTAGAACTTGAAGGGGCCTGCACAGAAGGATTAATACCCACCTGCCATCCTGTACACAGGAGCTTCGATTTACACCAGAACCATCTCTCTTTCTCTCTCTCTCTCTCCAACCTTCCTTCTCCCCAGTAGCAGTCATCTTTTCTGACACTAAGGGGCCGATTACAATGTCAGTCCAAAAGCCTCCAACCACTGCTCGGAAGCTTTCCGACCACCGTCGGTTGTGGTCCAACCGTTGAATTATGATGTCGACGGTCAGAGTGTAAACCAGCCAGTCATTCAGATGCGGTTCTGGCCAGTCGGAACCGCACTGTAATCCCCTATGGACGGCGTTTCCACCGTCGGGATTACCATGTCGGTTTTTAACAGCCTTTCCGTGCCGGTCTTTCCGAAACAGAAAGGCTGGCGGAAAATTACTTTGAGGGCCCCTAGCAGGGCTCCCTTGCATCCGCAGCCTACGGTTGGGGGCCGAAACGGTACCCAGGGTGCCCCCCTGTAAATTCCTGCACTGTGTGGCAGGCACCATGGGGTGCCTGCCACAGGGTGAAGGGTTTTCGACACCCCCCATTTCCCTATGGTAGCTTGTGTTACGGTTGGTGTACGGACGTAAAACAAGCTCCCATAGAGAAATGGTATTCGGTCGCATCGTAATTATGCGGTCGGAACCGCAAATAGGAGGTCGGTCAATCCCGAGACCGCAACAGTGTCGGTCGGAGGCAACTCCGACCAACATCGTAATGAGGCCCTAAGGATTAACCTCAAGTGAAAGATCTTTGCTTCCACAAAAGTCCCGGAAATTCAGGTGAGTGGCCCTTAGCATGACAGTCTGCTTCTTCTGAACAATTCAAACTGTCACTTTCTAATGCTCTTGTCATTGAGGTATATTCAAGAACACCCCTCGGGGGTACAAAACACAATAAAAGCCAATTTATACAATATGTCCCAACCCAATGAGTTTGTTGGAGATGTTGGTCTGAGCAGAAAGGAATGTGCATCACCAATATAGCCTACAGAAATGGACACAAGGTCAGTAGTATGGTGGGGCACTATCTGAATAGAAATACTGACTGTGTCTATGGACATGCCAGAGAGGTAAAGAATGGAATTCTGATGTTTTGAAAGCCAAGCGGCTTGTGCCCGCATGAATAAGGCAAGTAGTATGTTTACCATCAATGTTACAATTCATGTAGGGGCCCTTCTGATGTACTGGTATTATAGTATATATAACACAGTTGGAACCTCTTGGGCTGTCCTAAAATTTAGGGTAAGGATTCTGAGCAATGTGATGATATCCTGTTTAATTAGATGCAGTCTTGGGCAATCTTGTTTCCAAAGACCCAGCTGACCACAAGCAAAGAAAGATGTCTTTCCTCAGGCCCTTATGTTTCCCCTTCCAATTCTTCTACCTCCCTCTCCTCTTTTGCTCTCTCCCCTATGTGGGGCTCCTCGTCCCACCCCTTTAATTGCCCACTGCACAGTTTGCAATTTCATAGACATTAATTTCAATTCAGCATTCTCTTTCTTTTTCTCCTGTGAGGCTACAAATTGATTGGCGACTCACCAATTCTACTAGCTTCGTAGTTTGCAATCCAACACATATGGTGATCAACTGACTCAAGATTCAGTAATAATCCCGGCACAAAAGCAGCAATAACAGTATTCTTTGCCATCTCTGTCGGACGGGCTACATGCAAATCCCCAACAAACACATCTATAAATCTTTTCAAATATGCAGCTTGCGCCTCACCATTATTTTGCTTGTAATTTGAGATCTTAGTCCAATCGGTTTTCACAGGGCATTCCTCTGCAATCACATTCAGCAGAGCATCTTTCAGAGCATTCAACTACTCATCATTCCGAGGGGTCATTTTAGGCCATGGCACTTTTTCCACCAGACTGTCTCTAACCTCCCTCAGCACCACCAATAGTAATAACTGACTCACTTCTGCCTATTTGGGTCTATATACCTCAAACACACTTTATTTCTTCCCAGAACTGGGGAGGATTTTCCCAGATGTTTGGGAATTATTTCTTAATACTCATCAAATATTGGGCAGTCCGAGCGACATGGGCCACAACCCTGCTCCCAGCCACAGGATTCTACCTTAAAGAGAAAATGAAGGAGAAGGGTGTACTCTTATCATTGGCGTTACTTGGATGGGGAAAGTGGGGATGCCTTCTAGACAGCAGTCCTGCGGTCTGTTGCAAGTTTTGAAGGGTGATCATACGACCTTTATTTCGTCAGTCCCTACACCCTGGGGGCAGAAGGTGCACCTGCTCTGGACTAATCCAGAGTAGTGGAATCAGCCCCCAACCTGGTTGATATACTGCCTGCCTATCCCTCTGCATTGCTCACTTACACATTACCACCTTGTGCTCCAGCTGGAAGCGGTCCAGCATGCTCTTCTTCTTTTCCAGGTGCATCACCGTCTTCACCCCAAGCCCCATCTGCTGGCACGGGGAACATATGCAACAAATCCTCCTCCCTTGTGTCCTATTTCTCTTTCTCCTGTGGTTCACTGATCTGGGTGAATAGATAGGGATGAGGCGCAGCAGTTGTAGCACAAGCCCTAACTCTGTCCCTAAGGTGGCTAATTTGGTATCCTAACTTTTCTTGAGTATCCTTCATACGCCAGACTTGGGATTTTTGCTTGAATTTGTGTTTTTCCTCGTGCAATTGTATAAATATTGGCCATTGTTTGGCATCTATTCCATTCTTCTGGTCTTTTAGTTTCTTCTGTAAATTAGCCAATCTTTCTATATTGAAGGTACCATGTTCTGGAAAGGACTTCTTCCCATTCTCATTAGTGAGTCCTACCCAATCTTATAAATATTTGCACATGCATTTACCATATTGTTGGTACATAGCCCCGTTACATGGTGACTTGCTATATTTACTGTTGTTTAGGATGCCCTGAAAAACACCTAGGGGCCGATTCCGATCTCGGCCGGTAGTGCTCCGAATCGGATTCGGATTTACCGGATCCGATTCGGAGCCCTGTTTCCCGACCGAATCATACGCGGGTCCGGCCGAGCGAGTACGTTGCAAGCACCCGCGAAATCTCCGACCGACTCGAACGCGGCTTCAACACGCTCCGACCGACTCGCATGGACACAACTCGCACCGCGCTATGGAGACGTATCCCGGCCGGGTAAGTACGATGCGCGCCGCGAGCAGTCCGACCGACTCGCGCCGTCCGGCTCGAAAAAGCTGTCGGAGCCGGACTTTGGGGGTCCGCGTCGGACCCCTGTACGCGTAGGCGCACGAGTCGCACACAGGGGGACCCATGGGTCCCCCTACCTGTGCATGTACGCCACGATGCGCATGGACGCGTACACGCTGTAGGGGGCGCCTTGTCCGCCTCGCACCCATTGAGTCAATGGGAGCCCGCGTACGCGTTGTATGACAGGCTCCCATTGACTTCACTGGAGTCCGACCGACTCGAGTCCGATGGCATGCGTGCGCATCGTACTCGCTCGGTCGGACTGCCAGAGTCCGATTCGGTCGGAAATCTCTCCGGGTCCGGCTTGGTCGGAGAGATTTCCGTCCGGAATCGGAATCGGCCCCTTAGTGTAGGAATCAGGGGAGAATGGAGGGAAGCAAAGGACCCCGCATTGTGGCCACAGTTATGGGTGAGGGGGAAGCAGGGAGCTAAACAACCCCAACAACGAGAGCACGAGAGTAGTAAGCAGCTTGTGTGTGTGCATCATGATTACCCTAAGAACTTGTGACTGCATTCCAGTGAGAATTCCAAATCTAATGAGAATGGTGGCCTTTTTGGGCACTGCTGGCTATAAAAGGCATGCTTTTGCCATGAATTACCACTTCCTATTCGCACTCACCTGAAGGAAGCAGCACCTTCAGATCCAGGTGGAGCCTTTGGGGGTTTTCTGGTGTTCTGACTCCTGCAGCTGCTTTGGCAGAATCCAGACCTCGTCTTGACTGCAAACTTTAGAATGACCTGCAAAACAAAAAAGGACAAAAAAAATCAATAAGCAGAAACACTCCAAAACAAAGTACAGTAACGGGCGCACACAATGCAAGATGGGAAGTACATTTACTATTATTAAGACTTGAATCCGGGAGGGGGTGTTCTATCGTCAACAAGTTAAAAACTGAAAAGAGAAAGAGATAATAGTTAAAACTGTGTATGTGTTTGTGCAATCTTAGGACACTTTGTGGACAAATATTGGAAAGCATATGCCTTAGATATTTAGGAAGGGAAGCAGAGGAGAAGTGAGGGAAAGGGGAAGGAAATGGGAGAAAAGGGGAGGAAAATATGTGAATTTAGCAGCTATTATAATGGGAAACTGTAGTACAATGAAAGGAATTATGTTAGTGCTTAAATTTGCAATGACTCACTGATTTAAAAAACTATGTGGTTCAAAAAACCAGGAGTATGTTAACCTCTCAGTAGAGATTGTCTTCTCATAAGGGCTAGGCGGCCACATAGGAGTGCATGGCAAATCTGCATGAAGGCATTGTCCCAATGCCTGGAAGTATCTTCTCAACATGGTTTCAGTCATGGGTGGACACTGCATTGCCTGCTACATGAGTCAAATATTCTAGATGTCTTCTTCAGATGTTTCCCTGTGCAGCAACTTTTTGGTGACACATTTCAGCTTTAATTTCTGTGAGCCACTTCAGACCTCCAAGAGAGAAAGAAATAAAGAACATAGGAACACCATATGCTTTCAAAACAATTGTAAGATATAGTGCCTCCAAAACAGTATAATTAGCATTGCAAGCAAACGTACACTGTTGATTATGTGTAACGTGTAACTGACCCAAGACTTTGATGTGCATGTGATGTGCTTCTGACCAACCACAATCAGTGTTCTAGAATTGGACATACCTTTTGCTAATGAAAAAACTGTTATTGTGATGAGGTGTATAACCTACTGGGCTTTTTGAAGGGCGTATTATGGCAAGTAACTCAGTTGTAGTTGTAGGTTTAGAGCAAATGGGTCTGGGATGGTTGAATTTGATCCTGACCGTATTGTATTGTTTATGTCCACCTAGGAGAACACGGGAGTCTGCCTACCAGAAACACAAGCCACAACTCAGAGATGTAGAACGAAGGTAGCTCTTAGTCTGGAGAACCAGAAAGATGGCTAGCCATGCATAACATCATTTCTCCATCTCTTTCCTCCAGAGGATTCACCATTGCAGGAGACCAAGAACCAGACCCAGACAAGTTTTTTCGTGCATGTCCTACACATATTCTCTTCTCCTCACTCCAGGATTCCACATTGTGCCCTCTGTCTGTATTGGTGGCAAGGTGAAGTTCTATGGGGCAAGGTGCGAAATAAAACATGATTTCTACAACTCCTGCAATAGAAACAAGGTGACTCCCTGACAGTTTCATAAGCCTCGATTGTCATACCACTAGAGCACCAGATTCCAGAGGGTTTTATCCTGTCAAATTTAGGAAAGATGTTGCAGGACTTGCAACAGAAAATTAGAGGATTTTCAAAAATAGAAAATCAGTGGCTCTGGCAGCAAAGAGCGTGTATGTTCTATAACACACAATGGCTACAATATTCATGGCGCTTTTAGAGGTACTAGGCATCTTGCGTTCTCACCAGTCACAGCAGTGCTCATTGATTCTTCACAATACTTTCCCATACTACTGATTACTCTGAAATGGGATGTAGGAGATCCCCAGAAGTTAAATATGTTCTTGTTGTAAGGTGATATAGATTGTTTTGTAGACTTGCAGCTTTTTTGACACAAGTCCAGAGTAGCCTTCATCTTCTCCTGTCTAACTTCAGATGTGGAAGCTTAGACAGTTCTGATAGTGATCTGCAGTAAGAATTGTTTAATTTTAATGGGTAACGCAATAGCTTCTTTTACAGAATGACTTTGGAAATAAATAGATGTATTCTTAGTTGTCTGCATTCATGCTACCCTCATATTTTCAGAAACCACGACCAATCACATATTCCATATGTTGTGGACAATGTCTGAAAATACCCTATATGCGAAGACAGAGAGGCTCCATTTTGACACCTACATCGTAGAGTTCTTTGTTATCTCACTCAATGCTTTAACCATGGACACTGGTAGAGTGTCCATCTCCACAGTCAGTACTTTAGGTACAGAGTTGTCATGGCTTTGTAAAACATTACCACTGTTGCATTGCAGAATAAGTTGCACAGATTGTGTATTATTCTGTGAAAATTATTTTTTACTGGTCTGCCAAAGCTGAAAATACTTTTCAATCCCTAAAGACCAGATTCATGTATTTGCTAATCTCTACACCTTCCGATACTATATAACCCCACTTGGGGAACTGGAATGTTTCTAACCTGGAGGCATCCTAAATCACGACAGCACCATGTAGTGGCATTTTTTAAAGAAACTAATGGCCTTATTTAGAGTTTGGTGCACAGGGTGCTCTGCCACAAATGTGGCAGAGCACCCTGTGCGACAGACATTGATTCGCCCTCTCCGCTTAAAGTTGAGCGGACAGTCATGCTTCCGCTAGCCAAGCCTTAGACCAACAGCCCCACAGATATTGGGCTGTCACTCTCAGAGCATCAGATTGTTCGCCCATATACTTCAGACATTTTCACATACTTCTTTAATGTTGGAACTGCAGGAAAAGCCTAGCGGTCCCGAATAGGAACAAACTAACAAGCACTGGCAATGTCAATAGCTCTGCCATATAAATGAAAGTACTTCTCAGTCATTGATGGGTTTAGGCACTCAATAATGTATCATACATGCACTTTGTCACTCTCACTTGCGCTCATCTGTCCAGTCATTCACACATTGGCTCATTCTTGCACTCATCCACTTACACACCTGCAATAAAACACACACACAAACTCGACAACATATGCATGGTAGACATATGCTTGCAATAGCAAATACAATTAAAACAACACAAGGATGGCTGTCTTGCAATGGTTTTTTGTGCATAGTGTGTCTTTGCTTTGAAGTTACAGCAAGGACAACACACTTTGAATCAAAATGTTGACCATCTTTGTTAGAAATGGGGATCTCTAGTTGGCCGCGGCTGGCGCCGAGCTCCAAATAGGGATCCTTCTTCCTAAGTCAGAGTAAGGGGGCTACACCTTTTGATAACCCCTGCTCAACCCTGTGATAACGTAGCACGAGCAGACAGGCCTATCTCAGAGGCAGTGTGTGAAGCATTTATGACCATACACAATAACACAGGAGAGACGCTACAAACGGACACCACAAGTAGTTATAGAAAAATAGTTATCTTTATATAGACTGAACACGAGGCTAAAAGCACTCAAGGAGCCACAATGCACACAGTTACAGATTCACTTCAAAAGCAATAAAGGCACTCGAAACGGGGGTGGAACGGACTTAGTTCGGGGCCGGGGTCCACGCAACCCGGTGATGCACAATGTATCTGAGATGTAAAGGGGCACGGCACGCAGCCTCACAAGGAAGCCGCGGTGATGACAGGCGGACTCGCAGCGGCCACAGCTCCCGGCTGTAGTGGTCCACGGCGTGCACTCACGATAATCCTGGGACGGGGCTTAAAGGCGGGCACCCAGCGGTACCCGCAGGTGGTAACAAGATCCTGGAAGTGGTGACTAGTGCGGGCACTCAGTGGCACAGCTCCTCAGCTGCAGCGGCCCACAATAGCGATAGCGATGATTCTCGTAGGACGGCAAACGCGGGCACTCAGCGGCACAGCTCCTCAGCTGCAGCGGCCCACAATAGCGATAGCGATGATTTCCGTAGGATAGCAAATGCGGGCACTCAGCGGCACAGCTCCTCAGCTGCAGCGGCCCACAATAGCGATATCGATGATTTTCGTAGGATGGCAAATGCGGGCACTCAGCGGCGCTCCTCAGCTGCAGCGGCCCACAATAGCGATAGCGATGATTTCCGTAGGATGGCAAATGCGGGCACTCTGCGGCACAGCTCCTCAGCTGCAGCGGCCCACAACAGCGATAGCGATGATTTCCGTAGGATGGCAAATGCGGGCACTCAGCGGCACAGCTCCTCAGCTGCAGCGGCCCACAATAGCGATAGCGATGAATTCCGTCGGATGGCAAATGCGGACACTCAGCGGCACAGCTCCTCAGCTGCAGCGGCCCACAATAGCGATAGTGATGATTTCCGTAGGATGGCAAATGCGGGCACTCAGCGGCACAGCTCCTCAGCTGCAGCGGCCCACAATAGCGATAGCGACTTTCAGCCCGCGTTCCCCGCAGTAGAACCAGAGGCTCTGGAATTCTCAACAGAGGCCTCACCTGCGGGTAGAATCTCCCTCAAATAGGAGTCCAGACGGCTGATGGGTGAAGTCTAATGTCCCTGAGACTTCGGCAGGAGGCGAGCTCAAATCAGGCCCTTGGGTAGTTGCTTCAGCAAGATGGATGAAAGTTTCAAAGTCCTTTCCCTCTAGTTACACGGACAGAGGTTCGTCTTGGCATCCAGAAGTAACACACTCCTGGGGGTTTTCGCACACATCTTTATACCCCCCTCGCCTTTGTTCTCTCCAAAGTCACAAGTCACTGAACCCAGCCAGAACCAGTTCGGGGAGGTCCTGGGGGCACGTTGTTTACGAGGCGGCATCCTGCCCTTTAGGAGAGGGGGTCTGCCATCAGACGCACCGTGGGAGGGGGAGCCATCATTCACCTTGCCAGGCACAGCCCTGCTCAGATCAAAGGGTCACCCACCCCCATACTCCAGCTGCAGATCCCTCTACTCGACCCAGGTCGGGTTCAGCCTACCCTGTCCCTCCAAAACCAGAAGGCCAATACATATACCAGCAGAGCACACTGGAAGACTTAGGCAAGAAAATACCCACTTTCCCAAAGTGGTATTTTCAGACACAGAATATAGAAATAACCCTCACTAAAAGATGTACTTTAATATTCTGAGCTCAGGCATACTAAATTCGACTTTCCACTTTACAAGCTGCTTCTGTGGGTAGCGCAATCAGCGCTGCAGGCCCACCAGCAGCATTGGGTCTACCAGCCCTGGGCACGCACAGTGCACTATACTAGAGACTAACAGGTAAACCAAATGAGCCAATTATGGGAACACCAATTCATACAGTCAATTTACCATAGGGAGCATTCGCCTGTGGCACGGAAGGGCTGTGGCACAGCGCCCAGAGCATCTAACACCAGCAAACACAGAGGAGACAAAAAGCGAGAAATGGAGGGGAGACCCATGCCAATGGTGCCAGGTCTAACACGTGTCCCCTCCAGCTGAAATGTGGGGAGAACTACCCACCCACTTGGGAGTTCTCATCACTAAGGCGTAAAAATCTGGACAGACCATCAGCATTGGCGTGCTCTGTACCAGGGAGGTGTTCCACCGTAAAGTCCATATCCTGTAGGGAAATGGACCACCTCAACAACTTTGGATTCTCTCCCCTCATCTGCATCAACCATCTGAGGGGCCTGTGGTCTGTCTGAACCCGGAAGTGAGTCCCAAACAGGTATGGCCTCAGCTTCTTCAGTGCCCAGACCACAGCAAATGCATCACGCTCAATTGCACTCCACCTCTGTTCCCGTGGGAGTAACCTCCTACTAATGAAGGCTACAGGTTGGTCTAGGCCCTCCTCATTGATCTGTGACAGAACGGCCCCCACACCATTCTCGGAAGCGTCTGTCTGGACAACAAATTCTTTTGAAAAGTTGGGCGCCTGAAGTACAGGTGCTGTGCACATGGCAGTCTTCAGGGCGTCAAAAGCGTTCTGACAGGTGTCAGTCCAGTTCACCATCTTGGGCTGCTTCTTAGAAGTCAGCTCAGTCAAGGGTGCAACAATGTTGCCATACCCCTTGACAAACCTCCTGTAATAACCCGTGAGTCCTAAAAAGGCTCTCACCTGTGTCTTGGTCTTGGGGGGCTCCCAAGCCAGGGTGGTTTCAATCTTGGGCTGTAGGGGCGCCACCTGGCCGCTCCCCACCTGGTGTCCCAAGTACACCACAGAACCCTGCCCAATCTGGCACTTACGGTGCCTTGATTGTGAGGCCAGCCCTTCGCAGTGCCATCAACACTTCCCAGAGGTGGCGCAGGTGGTCCTCCCATGAGGAACTAAACACTGCAATGTCATCCAGGTAGGCGGCACTGAAATCTTCCAGCCCATCCAACACCCTGTTGACCAACCTCTGAAATGTGGCAGGGGCATTCTTCATCCCAAAGGGCATCACCCTGAACTGATAGTGCCCATCTGGTGTGGAGAATGCGGACCTCTCCTTTGCCCCATCAGTTAAGGCGATCTGCCAATACCCAGACGTCAAATCAAACGTGCTGAGGTACCGTGCAGCCCCTAGCCGATCTATGAGCTCATCAGCTCTGGGGATGGGGTGCGCGTCAGTCTTTGTGACTGAATTGAGATCTCGGTAGTCCACGCAGAACCGAAGTTCTGGGGTGGCACCAGGTGCTGCAGCTTTTGGTACCAAGACCACTGGGCTGGACCAAGGGCTGCTAGAGGACTCAATCACCCCTAAAGCAAACATTTTGGAAACCTCTTCCTTAATGGATGCCCTAACCCGGTCAGTCACTCGGTCAGCCTTGTGCTTAACAGGAGGACTGTCCACTTCGTGGACACACCAATCAGTGACACTAGGCACCAGGGAGAACAGATCACTGAATTGTCCCAACAGTTGGCGACAATCACTCTGTTGCTCAGGGGTCAGTGTGGCGGAGAGGACCACACCCTCCACTGACCCGTCTTGCTCCTTTGCACACAGGAGGTCAGGAAGAGGCTCACTCTCCTCCTCCATCCCAGCATCTGTGGCCAGGAGCATGCCCACTTCGGACCTCTCAAAGTGGGGCTTCAGGCAGTTGACATGCAGGACCCGCAAGGGGTACCGGGGAGACCGCAAGTCCACCAAGTAGGTGACAGGACTCTTGCGCTCCATCACCTCAAAGGGTCCGGTCCACTTATCTTGGAGCACACAGGGCTCCACTCGGGCCATGACCCAAACCTTTTGACCAGGCTGAAACTCAATCAGAGTGGCATTCTGATCGTGCCAACGTTTCATCTCTTCCTGGCTGGCTTCCAGATTCTCCTCAGCAAGCTTTCTGAAATGCTGAGTCTGGTTCCTGAAGGCCAGCATGTAGCTAAACACATCCTGGGGAGGTTTCCTGGGAGATTGCTCCCAGCCTTCCTTGACCAGACTCAGAGGCCCTCTTACCGGGTAACCATAGAGTAGTTCAAAGGGGCTGAACCCTAGGGACTTCTGTGGCACCTCACGGTAAGCAAACAACAGGCATGGCAAGAAGACGTCCCACTTACGCCTCATGGACTCTTCTAGGCCCATAATCATGCCTTTGAGGGTCCGGTTGAATCTCTCAACCAGTCCATTACCTTGGGGGTGGTAAGGGGTGGTAAACTTATAAGTTTCCCCACACTCCTCCCACAGAGACTTCATATATTTGGAAATGAAGTTAGTACCCCTATCAGACACCACCTCTCTGGGGAACCCCACATGGGGGAAAATCCCCATCAGTGCACGTCCTACCACGGGGGCCGTCACTGTCCGGAGTGGGATGGCTTCAGGGTACCGGGTGGCATGGTCCACCAAGACCAGGATGAACCTGTTGCCCATGGCTGTCTTGGGGTCCAGAGGCCCCACAATGTCAATGCCCACTCGCTCTAACGGGGTACTGACAACTGGAAAGGGCTGGAGTGGGGCTTTGATCTTCCCCCCACTCTTCCCACTTGCCTGGCAAGTCTCACATGTCCTGCAGTGAGCATCTGAGCTCCTGCGCATCTGGGGCCAAAAAAAGTGGGTGACCAGCCTCTCGAAGGTCTTAGTCTGCCCCAGATGTCCTGCCAATGGCACATCATGAGCCAACCCCAGTAGGAAGGCTCTGAAGCACTGGGGTACCACCAGCACACGGGCTGACCCAGGCTCAGCAACCTTAGGCTCGCTGTAAAGGAGGTCATTCTCCCAATAGATCAGATGTGACCCTGACTGATCACCTGCTGCCTGGGCTGCAGCCTGTCGCCGCAGCCCCTCGAGAGGAGGGCACGTTTTCTGCTGTTCACAAAATTCCTCCTTGGTGGGCCCTCCTTCCTGCTGCCAATGGGTCAGCTCAGGCAGGTCCCCCAGTTCGGCTACCTGTTCCCCTGTAGGCTCCAGTGCATCCCCCTCAAGGTCTGCTCCTTCCTGGACCGTGGGAACTATGGGGGCCGGTTTCCCGTGCCCCCTACCCCTTCTCTGTAAGGCAGGGGCCTGGGCCATACTTTCAGGCTCCAGGTCCTTCTGAACGTCCTTACTGGCTGCCCTGGACCGAGTGGTCGCACACGCCCACTCAGGCAGACCCAACATTTCCAAGTGAGATTTCCTCTCCACCGTAGCCCACGGGGAGTTTTCTAAATCGTTGCCCAACAGACAGTCTACCGGCATGGCTGGCCTCACAGCTACTTGAAGAGTTCCTTAGACCCCCCCCACTCAAAGGGAACCTGAGCCACCTCACACTGGCTCTCAGAGTTGTCTGCTGACACTACTGGGCAGAATGCATGGGGACAACCTGCTCTTTGGACACCAACCGGGAGCTGACTGCAGTCACACTAGCTCCGGTGTCCCTCAGAGCCTCCACCTTATGGCCATTGATGGTCACCCACTGCCTGTACTTCTTAGTGTTATCAGGCAGCGTGGGGTTAGGGACCTTCTCAAAGTCTCCTAGCGAGACAAGGGCCAATTCCACGGGATCCCACCCACCTTGGGCACCCATCTCCTCCCCTCTCAGGGCTACACTAGCAAGCTGGCGGGGTGGTGCGTGGGGTGGGGCATTGAGGTCCCTCTGGGGACACTGGGGATCATAATACCAGTGGCCCACTTGGCCACATTTAAAACAAGTAAGGGGCCCCCTATGAACAGGCCTACCTGTCGGGGGCACTGGCTTCTTCTCAGGGGGAGACTGGGACACCACTCCTTGGTTCCCTTGGGAATTACTTTGGGGCCCTCTCTGGAACTCCCTCGGTTTACCCCTGCCCCCCCCACTTCTCTGCTGGGGACCCTGCCCACCTTTGGCGAAGTCTCCCACAGGACCCTTGCGAACCCGGGTGCTCACCCAGCGGTCTGCCTCCTCAGCAAGCTTCCTAGGGTTAGTTAGATTGCTATCAACAAGGTGCTGGCGTAGCTCTGGAAAACAGTTACTAGATAAATGCTCCCATGCAAACAAATCATACAGTTGCTCAAAAGTTTCCACTTTGTTACCCTTTACCCAGCGATCCATTGCTCTGCAAAAAAAAGACACATATTCGACCCAAGTGGTGCCCTCTAACTTCTTACAGGTTCTAAATCTCTGCCTGTACATTTCTGGGGTCAAACGATATCGCGTCATCAAGGCCTCTTTCATATGGGCATACACCATCCTGCTCTCGTCAGGCAGATCCAACAGGGTATCCCTCCCATCACTCACAAAGCGTCCCCACAACCCCGCTCCCCAATCCTTCTCAGGGACCTGGTGGGACACCATGGCTATCTCATATGCGGCAGACCATTGCCCAATATCCTCACTCTTATGGAAATCCTTGATGACATCCTTGGGTATATACACTCTACTCTCGGTAGGTACTAACGGTATGCTGCCACCAGAGGGGAGATCTCTAAGCTCTTAGCCTTGATCTCCAGCTCCCTCAATACTCTCTCATGCTCCAGTTTCAGTTTCTCAAGTTCAAATGCCAACCTGTTATTCTCAATATCCAATTTTTTACTGTCTAGGTCCTTCTGACCTTCTAATTTGCCAACTCCAAACTATGCCTCCTATCTCTCTCCCTGTCCTCCATCTCTTCTGGAGACAGACCCTTTGAGGACACACTAGTACCTGGATTGGAAAGTGCTTTACCTCCCACTAAATCCACTTCCTCATCCTGCTGCCCTCCAGCATTCTCTCCCTCATTCCTAGCGGACTCTCTTGCTTCTAACCAGGCCTTAAGGGCCTTCTGAGACTCCTCCTTCCTAGAGAGACCCGCAACAGGGACTGTGAATCGCTTGCAAAAAGACTTTAGCTGTTTGGCAGTGTAGGTTTGTAACCTCTCTTCCTCAAAGATGAGATCCTCCGAAGCATTGGACGTTGCCCTACCCGTTGTAGACATAACTGGCAATTACAATCGACAATAGAACAAAATCAAACCGTACGTGGTTGCGCCTAGGCCTACACTCACTAGTAGTGTACACTGGTTATTGTATGTGGATCACAAATGCAAGTCCTGATCCTCACCGCTGACCACCAATGTTAGAAATGGGGATCTCTAGTTGGCCGCGGCTGGCGCCGAGGTCCAAATAGGGATCCTTCTTCCTAAGTCAGAGTAAGGGGGCTACACCTTTTGATAACCCCTGCTCAACCCTGTGGTAACGTAGCACGAGCAGACAGGCCTATCTCAGAGGCAGTGTGTGAAGCATTTATGACCATACACAATAACACAGGAGAGACGCTACAAACGGACACCACAAGTAGTTATAGAAAAATAGTTATCTTTATATAGACTGAACACGAGGCTAAAAGCACTCAAGGAGCCACAATGCACACAATTACAGATTCACTTCAAAAGCAATAAAGGCACTCGAAACGGGGGTGGAACGGACTTAGTTCGGGGCCCACGCAACCCGGTGATGCACAATGTACCTGAGATGTAAAGGGGCACGGCATGCAGCCTCACAAGGAAGCCGCGGTGATGACAGGCGGACTCGCAGCGGCCACAGCTCCCGGCTGTAGTGGTCCGCGGCGTGCACTCATGATAATCCTGGGACGGGGCTTAAAGGCGGGCACCCAGCGGTACCCGCAGGTGGTAACAAGATCCTGGAAGTGGTGGCTAGTGCGGGCACTCAGCTGCACAGTTCCTCAGCTACAGCGGCCCACAATAGCGATAGCGATGATTCTCGTAGGACGGCAAACGCGGGCACTCAGCGGCACAGCTCCTCAGCTGCAGCGGCCCACAATAGCGATGATTTCCGTAGGATGGCAAATGCGGGCACTCAGCGGCACAGCTCCTCAGCTGCCTCGGCCCACAATAGCGATAGCGATGATTTTCGTAGGATGGCAAATGCGGGCCCTCAGCGGCACAGCTCCTCAGCTGCAGCAGCCTACAATAGCGATAGCGATGATTTCCGTAGGATGGCAATTGCGGGCACTCCGCGGCACAGCTTCTCAGCTGCAGCGGCCCACAACAGCGATAGCGATGATTTCCGTAAATGGCAAATGCGGGCACTCAGCGGCACAGCTCCTCAGCTGCAGCGGCCCGCGATAGCGATGATTTCCATAGGATGGCAAATGCGGGCACTCAGCGGCACAGCTCCTCAGCTGCAGCGGCCCACAATAGCGATAGCGATGATTTCCATAGGATGGCAAATGCGGGCACTCAGCGGCACAGCTCCTCAGCTGCAGCGGCCCACAATAGCGATAGCGATGATTTCCGTAGGATGGCAGATGCGGGCACTCAGCGGCACAGCTCCTCAGCTGCAGCGGCCCACAATAGCGATAGCGATGATTTTCGTAGGATGGCAAATGCGGGCACTCAGCGGCACAGCTCCTCAGCTGCAGCGGCCCACAATAGCGATAGCGACTTTCAGCCCGCGTTCCCCGCAGTAGAACCAGAGGCTCTGGAATTCTCAACAGAGGCCTCACCTGTGGGTAGAATCTCCCTCAAATAGGAGTCCAGACGGCTGATGGGTGAAGTCTAATGTCCCTGAGACTTCGGCAGGAGGCGAGCTCAAATCAGGCCCTTGGGTAGTTGCTTCAGCAAGATGGATGAAAGTCCTTTCCCTCTAGTTACACGGACAGAGGTTCGTCTTGGCATCCAGAAGTAACACACTCCTGGGGGTTTTCGCACACATCTTTATACCCCCCTCGCCTTTGTTCTCTCCAAAGTCACATGTCACTGAACCCAGTCAGAACCAGTTCGGGGAGGTCCTGGGGGCACGTTGTTTACGAGGTGGCATCCTGCCCATTAGGAGAGTGGGTCTGCCATCAGATGCACCGTGGGAGGGGGAGCCATCATTCACCTTGCCAGGCGCAGCCCTGCTCAGATCAAAGGGTCACCCCTCCCCATACTCCAGCTGCAGATCCCTCTACTCGACCCAGGTCGGGTTCAGCCTACCCTGTCCCTCCAAAACCAGAAGGCCAATACATATACCAGCAGAGCACACTGGAAGACTTAGGCAAGAAAATACCCACTTTCCCAAAGTGGTATTTTCAGCCACAGAATATAGAAATAACCCTCACTAAAAGATGTACTTTAATATTCTGAGCTCAGGTATACTAAATTCGACTTTCCACTTTACAAGCTGCTTCTGTGGGTGGCGCAATCAGCGCTGCAGGCCCACCAGCAGCATTCGGTCTACCAGCCCTGGGCACGCACAGTGCACTATACTAGAGACTAACAGTTAAACCAAATGAGCCAATTATGGGAACATCAATTCATACAGTCAATTTACCATAGGGAGCATTTGCGCTGTGGCACGGAATGGCCGTGGCACAGCGCCCAGAACATCTAACACCAGCAAACACAGAGGAGACAAAAAGCGAGAAATGGAGGGGAGACCCACGCCAATGGTGCCAGGTCTAACAATCTTGGTATGGTAAAGACAATGAAACTCTATGGACAATATCATTCCTTGTTGGTCACCTGGATGTCAGCCAGTGGCTACACGGGATGCAGCATGTTGCACATGAAATGAGCGTCAAGCAAGCTGCTCCTTTTCACTTTCTGGGGAGCCAGTAGCATGCTCTAAAATGAAATTAAAGAGAGAATTGGGAAAGAAATGAAGGTGTGCCTATATCAAAATGGAAAACTGAACAGCTGGCCTGCTAGCCCTGGCACTGAAGCACACTCATATTCAGGTAGATGCACAAATGTGATCGCACAAATGCAGTCACTCACAGGGCAAGAGAGCTAATAGCTGAAGTTGGCTGACCAATGTTGTCATGAATAGAAGCAGAGTGTAAGTGACACTCATACAGACTATTAAATCCTACCACAGATTAGTGCGCAAAACTAGGGCAGCCCACTTCTCCAGCCTGATTACCACAAGTACTAACCGCAGTAAAACTATATTCTCTCTTTTAAAGGACTTGGTCACTTCTCCTTCGGCATCAGGCAGTATCATATCCTCTAACCAACAATGTGAAGAGCTGGCGAACTTCTTCCTGGAGAAGGTCGAAGGCATTTACCATAATTTCGACCATAGCGCAATTCCCAGTATCACTAAGAGGAACACGCACATGGGTCCCGAGATCGTCCCTCTTACATCACTACCCACTATCCTTCTTAAAGACTTAGAGGGATTAGTGGCCACAATTAAATCAGGATCACCAGACGATCCCTTAAGACCAGACGCCTTTAGGAAAGTACAACAAGGCCTCCTACCTGAGTGTCTGGAGTTGCTTAATCTATCTCTTGCTTCGGCGGTGGTCCCAAAATCTTGGAAGCATGCAAAAGTAGTTCCTCTACTTAAAAAACCTACTCTGGACTCCTCTAAGTCAGAAAATTATCGTCCAATTTCACTGCTTCCATTTCTATCTAAAATCCTGGAAGCTTATGTCAATTCTACGTTAACTCATTATTTGGAAACCAACCACTTACTTGATAGCTCCCAGAATGGTTTTCGACCACGACACAGTACTGAGTCTGCACTGTTGACTGTTGTTGAGCAATTAAGATCTGCCTTGGATGCCGGCAGAACCTCTGTTCTGGTTCTGCTGGATCTGAGTGCGGCGTTTGATATGGTCTCCCACGAAATTCTGCTCCATCGTTTGGAGGAGATAGGGATCGGCAATGAAGCCTTGTCATGGTTCTCTTCCTTTTTGGCTGACCGGTCTTTCCAAGTGATAGCTCCACCTTTTGCTTCCCGTGTTCACCCACTGCGCTGTGGGGTTCCCCAGGGCTCGGCACTGAGCCCCACGCTTTCAATGTATACATGTGCCCATTGGCACGGCTGGCTAAAGCGCGAGGAATCTCCCTAGTGTCGTACGCAGATGACACCCAACTGGTGATCACCCTGTCTAACAATTCCAGCCAGGACAGAGCGAAATTTAAAGAAAATATAGTGGCCATCGCAGAGTGGATGACAGCTAACTTCTTGCAGCTGAACTCTGCTAAATCTGAGATTCTTCTGATTGGCAAAGACTCCCATCTCTGGAACAATGACTGGTGGCCTTCGGCCCTTGGAGCCCCCAGCTCCTAAACCTGCAGTGAAAAATCTGGGTTTTATGCTTGATAAGGATCTCAGCTTTGAGACGCATGCTAAATCAGTGGCCGGAAAATGTTTTGGGCTACTGCGTGGCCTTAAACCGATACTTGGTCTATTTGACGCCCAAACGCGTCCACTGATCATTCAGGCCTCTATACTGGCCCGATTGGATTATTGTAACGTGTTCCTCCTGGGCTCTAATAAGTCCGTATTGAACCGACTACAGCGGGTCCAGAATGCTGCAGCACGTGCCATTTTTGCCCTCCCCAAGTACAGCCATGCTTCCAATCTCCTCCATCGTCTGCACTGGCTGCCCCTTGAACATCGAGTGCGTTTTAAGGCGCTCTGTACCATGCACAAGATTCTGACGGGCATCGGCCCAGATATTCTGAGCGACCTGTGCGCCCTCTATTCTCCATCGCGAGTGCTGCGCTCGGCAAACCAGATGCTCGCACGAATCCCACGTATACGAAGGACCAGATCTGGTGGGCGCTCTTTCAGGCGTCTGGCCCCCGCCTTATGGAATTCTCTCCCTCTACACATTCGTAGCAATTCTGATCACCAGGCTTTCAGACGGCTTGTGAAGACTTGGCTTTTCTCTCAACTGTAACTCCACGTTGCTTCCCACTCCGTCTTGCTTCAGCGCTGGGACGCCTCATTGCCGAGGCAGCCATGCGCTTTACAAATATTCTAATCTAATCTAACTATGGAAGAGAGGGTTGACCAAAAACCCCTCTATGTATGTATATGTAAATGTATTTATCCATTGATATGCTTTTTTAATTATGTGTTTATTACTAGATCATAGCAGACAACTAAGTCTGTCAACCCACTTAAAGAGATTCTAGAAAGAAAAACTTCTACTCGATGGGCCTGATTCACAGAACTAACTTACGTCAAAAACGTAAACGTAAACGTAAAGTTAGTACTTTTAGGTATTCACAGAATACACTTACTCATTTTGGTATTCACAGAATGAACTTACTCATTTCGGTATTCACAGAAGTTAGTAGTTACTACTCCTAAACTGAGAAAAATCCTAACTTTAAGACTTTCGGTATTCACAGAAGGCATTTAGGAGTCCTAAAGTTAGGACTACTAACTTCTGTGAATACCAAATGAGTAAGTGTATTCTGTGAATACCTAAAAAGTACTAACTTTACGTTTACGTTTACGTTTTGACGTAAGTTAGTTCTGTGAATCAGGCTCTAGCGTTTGTCAAAGGGATAAATTGGCACCAAAATCCTTGCCTACAAAGGTAATCTGTAAGATTGTATATTACATAATACGTTTGCAGGCTTTCACACAATGCAATAACAATCCACCCTTGAAGACCTATTATCTTTAACATATGTGTTTCATAATAAATAAATCGGACCTACAACCTTTGTCTTAATTTTTCCTAATAAACAGATTCACATCTGAAAATCTTCTAACCCCATGGTGTGTTTGAGTGAGTCACCAACACCAAAGCCCTTGACTTCTATAGGAGTCTGTGATATTCCATGTGACAAAACAACTTCCTGCAGGCTTTAGCACAGTTTAATAGCAATCCACCCTTAAATCCTATTGCCTTTTACGTATGCTTTACACTAAATGTAAGTCTGGCCTCTAATGGCTTTGTCATCATTTTTCACAATTAACAGATCAAACCTATGGAATTTGAGATAACTTTTCCCAATAAACCGATAAGGCTTAGAGCCATTACCATGGACTTGAAATCATATCCAAAACAGACCTACTGAAGGGTGCATCATGCATACAGTTGTTAAATCACAAATATGTACAAAGTTACAGCTGGAAAAACAATATACACCCTCTTCAAAAGGAGCTGACAAGGATAATCACAGTGAAAAACATGGTTTGGCAAAGGGGTTTACCAACACCAAAACTTGTGCCTACTCCAGCGATCTGTGAGATTTCTGTGTTGACCAAGTACGTCTACACCCTGTAACACAGTGGGATAATAGTATACCACTACAGGCCTATTGGCTTTAATAACTGTGTAAGAAATTGGGTTACTGGTTGAGGGAGGTGAAACTGTTCTCAAGCAGCCACCACAATTCTTTTCAGGGTGAGGCACAAGCAAACCCCAAATTAACCTGTGCTCAACCCTAGGGTAGCTTGGAACAGAGCAGTCACAGAGCAGTCAGGGGTAACTTAGAGGCAATGTGTAAAGTATTTATGCAGCACTTCAAACAGTAATAAAGTGAAAACACAATACAACGAAACATCCTACACCAATTTGAAAAAATAGAGTACATTTTAATAAATTAATCAAGATTAAAACTCCAAAAATCCATACCGTAGAACAAGAGGTATGCAATGTAAAAGAGTTCAGTGCATACAGTGCCAAAAAGCACAAAGTACCAGCTGTGGATATCTGGACACGCTGGACCGGGACAAAGTCACAAATTCAGGCCGACCGAAGAGGAGCGAGGGCCAGCTACAAGGACCCAGCTAGACCCGCTGGACAAGAGTACCTTAAATCCTGGTTGCAAAGAGTTGTGGAGTCCCACGTCAAGGATGTGTTGTACAACCAAGGCGATGCGAGGTCCTCGTCGGAAATGCATCGCACAGCTTCGGTTCCGAGGAGTGATGTAAGGTCCTGCATTGTCGACGAGGGGCTTTCAATGCGAAGTCCTGCATCGAGGATGTGTTGCACCCTTGCTGGTTCTGAAGAAGCTCCAGAGCCTCTGTTTATTAAAAAGAAAAGTTTAGGCATGGCAAAAGGCTTATTTTGCTAGGTCGAACTGGCAGTTTAAAACTGCACACACAGGCTGAAATGGCAGGTCTGAGACATGTATAAGAGGCTACTTAAGTGGGTGGCACAATCAGTGCTGCAGGCCAATGAGTAGCATTTAATTTGCAGGTCCTGAGTACAGGCAGTACCACTTTACTAGGGACTTACATGTAAATTAAATGTGCCAATTGGGTGTAAGCCAATTCTACTGTGTTTTAAGGAGAGGACAAACACTTTATCACTTGTGAGCAGTGGTAAAGTGCACACAGTCCTAAAGCCAGCAAAAATGAAATCAGCAAAACAGGAGGATTGAAGGCATAAAGTAAGGGGGGTACCGCACCAAGGCTGCCAGGTCTAACATCAACGCAACATGTTTGGTAAAGAAGTTATCAATTTTGCACGAAACTAACATGCATTTTGGTAACTCATTGAGGGCACATAAAACAAGTATTTATTCTTGTTTTTAGTTTGTAGCTTTGCCATGTTACACACTTAAAAGAATTTCACAAAGAATTGCTTTTGTCAATGGTGAGATAGTTCCACGTAAATCACTAGCAGTTTCAGAAGTAATAGGAAACAAAGTTTGAATGCCATTTTCATGGTGTTTAGATCCTTGAAGACCATCAGTCCAGAAAGAATTGATGTTGATGATACCTTTCCAGTCTAGGAGAAGTCTGGCAATTCGCAGTGTTTTGTCCCTCCTCTCGGTCCAATTCCCCTATTCCTCTTTAGTGTACTCACTCTCCTCTGTAGTCTTTATTCGAGGATGTGATCAGCCAGTGGTGACTGGGTGGCTTCACTCTACATTTGCATCCATGTTTATTCATTTATATCATTTATAGAGCGCGTGAATCACCTCAACCGGGGTATCTCCGCGCTGCAACATCCTGAGGCAACCAAAAGGGAAAGATCAGAACAATGAGGTTTTCAGCAGCTTCCTGAAAGATAGGTAGTTGGTGCAGAGACGTAAGTGGATAGGCAGTTGGTTCCATATAGATGGAGCCAGATATGAAAAAGATTTACCCCCTAGTCTCGCTTGTTTTATCCGAGGAATGTGGAGGAGATCTTTGGACCCTGAGCGGAGGGTCCTAGAAGGAGTATATCTGACCAACTTATCTGACATGTATCTTGGTCCCATGTTGTTCGTTCCAGGATTGAATAAAGTATTTCTGGCAGCACCTGCCAGCAGGGGATGTCTAGGTGTCTATTGGACCCTTTTACCCCTCTCCAGAGGGCTGCCCCCATGGGGTGCACTGACAGTGGGCGCCCTCTTTGTGGCACATTCTCAGTGCGCCTCCTAAGGGCTCCCGCACCCTATTACAGATGCGGTCGCAGAGGTAGAGTAATTCCCTCATTTGCATGGGACCATGCCCCCATGCAAATGAGGGAACGTCCTCTCAAGATAGCGCTGGCACTACATGTGCGCCAGCACTATCAGTATTACTGAAGGGGCCGCACAAGTGTCTGCGGTCCCTTCCATAATACACTAGTGCTCGTGGGGCACACAAACTGGATGCACACGCCTGTTGCATCCATGGGTACTATGCATGCTGGGTCTGGTGGCTTAGTGGTCTAATGCATCCACTGTAGGGGCCTGTGTTTGACCTTATGGTCACAGGTTCAAATCAAAGTGGGTTCACTTGGCATTGCATCATTCTGAGGTTGATAAAATGAGTACCATTGAGTTACGTAACAATAAACATCTGTTATTCAGAACCAAGATACCCTTCTGGGTGAACGTGTGCTTTACAAATACACATGTTATGTTAATGCATAATACAGCCCCAGTTAATCAAATTAGTATTATTCATGTTGAGTTATCTATAATAAGCATGTTATATTTGTTTACAATCGTCCCATGATTGATTGCCACCATGTTTACCGTGTTGCAGAAATCTTGCTGTACTATGGACTGCAGCAAAATTAGATTATTCCTGTCTCCATTAATAGCACGATAGTGCAACCAGAATTTGTCCTGCTTTATTGCATCAGATTCCACAAATTGCCCTCAGGCTTTCAATATACAGGGATGATCCGCCAAACAAGAAATATAATCAGGTACCCTGCTTGGTCTCTGGGGTTCCCAGGTGAAATGGCACATACCAGATAGGGTGACAGATTACCTGAGGAATTGTGACTGTCAATGGATTCTTTGGTGGAGGCCAACAGAAAGAGATATTCCCCTGGATGAGGGGCCATGGAAGAGAATCATCGGTAGGCCCATATTCCTCTTATTGTTGTTCAGGGTCAGGGCAAGACATATCACGGATAAAATAGTGCTTGTAAGGAGCCCAAACCGTGGCTCTATCTGTTGTAAGGCTGATTGATAATGTTTATTTCACGTGAATGAAATGAAATCGATGGATCTTCTCTATTATGACCAATATAATGGTTGTGTATATTTCTACATCTTCCTTAAGTCCTTTTTAGATGAGCCCTGCCAGCTCTAGTAATAAAATAATAAAAACACATACACATCGATTTTTCTGGTTACCCCTTCAGTCATTCTCCAAGTGGAATGGCACTTCACATGTTAAATCAGCCCACAGAGCAGCATGTGTAGAACAAGGAAGCAGGTCAGCCCCTTTCTGCCATTGACTTTGTTGCCGTGGTAATTCACACAATAGCCGTGCAGTGTCAGGCAGTGTGAGTGATGTCATTTTGCTGATTTACCTCAAAGTCTGCATATTGAAAGAGGAGAGTGCCAAGGGGGTAAAGGGGTTCACCCCATTGCAGACACCGCAACTTTGATGAAAACTTCAAGAGGCTGGGGGACTTGGGTCATCAGTCCTCTCAGGTGCAACGTCGGAGTGCTGGAGTAAAAGCTTCGGGCATATTTATAAAAATAGTGGCGCAGGGCAGAGCAACAAGTCACCTTGCTGTGCTGCCCTGTGTCACTGGGAAAGGGCATGAATGCGCCGTATTTATCCAGTATAGTCCATTCCTCTCCTTTCCCATTGTGCTGGCGTCGTTTTGGCAGGCAAGCGCCAGCGCAGGCACCCTTGCACCATGGTCCAAAGGTGTCTCTAATGCATGCAGGATTGTTTTTGTGCAGGAAGGGCCACCTTTCTGCACAAAAACAATCCTGAGAGGCTTTTTCCTCTTTCTATGTGCACTGCAGAATGCAGGACACATAGAAAGAGAAAAAACAAGAAGAAATAAAGATATTTCTTCTCATTATGCCTCACCTGGGGAGGCGCAAGATTCTGGTGCATTCCCGGGTTTACAAGTTCTTGGAAATCTGGGAATGCATCAAAAACCTAGGGGGTTGCGTGGAAACACCCACCATAACGTCCATGGAATGCCTACCTTGCGCAGAGTAAGGCAACGTAGTGATTTGCGCTGAGTTGCCTTACTCCATATTTTTTAAGCCATTCAAAACCACGCAAAGCAGCTTTGCATGGCTTCATAAATCTGACTCAGAGGCCTGCGTCATGCTTGTACCACTTTGTTTGTTGCAAACGTGACGCAAGCCTCTCATAAATATGCCCCATAGTACAATTGAGTTGGGGAGCTGCTGTTGGAAAAGCGGTCCTTGCTGCTGCACAGTGCGCATGTGCAGTTTCCGCTTCGTACTTTGCCAGGTCCCACTAAGTGTCTTTGTACTCGAGTCATTGTCTACAAAAACATCAAAGACACACAAACATGGCAGTCCCTCGGAATCTGACACATAAGATGCATATGATGCTGGCATCCACTGTTCAACGGAGCTTGTCAGATACTATTGCAGTCATACAGTAGAGTAATTCAAATGACTATTGTGTATTTCAAATAAATGTCAGTAAAAAAACATTTCATAATTCAAATTTTAAGAAATAATTTACATTTGTGGTAGATCAATTGGCAGGGGTGTAGCTACCATTGGTGCAGCAGTTGCAGTGGCACCATGGCTCATTAAACCCTGACAAGTATTTTACTTTCCTAACAGCAGTCATTTTCTATGCTTGCACCAGGTCCCATGACATCCTTGCTACGTTTCTGCCGAATGGTTTCTCATTTGCTCAGAATGTTACCAGGATATCACAAAAATATGTGAACAATATAAATATATTTTGCAGTTTGAGTTGAGTTCCTGAGGTACGCTAAGACGTCAAACACATCCGCTTGCTTTGTAAGTTAGGTGGCTCTGTGTATTTGCACTTAATTTCCTCCTTCTGGCTGACGGGCCGGACTTTGCACATCGGATCAGTGCTTTTATCACCACTATGTCTGAACAAGCATTGGCATAGCCAATTGATCTCGCCTTTGGGACCTTATAAGTGTTTAGCCAGAGCTATTGGCTTTGCCAATGTCTTTAACCTATGTTGTAGAGCATGGTGGTGCTGTGCAGCATGTTGAAAAGTTATAATAAAAAAGTGTTAAAAGAATTTTGTTACCTTACACATAAGCAAGAAGACACTATGTACAACTAAATGACCCTATTAAAAATAATTAACATAAAAAATGTCTTCTGTTTTTTTTGTCTTTGCAGTGCTGGCAACTTCTTCTTGCCTGTTCTAATACTTGTTTGTTATGGCTTTTTTTGTTATTGGGTGGACATAAACAACAAGAGGGTGGAGGTTGGGAAATAGTACCTGAATTACAACACGAGCAGTGGACAGACTCTAGGTGAGAATCAAAAGATGTTAGATTCCGAGAGCAGACTGAGGTGGTGCTGAGTGATGCTGAGATGGTGTTGAGGTAGTGGCGCGCTGATGCGAAGGTGATGCTGTGCTGATGCTGAGGTGGTGCTGTGGTGGTATTGAGTGATGCTGAGGAGATGCTGAGCTGCTGCTGAGGTGGTGCTGAGTGATGCTGTGGTGGCGCTGAGTGATGCTGCGCTGGTGCTGAGTGATACTGTGGTGGTGCTGAGTCATGCTAAGTTGAGGGTGCTGCGCTGGTGCTCAGGTGGTGCTCGGGTGGTGCTGGCTGATGCTGAGTTGGTGCTGTGCTCAGGTGATGCTGTCTGATGATGAAGTGGTGCTGCGCTGAAGTGGTGCTATGTTGGTGCTGCGCTGGTGCTGATCTGGGGTTGCACTGGTACTGAGTTGGTGCAGTGATGAGGAGGTGGTGCTGTGCTGATGCTGAGATGGTGCTTTGCTGATGCTGAGATGGTGATGTGGTGGTGCTCAGGTGGTGTTGTGCGGATGTTGAGGTGGTACTGTATTGATGCTGAGGTGGTGCTGTGCTGATGCTGAGGTGGTGCTGTGCTGACGCTGAGGTGGTGCTGCGTTGATGCTGAAGTGGTGCTGTGCTGCTGCTGAGGTGGTGCTGAGTGATACTGAGGTGGTGGGGTGCTTGTGTGGAGGTGGTGCTGAAGTGGTGCTGAGTGATGCTGAGGTGGTGCTGAGTGATGCTTTAATGGGGCTCAGGTGGTGCTGTGCTGGTGCTCAGGTGGTGCTGAGTGATGCTGAGGTGGTTCTCACTGGTGCTAAGGTGATGCAGCGCTAATGCTGAAGAGGGGATGCATGCTGTGCTGGTGCTGAGGTGGTGCTGAGTGATGCTGTGGTAGTGCTGAGTGATGCTGCTGAGTGATGCTTTGGTGTTGCTGAGTCATAAGGAGGTGGTGGTCCTGCACTGGTGCTCAGGTGGTCCTGAGCTGGTGCTCAGGTGGCGCTCAGTGATGCTGAGCTGGTGCTGTGCTGTGCTGAGGTGATGCTGCACTGATGCTGAGGTGGTGCTGCGTGGATGCTGAAGTGGTGCTGTGTTGGTGAGAAGTAGCTGCTGGGGTGGGTCTGTGCTGGTGCTGAGGTGGGGCTGTGCTGGTAGTGGTGCAGTGATACAGAGGTGGTGCTGTGCTGATGCTGAGATGGTGCTGTGCTGATGTTGAGGTGGTGCTGAGCTGGTGCTGAGGTGGTGCGGTGCTGGTGCTGAGGTGGTGCTGCACTGATGCTGAGTTTGTACTGCAGTGGTGGTGGTGCACTGATGAGGAGGTGGTGCAGTGCTGATGCTGAGATGCTGCTGTGCTGATGCTCAGGTGGTGCTGTGCTTGTGCTCAGGTGGTGCTGCGCTGATGCTGAGGTGGTGCTGCGCTGATGCTGTGCTGGTGCTAAGGTGGTGCTGCACTGGTGCTGAGGTGGTGCTGAGTGATACTGAGATGGTTGTGTGCTTGTGCAGAGGTGGTACTCAGGTAGTGGTTAGTGATAATGAGATGATGCTGCACTAGTGCTGAAGTGATACTGCACTGGTGATGAGGTGGTACTGCGCTGATGCTGAAGTGGTGCTGTGTTGATGCTGTGGTGGGGCTGCGCTGGTGCTGGTGGTGCACTGATGCGGAGGTGGTGCTGTGCTGATGCTGAGGTGGTGCTGTGGTTAGTGGTATTGAGTGATGCTGAAGAGATTCTGTGCTGGTGCTGAGTGATGCGGTGCTGCACTGATGCTGAGGTGGTGATGCCGCACTGATGCTGAGGTGGTGATGCACTGGTAGTGAGGTGGTGCTGCACTGGTGCAAAGGTGGTTCTTTGCTGATGCTGAGGTGGTGCTGTGGTTAGTGGTATTGAGTGATGCTGAAGAGATTCTGTGCTGGTGCTGAGTGATGCGGTGGTGGTACTTAGTGATGCTGTGCTGGTGCTGCACTGATGCTGAGGTGGTGATGCCACACTGATGCTGAGGTAGTGCTGCACTGGTGCTGAGGTGCTGTTGCACTGGTGCTGAGGTGGTGCTGCACTGGTGCTGAGGTGGTACTGCACTGGGGCTAAGGTGATGATGCACTGGGGCTGAGTGATGCTGAGGTCATGCTGTGCTGGTGTTTTGGTGGTGCTCAGGTGCTGCTGAGTGATGCTCAGGTGGTGTTGCGGTGGTGCTGCTGAAGTGGTGCTGAGTGACGCTGACTGGTGCTGAAGTGGTGCTGCCCTGATGCTGAGGTGGTGCTGAGTTGGTGTTGCACTGTCTACTCGCAGGATATATTGTTAAGTAACCTCACATTACATGCCGCGTTTGGACAGCACGAGGAGGCATCCCTTGATATTTGTTTTATTTCACCAATGATTAAAACCTAAAAGAAAGTATCAAAAGCTGCTTCCATTTCTATAAAACGGAGCAATAACAGCATGTTTACCTCTTTAATCGTATCCAAATAATCATGCTGTCAAAAGCACAATTCAAATAGGTTGGTCCTACTGTCAGCCATCTCCTTAAACTACACTTCCATTAAGTAAGTGTATTATTTAAGGTTTGGACATTTGAGCTAATAAAACCAAAAATGTTATAGGATGTAAAACAACATAGCCTCCGGCTGAAAAAGCGATTGTGAAACCAGACAGTGGAAAACAAGGACATGATTTGCAGCCCTCGGCTGAGCACATTCGGAAAGCAAAAAGTGTCAAAAGAAAAAGTAGTGCGCCAAAACTAACTTATATGGCCGATAGTGAAGTGATCCACGTAACAGGGCCAGTCTCCAGGGCATGGCCAAAACAGCAAAAGGAGGCACAAATGTAAACTATTCACCAACTAAAACAAAGGAATTTTGTAAAAGGGACAAGAAGGAAAGAATCAAAACAGATGGGTGTGCTAAAAGCCTATACAGTAGATACAGCATGTCTCGAGAGACAGCGCATGCAATGTCTCAGCAAGATTTAATAAAAACTGGTCACTACTTTTCTTGAAGCAGGTTGACTGGAACAGAAAACTACAGACCTTTAAGAAAGGCACAGGCCTTACACATTCAGGCAAAATACATGGATTTAACATGTGCCTGAAAAAAACGATTGTGCATAGATGCAAGTTTCTAAGGGCCAGATGTACAAACCATTTTGTGAATTGGGCCGTTTGCGACTGGAAAAATGCTTTTCATAATGTACAAAATGCATTTTGCATTTGAAATTTGGTATTTTGAAGGGGCGTGTTTAGGACATCACCTCCAATTACTGAATCAATACGGTATGTATTACTGTTTTGCGACCAATTTCCAGTCGCGAAACAGTAATACTTTACCACTAGTTCAAAACTGGTGATAACCTATTCGCAAAGGGGGAGGGGTCTCCAAAGGACCCCTACCCCCATGAGAATGTAAATAATGATATTTTCAAAGAGTAGGCAGTGGTCCCATGGACCATTGCTTGCACTTAAAAAATGAAACATCAAGGTTTCATTTTTTTCTTTTTAAACGCATCCCGTTTTCCTATAAGGAAAACGGGTTGCATTTTAAAAGCAAAATTGCTTCATTAAAAAGCAATCACAGACATGGTGGTCTGCTGAACTCAGCAGGCCACCGTACCTGTGATGGCCGTGATTCCAAATGGGTCGCAAATTGTGACCTACTTTATTAATATTCAAGAGATAGGTCAATTTGCAAAACAAAAGGAATCCTTAAATGAAACTCAATGAGTTTCATACATTAGGAATACCGATTTCCTAATTGCAAGTGGGAGAGAATCTCAATTAGGAAATCGGCATTCCTTATGTTTGTACATCTGTCCCTAAATACTTTCTTAACTTCTTTGAATAACTACTTTCAACCAGGGACGAGGTTACTAATATTACCCCATCAAGGCCGAACTGGCCTAAAGGGCAATCTGTAACTGCTTGAAGGGCTAGTCTGACCGGTCAGTGAATAAGCTGGTTTTTGCCTGTTGGTGTGCCTGTTTTATGGTATGGTGTGCCTGTTTTTACTGTGGATTTCCCTGTTATTACCAGAAACATTGTCTGCAGAAAGCAGAAATACATGCAGTCTCCCGTACCTTGCAAAACACTTATACAGCGTGTCTTTAATGTTCAAAATTGCCCCAATTTGCAAATGTGAGCCACTTTTTAGCTATTTGATTCACTAAAGGGGGATGGTTTTATTGTGGTGCCCGGATCTATTTTCTGTCCCAGTCCGACTCTGTACCATATGAAATGTTTTTGAGATCTTTACTGCATGCATCAGACTATTGTTGTATGAATGTTCTGACTATCAGTAATGGCCAGGAATAGCAGACACATTATGGGGATCTGATAAAGAGTGACATTGAAACTGTAACAAGTGTTTTATTGTGAATTTGGGTAGCACAGGCAACAGTTGCTCTGCTGTATGCTGGAGTCTTAAAAACTGGACCTTTTATACATCGATCCAACGCTAACATTCCCCCCTCTAGTTGAGTTATCAACTACTGCCCTGGCTGTTTGTGTACGTGTCTTGCGTGTGGGAGGTTCCCTGTTTCTGGCTTGTGGTGTGCGTGTTTCCCTTGGCGTTGGGTATCCTAGCCAGATGTATTCCCCCTATTTTCAGGGTAGCCTTCTTCACGCAGTGCACATATTCGTTGCAGGCTACAGCACAGCAAGAGTAAGATTATAACCACTGGTAACAACACATTGTGTAGGCCCGAAATCCACCTTGGTACCCAGGTAAACCAGCCCGTGAACCACTCTATATTTGGGGCACCTCCTTCTTTAACCATGACCTGCTGTAGGTTGCGCAGTGCTTGGATGACGATTGACAGTGTGCCATTGTCCAGGTTGTTCGTGGGGATGAAGCTACAGCATGCTGTACCTATCTTGGCACATATGTCCCCTTCCATTGCGGTCATTAAGTTCAACACATACTGATGCTGCATCACCATGAGGCGGATGGCGAGCATTTATTTTTTTATTGTGTTGAGGCCATCTTCGGTGGTGTTCATCATTTTCAGCAGTTCCCACCTGGTGATCTGCAGCCACTGGGTGTTTGCCTTGGTTTGCATGGTGAAGAAGGGGATTGACCCTCCTACACCTATTTGCGCAATGGTGAAGAGACGAAACTCTTCAGAAACGTCCTTGAATCTGTCCAAACCAAAGTACTCGGCTGACGTTCTTTTGCTTACTTGATGTAGTAGTGCCGTGCCTCTGCTCATGGGGAGGTGATGCAGTGTAGAAAGATCTTCTCCGGGTATGACCAACGTAGGCGTGTAGAGGGTAACCAGTGAGCAGACCCCTCTCCAGTCTGGGAAGAGCTGGGTGTAGGTGTGCTCGCCGCATTACCAGTAATAGTCCATCAAGGTGGAGGTGACCCACTGCACATCATTAATATAGGTTATACTCCTGCAATTGCTGTTCACCATGACAAATATCGTCCCCTTCCCCCTAGAATACAAGGAATTCATTGGTAGTTTCTTGACTACAATGGGTTTCTCCTTACCCTCTATCCATGTGCACCTTCCTGCCTCTGAGTTCCAGGTGCCTTGGGATTGCGTCAGTAGGGTGTCATTCAACCCTCCCCATGGGACCCGTTGCTACTTCTGTTCCCCAAATTTATGGACCAGCAGGTGAAGTGAAGGTTGGGGTTCCACTTGTTGTTCATAAATACAGCTTCAGTTACACTAAGGGCTAGCCTTGGTCCATGGGTTGGGACTTGTGTGGGCACATTATTCCACTGGGCTGAGGGCTTTGTGACCTCTAAGAAACCCTTGTGGGGGCTGGTTTTAGGCCCTGTGTTCCAATATCGTCTCTGGCCCTTTTTCTTGAGCTTGTCTGGCTCGGACTGGATCTCATCCTGCTCTGTCAGGATATAAAGACTTCGAGTATGATGTCATACTTGGTTAGGTTCACTGTGATCTCCTGTGGTGTTATAGTGTTGGGCTGGAGTTTGGCTGTTATTCGGCATAGGTACACGTGTATGAGGCACAAGGTTTTGCTGGGTGGTACCTCCTGAGACAGGTATAGTCTATCTGTGCCTATTGTATTGGGTATCTGTTAGACTTGGCATCTTTTGGCGTGTTACCCCTGTCTTTTTGCTTTCTGACCTCCCGGTTTTGACTCTGTTTTTGCTGGTTTAGTGTCTCTGCGCACCTTCTCACTGCTGTTCAGTGTTAAAGTGCAAGTGCTCCTGTTGTAAATTATGTTATGGATTGGTGTTTCCATGTTTGGCATATTTGATTTACTGGTAAGGCCCTAGTAAAGTGCACTGAGAGTGCCAGGGCTGGTAAATCAAATGCTACTAGTGGGTTTGCAGCACTGGTTGTTCCACCCACATAAGTAGCCCTGAAAAGGTAACTCAGACCTGCCACCGCAGTTTGTAACTGCCATGTCGACCTGGCAAGTGCACCCACTTGCCACACCCCAATCTTCCCTTTTTCTACATGTCAGTCACCCCTAAGGTAGGCCCAAGGTACCCCTGTGGGCAGGGTGCTGTGTATGTTAGAGGTAAGACATGTACTGCTGTGTGTGACATGTCCTGGTGGTGAATTACAGTGTATTTCGTTTTTCACCATTGCAAGGCTGCCTGTTCCCATAGGACAGAAAGGGGAGTTTGTTTATAACATCTTATAAACATAACTGGCCCTGGGAACAAGGTAGGAAAATAAAGTTTTGCATGCCTGAACTCAGAATGTTAAAATGCATCTTTTAGTGAGGGTGATTTTTACATTCTGTGTTTGAAAATACCACTTTTAGAAAGTAGGTATTTTCTTGCCTAACCATCCAGTGTGCCTCTGCTAGGTTTGTGTATTGCATGTCTGGCTTTTGGATGACAGTGGCTGGAGAGGGGCAGCTGCTCCAGAAGTCTGATGGGTCAAGGTTGGGCTGAATAGACCTGGGTTGCATTTAGAGTAGTGGGAGGAGATTTCCTTGCACCTGAATGGGCCTGGTCTGCCTTGCACAATGCCGTCTCCACCCCCTGCCAGGAAGCTGCACCAGTGAGGACAGTACTGGTTGTGGCTGGGTACAGACACTCTCTGCCTGAGAAGACAAAGGATTTTGGGCTATAAAAAGTGGGGCTCAAACCCCTGAACTTTAGAACTCTTTTGGACCAAGAAGACTGCCAAGAAGAAGAGCTGGAGAAGCTGTGAGGAGGAACTACCACTTTGCTGAGTGCTTTGCTGTGTTGGCCTACAGTGGCTGCTTCTGTCTTGGGCAGTTAAAGGACTGGAGTGAACTTTCTGCAATCTATTTTTGTGAGTTTCTCCAAGAGCTTGAGGTAGAGCTTGCCCGAGTTCAAGAAGTCTCAGGAACAGCAAACACTTCAAGTTCTTCTGCCATCAGCACTGGGAACTGTGTGTTTTGTGCTGCAACAGAAGAAAAAGCAACCCGACGCTGTCTACGACGCCGCTGCTGGCTCCGTGTCCTGAAGGCACCGCAGAGAGCACCGCCGCAATGCCGCATCGCAACCTTGGTCTCACCGACGAGGCCTGCTGATGCCGCCACCGAGCCGCTGCTCGCACCGCGACCTGTGGGCACCGGACTCCGCATCGCCTCACTTCATGACGCCGCCTTGGTATCCCCGACGACGACGCTCCATGCCAAAATCGACACCACTGCTTGCACCTTTGTTCGAGGGCACTGCTCTTAAAGCTACATGACGCACCACCCTCATCCCGCACCGCAGCCTTGGCCTACTGACGCCGGCGCCATCGACTCCAGTTTCTCAGCCCACGACAGCGCTTCAGCAACGACGACGCTGCTGCTTGCAATGTGACCTGCCAGCACCGCGACGAGCACCGCATCACTTCGCACCGCGACCCTGGTCTCACCGATGATGCCATCTGATGCCGCCACCGAGCCGCTGTTCGCACTGCGACCTGAGGGCACCGCACACCGCTGCACTTCGCACCACAGCACCCGACGCCTGCAGACGCCAGCGCTCCTGACTTCAACCGTGAGGAGTTCGATCTGCAACGCGTGTGACTTCAAGGGCCCGACGACTCCTGCACCGACCTCCGGAACCGACGCCTGCGGACGCCATGCTTTCGGAAGCTCAACGAGAGGTTGACGACGCCCTGCATTTCTAAAGGTACTGTTTTGCGGGTCTTCCCGACACCGTAGCTGGCCCACGACGCCGCGGTCAGCCAGAACTGTTTGGATTTGTTGTTCACGACGCCGTGATAGCCCCAGAGGGAGCTATCGACTTCAAGGAACTGTTGTTCAAGGTTATTTTGATAACTGAAGATTTCTAAGTACTGTATTGTGGATTTTTATTGTTTTTGGTCTTGTCTTAAGTATATAAAAATATTGGATATTTTTCTAGGCTGGTATGGTGTCCTTTTGTAGTGCTTACACTGTATTACTGTTGGTTATGTGCAAATGCTTTACACACTGCCTCTAAGATAAGCCTGACTGCTCATGCCAAGCTACCAAGGGGGTGAGCATGGGTTATTTTAGGAGTGTAACTCCCTTATCCTGACTAGAAGGAAGGGTCCCTACTTGGACAAAGATGCAAACCCTTGCCAACCAGAGACCCCCATTTCTAACATTGGTTGTCAGCGGTGAGGCTAGGACTTGTGTTTGCACTTGACTTACAGTGATTGGTTTGCACTACTACCATATCGCAGACCATTACATGCCACACACTGGTTCTTTTTCTTTTTGGCCTATTTTTGATCTTGCCAGTTTTGAACATGCTACTTCATCATGCCTGAATCAAGAGCATCATCAAGTGCATCCTTGGAAGTTGCCTTTGAGGAGGATAGGTTGGAATCCTACAACGTGAAAGAGTTGAAGGCCATTTGCAAAAACCTAAAAGTCCAAGTCAGAGGCCTCACCAGGAAGGAGGGCTACAAAAGGCGCTGTGGGCCTGGGTAGCGGCCAGACATGCCAGTGGGCAGTCTGGAGATCTTAGTGGAGAGGCGGAGGAGCCTATTCCTAGGGTGGATGTGCTTTTGGGAGGGGGGGATCCCTCCAGACCAGGCAGCAGCAGTTTGTCTCCAGAGGAGCTGGAGGACAGGCGGGAAGCCAGGAAGTTTGAATTGGAAAAACTCAGGATGGAGAGTGAGAGGGAAGAGAAGAAAATAGCCATGGAGGAAAGAAAGATGATCTTAGATCATGAACGTAGTCTTAAGGACCGGGAGCTAAGGAGTAGGCCCAGCTCAGATGGTGGCAGCAACTCATCAGTGGAGTCAGATCGAATTGTGCACATCCCCAAGAATGTAGGTTGGGAATTCAAGAAGGGGGATAACATACAAAGGTGGTTTCAGGGTTATGAGGCATCTATACACATGAATGGGGTCCCTGAGAAGAATTGGGGGGCAGGATTGTGGCCTCTTTTACCAGAAGAAGCAAGGGATACTTTGATAGCTTTGGGTAAGGGGTGTAACCTCACCTATGCTGACATGAAGGAGGCACTTCTCACCAGGTATGGTCTCACTCCTGAAAAGTACAGGGATCAGTTTAGGTCCAGTAAGAAGTCTGATGCCAACACTTGGTTGGAATGTGTAGATTCGTTTTGCAGGTCACTGGATGGCTGGGTGAAGGGCAGTAATGTAACAGATTTTCAGGGGCTCTACAATTTGATTGCACGGGAGCACTTGTCTAGTCTATGTTTTGCAGATCTGCGCCACCACTTGGTTGATAGTAAGCTAACTGACCCCAGGAAGATTGCTATGGAGGTGGACCGCTGGGTGAGTACTCGGGTCCACAAGAAAGCGTTTAGGGGAGACTCAGCCAAAGGTGGGCAGCGTCCCCAGCAGAAAAGTGGGGGGGACAAGGGTAAAGCACAGGAGTTCTCTAAAGGGCCCCAAACTAACACCCAGGGTAAAGGTTCCCATCCCCCAGGAGATAAGAAAGCAGTGGTCTCTTCAGGAAAGCCTGCTGAGACCGCCCCCGCAAGTGTTTTGCATGTGATCATGTGGGTCACTTGAAGGGGGACCCCAAGTGTCCCAAGAGGGCACAGCCACCCACCGGTGGGCAGTCCAAGGTGTTGGCTAGTGTAGCGCTTGGGGAGGAGGGGTGCCCACAGGAGGGTGGGGATCCTGCAGGAATGACCCTCGTCTCATTAGGGGACAGAGAGATGGTCCCAGGAAACCAGGTGCCCCCTAACACAAAGAAATATAGCAACTGGGTGACCATCAATGGGAAAAGGGTAGAGGCTCTCAGAGATACTGGAGCCAGTGTGACCTCAGTCCAGTGTCACCTGGTCTCTGAAGAGCAGGTAGTCCCAGGGGCATTCCACCAAGTAGTTGCGGTGGACAACTCAGAGCGCCAGTGTATGGTGGCGCAGGTTCCCTTTGAATGGGGGGGTCTCAGGTCCCTTGAGGGTGGTTGTGAGCCCTACCATGCCTGTACATTGTCTGCTAGATAACGACTTGGAGCTGTCCTTGTGGAAGGATGTTGAGCTCAGGTCTCACTTGGAGATGCTTGGGTTGCCAGAATGGACATGCTTGTCCACTCGGTCAATGGCGGCCAGAAAGGGTGATCAGAATGACCCGAAGCATGAAAAAATGGCCCAGGTCCCTGCCAAGAGAAAGGGCAGGGGGCGCGGGGAACCGCCCCCTGAAGTTCCCACGGACCAGGAGGAAGCTGACCTTGAGGGGGATGCCCCAGTGCCTACAGGGGAGCAGGTATCTGAACTGGGGGACATCTCTGAGCTGACCCATTGGCAGCAAGAAGGGGGTCCCACCAGGGAAGAATTCTGTAGGGAGCAGAAAGAGTGCCCTTCTCTGGAGGGTCTGAGGCGGCAGGCTGCAGACCAGGCAGCTGGTGATCAGTCTGGATCACATTGGATCTACTGGAAGAATGGTCTCCTGTATAGTGAGCCTAAGGTTGCTGAGCCTGAGTCAGCCCGTGTGCTGGTGGTACCCCAGTGCTTCAGGACCTTCCTACTGGGTCTGGCTCATGACGTGCCTTTGGCAGGACATTTGGGGTGGGACAAGACCTTTGACAGGCTTGTCACCCACTTCTTCTGGCCCCAAATGCGAAGGCAGTCGGATGGACATTGTAGGTCTTGCCAAGCTTGCCAGGCAAGTGGTAAGAGTGGGAGGAAGGTCAAAACTCCTCTCCAACCTTTTCCAGTTGTTGGAACACCCTTTGAAAGGGTAGGAATGGACATTGTGGGGCCACTGGATCCCAAGACAGCCATGGGCAACAGGTATATCCTGGTCTTGGTGGACCATGGCACCCGGTACCCGGAGGCAATCCCTCTCAGGACAACGACAGCGCCAGTGGTGGGACGGGCGTTAATGGGGCTCTTTTCCCACGTGGGGTTCCCCAGAGAGGTGGTTTCTGACAGGGGGACCAATTTCATATCCAAGTATATGACATCCCTGTGGAAGGAGTGTGGTGTAACCTACAAGTTCACCGCTCCTTACCACCCCCAATGTAAGGGTCTGGTGGAGAGATTCAACCAGACCTTGAAGGGCATGATTAAGGGTCTAACAGAACCCATCAGGCGTAAGTGGGACGTCCTCTTGCCATGCCTTCTCTTTGCATACAGGGAGGTGCCACAGAAGTCTCTTGGGTTCAGTCCCTTTGAGCTTCTGTATGGTCACCATGTGAGAGGACCTCTGAGTTTGGTGAAGGAAGGCTGGGAGGCAGCTCCCAGGAAAACTCCCCAGGATGTGTTTAGTTACATGCTGACCTTCAGAAACCAAACTGCCCACTTCAGGAAACTCGCTCAGGCGAACATAGAAGCAAGCCAGGAAGAAATGAAGAAGTGGTATGACCAGAATGCCACTCTGGTCGAATTTCAACCTGGGCAAAAACTGTGGGTCATAGCCCCAGTGGAACCTTGTGCCTTGCAGGACAAGTGAACTGGGCCGTTTGAGGTGGTGGAGCGCAAAAGTGATGTCACCTACCTGGTGTATTTGCGGACTCCAAGGATCCCTTTGAGGGTCCTGCACGTGAACCACCTCAAGCCCCACTTCGAGAGGGCCGAAGTGAGCATGCTCTTGGCGACAGATGATGGGGTGGAAGAGGAGCGCGAACCTCTCCCTGACCTCCGGTCCTCCAAGGAGCACAATGGGTCAGTGGAAGGTGTGATCCTCTCCCCTACACTGACCCCAGAGCAGCAGAGCGACTGTCACCAGTTGTTGGGACAGTTTGCCCCACTGTTCTCTCTGACCCCAGGTGTTACTCACTGGTGTACCCATGACGTGGACACTGGAGACAGCCCTCCTGTAAAACACAAGATTTACAGGTTGACTGACCGGGTCAGGGCCAGCATCAAAGAGGAAGTCTCTAAGATGTTGGCATTAGGGGTGATTGAGCCCTACAACAGTCCTTGGGCCAGCCCAGTGGTCTTGGTCCCAAAGGCTGCTGCATCCGGTGCCACTACAGAACTGCGGTTTTGTGTAGACTACCGTGGGCTGAATGCTGTCACCAGGACTGACGCGCACCCCAGCCCCAGAGCTGATGAGCTCATTGATCGGTTGGGAGCTGCCAGGTTCCTCAGCACGTTTGATTTGACGTCTGGGTACTGGCAGATTGCCTTAACCGATGGGGCCAAGGAGAGGTCAGCATTCTCAACCCCAGAAGGACATTACCATTTCCGGGTGATGCCCTTTGGGTTGAAGAATGCCCCTGCCACCTTTCAGAGGTTGGTCAACCAGGTGTTGGCTGGACTGGAGGACTTCAGTGCTGCATACCTGGATGACATTGCAGTGTTCTGTTCCAGCTGGGAAGAACACTTGCTGCACCTTGGGGAAGTGTTGAGGGCTCTGCAGAGGGCAGGCCTCACGATCAAGGCCAGTAAGTGCCAGATCGGGCAGGGTTCTGTGGTGTACTTGGGACACCAGGTAGGAAGCGGCCAGGTGGCGCCCCTACAGCCCAAGATTGACACAATTCTGGCTTGGGAACCCCTCAAGACCCAGACAGAGGTGAGAGCCTTTTTAGGTTTCACCGGTTACTACAGGAGGTTTGTTAAAGACTATGGCACCATTATTGCCCCCTTAACAGAGCTGACTTCCAGGAAGCATCCCAAGAAGGTGATCTGGACTGAGTCCTGCCAGAAAGCTTTTTATGCCCTGAAGGCCGCCATGTGCTCAAGGCACCCGACTTCTCCAAGGAATTTGTCGTGCAGACCGATGCTTCAGAGCATGGTGTGGGAGTGGTGCTCTCACAACTGAACGAAGAGGGCCTAGACCAGCCTGTAGTCTTCCGTAGCAGGAGACTACTCCCCAGGGAACAGAGGTGGAGTGCCATAGAAAGGGAAGCTTTTGCTGTGGTCTGGGCGCTGAAGAAGCTGAGACCAAACCTAGTTGGGACTCACTTCCGAGTTCAGACAGACCACAGGCCCCTCAGATGGTTGATGCAAATGAGGGGTGAGAATCCAAAACTTTTGAGGTGGTCCATCTCCCTACAGGGAATGGACTTTACGGTGGAACACCGCCCTGGCACAGAACACGCCAACACAGATGGTCTGTCCAGGTCCTTCTGCCTTAGTGAAGAGAACTCCCAGGAGGTTGGGTAGTTTCCCTACTTTCAGCTGGAGGGGACATGTTTTAGACTTGGCATCTTTTGGCGTGTTTCCCCTGTCTTTTTGCTTTCTGACCTCCCGGTTTTGACTCTGTTTTTGCTGGTTTGGTGTCTCTGCGCACTTTCTCACTGCTGTTCAGTGTTAAAGTGCAAGTGCTCCTGTTGTAAATTATGTTATGGATTGGTGTTTCCATGATTGACATATTTGATTTACTGGTGAGGCCCTAGTAAAGTGCACTGAGAGTGCCAGGGCTGGTAAATCAAATGCTACTAGTGAGTTTGCAGCACTGGTTGTGCCACCCACAGAAGTAGCCCTGAAAAGGTAACCCAGACCAGTCACCGCAGGGTCTGTGCACAGTTTGTAACTGCCATGTCGACCTGGCAAGTGCACCCACTTGCCAGGCCCCAACCTTCCCTTTTTCTACATGTCAGTCACCCCTAAGGTAGTCCCAAGGTACCCCTGTGGGCAGGGTGCTGTGTATGTTAGAGGTAAGACATGTACTGCTGTGTGTGACATGTCCTGGTGGTGAATTACAGTGTATTTCGTTTTTCACCATTGCAAGTCTGCCTGTTCCCATAGGACAGAATGGGGAGTTTGTTTATAATATCTTATAAACATAACTGGCCCTGGGAACAAGGTAGGAAAATAAAGTTTAGTATGCCTGAACTCAGAATGTTAAAATGCATCTTTTAGTGAGGGTGATTTCTACAATCTGTGTTTGAAAATACCACTTTTAGAAAGTAGGTATTTTCTTGCCTAACCATCCAGTGTGCCTCTGCTAGGTTTGTGTATTGCATGTCTGGCATTTGGATGACAGGGGCTGGAGAGGGGCAGCGGCTCCAGAAGTCTGATGGGTCAGGGTTGGGCTGAATAGACCTGGGTTGCATTTAGAGTAGTGGGAGGAGATTTCCTTGCACCTGAATGGGCCTGGTCTGCCTTGCACAATGCCGTCTCCACCCCCTGCCAGGAAGCTGCACCAGTGAGGACAGAACTGGTTTTGGCTGGGTACAGACACTCTCTGCCTGAGAGGACAAAGGATTTTGGGCTATAAAAAGTGGGGCTCAAACCCCTGAACTTTAGAACTCTTTTGGACCAAGAAGACTGCCAAGAAGAAGAGCTGGAGAAGCTGTGAGGAGGAACTACCACTTTGCTGAGTGTTTTGCTGTGTTGGCCTGCAGTGGCTGCTTCTGTCTTGGGCAGTGAAAGGACTGGACTGAACTTTCTGCAATCTATTCTTGTGAGTTTCTCCACGGGCTTGAGGTAGAGCTTGCCCCCTGTTCAAGAAGTCTCAGGAACAGCAAAGACTACAAGTTCTTCTGCCCTCAGCACTGGGAACTGTGTGTTTTGTGCTGCAACAGAAGAAAAAGCAACCCAATGCCGTCCACGACGCCGCTGCCGGCTCCGTGTCCTGAAGGCACCGCAGAGGGCACCGCCGCAACATCGCACCGTGACCCTGGTCTCACTGACGATGCCTGCTGATGCCGCCACCGAGCCGCTGCTCACATCGCGACCTGTGGGCACCGCACTCTGCATCGCCTCGCTTCACGACGCCGCCTTGGTATCCCCGACGCCGCCGCTCCAAGTCGAAATCGACGCCGCTGCTTGCACCGTGGTTCGAGGGCACCGCTCGTAAAGCTACACGAAGCACCGCCGTTGTCCTGCACCGCAGCCTTGGCCTACCGACGCCGGCGCCATCGACTCCAGTTTGTCAGCCGACGACATCGCTTCAGCAACGACGACGTCGCTGCTTGCACAGTGACCTGCCAGCACCGCGACGAGCACCGCATCACTTCGCACCGTGACCCTGGTCTCACCGACGATGCCATCTGACACCGCCACCGAGCCGCTGCTCGCACCATGACCTGAGAGCACCGCTGCACTTCGCACTGCAGCACCCTACGCCTGCCGACGCCAGCACTCCTGACTTCAACCGCTAGGAGTTCGATTTGCAACGTGTGTGACTTCAAGGGCCCGACGACTCCTGCACCGATTTCCGGAACCGACATCTGCGGACGCCGTGCTTTTGGAAGCTCAACGAGAGGTCGCCGACCCCCTGCATTTCTAAAGGTACTGTTTTGCGGGTCTTCCCGACACCGTAGTTGGCCCGCGACGCCGCGGTCATCCAGAACTGTTTGGATTTGTTGTTCACGACGCCGTGATAGCCCCAGAGGGAGCTATCGAATTCAAGGAACTGTTTTTCAAGGTTATTTTGATAACTGAAGATTTCTAAGTACTGTATTGTGGATTTTTATCGTTTTTGTTCTTGTCTTAAGTATATAAAAATATTGGATATTTTTCTAAACTGGTGTGGTGTCCTTTTGTAGTGCTTACACTGTATTACTATTGGTTATGTGCAAATGCTTTACACACTGCCTCTAAGATAAGCCTGACTGCTCGTGCCAAGCTACCAAGGGGGTGAGCAGGGGTTATTTTAGGAATGTAACTCCCTTATCCTGACTAGAAGGAAGGGTCCCCACTTGGACAAAGGTGCAAACCCTTGCCAACTAGAGACCCCCATTTCTAACAGTATCAATGACAAAATGTAGCAGGAGTTGGTAGATATTTGGCTCCCCACTGAGGTCATTTGCTGATACCAGGCGTTGTGTAGTAGTGCGCTGTGTAATGGATGTGGGAAGCTGTTGTGTGTGGTGAAGTTGTATGTTAAATGTGTTAGATCCTGGGACTCACACTGGACCACTTTACCTGGTGACCTGTTCCTGTTCGGTGATACATAGCTGAAATAAGCTTCAAAGCAAATAGGGCAAAAGACAATACATAAATGTATGTATGGGCGCTCCTATCTACAAAGTGTTTGCAAAGTCCGGGGGAAGCCCTATGGGCGCTTCTGACCCCAAAGTGTTCATAGTTCATGTTGGAAAACTCAGTGATGGTGACTCCTTTGGTGGTGGTAGTAGTGATGGGTCCAAGCGAATATCCGAGCGGTGTATCTATGACCCTTTCCCTTCGACCTTGACAGCTGTAGGAGTAGAAAAGATTACTTTGAAGAGCCATTCAAAAAGCTGTCGCTCTGCCTGCAATGGGAGTTATGGATTACGACTCGGTCGCCGTAGGATGATGTAGGGTAAGTCAACGGAGGTGTGCACTGCCTTCCTTTGGGTAACCTGTTTAGAGAGGAATTTGCAAGCTTTGGTCAGTATATATATATATATATATATATATATATATATATATATATATATATACATATATGTGTATATATATATATATATATATTTTTTTACCTAGGGCATCGGAGCTGGACTCTGAGCTTAATTTGGTTCTGCTCTGATGTATTGGTGTCCGAATTGACCTACCAGTGGCTAGCTGATGGGGGGTCAAGTGGTGGTCTCTGCTTCGGGTGTTCATTAGAGCGAACAGGGCTAAGGGCAAGCAATGCAGCCATTTCTTACCCATGGTGGTGCACAGTTTGCTGAGCTTGTTTTTTAGCAGGCCGTTGATGCATTCCACTATGCCATTGCTTTGGGGGTGGATTGCTGGGACCAGCTTGTGGGTTATGCCCATCAGGGTACAGATATTTTTAACCATTTTGTTCACAAAATGTTGTCCATTGTCTGATCAGATGACCTCTGCTACCCCTCACCTGGGTATGACTTCTTGAACCAGAAAGGTAGCTGCGACTTTAGCATCGCAGTGTGTGCAGGGACACACTTCTATCCACTTAGAGAAGGGGCAGACCATCACAATTAGATATCGGTAAGTGGCACATCTGTCAGTCATGTCGATGAAATCTATGTGTAGTGCCTGGAATGGCCCAGAAGGTCTCGGGATAGATGAGGTTATGACCTTCAGTGTGGGTTTAGGTGAGTGCAGCTGACATACTATGTACTCATTTAGGTACATAGAGATCATTTCTTCCTTGTGGAGAATAAATCAGTCTAGCAGTATGTTAGCGAGCATGCTCTCTTTAAAGGTGTGTGCCAGGAGATGGAGCTGGTTCAGGGCTGTGTAGAATAGGCTTTGGGGCATGACGGATTTCCCTATACAAGTGCCTCTGTAGATGAGATCGTGGGGGGTCTGTGTGCATCTCCTATATTCCCAGACTTCTCGCTCATGTGGGAGAGCCACTTCCTGACTTTCCCTAAGGTACAACCTAGCCGCCTCAGTGTATGGTAGCTCTGGAGTTGGTGATGAGTCCTCTGAAGGTTGCTTCTCAGCCTCCTGTATTGGGAACTCATGGATTGCTCCTGTGGTCCCGTAGGCCGCCTCCTTTGTGGCCCAGTCAACGAATGTGTTGCCCTGGGAGATAAAGTCCTTGCCTCCTATATGTGCGTTGGACTTGATGACTGCTACTCATTTCTGCAGTGTCAATGCATTGTTGAGGAGTTCTAACAGATCCCTGTGTATTACTGGTGTGCCGTCAGATTTGAGGAAGCCTCATCTCTTCCATCTGCTAATACTGGAATTTACGGTAGTTGTACCATAGATTGATTCGGAATATACTATGATGGTGTCCCCTGTGTCTTGTTTGAGGGCCTCAATGGGTGCCACTAATTTGGCTGCTTGTGCAGAGAGGTGCGGTAGAGATGTCAGCTGGTCTGTGATTTAAAGGGAGTCTGAGGATTTCTGATTATCGCCTGTGACCACTGCTGCCCCTCTGTGCTTAACACTGGTTTCTTGATCTATGACAGAGAAGCCAACTACGAACATGACTTTGCTGTTGGGGATCGGGTCTTCTTCTACCCTGGCGGATTTGTCTTGGGCCTGCACAGGGCAGTCATGGACTTCCTGTCATTCTTGAACTTATGGGCAGTGAAGGTGGCTGGTTTGACGATATGGTGCCGAACTATGTAGAGCGCTGGTCTGGATAGCATAAGTTCATATCCTGAGACTCATTGGGTGGTCAGGGTGCCTTTCCCTTTCTGTTTGATTGCGAACACTGCCTGTTCCGTGTACAGTGTGCAGGATGCCCCCATGACAATGGAGGTGCTTTTGTAAACTGCGAAGTCTGAGGGTCCAGAGAATGCTCAGAAGGGAAATGTCCCTACATTACAGAGTCAAGCTGACTACTGTAATACGCAATGGGTTTGTGCCCTAAGGGATACTTCTGGGTGACTACTGCCGCCATCATCCATCTATCACTACAGCAGAACAGGACAAACTCCTTGTTATAGTCTGGTGTCCCAAGTACGGGTGCATTCGTGATTTCTTCTTTTAATTGGGTGAATGCCTCCTGCATCTCAGAGGTCCATGTCAGTTGGGTACCACCGGACTTTGCATTCTTCATTGCACCCAGCAAGGGGGCTATGAGGGTACTGTAGTCGAAGACCCATTGCCTTACATAATTGTAGAGCCCGAGGAATTTTTGCATCTCCTTCTTTGCTGGGTAGTGCCATTGCTCTAATGGCGTGTACTTGCTCGAGTGTGACCCTTTTCTTGAGGCTGTGATCAACTGACCCAAATAGCTGACCTCCTGTAATACATATTGTACTTTCTCCTTGCCCACCTTCTAGCCTTTTTCTGCTAGCATAGTGAGGAGAGCTATAGTGTCTTGTCTGCATCTCAGCTCACTGGGGCTGCATAGCAGGATATTGTCAGCATACTGTAACAGGGTGCTGATACATTGGAAGTTGAACAGGTCACGCATCAGGATTCTGTTAAAGATACTTGAGGACTCATAATACCCTTGAGGCAAACTTTGAAAGAGCAGATGAGCTCCTCTAAAGGTGAATGCTGTTAGATACTGGCAATCAGGGTCAAGCAAAATGCTGAAAAAGGCATTTTTACCATCTGTGACTGAGAAGTACACAGCGTCGGTTGGGATGTTGGTCAGTATGATGGAGGGGTCTGGTACCAAAGGGAACTCTGGAACCACTACATGATTTAGGGGGTGTAGGTCCTGTACAAGGCACCAAGTTCCCCCCTTTGCCTTCTTCGCTTGGTGTATGGGGGTACTACAGGGTGACACCCCCACACAGAATACTCCCTGATCAATGAGGGCCTGTATCTTGGGTGGTATGACTTCCTCTGCTTCCCTGGACAATGGGTACTGTTTCACTTTGGGGAGGATGGCTTCTTCCCTGAGTGTGATCCTAACTGGTTCAGCAGAGTTGATGAGCCCCACGTCATGTGGACTAGTTGCCCATGGCTGTGGGGTACCTGTGTGAAGTCTTGATCCCTGAGGGATGTTGCAGTGGTGACTAGTGCCGGGGCCCTGTGCTGCAGTTTGACTCTGATGTCTATGGGATCTTCAAAGACTATTGTTGAGGCTTCTGGGTAGTTGGCGAACAGTTGTTCATCTGATATGTCTCATACGTGGAGACATGGGTCTAGGAAAATGGCACATGTCCATGCGACTTGATTGTCATCAGAGGCCATCAAGACCCCGTAAGTGGGTCTGATATCCACTGCCTAAGCTATCACTAGTTCCCCTCCTGGGGCTCTCACTCTTGGTGCCATTCCCTATGGAATAAGAATTCCATGGACAGCTGTACTTGTCTCCCTAATAGTGCTGTTCACCATGACAAATATCGTCCCCTTCCCCCTAGAATACAAGGAATTCATTGGTAGTTTCTTGACTACAATGGGTTTCTTCTTACCCTCTATACATGTGCACCTTCCTGCCTCTGAGTTCCAGGTGTCTTGAGATTGCGTCAGTAGGGTGACATTCAACCCGCCCCATGGGACCCGTTGCTACTTCTGTTCCCCAAATTTATGCACCTGCAGGTGAAGTGAAGGTTGGGGTTCCACTTGTTGTTCATAAATACAGCTGCAGTTACACTAAGGGCTAGCCTTGGTCCATGGGTTGGGACTTGTGTGGGCACATTATTCCACTGGGCTGAGGGCTTTGTGACCTCTAAGAAACCCTTATGGGGGCTGGTTTTAGGCCATGTGTTCCAATATCGTCTCTGGCCCTTTTTCTTGAGCTTGTCTGGCTCGGACTGGATCTCATCCTGCTCTGTCAGGATATAATGACTTCGAGTATGATGTCATACTTGGTTAGGTTCACTGTGGTCTCCTGTGGTGTTATAGTGTTGGGCTGGAGTTTGGCTGTTATTCGGCATAGGTACAATTGTATGAGGCACAAGGTTTTGCTGGGTGGTACCTCCTGAGACAGGTATAGTCTATCTGTGCCTATTGTATTGGGTATCTGTTAGACTTGGCATCTTTTGGCGTGTTACCCCTGTCTTTTTGCTTTCTGACCTCCCGGTTTTGACTCTGTTTTTGCTGGTTTAGTGTCTCTGCGCACCTTCTCACTGCTGTTCAGTGTTAAAGTGCAAGTGCTCCTGTTATGTTATGGATTGGTGTTTCCATGTTTGGCAGATTTGATTTACTGGTAAGGCCCTAGTAAAGTGCACTGAGAGTGCCAGGGCTGGTAAATCAAATGCTACTAGTGGGTTTGCAGCACTGGTTGTGCCACCCACAGAAGTAGCCCTGAAAAGGTAACTCAGACCTGCCACCGCAGTTTGTAACTGCCATGTCGACCTGGCAAGTGCACCCACGTGCCACGCCCCAACCTCCCTTTTTCTACATGTCAGTCACCCCTAAGGTAGGCCCAAGGTACCCCTGTGGGCAGGGTTCTGTGTATGTTAGAGGTAGGACATGTACTGCTGTGTGTGACATGTCCTGGTGGTGAATTACAGTGTATTTCGTTTTTCACCATTGCAAGGCTGCCTGTTCCCATAGGACAGAATGGGGAGTTTGTTTATAACATCTTATAAACATAACTGGCCCTGGGAACAAGGTGGGAAAATAAAGTTTTGCATGCCTGAACTCAGAATGTTAAAATGCATCTTTTAGTGAGGGTGATTTTTACATTCTGTGTTTGAAAATACCACTTTTAGAAAGTAGGTATTTTCTTGCCTAACCATTCAGTGTGCCTCTGCTAGGTTTGTGTATTGCATGTCTGGCTTTTGGATGACAGTGGCTGGAGAGGGGCAGCTGCTCCAGAAGTCTGATGGGTCAAGGTTGGGCTGAATAGACCTGGGTTGCATTTAGAGTAGTGGGAGGAGATTTCCTTGCACCTGAATGGGCCTGGTCTGCCTTGCACAATGCCGTCTCCACCCCCTGCCAGGAAGCTGCACCAGTGAGGACAGGAGTGGTTGTGGCTGGGTACAGACACTCTCTGCCTGAGAGGACAAAGGATTTTGGGCTATAAAAAGTGGCGCTCAAACCCCTGAACTTTAGAACTCTTTTGGACCAAGAAGACTGCCAAGAAGAAGAGCTGGAGAAGCTGTGAGGAGGAACTACCACTTTGCTGAGTGCTTTGCTGTGTTGGCCTGCAGTGGCTGCTTCTGTCTTGGGCAGTGAAAGGACTGGACTGAACTCTCTGCAATCTATTTTTGTGAGTTTCTCCAAGGGCTTGAGGTAGAGCTTGCCCGAGTTCAAGAAGTCTCAGGAACAGCAAACACTTCAAGTTCTTCTGCCATCAGCACTGGGAACTGTGTGTTTTGTGCTGCAACAGAAGAAAAAGCAACCCGACGCTGTCTACGACGCCGCTGCTGGCTCCGTGTCCTGAAGGCACCGCAGAGAGCACCGCCGCAATGCCGCATCGCAACCTTGGTCTCACCGACGATGCCTGCTGACGCCGCCACCGAGCCGCTGCTCGCACTGCGACCTGTGGGCACCGGACTCCGCATCGCCTCACTTCACAACGCCGCCTTGGTATCCCCGACGACGACACTCCATGCCAAAATCGACGCCACTGCTTGCACCTTTGTTCGAGGGCACCGCTCGTAAAGCTACATGACGCACCACCCTCATCCCGCACCGCAGCCTTGGCCTACTGACGCCGGTGCCATTGACTCCAGTTTGTCAGCCCACGACAGCGCTTCAGCAACGACGACGCTGCTGCTTGCAATGTGACCTGCCAGCACCGCGACGAGCACCGCATCACTTCGCACCGCGACCCTGGTCTCACCGACGATGCCATCTGACACCGCCACCGAGCCGCTGTTCGCACTGCGACCTGAGGGCACCGCACGCCGCACCGCTGCACTTCGCACCACAGCACCCGAAGCCTGCAGACGCCAGCGCTCCTGACTTCAACCGCGAGGAGTTCGATCTGCAACGATTGTGACTTCAAGGGCCCGACGACTCCTGCACCGACCTCCGGAACCGACGCCTGCGGACGCCGTGCTTTCGGAAGCTCAACGAGAGGTTGACGACGCCCTGCATTTCTAAAGGTACTGTTTTGCGGGTCTTCCCGACACCGTAGCTGGCCCGCGACGCCACGGTCAGCCAGAACTGTTTGGATTTGTTGTTCACGACGCCGTGATAGTCCCAGAGGGAGCTATCGACTTCAAGGAACTGTTGTTCAAGGTTATTTTGATAACTGAAGAGTTCTAAGTACTGTATTGTGGATTTTTATCGTTTTTGGTCTTGTCTTAAGTATATAAAAATATTGGATATTTTTCTAAACTGTTGTGGTGTCCTTTTGTAGTGTTTACACTGTATTACTGTTGGTTATGTGCAAATGCTTTACACACTGCCTCTACGATAAGCCTGACTGCTCATTCCAAGCTACCAAGGGGGTGAGCAGGGGTTATTTTAGGAGTGTAACTCCCTTATCCTGACTAGAAGGAAGGGTCCCTACTTGGACAAAGATGCAAACCCTTGCCAACCAGAGACCCCCATTTCTAACATTGGTTGTCAGCGGTGAGGCTAGGACTTGTGTTTGCACTTGACTTACAGTCATTGGTTTGCACTACTACCATATCGCAGACCATTACATGCCACACACTGGTTCTTTTTCTTTTTGGCCTATTTTTGATCTTGCCAGTTTTGAACATGCTACTTCATCATGCCTGAATCAAGAGCATCATCAAGTGCATCCTTGGAAGTTGCCTTTGAGGAGGATAGGTTGGAATCCTACAATGTGAAAGAGTTGAAGGCCATTTGCAAAAACCTAAAAGTCCAAGTCAGAGGCCTCACCAGGAAGGAGGGCTACAAAAGGCGCGGTGGGCCTGGGTAGCGGCCAGACATGCCAGTGGGCAGTCTGGAGATCTTAGTGGAGAGGCAGAGGAGCCTATTCCTAGGGTGGATGTGCTTTTGGGAGGGGGGATCCCTCCATACCAGGCAGCAGCAGTTTGTCTCCAGAGGAGCTGGAGGACAGGCGGCAAGCCAGGAAGTTTGAATTGGAAAAACTCAGGATGGAGAGTGAGAGGGAAGAGAAGAAAATAGCCATGGAGGAAAGAAAGATGATCTTAGATCATGAACGTAGTCTTAAGGAGCGGGAGCTAAGGAGTAGGCCCAGCTCAGATGGTGGCAGCAACTCATCAGTGGAGTCAGATCGAATTGTGCACATCCCCAAGAATGTAGGATGGGAATTCAAGAAGGGGGATAACATACAAAGGTGGTTTCAGGGTTATGAGGCATCTATACACATGAATGGGGTCCCTGAGAAGAATTGGGGGGCAGGATTGTGGCCTCTTTTACCAGAAGAAGCAAGGGATACTTTGATAGCTTTGGGTAAGGGGTGTAACCTCACCTATGCTGACATGAAGGAGGCCCTTCTCACCAGGTATGGTCTCACTCCTGAAAAGTACAGGGATCAGTTTAGGTCCAGTAAGAAGTCTGATGCCAACACTTGGTTGGAATGTGTAGATTCGTTTTGCAGGTCACTGGATGGCTGGGTGAAGGGCAGTAATGTAACAGATTTTCAGGGGCTCTACAATTTGATTGCAGGGGAGCACTTGTCTAGTCTATGTTTTGCAGATCTGCGCCACCACTTGGTTGATAGTAAGCTAACTGACCCCAGGAAGCTTGCTATGGAGGCGGACCGCTGGGTGAGTACCCGGGTCCACAAGAAAGCGTTTAGGGGAGACTCAGCCAAAGGTGGGCAGCGTCCCCAGCAGAAAAGTGGGGGGGACAAGGGTAAAGCACAGGAGTTCTCTAAAGGGCCCCAAACTAACACCCAGGGTAAAGGTTCCCATCCCCCAGGAGATAAGAAAGCAGTGGTCTCTTCAGGAAAGCCTGCTGAGACCGCCCCCGCAAGTGTTTTGCATGTGATCATGTGGGTCACTTGAAGGGGGACCCCAAGTGTCCCAAGAGGGCACAGCCACCCACCGGTGGGCAGTCCAAGGTGTTGGCTAGTGTAGCGCTTGGGGAGGAGGGGTGCCCACAGGAGGGTGGGGATCTCGCAGAAATGACCCTCGTCTCATTAGGGGACAGTGAGATGGTCCCAGGAAACCAGGTGCCCCTAACACAAAGAAATATAGCAACTGGGTGACCATCAATGGGAAAAGGGTAGAGGCTCTCAGAGATACTGGAGCCAGTGTGACCTCAGTCCGGTGTCACCTGGTCTCTGAAGAGCAGGTAGTCCCAGGGGCATTCCACCAAGTAGTTGCGGTGGACAACTCAGAGCGCCAGTGTATGGTGGCGCAGGTTCCCTTTGAATGGGGGGGCCTCAGGTCCCTTGAGGGTGGTTGTGAGCCCTACCATGCCTGTAGATTGTCTGCTAGGTAACGACTTGGAGCAGTCCTTGTGGAAGGATGTTGAGCTCAGGTCTCACTTGGAGATGCTTGGGTTGCCAGAGTGGACATGCTTGTCCACTCGGTCAATGGCGGCCAGAAAGGGTGATCAGAATGACCTGGAGCCTGAAAGAATGGCCCAGGTCCCTGCCAAGAGAAAGGGCAGGGGGCGTGGGGAACCGGCCCCTGAAGTTCCCATGGACCGGGAGGAGGCTGACCTTGAGGGGGACGCCCCGGTGCCTACAGGGGAGCAGGTAGCTGAACTGGGGGACATCTCTGAGCTGACCCATTGGCAGCAAGAAGGGGGTCCCACCAGGGAAGAATTCTGTAGGGAGCAGAAAGAGTGCCCTTCTCTGGAGGGTCTGCGGTGGCAGGCTGCAGACCAGGCAGCTGGTGATCAGTCTGGATCACATTGGATCTACTGGGAGAATGGTCTCCTGTATAGTGAGCCTAAGGTTGCTGAGCCTGGGTCAGCCCGTGTGCTGGTGGTACCCCAGTGCTTCAGGACCTTCCTACTGGGTCTGGCTCATGACGTGCCTTTGGCAGGACATTTGGGGCGGGACAAGACCTTTGACAGGCTTGTCACCCACTTCTTCTGGCCCCAAATGCGAAGGCAGTCGGATGGACATTGTAGGTCTTGCCAAGCTTGCCAGGCAAGTGGTAAGAGTGGGAGGAAGGTCAAAGCTCCTCTCCAACCTTTTCCAGTTGTTGGAACACCCTTTGAAAGGGTAGGGATGGACATTGTGGGGCCACTGGATCCCAAGACAGCCATGGGCAACAGGTACATCCTGGTCTTGGTGGACCATGCCACCCGGTACCCGGAGGCAATTCCTCTCAGGACAACGACAGCGCCAGTGGTGGGACGGGCGTTAATGGGGATCTTTTCCCACATGGGTTTCCCCAGAGAGGTGGTTTCTGACAGGGGGACCAATTTCATATCCAAGTATATGACATCCCTGTGGAAGGAGTGTGGTGTAACCTACAAGTTCACCGCTCCTTACCACCCCCAAGGTAAGGGACTGGTGGAGAGATTCAACCAGACCTTGAAGGGCATGATTAAGGGTCTAACAGAACCCATGAGGCGTAAGTGGGACGTCCTCTTGCCTTGCCTTCTCTTTGCATACAGGGAGGTGCTACAGAAGTCTCTTGGGTTCAGTCCCTTTGAGTTCTGTATGGTCACCATGTGAGAGGACCTCTGAGTTTGGTGAAGGAAGGCTGGGAGGCAGCTCCCAGGAAAACTCCCCAGAATGTGTTTAGTTACATGCTGACCTTCAGAAACCAAGCTGCCCACTTCAGGAAACTCGCTCAGGCGAACATAGAAGCAAGCCAGGAAGAAATGAAGAAGTGGTCTGACCAGAATGCCACTCTGGTCGAATTTCAACCTGGGCAAAAACTGTGGGTCATGGCCCCAGTGGAACCTTGTGCCTTGCAGGACAAGTGGACTGGGCCGTTTGAGGTGGTGGAGCGCAAAAGTGATGTCACCTACCTGGTGTATTTGCGGACTCCAAGGATTCCTTTGAGGGTCCTGCACGTGAACCACCTCAAGCCCCACTTCGAGAGGTCCGAAGTGAGCATGCTCTTGGCGAAAGATGATGAGGTGGAAGAGGAGCGCAAACCTCTCCCGGACCTCCTGTCCTCCAAGGAGCACGATGGGTCAGTGGAAGGTGTGATCCTCTCCCCTACACTGACCCCAGAGCAGCAGAGCGACTGTCACCAGTTGTCGGGACAGTTTGCCCCACTGTTCTCTCTGACCCCAGGTGTTACTCACTGGTGTACCCATGACGTGGACACTGGAGACAGCCCTCCTGTAAAACACAAGAATTACAGGTTGGCTGACTGGGTCAGGGCCAGCATCAAAGAGGAGGTCTCTAAGATGTTGGCATTAGGGGTGATTGAGCCCTCCAACAGTCCTTGGGCCAGCCCAGTGGTCTTGGTCCCAAAGGCTGCTGCATCCGGTGCCACTCCAGAACTGCGGTTTTGTGTAGACTACCGTGGGCTCAATGCAGTCACCAGGACTGACGCGCACCCCAGCCCCAGAGCTGATGAGCTCATTGATCGGTTGGGAGCTGCCAGGTTCCTCAGCACGTTTGATTTGACGTCTGGGTACTGGCAGATTGCCTTAACCGATGGTGCCAAGGAGAGGTCAGCATTCTCAATCCCAGAAGGACATTACCAGTTCCGGGTGATGCCTTTTGGGTTGAAGAATGCCCCTGCCACCTTTCAGAGGTTGGTCAACCAGGTGTTGGCTGGACTGGAGGACTTCAGTGCCGCATACCTGGATGACATTGCAGTGTTCTGTTCCAGCTGGGAAGAACACTTGCTGCACCTTGGGGAAGTGTTGAGGGCTCTGCAGAGGGCAGGCCTCACGATCAAGGCCAGTAAGTGCCAGATCGGGCAGGGTTCTGTGGTGTACTTGGGACACCAGGTAGGAAGCGGCCAGGTGGCGCCCCTACAGCCCAAGATTGACACAATTCTGGCTTGGGAACCCCTCAAGACCCAGACAGAGGTGAGAGCCTTTTTAGGTTTCACTGGTTACTACAGGAGGTTTGTTAAAGACTATGGCACCATTGTTGCCCCCTTAACAGAGCTGACTTCCAGGAAGCATCCCAAGAAGGTGATCTGGACTGAGTCCTGCCAGAAAGCTTTTTATGCCCTGAAGGCCGCCATGTGCATGGCGCCCGTGCTCAAGGCACCCGACTTCTCCAAGGAATTTGTCGTGCAGACCGATGCTTCAGAGCATGGTGTGGGAGTGGTGCTCTCACAACTGAATGAAGAGGGCCTAGACCAGCCTGTAGTCTTCCGTAGCAGGAGACTACTCCCCAGGGAACAGAGGTGGAGTGCCATAGAAAGGGAAGCTTTTGCTGTGGTCTGGGCGCTGAAGAAGCTGAGACCAAACCTAGTTGGGACTCACTTTCGAGTTCAGACAGACCACAGGCCCCTCAGATGGTTGATGCAAATGAGGGGTGAGAATCCAAAACTTTTGAGGTGGTCCATCTCCCTACAGGGAATGGACTTTACGGTGGAACACCGCCCTGGCACAGAACACGCCAACACAGATGGTCTGTCCAGGTCCTTCTGCCTTAGTGAAGAGAACTCCCAGGAGGTTGGGTAGTTTCCTACTTTCAGCTGGAGGGGACATGTGTTAGACTTGGCATCTTTTGGCGTGTTTCCCTGTCTTTTTGCTTTCTGACCTCCCGGTTTTGACTCTGTTTTTGCTGGTTTGGTGTCTCTGCGCACTTTCTCACTGCTGTTCAGTGTTAAAGTGCAAGTGCTCCTGTTGTAAATTATGTTATGGATTGGTGTTTCCATGATTGACATATTTGATTTACTGGTGAGGCCCTAGTAAAGTGCACTGAGAGTGCCAGGGCTGGTAAATCAAATGCTACTAGTGAGTTTGCAGCACTGGTTGTGCCACCCACAGAAGCAGCCCTGAAAAGGTAACTCAGACCTGTCACCGCAGGGTCTGTGCACAGTTTGTAACTGCCATGTCGACCTGGCAAGTGCACCCACTTGCCAGGCCCCAACCTTCCCTTTTTCTACATGTCAGTCACCCCTAAGGTAGTCCCAAGGTACCCCTGTGGGCAGGGTGCTGTGTATGTTAGAAGTAAGTCATGTACTGCTGTGTGTGACATGTCCTGGTGGTGAATTACAGTGTATTTCGTGTTTCACCATTGCAAGTCTGCCTGTTCCCATAGGAAAGAATGGGGAGTTTGTTTATAATATCTTATAAACATAACTGGCCCTGGGAACAAGGTAGGAAAATAAAGTTTAGTATGCCTGAACTCAGAATGCTAAAATGCATCTTTTAGTGAGGGTGATTTCTACATTCTGTGTTTGAAAATACCACTTTTAGAAAGTAGGTATTTTCTTGCCTAACCATCCGGTGTGCCTCTGCTAGGTTTGTGTATTGCATGTCTGGCATTTGGACGACAGGGGCTGGAGAGTGGCAGCGGCTCCAGAAGTCTGATGGGTCAGGGTTGGGCTGAATAGACCTGGGTTGCATTTAGAGTAGTGGGAGGAGATTTCCTTGCACCTGAATGGGCCTGGTCTGCCTTGCACAATGCCGTCTCCACCCCCTGCCAGGAAGCTGCACCAGTGAGGACAGAACTGGTTTTGGCTGGGTACAGACACTCTCTGCCTGAGAGGACAAAGGATTTTGGGCTATAAAAAGTGGGGCTCAAACCCCTGAACTTTAGAACTCTTTTGGACCAAGAAGACTGCCAAGAAGAAGAGCTGGAGAAGCTATGAGGAGGAACTACCACTTTGCTGAGTGTTTTGCTGTGTTGGCCTGCAGTGGCTGCTTCTGTCTTGGGCACTGAAAGGACTGGACTGAACTTTCTGCAATCTATTCTTGTGAGTTTCTCCACGGGCTTGAGGTAGAGCTTGCCTCCTGTTCAAGAAGTCTCAGGAACAGCAAAGACTTCAAGTTCTTCTGCCCTCAGCACTGGGAACTGTGTGTTTTGTGCTGCAACAGAAGAAAAAGCAACCCAACGCCGTCCACGACGCCGCTGCCGGCTCCGTGTCCTGAAGGCACCGCAGAGGGCACCGCCACACCGTGACCCTGGTCTCACTGACGATGCCTGCTGACGCCGCCACCGAGCCACTGCTCGCACCTCGACCTGTGGGCACCGCACTCTGCATCGCCTCGCTTCACGACGCCGCTCCAAGTCGAAATCGACGCCGCTGCTTGCACCGTGGTTCGAGGGCACCGCTCGTAAAGCTACACATAGCACCGCCGTTGTCCCGCACCACAGCCTTGGCCTACCGACGCAGGCACCATCGACTCCAGTTCGTCAGCCGACGACATCGCTTCAGCAACGACGCCGCCGCTGCTTGCAAGGTGACCTGCCAGCACCGCGACGAGCACCGCATCACTTCGCAACGTGACCCTGGTCTCACCGACGATGCCATCTGACGCCGCCACCGAGCCGCTGCTCGCACTGCGACCTGAGGGCACTGCTGCAGTGCGAACCCTACGCCTGCCGACGCCAGCACTCCTGACTTCAACCGCGAGGAGTTCGATCTGCAACGCGTGTGACTTCAAGGGCCTGACGACTCCTGCACCGATTTCCGGAACCGACACCTGCAGACGCCGTGCTTTTGGAAGCTCAACGAGAGGTCGCCGACGCCCTGCATTTCTAAAGGTACTGTTTTGCGGGTCTTCCCGAAACCGTAGTTGGCCCGCGATGCCGCGGTCATCCAGAACTGTTTGGATTTGTTGTTCACCACGCCGTGATAGCCCCAGAGGGAGCTATCGAATTCAAGGAACTGTTTTTCAAGGTTATTTTGATAACTGAAGATTTCTAAGTACTGTATTGTGGATTTTTATCGTTTTTGTTCTTGTCTTAAGTATATAAAAATATTGGATATTTTTCTAAACTGGTGTGGTGACCTTTTGTAGTGCTTACACTGTATTACTATTGGTTATGTGCAAATGCTTTACACACTGCCTCTAAGATAAGCCTGACTGCTCGTGCCAAGCTACCAAGGGGGTGAGCATGGGTTATTTTAGGAATGTAACTCCCTTATCCTGACTAGAAGGAAGGGTCCCTACTTGGACAAAGGTGCAAACCCTTGCCAAGTAGAGACCCCCATTTCTAACAGTATCAATGACCAAATGTATCAGGAGTTCGTAGATATTTGGCTCCCCACTGAGGTCATTTGGTGATACCAGGCGTTGTGTAGTAGTGCGCTGTGTAATGGATGTGGGAAGCTGTTGTGTGCGGTGAAGTTGTATGTTAAATGTGTTAGATCCTGGGACTCACACTGGACCACTTTACCTGGTGACCTTGACTGAAACTTGACCTGTTCCTGTTCGGTGATACATAGCTGAAATAAGCTTCAAAGCAAATAGGGCAAAAGACAATACATAAATGTATGTATGGGCACTCCTATCTACAAAGTGTTTGCAAAGTCCGGGGGAAGCCCTATGGGCGCTTCTGACCCCAAAGTGTTCATAGTTCATGTTGGAAAACTCAGTGATGGTGACTCCTTTGGTGGTGGTAGTAGTGATGGGTCCAAGCGAATATCCGAGCGGTGTATCTATGACCCTTTCCCTTCGACCTTGACAGCTGTAGGAGTAGAAAAGATTACTTTGAAGAGCCATTCAAAAAGCTGTCGCTCTGCCTGCAATGGGAGTTGTGGATTACGACTCGGTCGCCGTAGAATTATGTAGGGTAAGTCGACGGAGGTGTGCACTGCCTTCCTTTGGGTAACCTGTTTAGAGAGGAATTTGCAAGCTTTGGTCAGTATATATATATATATTTTTTTTTTCTTACCTAGGGCATCGGAGCTGGACTCTGAGCTTAATTTGGTTCTGCTCTGATGTATTGGTGTCCGAATTGACCTACCAGTGGCTAGCTGATGGGGGGTCAAGTGGTGGTCTCTGCTTCGGGTGTTCATTAGTGCGAACAGGGCTAAGGGCAAGCAATGCAGCCATTTCTTACCCATGGTGGTGCACAGTTTGCTGAGCTTGTTTTTTAGCAGGCCGTTGATGCATTCCACTATGCCATTGCTTTGGGGGTGGATTGCTGGGACCAGCTTGTGGGTTATGCCCATCAGGATACAGATGTTTTTAACCATTTTGTTCACAAAATGTTGTCCATTGTCTGATCAGATGACCTCTGCTACCCCTCACCTGGGTATGACTTCTCGAACCAGAAAGGTAGCTGCGACTTTAGAATCGCAGTGTGTGCAGGGACACACTTCTATCCACTTAGAGAAGGGGCAGACCATCACAATTAGATATCGGTAAGTGGCACATCTGTCAGTCATGTCGATGAAATCTATGTGTAGTGCCTGGAATGGCCCAGAAGGTCTCGGGATAGATGAGGTTATGACCTTCAGTGTGGGTTTAGGTGAGTGCAGCTGACATACTATATACTCATTTAGGTACATAGAGATCATTTCTTCCTTGTGGAGAATAAATCAGTCTAGCAGTATGTTAGCGAGCATGCTCTCTTTAAAGGTGTGTGCCAGGAGATGGAGCTGGTTCAGGGCTGTGTAGAATAGGCTTTGGGGCATGACGGATTTCCCTATACAAGTGCCTCTGTAGATGAGATCGTGGGGGGTCTGTGTGCATCTCCTATATTCCCAGACTTCTCGCTCATGTGGGAGAGCCACTTCCTGTCTTTCCCTAAGGTACAACCTAGCCGCCTCAGTGTATGGTAGCTCTGGAGGTGGTGATGAGTCCTCTGAAGGTTGCTTCTCAGCCTCCTGTATTGGGAACTCATGGATTGCTCCTGTGGTCCCGTAGGCCGCCTCCTTTGTGGCCCAGTGAACGAATGTGTTGCCCTGGAAGATAAAGTCCTTGCCTCCTATATGTGCGTTGGACTTGATGACTGCTACTCATTTCTGCAGTGTCAATGCATTGTTGAGGAGTTCTAACAGATCCCTGTGTATTACTGGTGTGCCGTCAGATTTGAGGAAGCCTCATCTCTTCCATCTGCTAATACTGGAATTTACGGTAGTTGTACCATAGATTGATTCGGAATATACTATGATGGTGTCCCCTGTGTCTTGTTTGAGGGCCTCAATGGGTGCCACTAATTTGGCTGCTTGTGCAGAGAGGTGCAGTAGAGATGTCAGCTGTGCTGTGATTTAAAGGGAGTCTGAGGATTTCTGATTATCGCCTGTGACCACTGCTGCCCTTGTGTGCTTAACACTGGTTTCTTGATCTATGACAGAGAAGCCATCTACGAACATGACTTTGCTGTTGGGGATCGGGTCTTCTTCTACCCTGGCGGATTTGTCTTGGGCCTGCACAGGGCAGTCATGGACTTCCTGTCATTCTTGAACTTATGGGCAGTGAAGGTGGCTGGTTTGACGATATGGTGCCGAACTATGTAGAGCGCTGGTCTGGATAGCATAAGCTCATATCCTGAGACTCATTGGGTGGTCAGGGTGCCTTTCCCTTTCTGTTTGATTGCGAACACTGCCTGTTCCGTGTACAGTGTGCAGGATGCTCCCATGACAATGGAGGTGCTTTTGTAAACTGCGAAGTCTGAGGGGCCAGAGAATGCTCAGAAGGGAAATGTCCCTACATTACAGAGTCAAGCTGACTACTGTAATACGCAATGGGTTTGTGCCCTAAGGGGTACTTCTGGGTAACTACTGCCGCCATCATCCATCTATCACTACAGCAGAACAGGACAAACTCCTTGTTATAGTCTGGTGTCCCAAGTACGGGTGCATTCGTGATTTCTTCTTTTAATTGGGTGAATGCCTCCTGCATCTCAGAGGTCCATGTCAGTTGGGTACCACCGGACTTTGCATTCTTCATTGCACCCAGCAAGGGGGCTATGAGGGTACTGTAGTCGAAGACCCATTGCCTTACATAATTGTAGAGCCCGAGGAATTTTTGCATCTCCTTCTTTGCTGGGTAGTGCCATTGCTCTAATGGCGTGTACTTGCTCGAGTGTGACCCTTTTCTTGAGGCTGTGATCAACTGACCCAAATAGCTGACCTCCTGTAATACATATTGTACTTTCTCCTTGCCCACCTTCTAGCCTTTTTCTGCTAGCATAGTGAGGAGAGCTATAGTGTCTTGTCTGCATCTCAGCTCACTGGGGCTGCATAGCAGAATATTGTCAGCATACTGTAACAGGGTGCTGATACATTGGAAGTTGAACAGGTCACGCATCAGGATTCTGTTAAAGATACTTGAGGACTCATAATACCCTTGAGGCAAACTTTGAAAGAGCAGATGAGCTCTTCTAAAGGTGAATGCTGTTAGATACTGGCAATCAGGGTCAAGCAAAATGCTGAAAAAGGCATTTTTACCATCTGTGACTGAGAAGTACACAGCGTCGGTTGGGATGTTGGTCAGTATGATGGAGGGTCTGGTACCAAAGGGAACTCTGGAACCACTACATGATTTAGGGGGTGTAGGTCCTGTACAAGGCACCAAGTTTCCCCCCTTTGCCTTCTTCGCTTGGTGTATGGGGGTACTACAGGGTGACACCCCCACACAGAATACTTCCTGATCAATGAGGGCCGGTATCTTGGGTGGTATGACTTCCTCTGCTTCCCTGGACAATTGGTACTGTTTTACTTTGGGGAGGATGGCTCCTTCCCTGAGTGTGATCCTAACTGGTTCAGCAGAGTTGATGAGCCCCACGTCATGTGGACTAGTTGCCCATGGCTGTGGGGTACCTGTGTGAAGTCTTGATCCCTGAGGGATGTTGCAGTGGTGACTGGTGCCGGGGCCCTGTGCTGCAGTTTGACTCTGATGTCTATGGGATCTTCAAAGACTATTGTTGAGGCTTCTGGGTAGTTGGCGAACAGTTGTTCATCTGATATGTCTCATACGTGGAGACATGGGTCTAGGAAAATGGCACATGTCCATGCGACTTGATTGTCATCAGAGGCCATCAAGACCCCGTAAGTGGGTCTGATATCCACTGCCTAGGCTATCACTAGTTCCCCTCCTGGGGCTCTCACTCTTGGTGCCATTCCCTATGGAATAAGAATTCTGTGGACAGCTGTACTTGTCTCCCTAATAGTGTTGGGATGTTGGGGATGAGGGTCAGGACTGCCTTGGAGAATGCGGCCTGGTCTGTTGGTGAGGCCCGGAATGTGTCACCCTTACTAAAATTGGATCTTAGGGTCATAAGTCGTAAGTCGTAAGGGGGGGACCCCGTGGATAGAGCAAGTCATGGCTCCATCCTCAGAAAAGTGGATGGTCATGTCTAGTTTGGCCATTAAATCGCTCCCCAGAAGGTCGGTAGGGGATGAAGAATGATTTAGTAGTTGACCTTGGAGTTGGTTTCCACCTATCTCTAAGTCAAGTATTTCAGTAAAGGGTACCCTTTTCATGATCCTTGAAAACCCCTGTGTGTCCATAGTGTCCCGCGATAGGGGAACATTCCCTTCCTTGAGGCAAGATCTTGTGGCCCCGGTGTCCACTAGGAGGGTGTGAGGTATGTCATTGATGGCCACCATCAAAGTAGGTTCCTCATCTGACCTGTGCATGACCCACAATACGGGACATATCGGATTTCCTGGGTGCCTTCATTGGACCCGGTGCGGGTTCTGGGGCTGGAACAGTGTGCTCCCTCCACATACTGTTGCTCCTCCTTGTGCAACGGAGAACCCTGGGCCCTTTGCTAATGCTAGGGATGGGTTCCCTGCTGCTTGTTGATGCTAGCATAGGTTTGGCCCATCCACCCATGTTTGCTGTGAGGTGGGTGTTTCTAGCTGCCCTCCTTGGGGTGGGGCCCACCGGGGGTCATACGTCTTCTGCATCTGAGAATACTGTGGGTTGCTATGGGGCTGGGGCTGGGGCTGAGTGTTGTATGTGTTCCTTGCCCACCAGCTGGATCTCTGCTGCTTGTGATACAATTTGGTCCTGCAATCTCCTGCAAGGTGTCCCATCTTATGGCAGTAGAAACATTCTCTATTGTCTTTCATTGGACCTTCCATTCCTCTTTCATTGAAACCTCCTCTTGCCCTTTGATCATTCGTTTGGAATCCCTGAAAGTTCTGTGTGTCTCTCCCCATGGGGATCGCGGCCATCTGCATGGGTGCGGCTACAACTGCTCCCTCTAATGTTGCCTTTTTAAATTTCTGTGTCCCTCTGTACTTGGTCCTGCCTGCCTTTGTCTTTTTCTATTTTCTTCTTGTAATAATGTATGATGTGGGCCTGTATCTCTGGCCATGGATTTGTGTCCATCGCAACTATGTTGTCTAGTCCGTTTTGACTTCGTTAAAGATATTGAAGAATAAGGTGAGCTGCGGGCCTGCATTAACCCATGGCAGTCCTGTCTCCTGGCCCCATCTTTCCTTTATTCTGCTGAGGTAATCCCTTATCCCTTCATCATGCTTAATAGTCTCTGCCATCAGTCTCACTATGTCTGGGTGATCGGGGAACATTTCTCTCAGAGCTGTCTAGATCTGATGTCTAAATGTGTTAAACACTGCCCCATCGTGTTGGGTATTGGTCAGGGTTATTACTGGTATGCAAGCTAGGGCAAACACTGTATTAGTCTGGTCACCTATCAGGCTTCTTAGTAAGCTTTTAACGTCCCCTATAGTAAGTGTGATGCCTGCTGTGTTCTTTTCAACGCAGGTTACCCGCTTCCCTGCCCGCTCAAGTACGGATGAAGCTTAGTCCTAAGCCCTTCCTTGTCCATCTTGGCCCAAGGGAAATAAACAATCCCTGCGGACCCCCGCTGAAACAAGGGAAATTAGCTTGCTGCTGGAGGGGTGGTGGGCTTGTCCTCGATGTATTTTTCCCACTTCGCGAGACATTGCTGCATGTAGAGGAAGTTCCAATCTGGGTTTCTCCCTCATGCTTAATGCAATCCTCTGCCATGGCGTCTGGCTCAAAACACCCTTCTCATGGCCACGGCCTAGCATACCCGCTGTCTCCCCTTGTCCATTGGGCTAGCAAACTACAAAAAAGTTCATGTAGAATTTGCCTTCCTTCAGTGCAATTATCTCCTTTGAGGTGCAGTTACCCTTCCCGGGTGCCCATGACGTGCCCTTGGTTGCTGTTTCTGGGGATGTGGGTATCAGTATCTTATTTTTGGAGCATCGAGGTTCCATGAGGATCAGATGATCTTACCTTCTGATCTCCTCATCCGCCCTGTGTCTCAGGGATTTGGACATAGGTGGTGGTCCGCTGCATGGTGACCTTAGGCCGGCGAGTAGCCTCTCATCATCCAATTCCTGCTCCCCTCTCTCTGCACCTGGCCTCACTTCTCTCTTCCAGGGTGTTGGTAGTTATCCTCTCCTCCTTGAGCCTCCTAGCTACGTCCCTGTGTTCAGATATGCCTACCTTTTGTCGTGTAGTTCCCACTAATCCGTAGGATCTGCATGTTTGTTGGACAACTTAAACTTTGGGTGTGGTGCCCACACTGATTTCAAGCACCCCCGCAGGATATGTTGACTTAGAGTCCACCTAGCTCACAGTGCCACCATAAGGCCCCCTAACCCAACCATGGAGAGAATGGTTTCTGGCAACCACTGAACATGACAACCCTGACCCCTCGGGGATCGTGGCAACAGATCAGAACCTCTCGAACTGTCACTCATGCTTCCTTGTGCTCAGAGAAATATACAGAGAATACACAGTGGGATGTTTTCAATATATTTATTGAACCAGTGTTATTCTTGTATAGAATACATGTGCTGCAATAATTAGTAGACAGACGCAGATGAAAGTGATTACAAGCACCGAAAGAGTAAATAGTAGATACAGGTCTACCATGGTGCTAAAACAAGGTAGTAATCAGGCATACTCCTACTAAGCGAACCCTACTCTGTGTGTACCTAGAGTGTGTGTAGGTGTGAAGCCAAGAATCCCCCCAAGGGACAACCATTACCTGGCGGGAGAGAATGTAGGACCCCATCTTGGTCATGAACTGGACACCCCTCACAAGATGTCAGACCGCTGCGTGGTGAAGTCTCAGCATGCAGGGACCCTCGGTGTCAGCTGAGGTTCCTCCTATGCTAATCTTTTGGGATGTTCATTATTTATAATAGAAAGCATTCTTGTGATGTACGTATAGATTAGCAATGTTATGGATATGCAGATAGCTGTCGCCCCGTGGATGAAGATAGAACGACATTTGTACATTGTGCATAAAAGGGCCGTGTACATGGTGTTTGAGGCATTGTGATAATGTTATGCAAAGCTAGATGTTTAAACAGAAGTAGTTCCAGAGAAATTAATCCAACATTGTCACGTACGCCAAAATGTGCAAAAGGTCACAGCAGAAATGTTATTGTGCAAAATTAGGAAAATGTAAAAAAATGCACAGGTTCGTTACCTGGGTCTAACCCGGGCACATAACATTGGTTGCTGTTTCTGGGGAGGTGGGTATCAGTATCTTATTTTTGGAGCATCGAGGTTCAGTGAGGATCAGATGATCTTGCCACCTGATCTCCTCATCTGCCCTATGTCTCAGAGGTGGTCCGTGGCGTGGTAACCCTAGGCTGGAAAGTAGCCTCTCATCATCCAATTCCTGCTCCTCTCCCTCTCAGCACCTGGCCTCACTTCTCTCTTCCTCTTCCAGGGTGCGGGTATTTCTTCTCTCCTCCCTCAGTCTCCTAGCAATGTCCCTGTGTTCAGATCTGTCTACATCTGTCCTAGACTTTCCTGTGCTCCCCCCACTGAGTCTTTCTTCTTATGTTACTCTTATGCCTCCTGCGGCTCCACCTTCACTTTCTGACCCTGGGGAGCTGGAGCTTCCTTTATCACCTGAGCTTGTGGGATCACTATCTAGGATGGCTTACAATCGCACAGATAGCCACCCTGCCTCATCTCACCCTGAAGGGGCTGAGGTTCAGCTCCACTGTGGTGCGCTGCGAGTTGGTTTCCTGTGCCGGGAGGCCTTAGACTGGGGCAGGCCTAGGCTATGTGGAGTTGTTAGGGGTGACAGTGAGGGTGATTGGGATCTCCTTTTAGTGGACGGTTCCTCTGCTTCCACTAAGGGGAGATTGCAGTACCCCAAGGCTGGTGTTGCAGGGGTAACCACACACATGCCGGTGTATGGAGGAGGAGGTGCTGAAGCCTCGACAGTGGGCTGGACTGCGGGATCTTTTACTATCCTTTCTTCAGAATCCAGAGGTGAAGGGCTACCTCCCTCCTTTCCCTCTGATGTCCTTTATATTTGGTAATTATGTGTCTTTTGGTATGCTCAATTATTTTGGGGTCAAATGTTCCCTCCTTAGGCCACGGGTACGTGTGTGCTTTGGTTTGCAAGTGCCACTCTTGGAAATGTTTACTAATGTTTTTCTTTTCGTTGGGGAAGGCTCCCTGCTTGTGCTCCAGAGGAGTGCACATTTTCATGGCTTGAAGGGCCAAGAAAGGGGTGTGGGTTTGATCCTGGTTGTGCTCTGGTGGTCTGAATGAGCAGGGCTTGGAGTGGGCAGGTCCGCACACCCAAAGAATAACACGGAGAAGAAAATGCATGTTTTGAGAGCATGGTTGTGGGAGGGATGGGCAGATAAATAGGCGAGGAGGCTGTATATATTGCTTGATGTTGAGTGTTTTTATTGTTCTTATCACAAAGAGTATTGTAGCGTGACCGTGTAGGTCTTGTAGGGCACAGCCTGGTCTCACGGGACTTCCTTCGTCTTCTCTTCTTCTTTCAGACCGTCCGTCCGTCAATAGGACACCACCTCGGAGGCTCAAGACAAAGAGAGAACAGCGGTAAGTATCAGTTCTGCAAATACCTTTTTCCAGAACCGTCACCACACCAGTTGGATACTCAAAGAAAAATTAGAAAGGGTTTTCTTTCATAAGGCTATCTAAGCAGTAAAGTGCCTGACAGAATATCATGTAGTTTTCCCTTTTTTTTAATTTCCTTTGCTCTCTTCCCCTACTTTAGGCAGTTTATACCCCTATTCTTCCTCTCAGAGTTTGGGCAGTTCTTATCAAGAGTTTTAGGGTTTAAGTTCCTTCCTTTTGGAACTTAGGGACTTTAACTATATACCAGGGTGGCAATGTTTTAATTAAGGCTCCCGCCCGCCGTCTGGGCTTCTGTAGTATAGAGGACCAAAAAGGGATGCCGGGAGACTCTCCCCCGTGACACAACGCAGAGAAGAAGAAAAAACCAATATGGTGCTCCCCTTCCCCATGTCCCTGATGCCTCCCCTCTCTCCCTCAATACATTCCCAACCCTTCCTGCTGCTGCATACCCGCTACACAGCAACTCTCCTGAGTTGCGGCCACGCATCTACTCCTTCAATGGGGGTCCACCACTCTTCACTCCAGGCATCGGTGTCCTTGTCAGGCTCGGCGTCTTCCTCCCTCCAATCAGCAGTCCCGGCGGGCATCTTGTTCTTCAGTTCATTCCGTCTTCCCAATAAGGCTTCCATTCTCTTCTCACTCTCCTTCCATCCTGCCTCAATGTCATTTTCACTCCCTCCAGGATCTAGTGATTAGTTGCTGCTCCGGGTGACTCCGACTCTCTGTCCAAGTCCTTCGTTGGTGGTTTATTTTGACTAATTTTCCTTTCTTTGCTTTCACAGGTCTTGCAGCAGTATCGACAGTCAGCTGAGGAAGCAGTCGGTCAGAGATATGGTAAGCAGGGGGGATCGGGTAACGCTTCCTCACAGGGGTAAACAGTGAGACAGCAATCGAATTATGAGCAAGTAGTCAATACTCACAGGAGAGCAGCGAGTGTGCGAATTGACCAGAATTCACATATGGAGCACCCCAAAAAATAACGCGTGCACAAGAAAATGCACATTTTGAGAGCGGGGTGAACAGTGACACAACAATCGAATTATGAGCAAGTAGTCAATATGCACAAGAGAGCAGAGAGTGTGTGTATTGACCAGAATTCACATATGAAGCACCCCCAAAGAATAACATGTGCACAAGAAAACACACATTTTGAGAGCGGGGTGTACAGTGAGACAACAATCGAATTATGAGCAAGTAGTCAATAGGCACAATAGAGCAGAAAGTGTGTGTATTGATCATAATGCACATATTGAGCACCCCCAAAGAATAGCGCGCGCACAAGAAAATGCACGCTTTGAGAGCGGGGTGAACAGTGTAACTTTTTGTAGAGTGTTTGTTATGTCATCTGGTGCGCGCCCTTTAAGAGTGCATGCGAGGGCTTCGTGAGCAGCTGGCACATAAGAAAAGTGGTCTACAAAGGGTGGGGTGTGCAAGCTGGGCATGATTATGGCAATGTAAACAGCTGATTAAGATAACACTTAAAAGCGAGCCACAACAGCAATGTGATCCTGTTAAGCAGGCTCCTCTTGACCATAGACAACAATAATGTAAACAATGAGAATGCGCTTTGGCAGCACGGGCTTCTGTCCTTCAGACAACAACAATGCGCACAATATTAATGCGTTCCTGCCGCGCAGGATTCTCTCATTCAGACAGCACTCATACCTCGTTCATACGGCATATATGTACATATCTACCTTAACTCTAGGGCACAATTGTCGCATAGCCCCTCCTGGGCTCTTCTAGATTTATGCCTAGTCTCCTAGGTACACTGTCTCTGTCCGCATTAAAAACTGTTTACTCCATTGCTTTTTTTCTCTTCTCAACACTCCTTGTAGATATAGGGGGTGTTAAGAAACCCTCCTGCACTAAGCTCACAGTTAACTAAAAAATATGAGGTTAAGGCTCAAGTACCACCAGGCCACTCTGATCAGGAGTGCTGGGTTAAACTATTTTTACGCTTAAAGTACCTGCTGTCCACTCTGATGAGGAGTGCAGGGTGACTCTATTTTTACGCTTGAAGAGCACTCTAGACCACTCTGATCAGGAGTTCTGGGTGAGTAGTCCATAATAAATTATAATACAAAAAAGTACCTCCAGGCCACTTGAATCTATGAGTGCTGGGTGAATCTATTTTTTCACTTACCACTTCTGTTTGCCACGTTATGCTGTTCATATTATTTAGGAAAGTAAAAGCTAATCGCAGCGTCTTACCCTTTCTGACAGCTGACAGTGAACAGATCCAGCCTGCCATGGACCAGCAGGTTTGCAGCAAAGAGAGGTGCCTTTGACACCTTTCTCTTCAGAAATGCGCGCAGAGTGGGCTCAGGCTGCTGGATCCTCCTGTCCCCAGGCTGCTGTCTGGGTTTCCACCATGATCAGCTCCTATTTGGCTCGCCAAATGCTGTAAGCAGGATCTGACTATCAAAAAAGAGAAATGCGAGGCTTGGCAATCAGGAACAGTTTAAGTTTAACTAGACAATAAAGGCCGGGAATAGCAGCCGCATCTCTTACAGTTGTGTTCTGAAATTCAACTTGCATTAGGTACATGGCATGCTTTAATACTGTACAGGGGATGCAATAAAGAGAAGCTCGTTCCACTTTGGGCAGGAAATACTGGTACAGTGGGCCATAAATTATGTAATAGATGCTTGATCCCAACCTGATGGAAGGGGCCATAAATACCAACTGGAGGTCACATTCTGAGGTAGTCCAGGTAGCCGGGTGTGTTGTGTGTCTGTAATCTAGGGTGACGCTTACTACTAGGCATTGTTTGGGCTTTATCGGATGAATGCAACTGTCCAGTTGCTCTGGTATCGTGTCCTTGGGCCGAATGAAGACCCCATGCTGAGCCTTTGTTTTTATGAGTATGTGCATCGGACTCGTTTCTGAGACATTATCCATGGGCCATATGTGATTTACTGCTGCATTCTTCCAGGTGTGTTTGAGGCTGTTCCATATTTGGTTTTTCCATCACAGGAAGCGTTAGGGGTGGATAGAATGCAGCTGTGTTATGTTGATCCAATAAAGGGTGACTCTAAAACTGTAACAAGTATTTGATTGTGAATTTGGGTAGTGCAGGCAACAGTTGCTCCGCGATGTGCTGGACTCCTAAAAGCTGGACCTTTCTGCAAGACTGTGTTTGGGTTAATCACTTTCCAAACAGTGTGTTGTGGTGATAACCTGAGTGCAGTCAGTGTATTTAAATGTTGCATTCATTTAGCTCACGCTTATTGTTGATAACTACTCAAAATCTTTACAACACACAAACTCCATGAATAAATTGCAAATTAAAAAATATAGAAAGCAAACTTACTACACATAATTAGCACCAAGTCAGATTGAGAAAAAAACTTGATATACTTTTTTTTTTAAAACACCCAGTTGTCCTTAAACTTTTCCTTCCCAGCAAAAATACTAAGCCCTCTTGAGCGAAGGGAATTCCTTTTTTTCTAAGAAGAATGCGACATATACTTATTAGATGGACAATAGTCTCCCTGTCTTCCCCGCAGCCTCGTTACAGCCCCTTGCTACTCTTTTAAACAGTCGGTGATGCTCCCAGCTCATACACATCAAGCAACAACAACCATGTGAAATAATTTGGACTTTGAACTTACTGATAAAAGAGCTCTTTAATACAGGGGAAGAGGATCCAGTGTGGCTCTGAATGATACATATTTTGCATTATGAAAGCAGTAAATTCATCACTGTCATCAAATCTTGAAAAAGAACGAGCTCAAGGCTTTGCAATGCACTTAAAAGCTGCCACAGACAGAAGAAATTGAAACCATCAAAAGAATCCATCAAATTGGCCTTCAGAAATGCACGACTTGTGTTTACTTGCTGCTCTGTCACACAACTAAAGAAGGCCTTAACAACATGCAGCGCGTCCTAGGACGCACAGTGCTGCCTGTGGTGCCATCTTAAAATCGAGCCCACACTAGGGCCTTCCTAGCATTCTAGGTGTTCTCGAACACACTGCACTGCCCTGGTGTCCCCTTAGAGGAACACACACAGAAGTCTTTCCAACATGCAGCCACGTCATAGCATAAACTGGACCGCCTTGTGCAACTGCTCAGTGGACACAATGTGGCCTCGCCACCATATCCACGTCCTTCGACACAATGCAGAGCCCGCTGTGGTACACACTTTGAAGGGCCTTCCCACAACGTAGCCTTGTTGTTATCGTGTTGTTCACGTCGTGGTGCTCCAAAGTGCAGATTTATCCTCTGTTGCACTGAAAGTGTCTCATAATTGACTCTGAAGTAAGTATATATGTGTGGGGGGCTGTCAAAGGGCGAATAAATAAAACAATGCATATGTGTAATGGTGAGTGTGACACAGTGCAGACATGATGAGGTAATGCGTGCCTTAACTTACCTAGCAACAGGGCACAAGTCCTAAAAAAAGAAGTGGGGGGAATATCAGAATGCAAGTGGCATCACGGCGCGTGACATCACAGGAAGTGGCATCACAAGAAGTGGCATCACAAGAAGTGGCATCAGATCTTAAGCCCTCACATATATGTTTAACATGTCTATCATGAGTACATTTGAGCACATTTCGAGTATACTTGCAAACCCTCTTAATTTAGGCAGAAGATTCACACTTTTGTACGCTACACATAAAACAATGTTGCCTTTTGTTAGCGTAAAGCTTCCTCTAGCCATAGTGCTTTTAAAGAAAAAATAATGATATTTAAATTATTACAACGCCTCCTCAGGGGTAGTAAGCGCTATGTAAATGCTATTTATTTTGTGTAAATACTGGGAAAGACCAACACATCTGACATTCTTACAGTGCACGCATATCTCCTAAACAGCCTGAACAAAGTGAAATGTGTGAAGTGCTTACAATGTGTGAGCCTTTGTTTCCCCTCTGCTGCATTTGCTTCTAGGTGTGAGGCAACTGACTGCTGCCAGCCAGGACACTCGAACAAAAGGAGGCCTGATGACCCCTCAGAGTCGGCCTTTGTTATGGGCCCAGCAGGAGTCAGAAATAAGAGAGCCCCATCCCCCGCATGCATGCCTAACGTGCAGGCGCTGCTGAAAGTGTCCCGGTGTTTGGAAATTACACCGGGACGAATTCAGCAGCTTTTTCAGGGGGCCAAACTTTTTGGCAGGGTGGACGGCGTCCACCCTGTGAAAAAAGTGGGTGGACGCCGTCCACCCGCGTGTACCCCTGACTCGTGCCCTGCCTAGCAATGAAGAAATACATTCAGCTGTAGGCCAAACAAACTAACTCACTTTTCCCAATGGATGTTGTCCTTTTTTAGGTCTCGCCTAGCGTTGCAGCGCATGCGCTGCTCGCTCGGCGAGACCTATAGTGAGAGAGTAGATTTGAGAAGGGGCTCGAAGCCCCGCCCCTCATTTCCATTGGCTGGCGTCACCGTTTATGCTAAACGGTGGCCTGCCATTGGAAATTAGGTCTTTTTGTTGCCGCCCTTTCGCCTTTTCGTCCGGCCCATCCGGACTGGCTCGTCTGCTTTGCGGCTGTCGCAAAGCAATTTCTTATCTTTAGGGGGGCCATCTGGTTATAATTAGCAGTCTCAGGTTACTTCAGCTGCGTGTTTATTTTAGCATCGCGCTTTCACTGAAAGTGAAAGCGCGATGCAAAGATAAACAAGCGGCTGCGAGCGCTTGTTTTTAAAAGCTGTCCTGTGGGGGCGACTTGTACGGGGCTGAGAACACGTCACATGTCACAGAAATCAGAAGAAAGATAACAAATATTATTGTGTTCCAGCCGTCGCCGTCTGCTGCCGAAACCGTGCTTAATTTCAGTTTAATTGGTATCGAAAGTCGATATTTATTCGATGAATCTGTTCTGAAACAAGCCTTATGAGACGAAAGGAAATACAAAAAGGAAACAAAACGAGCTGTTTGTACAGCGCTTCTTGGCGCACTTCTCCCGTTTCTAATCGCTGTAAATAGCAGGTGTTGCTTACATCCAAGTTACTGATCTCGGAAGGATGAAGGACTGTGCCAACCCGGCCGGGAGTGAAGCCCTTCAGGGGCCCTGCGCGCCAATTCTTAAATTATATGAAATCAGCTCCTAACAGAGAACTTGGATTCGAAGTCTAGTGGCGCGTGATGCGCACGCGCGCTTCATCAGGGGCGATAACATCGAATCCATCCTTTGAATATGTGAAAGTGTTGATTATACATAATACCTGGTAGGAGGTGAGCAGGGGAGACCGTCCCCAATAACACAGCAATGAATCTAATAACACAAATTCATCCACACATTTATTATTTGGTTTATTGCCCCTGTACGACAAGCCTAGGTGAGAAATAAATAAAGTGGCCCGCTCCCAGGTGAGAGGCCTCTTAACCCCTCGCACCCCGGCTGGGGTGAGACCCCTTCTGTCACACAGGGCAGACACGAAGAAACACCGCCGGAGCCGTGGCCAGATGTGCAGGGATGTCGGGGTGGCTCTGTTTTGACGCAGCCCAGAGGCCATTTACAAAGAGCCATAAATGCAGATTTCACGGCGATGTAAGAAAAAGAAAAGCAGCTTAGGAGCAGCGTCACGTGCCGCCCAGCATCGCAGACGGGTTTGTAAAAATACCCAGGTATTCAGACGCACAGAGTATAATATTCCACTTATCGCCACTGTGGGGGAGTCATCTTGACTCATTGCCCCTCCCCACGCTTAACATTGATAATCAATACCATATTGCACTGTGCGCATCCGCATTTAATAAGAATATATGTAATACTGAAGTTAGAGCCAGACCATGCAATATTAAAAACTTCATAACGGAATACGTATTATCAATGGGGATATCGGTGATCAGCGTTAAGGCTCAGAGTCCAGCTCTCTCTGCTGCCGCAGATCACACATTTATTCACAGCGTGAGGCGCCGGGATTTCAGTCTTTCCTACTTGAAAGCATGAGTGATTATACATGACGCGCTGTGTACTCAAAGGCTTCTTTTTTCTTCTATTTTTGCTGTCGGGGTGCTGCAGGGAGGGCGCGGGTGAATGCCCAACGCCAGGCCCCCACTCCCAAGAATGCCCAAGGTATTCCGAAAATGGCCGGTGCTGCCCGGGGTAGAGCCATGTCCTGCTGTCCTCTCCATTCTGTTGCACTGAGTGACCCCCCTCCCTTTCGTCCCCTCCCTCCCCTCCTCACCCCTCACTCCTCTACCCCTCCACCCCGGGTTTGTTTAATCTGCGCCCCCTCTGCTTGCACAGCCAGCTCTGTCTGTTCTGTTTGCTTGCAAAAGATAAAACCCCTCTCTTGTAGACCACAAGTGGGGGTAGAGACGGGGACAGAGGGTAGGGGGGACCCTGAAGGGGGTGGGAGGGGAGGGAGTGCAGCAGGGCAGCCCGAGAATTTATTTATAGCGCCGACATCACCCAGAGAGGTGTCAGAGCGCTCTACAATAGAGCGAAGAACGTTACATGAGAAATTCAGAGTAACAGGGTAGCAGGGACAGTAGGTAAAGCTACTACGGCTACTCACGGTGAGAGCTACCTATTTACCAATTACATATTCATGACAAGCATTTGCAATGCAATAGGTCTCGCATTTATGCAGTTTGAGTTATTGGCATTGTAAATGACAATGCCCTTTATTTATGTTTTGGTTTTCAAAAGTTATGTATATAAGCCCCTTGTATAAATTACATTGAAGCAGCGCACCAGTGACATTACCCTGCCCAGAACGTAGTGTTAATAATCAGTGTATGTGTGAAGTGAGTGTTTTGTTTACACCCCTCACTCTTTTTTTTTGTTCTTTTTTTTTTAACTTTAATGAGCGCGGCGCCGTCTTTACGGACACCGCGCTATGCAATGCAATAGGTGTTGCTTTTGGTATTGTAAATAACAATGGCTTTTAATTTTTTAAAAGGCATTGCCATTTTCAATGCCAATAGCTCCAAAATTCGCAGTTGCGAGACCTATTGCATTGTAAATGCTTGTTTGTTTCGTCGCCCACCCTCGAAATGTTATCGAAGTATTTTTGTTGAAGTTTCTTGTATGAATCCATGAACCAGTGAATCCAGCCAGGCATGGAGACAGATAGTAACATCATTCTCTTTTCGGTAGGTCTGTGATTCACACGTAAATGCCAGCTGTGTGACCAGCCTCTAAGCGGCAATGATGTGTTTTCAAGTGGGCGACGGATCCTAAAGATATAATGCATTTGCAATGCAGGTGTGAGAGATGCGAAGTCCACAACTGTTTTCAGTGGAGTTGTCAGATCAATTTGACTTTAACCGAGTGAAAATGTTTAAATGCCTTTAGAAAACGGGCTGCTCAAGGAAAGTGCGTTTAAAACATCAGTGGCCACGCTTGATTTCATTTCTGTGTTTCAGAATGTGCTGTGTGCGCCTCTGGAGCGTGACCCAAAATAATGGAAAATTCTAATGAAACCAAGGAGGATGACAGAGAGACAAAAAAGAGTGTGTGAAACACTCCAGCGTCCCAGAGATACGTATTGTACTGCTCTTGTTGTAAATTGAATTTTCAGGCTTAAAAAATAATAACAATAAGTATTTGCATCTTCATGCTCAGCCGGTTTCTTTGCCCTCTGAAGATCTCGCCTAGCGGTGATTCTTTGATTCTTTCGGTCTCCCAATCCCTGACATTGATGGAGGTTTGTTTGACATGGGCTTCTGCACCATCACTCAATATTGCCTATCGATGTTCCTTCTTTGCTCTCTATGACCCGGGTCTGCCAGAACGTCTGTCAGTCAAGTTAAAAATGTCATATTATTTGAAAAAAGAAAATAATTTTCTCCTTTATTGTATCAGCTGTAGCTGCGCTTAACTCGTCTTGGTCGCCGGCAGCTTCAGATGTTATTTTTGTTCCTAAAATGAAATATTATTTGAAAGAAAACTGACATAACAAACATTTTCCCATTGTTTCTTTCACCTGTATTGGGTCATTTACCCTCTGTGGCTTGCTGTTATTTTCCGTTGGTTGCACAATATAAGTTGAAGAAACTTTCAAAATAAAAGAAAAGCAGCAGTGAAAACAATAAAAACGTGGTCGACTTCTGGATGACTTTAGGAAGGCAAGTGTAGCCGTTTTCTTTGTGTGACACCCTGACAACTGTGCTGGTAAAGGATACAGGCCTGGCTTTGCATTCCAATAGACTTTGCTCATCTCTGTATTTGCAGGTATTAGCTCATTAAAGACAGACCTATAAACGTTTGTGGGACTCATGCTGGTAATGATAATAACGGTAGTGGCGATGGATTGCACTCAAATATTGACAAAAACCTTAAAAAGCCTGCTACTATAAAATACAATAACATTGCTTTTAGTCTACAGTGCTTGTATGAGATAAATAATTCAATGTGTGATTATTTAGTTTATTTTTCTGATGCAAAATAGTCCCACATTCATTGCAATGCAGACACTTCATAAAAGGTGGAATTATACACAAAAATGGCAATAGCATAATGGAGAGGGAAGACTCATGGGTGGATTCAAAAACACTGTATATTTTAAAGAATTGGGTGAAACTATGTCATGCAGACAGCTGCACTATTAAGCAAGACCTAAAATGGACAGTGCCTTGTAGATGAGCTTACCTTTCGCCGATAAAATTACCTCCGATCATGGATAATCAAAGTACGTCCCGGGGGGCCTCATGCGGTCCTCCTAACCAGTACATGCGGCCCCCTGGTCAACAGGAGCACTGGGCTGCTGTTTACTCGACTCAGCACTAACAATAAAAAGATGTTGAATAGACAGGCAATCATTTATTTCAAGGTTAATTGGTGTTAAAGAAAGGATGTAACTAGGGAGTCCTGCGCTTAACTTTAAAAACACCTTAATTTTATGGCAAGACCGGAGGCTCATATTATGCTTTCTTATCTTGCCTTTATTCCAATAGCAGCCAAGATAAGTACTAAAACTACAGTTCCCAGAGGACCAAGCAACACAACTGGCCAATGGGAACGCAATAAATCAGAACAAGATAACCAATCAGGCAGTAGTAACATGAATAACGTCATAACTGACTGCGAACAGTCCTCTTTTCTTGCTGCTCGCAGTCAGATAAGTGCCTTCTCTTCATTGCTCTTTGGTTACATATTTTTAAATATCGTTATAATTTTATTGTGAGGTTCGCTGTGCACTGTATTGCTTTACATTCGATATTGTGGCCTTAGCGCTTACCAATTTGTGCTGTTTTCCCTCTTTCCCCGTCTTTAATTAAGCTCAGCTGTTCCCTGCACACTCGCTCGCGCGCGTTGACTGCGGTGTCTAACGCGCCGCGCGGCAGCTGCTTTCAGTGTGCGGCGGCTGTTTAACGGTTTTACTGCCCCTCACCGCGCGTTTGCCTTCCCACGAAGCTTCCACCTTCTGGTGCCTCACGGAGCTGCGTTCTTCGCTCCCTTTCAGCACTGCCTCTGGGGAGTGGCTTCTAGTGGTTTCTGCCTTGTTTCACGCCCCTTATCTCCCGGTTCACAAAAATGTAACCCTTTACTCACCCTGTATTTCACCACACATTCCCTACAATGGAGCTGGATAGCTCACCTGCTTCAGACCTGCATAATGAGGAAGGCGAAGCCTTCAAAAGCGATTTAATTGCGTTTATTAACAGTTCTGTTGAGAATGCTGTGGAAGCATCCATGAAACGTTTTTCTAAGGGCATGGAAAATTCTATGCTCAGTCTGTTGTCCAAAGCCTTGGCCCATTCTGCGGGGGATAGCAGAAAAAGAAAGTTGGTACCCTCTGTGTCTTCTAATGTCCCTAAAAATGCGTCACGCTTGACTGGCGAAGCCTCTTCGCACCAGACTGAGGACTCTGTTCCTCCCAGGCCTCCTTCCAAGGAGGGGTTATCAGCTTCGGATGGAAAAAGGAAATCAAAAGCCAAACACGTTGAGGTACCTAAAAAATTGGTGATATCCACCATTTTGGACACAGACGATGATATGGGTGACGCAAACGATGATTTATTTGATGTCTTTTATGTTTCAGACCCTCCCTCCCCCCCCTCTAAAAAATTCAAAGCTGACCCCTTCGCGTTTACTCCGGTGTTAGACTCTGAAGGCACCCCCATGTTTGATCCTTCCTCTGTCCGTCACCCTAACTCCACGGAGTGGTTTCCTGCTTCGCACATTGGTGACTATATTTCGGCCAGACTTCGTCTTCCCCTCGACAAGTCAGCCCGTTCGAAGTTAAAATCTGAATGTCCTAAACCTTCTTTACCTTCCAACATCACTGTTGCTCCTTCCATTGACCAACCTCTTCTTACTTTTTTCTCCAAATTTGGCAAAGACCCCCGTAAAGGGGTGGATAAGGCTTGGTCCGCCTGCCAGGATAAGCTTTTGGATATTGTGGGCCCTTTGGCTCGCATTTTTGACATGGCAGAATCTGCTCGCTTGGAAGGACAGGATTTAAATGCTGAAGATATTTCTTTGTGGGTCCAACGAACCTTCTGTCTTTTAGGCAACGCCAATGCAGCTATCACTCATGAGCGCCATAAAGGGCTTCTCATCAAGCTTGATCCTAAGCTGGCTAATCTGGCTCCTCTTGATCCTGGCATCAAAGCAGATGGCCTTTTGTTCAGGGATTCCTGGTAAAGGACCTCAGTAAATTCGTCACTACCTTCGCCTCCTTGGATAAGGCTCAGCAATCCATTAAGAAAGTGTTTTCCCCTCGGGTTTTTGGGCGGGCCGGCAGAGGCAGGAGTCGCTCTTCCGGCCGCTCCTATCCCAATCAAGGCTCCAGAGGTTCCTTCAACACAGGCTACCAGGAATACAAACCTCAATTCTACCCACAACGAGGTCGTGGATACAGAGGTCGTGGACAAAGGAATTTCCGACACAACAACATCCAACAAGGTAGGTCCTCCCCCAGTGGGAGGTTGTTTGAAACTCTTCATCCAAAAATGGCGCACTCTCACCGCAGATCCATGGGTTCTCAATTCTGTCCAAGGTTATCTTATAGAGTTCTACGCGCCACCTTTCCAGACTCTTTTCCCTCCTCCTCCAGTCTTCTCCGCAGACATGTCTCACCTCATTTCCGTGGAGAGTCACACCCTTCTTCTAAAACAGGCCATTCTCATCGCCCCTCTAGATCCGTCAGGGTTTCTCAGTTCCATTTTCCTTGTCAGAAAGAAAAACAAGAAAATGCGCCCTGTCATAAATCTAAAATGGTTCAATCACTTCGTGGTGTATCGCCACTTCAAAATGGAAACTATCATTCATTTGCGAGATACTCTTCGCCCAAACGACTGGATGGTCAGGTTAGCCCTGCAAGACGCTTATCTTTCCATTCCCATTCACGCTTCTCACACCAAATTCCTTCAATTCCAATGGTTAGGCGTCACTTACCGCTTTTGCTCCCTTCCGTTCGGCCTTTCATCAGCACCATGGTGCTTTACAAAAATTATGAAACCAGTGGTGTCCTATCTACGATCTCTCGGAATCAGACTGATCATTTACCTAGACGACATTTTGCTCATGAACTCCGACAAGCAGAATCTCTTGTCAGACTTGAACACCACTCAGTCTCTTCTTCTGGATCTGGGTTTCCTTCTCAATATCAAAAAGTCTATGCTCATTCCATCCCAGAGTATAGAATTTCTAGGTTTTCTCGTGGACTCTGCCTCGGTGTCTCTTCTACTTCCACAGTCCAAGGTCTCGACCATAAAGTCAGAAAATGCCCATCTTCTTCAATCCTCCCTGATCTCCCTCAGATCTCTTGCTCGGATCGTCGGCCTCCTCTCTGCTTCCATCCAGGCTATTTTCCCAGGTCCTCTTCATTATCGCGCCCTCCAACGTCTCAAGATTCGGCATCTCCGCCAAGGTCTGGCCTATTCCGAAGTCATTGCCTTGGATCAAGAGTCTCGCGTCGAGCTCCAATGGTGGATCGACCATTTAGATGCTTGGAACGGGCGAACTATCTTCGCTTCGGCCCCAGATCTTGTATTAGAATCCGATGCAAGCCTATCGGGTTGGGGCGCCCGTTGTGGTCCAATATCGACTGGCGGTACATGGTCTCGCGAGGAGTCGAAATTGCACATCAATTGTTTAGAGATGCTGGCAGGCTCCTTTGCAATACAAAGTCTCACGAAAAACAGAGTAAGCTGTTCCATTCTCCTTCGCATGGACAATGTTTCTGCGGTCCGCTACATAAACCATCTAGGTGGTACAAAGTCCAAACCCCTAGCAGAGCTAGCAAAAAGTCTTTGGGAGTATTGCCTTTCAAACAAACTATCGCTCAAAGCAGAGTACCTTCCTGGAGACCTCAACTCCATAGCAGATTGCCATTCTCGCTACCTTCGAGACTCCAGCGATTGGAAGCTTCTTCCATCCGTTTTCCGATCTCTTTCTCAAAAATGGGGCCTTTTTCATATCGATCTTTTTGCTTCTCGCCTCAACGCCCAATTGCCTCGTTTCTTCAGTTGGCGGCCGGACCCTCGGGCATTAGCGACCAATGCTTTTCTCCAGAACTGGTCCCTTCATCTCAACTACGCTTTCCATCCTTTCCTCATGTTCAACAGGGTACTCTCCCAGGTTCGCCGCTAATCGACCTCCCTGGTCATAGTAGTCCCATTTTGGCAATCACAGATTTGGTTCCCATCTCTTCTGGAAATGGCAGTGGACTTTCCGGTTCTTCTCCCGGTCTGCAACGATCTGCTTCTGAACCCCTTGGGTCTTCCTCACAGTCTCATCCTGGACAAATCCTTGATTCTGTCCGCTTGGAAGGTCTCCAGTCTGTCCCTCCTGACCTCCTCATTTCACAAGAAGCTTCTCTCTTTATCAGTCAAGCCTGGGCTCCAGGCACCTCCAAAGCATACAAGTCTGCTTGGTCTTTATGGTCAAGCTGGTGTCTCGAAAGACATCCCGATCCCTTTTCAGCCCCTCTAAATTTCGTGGTCAACTTCTTAGCTTCTGAAGCCAGTGCAGGTAAGTCTTATAGAACGGTCAACCTGTATAGATCGGCCATTTCCCTTAATCACTGTCCTATTGATGGCAAGCCTGTTGGAGTTCATCCTCTCATTTGCCGCCTTCTTCGAGGAGTGCGATTTTCCAAACCTCCGTTGGCTAAGTATTCTAATTTATGGGATGTTAATTTGGTACTTAAGTTATTTTCGGATTGGCCTGACAATTCCGCTCTTTCTCTCAAAATGCTCTCTGCTAAACTTACTATGTTACTTTGTCTTGTTTCCATTAAACGTGTTTCAGTTGTTAAGGCATTGGATGTTTCCTCTCGCCAGTTTTCCCCTACTGGTGTATTGTTTCAAGTTCATAAACGTACTAAGACAAATTTAAACTCTGTTTTTTATCCTTATTTCCCTTCTCATCCTAAACTCTGTGTAGGTCAATGCCTCAAGGTATACGAACAAAGAACCTCTGATCTCAGAACGTCCTCACATTCCCAACTCCTCATTTCCTTTCGCAAACCCCATCTTCCTGTTTCTTCCACTACCTTGGCCTGTTGGGTTCGGTGGGTAATGTCCCTTGAGGGCATTGATGTCTCTGTGTTTGGGGCCCATTCCACCAGGGGAGCCATGGCCTCCAAAGCTTTTTGGGCAGGCTCTCGTTTGGAGGACATTCTGAGATCCGCGGATTGGTCTAATGATAATGTTTTCCGTATGTTTTACTGCAAACCAGTCGTTTCTGCTGTTTCTTTGGTTATTGATATGCTTTAAACAAGCATAATATGAGCCTCCGGTCTTGCCATAAAATGTAGATTTTCCTAATAGATTATGACGGAAAGTCTTAATTTTATTAAAGACACGGAGGCGAGTATTATTCCGCCTCAACACTTCTAATCTGTGTTTCTCCCTCCCTACAGCGACTCCGGCGTTGCCTCCTGCATCTTCGTGATGAGTCTACTAACCTTCAAGAGTGTTCTTCCCATCTTCAGGACGCCTCTTCTTCCTGTTTGGCTTCCTCCACTGGTGTTCCTGCGGTTCGTCGACCCTGGTTGGATTTTGGTCAAGAGATTTGTTCCTGGACTTTAGCCTTTTGTATTGTGTTGTCTATTGTTCCACTTTTTATTGACTCTATCTGAGCTGCTCGCCAGCGAAAAGAGGACTGTTCGCAGTCAGTTATGACGTTATTCATGTTACTACTGCCCGATTGGTTATCTTGTTCTGATTTATTGCGTTCCCATTGGCCAGTTGTGTTGCTTGGTCCTCTGGGAACTGTAGTTTTAGTACTTATCTTGGCTGCTATTGGAATAAAGGCAAGATAAGAAAGCATAATACTTGCCTCCGTGTCTTTAATAAAATTAAGACTTTCCGTCATAATCTATTAGGAAAATCTACATTTTGCTGTAAAATGACGACAGCCTCTGCAAAACTCAAAAAGTGTATTTAATTAACATGCAGAACCTTTTCACCTTAGTACAATTGATTATATCAGTGCATTGAGAAGTAATAATTGAAAGTGATAGTTTTCAAATATGAACTTAGAAATATAAATTCTTTCCCTTACCCTGACGACACCGCCAATAGTGAACTAAAGAGGCAAGTCAGTTTTTACGTACACTTTTTGGGTGGCCTGGCTTCGTATTATACCTGAACAACAACATTGTTTATTAAATCAAACACAGGAGCAGGTTTTGTACAGCGCACACCCTGAAATCAAGTATTTTGCTGTCCTCTTATATGTGATAATGAAGAAAAAGAAGGGAACGTGAAATTAAACAATTGCCTAGGGTCACCCAATTTGAAAAGTGGGGAAGCTGAGATTAATCCCAGGTTTTCTATTTCGCAGTATTCAATTCAGCCACTAGATGCATATTCTTCGCTTTGCCTACACCTACCCTACCACTAATCACTCCCAACCTCCTCACCTGACCGTCATCCCGCTGGCATCAATTTGACCCTCGGGTACATCACAGACCAAATGTTTTGGCACCTGGGAAAATGTTTGTGAGTGCCCATGCCTTAGACAGACCCACTGAGTATGTAACAGTTATTTTGAAAGAACATAAAACCTTGTTCCTTATGAAGTCTATGTTGTTAGATGCTATTAACGGACATCTAGAAATGAGAGCATTTCAAGTAGTCTATTTATATGAAAAGTGCAAAACTCAGGTCTAGGAGGGACAGATTCAGACTAGGTTATCTGGATAACCTCTGACCATGTAAATAATCTCCATGTCGATTCACTGAATAGAGGGGCATATTATCAAGCGCTTTATCGCCGATTTAGCGGCACTTTTTGCCGCTAAATCGGCGATATTTTTAACGCCCTATTAGCAAGCTGTCGCTAACAGGCGTTAGCGACAGCTTTCAGGCGTTAGCGACAGCTTTCAGGCGTTAGAGGCCAGGAATTACATCGCCTTGCATGTCAGCGATATTTATCGCTAATGACATGCAAGGTAGGCGTTCCCCACTAAAAGCGACTGTAAACAGTCGCTAACACCACTAACCCCTATTATCAAGGCAGGCGAAGCGATAAAATAAATCGCGCTAAGCGCGTTTATCGCTAGATTTTAACACCTGCTACTGACAATGACTTACCTGTTTAAGGTATAGGAGGTGGATTCTAATGATGAATCCACCTTAGCGTTAATGCAAGAATATCGCTGGTTTTCCAGCGATATTCTCGCATTTTGCCGCTATCGCTGGAAATAATATCGCCATGGAGATAAACCTTACTAATAGGGTGTTATCTCAGCGATATTTTCCAGCGATAGGCGGCGTTAACAGGATTCGCGCTAAGCGCGTTTAGCGATAAATATCGCTATTCCTTGCTAATATGCCCAGAATTCTATTGTTGTGGATGTCTAGAAAATCTGGCATGGGTCCGGACTTCTGAAAAGATTTGCAGCCTTGAATAATAGGTGTTAGAAATGGGATTCCTGGTTGGCTGAGGTATGCATTCAGGTCAGGCAGAAACCACCACTCTAGTCAGGGTAAGCTAGATACACACTTGCACCCTTGCACACTTGCACACTTAGCAAATTGTATGAAATTTGAATCTGATCTGTGGTGGGAGGTGGGATACGATTCCTGGAAGGGAGGTATCCCAAGGCTCCTGACCGGACAGTCTGTGGTGGCCATTTTTGCTCAGGGTGCGGTCTAGTTGTCGAACTGGGGAAGATAAAACGGGACGCTGAGCGAGCGCGCAGCGGACGCGCGCAGCGGATGCGTGCAGTGGGCGCGCCTAAGGCAAGCCCGTCTGCGCCCATCAGCGTCCCGGAGGCGCCCGGCACCAGGAGCGCTGCCGGTCGCGCTCCAGTAATTCCTCATCGCATAAGTTACGGGCGAGCAAGTCTACTAGCTATTGGTAAGTGTGTGAGCTGCCGCTCCCACTTTCCTCTTACAGTAGACACTGACAGCCTTGCCTGCAAACATTGTAACTGGGCGGCCTTCCCCCACCTTGTCGCAGTGTGCGTAGAGGGTGGAGGGAATTCTGATTATCGCGGACATCATGTTCAGAATCCGGGGGAAGGGAGCTATCTGAAGGCCACTCTGCTTAACACCCGATTGATAAAAAAACACGAGCTTCAGCTCTTTGACCTCCTAACTGATCTAAAACCCGATATTATGTTTATAACTGAAACTTGGCTAAACGACGGTTCCAATCCCACCATCGCTAATGCGATTCCTCCTGGATATCTGATCATAAGAAAGGATAGGCTAGGGGGCGGGTGCATTTCTATAATATACAAGAACATTTTCTCATGCTCCCCACTACCTATTGCAGAGTTAGAAGGGGCCGAGGGGCTTGGCTTCTTTCTGACCGTGTCGTCCCACCAATCTATCGCTGGCGTAGTAATATACCGACCGCCGGAGCAGGCAGGATTGTTCTTGGAGTCGATCGGACCTGCCATCGCCCCTATCGTGGCCAAATACAGGCATTGCTTGGTATTGGGGGACTTTAATATCTATAAGGACCAACCAGCGGACCATGAGCCTGCAAGGCTGCGTGAATCCCTAGGCGTCCTCAATTTGTCTTACTTCCAATTCACGAAAGGGGCCACATTCTGGACCAGATTTTTTCTACGGCCAGGATTGAAATGGACCCACCCCTCCCCATTATTTGGTCGGACCATTTTTTGCTTACTTTTCGAGTGCGCAAAGAAGCAGGTAGGCCTCAATCATATTGCAAGCCGCGCGCCAGCAGGTTTAGGCCTTTTAACCAGCTTACTTCGGAGGCACTATCTAGCGCACTGAGGCACCACCCTATTCCATTTAGCGGAAACTTGGAGAGTGATGTGCTCTCCCTAGAGAGCTGGCTTCAGGATCGCTCCTTGGAACTAGCCCCTCCCATAACCCGAGCAGCAAAAGCCGGCAGAGCCTCAGCTCCATGGTTCACGGAGGCTCTTAGGAAGAGCAAAAGCTCTTGTAAATGTCTTGAGAGAGCATAGAGGAAGAACTTTAATCCCGCGGACAAAATCACCTACAAATCGGCTCTGAAAGTTCATTACGCCAAAGTCCGTGATGAAAAGAAGCTCTTCCTGGCCACAAAAAATGAACAAGCTGGGAACAGCAGTATGGAACTTTTTAAGATTGTAAAAGATTTTTCCTCCCCGAACGCAGTTGACAGCCCATTCACCCCTACTAGCGACTGGACTAACCATATAGCGCGCTATTTTTACAACAAAATTAAAAACATCCAAGATTCTTTCATGGGGCTCCCTCATGTAATGGAAGTTAATTCAGGCCCGCCCCCCTGTTCCACTCCCAATGTAGGTGCGTCCCTCTTGCAGTTTCCTCCCATCCCGCTGGCCAAATCTCTCAAGATAATGAAAGTCCTTAAATCCAGTTCACACTCTGACCCTTGCCCAGTGAAAGTATTGGCGTCCATCGCTGAGGTGATCAATCCAGCTGTGAATTCGGTTCTGAATACCTCTCTGTCTGAGGGATTAATGCCTGAAAGCTGGAAACATGGAAAAATTCTCCCGCTTTTAAAGAAACCTTCAGCTGACCCGTTGGTAGCCAGTAATTACAGACCAATATCACTGTTACCTTTCTTCTCCAAGGTTCTGGAGAAATATGTAAACACTGTCATCACAGAATTTGTAGAGGTAAACCATGTACTGCACCCGAGTCAATCAGGGTTCAGAGCTAACTTCAGTACAGAGACGGCCTTACTGGAAGTCTCTGAAACTATTAAAACAACAATCGACAGAAGGGGCAAAGTGGTACTGATACTATTAGACCTCTCCGCGGCCTTTGATACCGTGCCCCATGATCGACTCCTGCAAAGACTGCAGGATTGCGGTATCGGAGGCAAGGCCCTCAGTTGGTTTACCTCCTTTCTGGATAGTCGCCAGCAAACAGTATGGTCCCCTCCTTTCTCTGCTCTCATCCCCTCTATGAAAGTAGGAGTCCCACAGGGATCAATTTTGAGCCCCACCCTGTTTAATGTATACATGGCCCCCCTTGCGCTCTTAGCAGAAAATTACGGCTCAAAAATAATATCCTACGCTGATGACACGCAACTGTTGTTCACTTGCGAAAAGGGCACAGCGCTTAGAGGAAGTGAGATTAATGCCTGTCTGAATAAGGTATTTGCCTGGTTCAGACAGAACCAACTGATGTGTAATCCAGAAAAGTCAGAGATTATTTTCTTCGGCCATAACCCAGGCGAGGAATGGCGCCAATGGTGGCCTCAGAATATGTCTTCCCCGGCAAGCTCAGTAACCACCGTGAAAAATCTTGGGGTCAAACTGGACGCTGACATGTCCATGAAGTCCCAGGTCCAAAAGGTGGCCGGTACTTGCTTTGGGGTACTGAAAAGGTTGAGGAATTTCCTCCCTTTGATCCCTGTCCAACACAGGAAGACGGTGGTCCAGGCCTTGATCACATCTAGGCTGGACTACGTCAATGTCCTGTATCTTGGCCTTCCGGACTACCTACTTGGTCGCCTGCAGGTAGTAAAGAATGCGGCGGCCAGAGCCATACTTATGGTCGGCCCCAGGACACACATGTCCCCCCACCTAAGATCTTTGCACTGGCTGCCGGTTCGGAAGAGGATCCATTTTAAAGCTTTAGTTCTGGCCTTTAAGGCCCTTCACAACTCAGGGGCTCCCTACATCAGGGACAGGATTCAGCATTATGCCCCACTAAGGACCTTGAGGTCCTCTGCCCAGCAGCTGTTGGCCATCCCAAAGTTTTTGCGCTCTCGTATGGGTGGTCGCTCCTTCCAAGTGGTGGCTTCTCAGCTTTGGAACAGCCTGCCGCTTTCTTTAAGACAGGCGCAGGATCTCCTTGTCTTCAGGAGAAAACTAAAAACCTGGCTCTTCCAACAGTAGAATGAGGTATATCTGTCTTTGTGCACACTACCTGTCTTAGGGTCCTTTCAGCGCCGGGACACTCTATGGAGTAGCCGTGCGCTTTATAAGTACCCAGTAACATAACATAACTAAAAGATAACCTGTGCTCACCCTTACACAATGAATACACCACAAAAAGACTCCACACAGTTTAGAATGATAGATTATTATATTCTGAAAAAAACAAGACCAAAAGGACAAAAATCCAGTCTAAAGAAGTTGAGATATTGAATTTTAAAGGAATAAATGCAGTAAAGCGCTTTGAAGGAAGTAGTGCTAAAAGAAATGTACTTTAGATCGTGCTGGGCCGGGGCAAAGTCAAACTTCGGGCCAACCACGATGGAGCCCCAGCCAGCTACAGGACCCACGCAGGCCCCAGTAAACAAAGTACCTTTCCTGGTCACAAATAGTGAGAGGCATCGATGTCAAGGCCCGCAGGTGGAGGATGTATCAATCTTCTACACGCAGTGAAGGCAATGCGTCAGTTCCAAAGACGGGTGTCGGAGTTGAGAGGCATCGAGCAATGTGCCAGATTCTGTCACACCATCGAGGAGATGCATCAAAGTCACCAAGCTGCAAAGGCGGCAATACTCTTTCCGATATAGTGATCTCTGGAGGCCAATCGCTGGTTCCGAGGCGATGCGCCGAGTTTACTCCTGCAACTGGGTCGATATACCGGTTCAGCTACATGCAAACAGGAGAGGTGTCAAAATCTGTGTTGCATGTATCTGGGCACCTTCCAGTGAGCCAGGCACAGGAGCAGAGGTAGAGGCTGTGATATCCCTGAGTCTCAAGCAACAGGAGGCAAGCCAACAAGCCCTTGGAGATCACTTGGAGTGAAGGCAAAGTCCAGTTCTCGTTCAGCAGAGTCATAGAGCCGAAGGCAGCAGGGCAACAAACAGAAAAGCAGGCCTTCCAGATCAGCAGTCCAGTTGAGTCTTTTAAGCAGCACAGCAGTTCTTCTGACAGAGCTTCAGTCTCATTTTAGGGGGTCACAGACCCAGTACTTATACCCAAAAGTGCCTTTGATGTGGGGGTGACTTCAAAGCAGCTCTCTGAAGTGCACAAGTATCGCTTTAAACCTAGTCCTGTCTGCCAGGCCATCTATGGGGGTAATCATTCCTTTGTGTGGGACAGCAGGACCCTGCCTATTCAAATAAAGTGTTAGCCTCTCCCTTCCATCCTGCCCAGGCAAGGCCATCAGAATGCAGATGTATGTAGATGGGTACTCAGACACACGTATCCTTCCTGTGTTGTGGCTGTCTAGAGGGAATGCACAAAGTGTAGCTGTCACCCACCCCAGACGTGTATTGGAGACAGGCTGTGAAGTACACAGGGCCCGATTCACAGAACTAACTTACGACAAAATCCTAAACTTACTACCATTTTGGTATTCACAGAATTTCATTCTGTGAATACCCAAATGTGTAAGTTCATTCAGTGAATACCAAAATTGTTGTAAGTTTAGGATTTTGACGTAAGTTAGTTCTGTGAATCAGGCCCACAGAGCACTAAGTGCAGAGAAATGACCACTTTCTAAAAGTGGCATTTCTAAAACAGTAAGGTTAAATCTCACTTCACCAGTGAGGAGGATTTAGCATTACCTTTTCAGAAATATTAAAAATGAAAAAAGCTACGCCTCTCTGAACAAGAATTACAGCTTAAAAGTGTATGAAGGAATTCCAAATGCTAGCCTTTGAGAGGGGTAGGCCTCCCGGTAGTGAAAAACAAATTTGGGTGTTTGCTGCTAACAGGACATGTAAAGATTAAACACACATGTCCTACCTTTTCCTTACATGGCACCCTGATGTGAGGGTTACTTAGGGCCTACCTTAGAAGTGACTTACGTGTAATAAAAGGAGAGTTCAAGTCTTGGCAAGTAGTTTAAATTACCAAATCGAAGTGGCAGTAAACTGCACACACAGGCCCTGCAATGGCAGGCCTGAGACAGGTTTGAAAGGCTACTTATGTGGGTGGCACAATCAGTGCAGCAGTCCCACTAGTGGCATATGAATTACAGGCCCAGGGTATGCGTTATACCACTTTACAAGGGACTTACTAGTAAATCAAATATGCCAACAAGGTATACACCAATGTCACCATGTTTATATAAGAGAGCACATGCACTTTAGCACTGGTTAGCAGTGGTAAAGTGCTCAGAGTCCTAAAGCCAACAAAAACAAGGTAAGAAAAAGAGGAGGAGGAAGGTAAAATGTTTGGGGTGACCTTTCAGAGAGAGACATTTTCCAACAATAAGAAAACATGACAAACGTTGATGAACAAACAGAATGAATAATTAAATCAGTGGATTGTTGTACCCATGATAGATTCATTTTGCATGATATCTTGCACCTTTTCCTAATGAATGTGATGTTTGAACATTACTGTTCTTCTTCTCCAATGAAATTCTTGGATATGTCAGAGATCAGTCATCATATGACAGAGACAGATTGCAATGGCTGAGACCAGGTCGAGAGGAGGACAGAGATAGACAGGCAAGGGGCAAGACATGCTTCTCTGAGGTCCAGACGCAAGGTACTCTTCAAGGGACTGTCTTGCTCCACCAGAAGGGATAGAACTCTTTTTTCCAGAGGATGTAGTAGCGAAACAGAAGTTCCTCAGATAGTATCTTGCTCAGAGCTGTTGAAGTGATTGCTTTGCCAGTCTCAGTAGAAAATCTCAATGTCCCCAGGTGCACATGGCACAAGAGTTCTAAATTGTGCTTCTGAGTGTGCATGTTAACAGCAGGGGAAAATGCTGCCATCCAGACAGCACTCTCTAAATTTGGTGAACCAATTGTGTCTGTGTTGGTGCTTTCTCAGATAGCCATAAGGCAGCAGACCTTGAAATGAGCCCATTTATCTGGAACAATGTAGCACTCAAACTTGAGCGGTCGGTAGGGTCATTTTGATGGTGATTGTAACAGGGCTTCAGGTAAGTGTATTAAGAACAACCACTAGAACAAATTGAGGCTCTTAAAACTGATCGTGAAGTGGGCACAACATGGAGAACTCTAAGCCGAAGAAGATTTTGGCTTCTTCTTTGTTACTTCAATAGCTTCCGTAGTTGATTTCTTCATGATCTCTCACTGCTTGGTGTCCAAAGTCACTTTGTCAAAATGGAATGTAAGATTAACGCACATTTCCAAACAATTTCTTTTTTAAATAACTTTATTTATTTGGGATTTGTCGGTACCAAACAATATTTAGCACAACATCACATTGCATAAATTTATTATGGAATGTCCTCAGACTTAGGGCCTGATTACAACTTCGGAGGTAAGGGAACCGCTGTCACTGTTCGGCGGTCCGGCCGCCCACTTTCCTAGCGGTCTGACTGCCCAATTAGGATGTGAGGGGAAACATTGTCTCCAGACCGCCGCCATCACTGATATCAGAGCTCCCATGTTGGGAGAGGCAGAGGCGGTAATAGAGGCGGTGCCAGCATGTGTATCGCCGTGCAAATTATGACCTGCCTTTCCACCAACCTTTTCCTGGAAGAGATACCACCATGCGAGAGTCATCGGAAAAGCAGTAAATGTGTCCTAAAATTGTGCCGAAAGGTGATTGTGCCCTTGTGTAATGTCACTGGTACACATGGAAAGAGCTCCAATACCTTCAGGTCAGGTACTCGCTAAACAAAACTGCAGGAAAATAAACAAAAACAAACAGATGCACGACTGGCTAGGATCATGTTCTGGGTGTGTCCAGCAGTCAGCAGTGTGGGCAACATAGGAATTCGGCTTGTTTCCAGCACAAAACGTACCGCCGCCATTACTCCGCCGCTGTGAAATACCGCAAGCCCTGCAGGAAACTCATAATGCGGCAGGCGGGGAGGCCGACTGCTTGGCGGAGTACTCGGTCCCGCCGCAGCAGTGGGATGGTGGTAAGACCTCATAATCGGGCCCTTAGTCACATAATAGCACTACAGACTTGGGCATGCTTAAAGTCATCAGATGAAAGATGCTAACTTTGTATTAGAAACATCAATGAATGAACTCATCTCCTTGCTTGAGAGAAGTATGCTCAGACCCTTCCTCATTTATGAGTTCTTCTTAATTATACCATAATTACCAGATCAGATAAATAACGATAACCTCAGGTTAGGTGTTTATCAGATGTGATATATAACGGCACTTATGTGTTTTACCCTTAAAATGAGGCAGAACAAGCAGACTGTAACGCTTACTTCACCAAAATTAGCATGTCCTGGTATGTGCTTAGGGGCATAATTACTAATCTTACACACTATGCAGGACGGCAAGCAAAATCGCTGCGCTGTGTTGCGTGAAAGGGAGAGACTAGAAATGCTCCATATAGCAGATATGGAGTATTTCTGCTCTCTCCTTGAGCTGGCGCACTATGTGCTGCCTAGCACCAATGCATGCACCCTTGCATCATAGTGCAATGGGGCCCACATTACATGGAGGATTGTTTTTGTGCAGGAAGCCACACCTTCTTGCACAAAAACAATCCTTACAGGCATTTTCCTCTTTTTATGTGTGCTGCAGAATGCAACACACGTGGAAAGAGGAACTAACGAGGAGAAATAAAGGCGTTTCTCCTTGTTACACCTCACAGGAGAAGGCGTAGCATTTTGGCGCATTCCCAGGTATACTAGCTTTAGTAAATCAGGGAATGCGCCAAAAACCATGGGTGGATGCCAGGGAACGCCCATGCTTCATCCATGGAACTCCTCCTAAGTTGAAAGCAGCTGTGTTGGGTTATATTACTTTACAAAGGCCTTGCATGGCTTTGTAAATTCCAAATAAGCCTTAGAATTGTCCTGCATTGCCCTGCGCAACACAAAGGCTTAGTAAATCTAGGTCTTAGTCTTTTACGACCAGTCGAGTTTGGCAATTTATTTGGTTAAACAACCGAATGTCTGTTTTTTGCCACTTACTCATAATTCTAATACCTGAGCAAACGGTTGTGTGCACTAGTGCTGGAATTTTATGAATCACTTATAATTGAGGGTTGGTGGTCCTCAAAATATAAATAAATGGATCTTCAAACTGAATGACGTTCTGAATAGAAACGCTAGATTTGTTTTGTCTTGATAAAACAGCGCAAATGGGAAATGGGGGGAATGGGTAACAAGATTAGCAAGTTTCTGAAGCATAAACTTCACCTAATAGAAGGTGTCAGTCTTAATATTTTGGTGAAGAATTCAAATAAGGAAGACTCTACTTTGAAATGGACCAATTATTGAAAGCTTTAGAGGCTCTTATAGCAAGGTGTAAGAGGAAGACACCAACCCTACAGTAAATAACATTTGGAAGAAAGGCAGCCTCCTGTAACTCAGTGCAGTAAACCAAAATGTGCTAGCAAAGTTAACTCCACTGGAAATATTTAAGCTAAATGCAATATTTGTGTCCTGAGTCGATTACCTGTTGAATTTTATGACAAATAATTTTTCTCATCATCCGTTGAGTTGTGAAAGATTATTAATCATATAATGCTCAGAGGTCATAAATCATCTAGAATGTAATATGTAATCATATCTCTAACACCAAAACCAGGTGTGAAGACAAATCTGACTGTATTACTTACAGATCACTTTCCTGTTAAATGTTAACCCTAGACCCCTTACTAGAATGTTTTACAAAAACACCTGATGAAATAATTCCTACTGTTATTTATCCCATGCAAACAAGCTTCATAAATGTTAGTCAGGTTTTCACAAATTTTAGGGGTCTGATAAGCTTGCTGATGAGCATGATGAGAATCTTTTGGCTGACAAACTTTAGTAAGACAATAGCTTTTGACTGGTTGATTATAATTGCTCTCCACTCTTGTTCAATATAGCCCTAGAATGCTTCCCCTTATGATTCACGGCAAGGAGCAGATATTTGGCTCTACTTCATTTTGGATTTTAAAATAATGGAGTACACAGGTGTGACAACCGAAACTGGTCAAGCTCAATTTTGGAGAATTTCCAGAATGAGGTAAACCATTTTACTTTGAAGAAGTCTGAAGAAGTTCACTAAAAGAGATACAAAGAGATGGCAAAAATGGCACAATTAATCAGATCTATGCATGTGGTATATTTGATAGTGTAAAGTCAAAAGGTTTCACTTTTTGGGAGGAATGGTTTCACTTTCTTCAGTGACAAGAGATGGTATCAAGCCTTCTCTGTTTTCTTGACAATGTCTCCCTTGAGGCGAAGGTCAGTGTCTAGGGTGAATCCGAGTGCCTGGGAACTGGCTAAAAATTGGGGTTTGCATCCCTCCAGGCTCATGTCGATGAGACATGTTTGGACTAGTTGTTTTTTGTTGTTCTTGGTGAATAGTAGACATTCTGTCTTGCTGGGGTTGAGCTTCGGGTAGATTTGGATGAGGTGCAGGCAAACATTGAATGTCTTGAGCAGCAAAGACTTTTAAGTAGAGTTGTGTGTCATCTGTAAATTTGTGACTTTGGCTTCTTTTGTTCGTTAACAATGGGAGGGAACAAGATGAAATCCTGGGGAATTCCGCAAGTGATAGAGATCTCCTCTGATCTGGTGGTGCTCGTGTGAACAGACTGGTGTCACTTGGATAGTAGGAGGAGAATCAGTGAAGGTAATTTCCAGTGAATCCAATTTGAAACCTCATAGTGTGGATTGACAAGTGGAATGTGGATGAAAGGTCAGGAGGCAGGGTTCCCTTTATCTGTGGTCAGGAGGTTATGATCTATGATTTGTAATGTAGCTGTTTTTGTGCTAAAGCATATTCTGAAGCTGGGTAAAGGTAAAGAAAAAGAGCAGATACTAATGGAGAGAGGATTAGAGGTACTAGGCATAAGCAGATGTTTCGGGGTTCAGAAAGGGGTAGAGGTACTCTGGTATAGGTGGGGTGAGAAGTACTAATGCCACGCCCTTCCCTGCCTACTGCCCCCATCAGAAGGCCCACCACTACTACCTGCACCCCACTCCAGTTTCCACTTTCTCAGAACAGGTGGGGTTTAACTCAAAATAGGTTTGGAGAAGCCGGCCACCAGAGCCATTAACTCAAGCCACCAGGTATTTCCACACCAACATCCACCTATCTCATGTGGCAATTAGTGAAATGCGAAACAGTTGGCAAGAGAAAAGAAGCAGGTCAGCCAATCAGACTTTACTTACATTGAGAGTTTTGGCTTGTGAAGTGGTTCATGGACCCAACAGTCCAGATATTTGTCATTTTCTTCTCTTATCTTATTTTAATTGCTGCAAAACTACTAAACGGATGCACACCAAAAACAAGAGACTAAGGTTGTTTAAGTTCCATCTGAATACCTAGTTTTGTCTACAACGTTTGAAGCTCGTTCGAGTGCTAATTCCTGTGGAACATGAATGGGAAATGAATAATACAGAATTAAATCAATAAATCCCCAAATTCCACCAGCCATCATCCACCCTTTCCACCTGCCTGTCTCCAAAAAATCTATAAGAAACATTACAGGCCCATCCTAAATTCATGTATAATGTTAAATTCGCAATAACCAAAGCTGTAGGCATCCACCCTATAATTTTATCATCTTCCTATATTTTTCGCTTCAGAAATGTGAAGGCCGAGTATATATAGTTAAACAGCTTAGCAACGTAAAAAACAACTGTGATTGAATTGTGTACGTGTAGAAAAACAAATGAAAATAAATCCATTGCCTGTCTAAGCACATTTGTTACTTGCTATTTGTTTAAAATAACACATTCAGATCTTGCTCCTGCTGTTTTCATTGCCTCGCTGTTGAAAAGCGATGGACTTTCCACGGGAGATTAGAAGAGACGGCATGCACAAATGAATCTCCTTCAAAAGACATCACTTGAGCAAAAAAAATTCAAAACCTCTGCGTGGTGCTCACTGAAAATCCAATTGATTTAATGGAAGCTCCTCCACTTCACAGCCAGGCTCTTCAAGAAACCTAATTCACAAGCAATGCCGTTGCTCAGCCCTTGATGTGGAATTTAGCACTAATGAACATGTGCTAGAATAACTTAGAGGGACTGTAAACCCTCTGAGACATTCTGTGTGTACAACAATTTACCAAACTGGAGGCTCCGAATAAACTAAAAACTGTCTATGCTAAAAACATTGATGTGTGCAGACCCCAGGGGCGGCTCCTCCGTTATGGCGGAGGAGCATCGCCTCCCCTGCTGAAAGCCAGCAGAGGCAAACGACAAAAATAAAATAACAAAACATTTTTATTATAATTTTATTTTTTGTCCTCCAGGCTGCGAGCTGAGGGAGGGGCTGGGCCATCCACACTAACACTACAGCACCAGAGAGAAGGGTGGGGTGGTGTTCACTGCTAAGTGCGCATGACGGTTTGGCCGGCCTTAACCGTCATACGCACTTAGCCTTTCTCCTACCCGAGCTATGTAGTACATCTGGGTGGAGAACCAACACAGGCTCACAGTCCATGTCTGAGTGCCGAACCAGGGGCTCAGACCAGTCTGGGATAGTATTCTCAGCATGAAAGCAGCGCTGGGATTGGCATCTGGGAGCCTGCACAGTGTGCAGCAGCTCCTGGACATCTGGGAGGTGAGGATCGGCAGCAAGGCAACGGCAGTCGGAGCAAGTAAGTTCAATTTTATATATTTATAATTCTTTTTAAGTTTGTATTCCACCCCTACTACTTCGCAATACGAGCAACTGCTACTGGTGCAAACAATTTAGAACATGAACCCCATCCATCCTGACTCGCACTAGCAGAATTTTCTTTTATTAAGCCATTGTGTTTTTGAAGAAAAATCAAGGTTTCCAATGTAAAATGATTCACATTATTGAAGAATGTGGCTCGAAGTCTAAGGTGCGGTGTAAACTCAGTCACGGGTTCGAAAGGTGGTTGCAGCTAAATCTGGATCACAAGTTCTGCAGTTATCTCACAACCTACGTTTTCTCCAGGGGCATAGCTTCGGGGTTGGGGGGGGGGTGTATTTGGTGACGCCCCCCAAATACATTTATTTTAGGCTTGGTGGTTGGGTCTGGGTCGGGTCTGCTGTGTTGGTTTTACATGCTTCTGTTTTTACTAAGTGGTTTTATCGTGTTCATTTTTCGGATCAGGACTTAAATATATACAATCGCCAGTTAACCAAAAAGAGGCAAAATGTGCACCCATATTAGTTTTTCTTGAATGGATTCAAATTTACCACTTTTTGAATTCACAAACCTTGGCAGTAGTAGGTTTGGAAATCTGCACCAGTCTCAGGTTTCATGGCATACTACCAGCAATCAAACAGCCAAAAGTTGATGGGATAAATGCTTGCAAATAGTCTAGCCTCTGACAACCCCTCAGGGTAGCATTCTAAACCATCCTTTTTCACCCACTGTGCCTCTCTAATCAGAGAGCCTGATTTAAAGTTTGGCAGATGGAATAAAGACAGACAGGGTAGCGGAGGACTTTGTCTGTCACCGTGTCTTTAGTCTGCCAGCCAAATATAACGATTTCTGCTGGCCCCACAGACATCTCATTACATTGGCATGAACCGCGGTCATTGTGATTCCTGTCAATGTAGGAACATTTTGACGGACAGCTCTGTCAAGCATAACGGCTGGCTGTCAAACTTTTCCAAAGTTTTTTATTTTTCAAATCAAACTCCCAAATTGGGAGTTTGTTTTAAAAAAATTAAAAAAATTAAAATAAACCCAGCACCATGAGAACCTTCTCCCATTGCGTGGTGGTCATTTTTCTTTTTTTACTGTCCCTTAGCACCAGGATGTGCCTGGCGGTGAGGGAAGTAAAAACAAAACAAAAGGCACCAGACTCTCTACTCTAAATGGGGCAGACAGTTGAATCGCTGATTTCCGACACCACCTATTCTGTATGGGAAAGTTTTACACTAGTGGAGTAAATTTTACTCCATCAATATAAAACTTGAGGTTTACCGGACTCAAAATCAGGCGTGCGGACCTTGAGCTTGTGGACAGGTACTCCATCCTCATTGCAACCTGTCTGCCAAACTCTTAATCAGCCCTAGAGGCCCACCTAATGCAAATTCTTACTGACCCTGCTCCTCCTGGGAACAGTCCATCCTGAACCTTGGTCTCTTCACCCTTTCACCCTGCGGCCCACTGTTTGTTGGTTGGAAAATCTGACCGAATCTCATTACACCCCTGGCTACCAAGCTGTGACTCTTGAATGCTGAGCAATATGAATAAAATCATTTTTGCTTTGATGGGATAACTGACTTAATTACTTACTTGCATTTTAGTTGTATACTTGTCTGAAATATTTTTAAAATCTTCATTCAGTACGAAGAATGATATATGAAGTTGATGTTGTATGACAGCTGCAAAAATATTTGTCCTGATGGAAGTCTGTAACTCACAAAGCACAAAGTAGTGCTTAGCACAACTTTGCATTACTTCAGGAACTTCTCAACTCAAATCAGGATTTGCGATGGACTTTAAATCTCAACATAACACATGGCATCAGGTTTGCATTACTATTGTGATGCAAATCCAGCTCAAAGGGTTAGTAAATTTCTCCCTTGGTTCCCACCTTCCTAATTGCACCTTTATGTTCTGTGAATTCTAAAGTTTTCTGCCATCTGCAATGTAACTGTGTGTAAAGGATTATTGATTTTTGGTAGGAAGTTTGTGAATTTCCATGATTTCTCTGTATTTCAAGCAGCACAAAATCAGATCATCAGTTAGTGATAGCGCACAGTATGGGACCTATTCACAAAGGTAAACTTACACATTATTACACTTACACATTCGTTTACTTTAAACTTTTGAGTAACTTTACCTGTTTGGGTATTCACCATTTATGAGTGTAAAGTTACTCAAAGGTGTATGCTTACATCTCCCCACCCCATAAATTCAGGTGGTAGAGCCTAATTTATGAATATAAAGTTACTACTTGTAACCTTTAAAATACAGGCGGAGATCTCCACCACCAGAACGGAGATCTCCCTTCGGTGGAGTATAGGGAAAAGCTTCAAAGTTTATTAAACTTTTTCTAAAAATTGTAAAATATTTTTGTGCTAAATATTAATCTTATAGATTTATTTTAAAGGTGGAATAATATAATAATATACCAAAAGTCATTGAATATCTTAAGTTACAAATAAAACTATTTCTCTGAAGTATATTTAAAAAAAATCCCACCTAAAGTAATATCATAAATGATATAATAAATGAGGCCATTAGTGGTGCCTGGTGGGAGTGCAGATATAGTTAGTTCAGCAAAGTATGACTGATGAACTTCAGATTTGTTTTGTTGTTTAAACATTAGTTTTTATATTATTACAAGACCTAACTATAACGTCACTTTAACCTTTTTCATTAAAAACATTTTATATATATATATATATATATATATATATTTCCAAAACAGATGCTGGCGTCATGCAACGCCCTTCCAATCGGGCAGGGGCTCGTTCAGTGCGGACGCCGCCGCACTCTTTGTATCTGGATTTCTCTCACCCTTGGTTCCGTGGTGAAGGATTACGAGCCACGCCGGTAGCAGTTTTTCAATTCCGTTTATTTAGTGGGCACAAAAACGACGTGTTTCGACTCCAGCCGGAGTCTTGGTCACATGACCTTGCCTGAGTTCTCGCTTTTTTTTATATATACAAGTTTACGTCCAACATGACGTTTCAGTGAAATGCATGGAAATGAACAACAAACTCATCACTACGGTGAGTGATGTGTGTGTTGAAAAGAAATTTCATGAAAAAAACATTTTTGACATCCATTAGATTTTACAGAGTCAATTTAAACACAGTTTACAAAAACAAATGATTATTTCTTGTTATTTTGTACAAGTTATGTCAGGTCATGTTCTTTACTCTGTCAATGGCTCATGGTTAACTTTATCATCGGTGTTAAACAATTGGAAGTACAGTACATTATTTAAATGCCTATAGTAGGCTTGTTCAACAACCGAACAATGAGGGAGATTTGTTAGCACTGTGATTATAACTATTTACAGTGCATTAGGCCAGTGTGCCCTTCTGTACCAACAAATAGTTAGTATGTATATAACTATTTGTTGGTTTAAAAAAGGAGCATGGTACAAGACACCAGTAGCACTGTGACTCAACTTTGTGCAATATCCTAGGGTACTATACCCAGCAACGACAATGTCACACTAAACCTCCTGCACACACGAGATACAGAAGGGCACACTGGCCTAATGCACTGTAAATAGTTATAATCACAATGCTAACAAATCCATCAGCAAACAAAACAACAGTAGCCTCCAAAAAATCAGACACGCGGAGCAAATTAAAACAGTGGGAAAAGCTCAGTAAGAAGGAAATAAATAAATGGTGGGAGTTATTGACATTGAAAAAATATCTAGAGGTCCGGAGAGTCCCGAGGGGATTGCGCATAGCTATAATGCCAAGTCAACAGGATGCGACAAATGAGCTACTCCAAGAATGGGGGGAGAATGTACTCGAATCATCATTGGGCTTAATCAAAATTTTGGTAAAACATATTGAAGTGGCATTGGAAAAAATTAAGGAGGAATTACAAGAGTTAGAGAAAGAATTAGCCACATTAGACTTGAACCCTGAAATGAAAAGATTAAAAGAAGATCTGGAAGGATATGTGGATAAACATGACGAAGTGGTGAAAACGAGAAAACAGGTAAAATTTCAACGCGATAAAGATGACTATTCACAGGGACGCATATTCACATATGCGAGGAAATTTGACATGTTTAAACAGCAAGGACGAATGGATACAGTGACTCCAAGTTCAAGCAGTTTGACATCCCTAACTTCGACGGAAGCAAGCGAGGGAGAACAGGAGACAGTTGGAGAATTGGCAAATCGGAATTTTTTAGGGGACATGAGATTAGTCCTCCAACAAAGATACAGGGAACAAAATCGCAATTTCCAACAAAACCCAAGAGGAAGGGGGAGAGGCCGCTTTTGGGGATCCAAAAGGCAACAAGAAGGGGAAAAAGGAGAAAGTGGCTCAGAAGAGAGAGTAGGCACAAAAACAAGGAGTATGCGCAAACAACAGAAATTAATCCCAGCATGAGGGAGGAAGAAGCAATTAACACAATGACAATTGCAAATCTCTCAACACGTATGTTAACGGTGATAGAAACATCTTTATTAAAACGAGGAATCAACTACTGTCCAATCCAACAAATGGACCTCGCTCAAACGAGAATTGACATTTATAAATATGTCCAGAAAATCAAGCTTGCAAAAATCTTCGAAGAAAACAAAGAGATGGCCAAACATGCAAATAAGGGAAAAATCCAACAAAATGTGATAACATCTGAAACAACATTAACAACTACAAATATGGATGCGTTATTAACATTGGTTAATCTCGATGTAATGGATGAAAGTGAAGTCATCTCAGAAGAAACGGCTTGCCCCCAGAAGGGAGCAGGCTTGAGTGGCAAAAGACCTAAATCTCGTTTTTATCCTCAATTAACTCAAGGAAACAAGATTGACCTCTTCCAAGAGGCAGTGGTTCAAGATCTCTACAAAATCAAGAAAACCAAATTTTGTGACAACTTATCTAAGGAAGAAAGAAAGGCCCTAAAAAGCCTGATGGAGGACAAATGATAACGATAAAAATGGCTGATAAGGGAGGTAACATCGTGGTCTGGAACACTTGTGATTATGAAGCAGAAGCCCACTCCCAGTTAAAAAATAAGGAATATTATCGGAAGCTAGACAAAAATCCCACTCAGGCATATAAAGAAACCTTGGACATAAAAATACAACAATGGCATCTGAAAAATGTAATTGATGAAGATGAGAAAAAATTCCTAACCACCGATCATCCTGTCACAGCGACAATTTACTTCTTACCTAAATTACATAAGAATCCACTTAAACCACCAGGCAGACCAATTGTGTCTGCAAAGGGATCATTGTTTGAACCAATTGCCAGTTATATAGATTATTTCTTAATGCCATTTGTATTAAATCTGAGTTCTTATATTCAAGACACCACAGATCTGTTGAGACATCTACAAGATCTTACTTGGCAGGAAACCTATCAACTGGTAACAATGGACGTAACGTCCCTTTATACAAATATTGAAAATGATATTGGGATGATGGCATGCAGCTTCTTCTTAAAGGAAAGAAATATCCAATACAATCAACACAATCAAATGCTAATGGATATGGTCGAAATGTGCTTAAGTCAAAATGTCTTCCTCTTTGGGGAAGAAATATTCCAACAGATCAAAGGATGTGCTATGGGTTTTTCTTTTAGTCCCGGATATGCGTTTCTTACAATGGGATGGTGGGAGCAACAATTGGCATGGCATCCGAATAATGACCAATACGTAAATAAGACAGCAAAGTGGCTGCGTTATATTGATGATTTGCTAATAGTGTGGGACGGAACAGCAGCAGAATTTGAAGAATATTTCAAAATTTTAAATTCAACGAGTGCAAACATCAAATTTACGTATACCATAAGTAAAGAAAGAGTCATATTTCTGGACACCGAGATCTATGTCCATGATAATAAATTGCATACAACTCTACATCGTAAAGTAACATCGACCAATGCAATATTACATGCCGAAAGCTTCCACAAAGCAACAGTTATTGACAACATACCCTATGGAGAGTTCCTTAGGATCCGGCGGATCTGCTCGGAAAACACAGAATGGGAAAAACAGAGTATGAATACTCCTAGAAGATTTAAACAACGAGGATATAAATCCCATATAGTGGAAAAAAGCTGGAGAAGAGCAGATCAGACATCAAGAGAAGAAACAATAAAAAGGAAACCCATAGAAAGCTTGCAAGCCAAAAAGGATCCAGTAAGATTGATCCTAGATTTTTCAAATGAATCCAAACAAATTGTGAAGATCCTACGAAAGAATTGGAAACTACTGCAATTAGATCTAACAGTGGGAAAAATCATGGGTACCCATCCAAATATCACATTTCGTCGGGCAAAAAATCTAAAAGACAAATTAATTCATAGTCACCACCAATGTTCCCTCTAATTTTTTTCCTCTATGTGCGGCAGTGTAAGGTCTCTGTGCGCTGCAACCAAAGCAATGTGCGCCAGGAACCAGACCGCGTGTGTGCGCTGCAATTAACATGAATACTCCAGCCCTGCCAAGTAGCACGCATAAGGCGTGGTCCGCAGCACCGCACTAAAATGCATTAATCATGCATTTTTAGCACCTTGACAATGCCTGTGTAATAGGAGTCAGTGATCGTGAGTGTTGGGGCTGAATTTACAGTAGTGCGGCAAGTGTTGGGCATACAGTGCTATAGGTGGGACACTGGAGAATGGAACGAGGGGCTTCCTGCTTGCGTCATTGTTTCACGTAAGCATTTCACGTGCTGTCCGATTACTCAGCTCTGATGTTGTGAGGCCGAGCGCGGGAAGCGCTGTACTGCGCATGTCTGCCTTGGAGAGGGTTCCTGGTGAACACTGCACGCACTCACAGGTAAAAGCATGTGACTTGCACACGAGCCCCCAGTAGCCCTGTCTGGCGTCAGGCAGGTCCAACGTGAGAAGAGGGATGGGCGCACCTCGCGCCCACAGGCCGTGCATCGGCAGCAGCTCAGGTGTGAACAGGTAACCTCGGAAAGCAGGCTTCCACCTGTTAGGGGCCAATGTAAGGGCTCCTGCATGCACAGGAACAAGGAGGGGAATGCAGGTTTGTAAAGAAAGGTTCAACTTTAAATACAACAATATGTGCATCCACTGGAATGCTGAGGGGGATATGCAGATTTGTAAAGCGTTGTACTTTAAATACAACAATATGTGCATGCAGAGAAACGTCTGAATGTCAGAGTTCGTCTATGCACAGTATAATGCCATAGCAGACCGGGGAAGGGGATACACAGCAGAACTGAAGCATTGCAGGTGCGCAACTTGTTTGTTGCTGTGTGTCTCCTTTATGCTGAAGGCCCAGAGCTGCCCTGCTCAGCGATGCTGCATGTGACTCCTTACTATGGCCGAGGCCGTTAGCAACACCGGAGTGTGGCAGTGCGACAATAGGAATTTATAGGATTAAAGCAGAGGAGCTGAGGGTGAGGCCTGATGTCTCATGCTCCCACCCACAGATCCCAGAGAAGGCGCTTTCAGCCTGCCACTCCACTGCACTTGTGTGGTGTGTGTGTCTGTCAGTCTCAGTGCTGTGCGTCCTCCCCACCCCCTTTTGGCCGGGCATTCTTCGGTGCCTTGTCTCGCCAGTGTGCATAGTCACAGGTGACGCCAAGATCTGTACGAGGAGGTGTGCCGGGGCCCCAATGTAAAGAGTAAAATAACACCCACAGCTGGCGCTGAGCCCGTCCCAGCCCTGTGTGCTGGTATCACTGCACCTGCTGCACCTCTGGTAGCTCAGCCCCGACATAAATACAGTAAATGTTCCCATTTCCGGGACACCTATGCACCGCCTGCACTTCGAGGAGCTATCCTTCTCTGGCAGATAAGACCAGCCTCTCTCTGATACCTCCCTGTCCAGAGCTGACAGGGACTCCGAGTTATCACAGAGTTGTTCTTCTCTGGTGAAGGAGGGGGCTGCACAGGACAAGCAGGGCACACACTGCACAAAATATCCTCACAGGACCCGGGCGGGATCTGTGTGCCAATTCCACTTGCTGGTGAACAGGAGCCCGGGATGTGCTGTGTGCGCCAAAATATTGGACACTGCGCGCTCGGGGTGACTTCAGTGCGCGGGCATGTTAAAGGGAACATTGGTTGCAATACAGCAAAAGGTTTTATAATTGTCTTCAGGGGTGCAGTGCAAAAGCCTGCTTGAAGAGATATCTTCAGATTTCTTGAATTTCAGAAATTTGTATTTTCTACAGCGGGATAATGAATCATGTTCCAAATGAACATGGGATGATCCTCAACCAAACACATGTAACAGCTGTTTGCCAAAAATGACACACCCTTTTCCACCTTTTTAAACTTATTTGTCTGTTTCTATTATAGTAGCCTTCTTACTGGTTGCGTGGGCTTACCCCACAGTTCATAAAAAAGCAGAGCAGTCACTGTCAGTTCAATAATCTTCTTTAGTGCATAAATTATACTTAAAAGAACATGCTTGTCTAACATTCCAAGAGGTTTAACCTGGAAGATGCTATGTTCCAAAGAACTAGGTTTTATTCACTTCGATATATCCAAGATGTCAATGCGTACAGTTTCATTTGTCTGTAGGTTCCAAGTACTAAAAAAAAACTGTTTCTGTTTAAAAAAAAAAAAAGAGAGAGAAAAAAAAATCGTTCATGGTTAAGTCGAGCATAGTTTTCTTTTCATTCATCAACAGTTTTTGTAATTGTAGGCTGTCCGAATATTCTCCTGTGAGCGTTACTATTGTCTTCAAAATATCAGGTGCTCTTGTCTTCCTAGTGTAATCGTCTTTCTTCTGATCCCTCTTTTAAATTAGATTATTTTAAAGAATTAATCACATTTTGTTTAATAGGACTGTATTTTACCTAAATGAGCAGAAACCGACCAGAACCTATTACTGAGAAGCGCTGCTTAGCGTAGTGAATGCACCTATTTTTTCTCTCCATGGCGATCTTTTGCTGAACAAGGATAGTTTGGTCCAACTTTCATAAATAAAAAGCTCTGCGTCATCGTGGCAACCTAGTCTTGTGAAAGTTACACCATGCGCAGGACTTGCAACCGGTTTTCACCGGGGTTGGAATAATTATTCCCCGCAGCTGTGCACTATTAATAAAAGAAATGCAGAGGCTCCAACACGACGTGTGCTTTCAGAGTCTGAAAGCACACGTCCTGCTTTAGATTTGCTGCATTCCTTTTCTTAATAGTGCGTAGCTGCGGGGCTGATTGAGGGCCTTTGAGATAGAATTCATGTTAATTGCAGCGCATGACGGCGCTGCGATTAAGACGAATACTTTCACAAAGGCCCTCAATCAGCCCCGCAGCTACGCACTATTAAGGAAAGAAATTGAGCAAGTGCCAATTCCACTTGCTGGTGAACGGGAGCCCTCCCGAACCCCACAGACACTTGCTGCTCGGCTCCCAGGATGTGCTGTGTGCGCGCAAAATATTGGACACTGCGCGCTCGGGGTGACTTCAGTGCGCGGGCCCGCACGCGCGCACGTTAAAGGGAACAGTGGTCACCACCAAGGAAGTGGGAAAGCGGAAGGGATACAATGGCTAAAAACGAAAGGCTTCTTAAAATGTTACAACTGTAAAGTTTGCCAAATTGCTCAGAATAAAACGGAGGTGAAACTTCCAGATAATACCATGTGGCAGATCAGGGATCTAATAACATGCAAGAGCCAATTCGTTGTATATGTCGTGGAATGTCCTTGCCCGTTAATGTACATTGGCAGTACGATATGTGCGTTAAAGAAGAGAATATTAGAACACGTCCGTGCGACGATAAATAGAGATCGTAGCAATGCCATCGCCAAACACATGGAAGTGGAGCACAAAGGAGATTGGAAACAATTAACTTTTTATGCTTTGGAGTCGATCCCACTAAATGTAAGAGGAGGAGATCGGGTAAAAAAGTTAAGAAGAAGAGAATCAAGACAGATTCTGAACTTCAGAACACTGAGGCCATATGGACTAAATCAAAGTGAGGACTTACATGTCCATCTTTAAGGAGATGAACTGGTTTTTAGTTTTATAGTTGATGGATGGAAAAGAACTGTAATAAGAACATAAATAATGTGAGAATGTTTGTAAAATAATAATTGTGAAGAAACATCACACATTAACAGATTCTTATAAAAATCGTCCTTCTAGGAATAATGGCCCCACTTAAACAAGGGAATTAAATCACCAAATAGAGATAGATATGTAAAAAATGAATAAATGATATAGGCCCACTGGGGGGCTCTGATAAAGAAATGTATAGCCTAGGGCAAACAGGGATGAACATCTCCTTGTTTAAAATAATGATCATCGGTGAACGGGCCGTGTACCCCGTATAATAACCAGTTTGTCAGAAATTATAATAGAAACTGCCCAAAGGGAAATAGTCGGAAAAAAGGAAAAATATGAAGGCCCACTGGGTGGCGGTAGTTATACATTGAGACTCGCAAATATAGGATACATTCTTTGGTGATATAGAATACAACAAAATCATTCCCTTTTGAAGTAGTGGTAAAAGTATATGTGAGCAAACAAATTGCTCAAGAACTAAGGAGGTTTTAGTGGAGTAGATAGTAGATAGTCATAAAAATATATGTAAAGGCACGGAAGAAATAATAAATATAAAAAAAAATATATATATATATATAAAAAACGGATAAAAAAATGAAGAATAATTTTGTAGGATTAGTTGAAGTAATGTACACAAATAGGGTGATTTTTAGGTATTTTTAAAATATGGGCAATTATAAATGTTCTCACTTTTAGTTTAAACAACTGACTACATATCCCACAATTCAACATGGAGGGTTTGATCGAAAATGATGATGTCAGAGATCACATGTTGTTGGAAAAGTGTATTAATTGGAGGATTCAAAAGTAACATGTTAACCGTGATCAAGTAAACTGTGTTTACGAAACGCGTCGGTTGTTCCTCTAACTGGATACTTTGTGGAGAATAAATTAATTGGAGAAGGTTACACTTTGTGAGTGCGGTTTCTATAATCTGAAAGGATTAATGTGGATAAATTAATACGGCGGGGCTCTGCCTTGGAACCTGCACCGGATCAAGAGCGCCAGGGGTCCGTACGAATTCGAGCCAGGAGGGAGTAATATATATATAGGCAGATTCACCTGTAAATCAGACTTTGCAGTCTATGTCTTGTACTGTACATGCGGCAAACTATATGTGGGCAGTACCATCCACCCCGTGCATGTCCGCATCCTACAACATCTTAGGGCCATCTCTAATAATGACCTTGCCTACCCTGTTGCCAGGCACATAAACACATCACATGGAGGAAAGGCACAGGATCTATTCTTCTACGTGATTGATACAGTTCCCAAAAATCCTAGAGGAGGGAACAGACAATTGGCCCTTAGAAGATTAGAGTCTAGGTACATCATCCTCCTGAATTCGAAAATTCCCAACGGGATGAATGCGGATGAGGCACTGAATGTTCATCTGTAATTTGTCTGGAGCTGTCTGTCCCGCCCCTGCCCAGTCTTCGTCACGTTAGGTCACACTCACCTTTATTCATATAGCTTTATTTTCTCACGTTTTTAGATTTCACGATAGATTAGACCATATTAGACATACTTTTTCAATATTTGATTTAATTATATATTCTTAGGTTTCACTAGTGCATATGGCGCCTGTCTAAGTCATACATCATATTTATCTTTGTGCAAACAAGACTCTTGCTTTCGGCCCACTTGGGCGAGATGGAATGTTTGTTTTACTTATGTTCCTTGGCTCGGTATCATTTAATACTGCATATATTAAATGCCAAGAGATTAGTGACACATTTTGTTAATAGTCAACTATACCTTACAAGGTATGGCACATTAGTTTCTTTTTCGAACCTAACCTACCAAATGTCTTAGCCTGTTTGCACTATTTTAACAATATATTAGTCCGTGCGCCATTACATATTAATGTAATTCATTTTTCAATCGATACAACCTAAGTATATTAGATATTTTTTCTATGTCTAATTTATGTACTAATATAGGCTCACTGTTTCTATATTTAAGGAGGACATTTATCTATTTTATTTATTTTTTCTATTTCATTTTTAAATTTTATGTTGTGGTAAAGGGAAATTTTTCCTTAACAATAATATTGTCTTTCTTAAATTGTTTGGTATTTTATTTTATTTAACTTTTCTTTTTTCTTATGTGAAAAATGTGCACAGTCATAGACATTAGAGTCGTGGGTAACTTCTATGTCTATTGTTGAATTACAGGTTGGCAACCACTAGTGAGTGACAAGCATATATACTGCTAGACAGAGTGTACCTGATGTAGTGATCAAGGCGGTACGCCGTCGAAACGCGTCTAGGTTGTTGTTGGAGAAATAAACCTCTTCTGTGTCATCATCTCACGGAGTCAGTGCCTGTCTGTTCGTCGCTGCCAGGATTGGTATCAATATATATATATATATATATATATCAAATCTCCATCCAAAGGATACGAAGCACTCGAGGGGAATATCAGAGCTCCATCCAAAGGATACGAAGCACTCGCGGGGTTCAAGCAAATATTTATTAGGAGCAGTTCTCCAGATGCATTTCGGGGTGATGCCTTCTTCATTGTTTGAACTGCTAAAATATGGTACCTGGTATCCCATTAGCTTATATTTAATGTCTCAAGTTCTAATTGGTTGGTTCTCAGCCAATGGAAGGGCTGCATCACTTTAATGGATATTCCCCGGCTACAGCGTGTCTCCGCACCCAAGATGATACTGCGATCAATTGAGTCTCTCATCAAGCCTGTATGGCGGATTAGGTTCATGCAACTCCCGATGGGTCGATTCAGATGCCAGCGCAATGCGTGACTCACGCTGTTGGCCGTTTCTCGTGAGCAGTCCATGTTGGCCCCTCAATAGGGGCGATTAGTTGTTAATGTACCGGGTACACCCCTTGCCAGCCGCTGGATGTCACCCGAGACTAAGCTGCAGGTGTCGATCAGATGGATCGGCGTCCTTAGGCTTAGATAGCCCACAACCTTCCTTGGTCAGCAGGGTAGTCAAGACAGCAGCGGTTCAAGAGGTTACAATGTAGTACAGCTCCATAGTCCCACCGAGACCGCTGAACTCCAAGGGCGGGTGCTGCCGTTATGTGAGGGTGAGAACTTGCATGTAATATCAAAGCTCCATCCAAAGGAAACGAAGCACTCACAGGGAATATCAGAGCTCCATCCAAAGGATACGAAGCTCTCGCGGGGTTCAAGCAATATATATAATTATATTTCAACAAGAAAGAGAAGCGTAGAAGCCTGTATTAAAGTTCCCAATGGTTTATTTCCATAAATAAATGTGGCAGCGTGCAAATCCTTTCATAGTCCTGACTGTTTTGGGTCAGTCACAAGCCTTGTTCACAGGTGAGACAGGTTACAATCTTAACCACTTACAGGCTGCGATGTGCCTGGCAGTTCTAAAATACTTCACCTTCCAGCATACACTTGGATAAAATACTCCGTTCATGGCATTGGGGCTCAGTCCCAGGCCCTCAAAATTTGAGTGCATATTGATTGAAGGGGTCAGGGTAGGGGTGCCCTGACTCTATGGGTGTGGTAGATGTTTTTCCAACGGTGTGCAAGCATCTGCAAATTTTCCATGGTACCAAGGACATGCCCTGGAGTCATGGTAACAGTTCTCAGTACTGTGGTTCGAAAAAGTTTAAAAAATTGAAAATTTGAAATCTACCACTACAGGCCAAAGTTTCAAAACAATAAAAATTAGTTTGCTTTTTAGCAAACTCAACTGTGTCAAAAAGATACAGGTTTTTGGCATTGCGGATCCCAGAAAGAAAGTTTCTGAGATTACTGCTGCACCGTAACATTTTTTCCACTAAAGCCATAGAGAACCAAAAAAAAAAAAAGCAAGAACCAGACATAGAAGCAAGAACCACAAACAAATTCAAAGGAGCCATCTGTTTGGTTAAACAATCCACACTAACTGAAAAATAAGTTCAAAGCCTCTAGAGACAAGGACCTCACCCTTTGAAGGACACCATTTTGCCTTTGTTTCTTCAGAGGAAGTGCGAAAGAAAAATTATCTGTTGTCATCATGGCCTTTCAGGCCCCTGGAGAAGTCAGGAAGCACCCACCCAAGTCTTGGGAAGGACTCTCTTCTGCACACCAGGATGATGATGACGTGGGGGTGGTGCCTGCCACATTAAGCTCTCCGGATTCACCTAAGCCAAAAAGAGAGAGTTTGGTGTGGAAGTTTTTCAGACACCCAGCTGGCTAAACAAGTTTATGCCTTCAGAGTCACATGCACTCTATGTGACCAAGTGATACAACGTGGGCATCCAGGGATGTTCTTATTCCGAACCTGTGGCATCATAAACACATGAGTGCCATGCATCCAAACAAGAACTCCCAAGCCGAGATTCAGAGACAGTGGCATGGGGAAGGAGAAGAAGAAATTCTGCCTTCAGTAGTACACTAACAAACATAGTAGGAGGAAGTTCGCCAATTGCAGTATCTCTCCACTTACTTCAATTAGTGTAGGAATGTGAACTGTTAGAGCAGATGAACAAGTCTGTTATCTCTCAGGCAGATGATGCCCATTTGAAAAAATTTCATAACGGTGTATATCAATCTTTAAAAAAAATGAAGACTTCAAAAAAAGTTTAAACATATAGCTACAAAAATAGTTTTTAATAAAAACACAAAAAGATTGACAGTTTAACAAAAAACACAAAAAGGGTCCAAAATGAGAACCTTTTAAAACAAGAAACAATTTTTTTTAAGGAGAATGTATGTAATGAAAGAGCCACTCTTGTGGTTTGGCACCCTATGATGACCTTCAACTATCCAGAAACAGAAAAGGTATGCAGTTCCTAGGTAGGTCACCCAAGGGGTGAGTACAGAGAGATATGGGACGTGTAGTTCCCTTTAGGGCACAGTATCCTTCAGGGGAAAGTGGAGAAGGAGGAGGGGGATTCCTCCTTTCGGAACTAAGGCCCTCACACACCCAGCCAGCTAGGTGTCATGCTTCATCATCGGGACTGCTCCTCGTCGGGTCGGCGCTGCAATACCCGACGGGCACCCAATGATGGGGCTCTTTGGCGGAGATCTTTTGTTCCTTGCCGTTTGGGTGAGGTGTGGGTGAGGGGCCTAGGCTAGTGTAGATGTATTGTAGTGAAGGTGCGATTTAAAACAGGTTCGGTAGTCCAAAAAGATACTTTAATAGAATGGCTCCTACCTGATTAAAATAAAACTAGAGTGGCAATTTATATCTTAAATTTATTAGTTCAAGATTGTAAGGCTCTACTCTATAACGGTCAACATGTTTATTGCCACAGTGTCTGAGTGATCAGACGGCAATTCATCAGGACCAAAAGTGCAAACTATATACACCTCTTGGTAGTGACTGGTACAATCTACCTACCATGCATGTTTATAAGGAATAGTACCTAAACGTAGTTGAGGGTAATCCTGTAGAACCTCTGTTCATGCCTCAACAGTACCGGCGGGGCTATGACACATCGAGGATAATTATCCTGTAGCTCAGCGTCACTGCGCCGGATCACCTACCCCTGCCACCGGTCCGGGAATTACACATCCCATATCTCTCTGTACTCACCCCTTGGGTGACCTACCTAGGAACTGCATACCTTTTCTGTTTCTGAATAATTTGGGCAAGTATGCTGGACCTGACCAAAAGCCATTTCTAATCCCACTTGCTGATGGACCTTCAACTATCACCATTTTAATTGACTTTAGTGTGTTATTTCACCCTAGCTTGGATATATGAGACGGTCCTGCATATGCCTGCTTCTCTTCTTTCTTGTAATCTTGCTGTCTTTCAATGGGAGCTGTCATGGAGTAGAATAGTCTTGCCAAGAGCAGAGTGTGTGGGATGTGCATTTGAAAGCGTGAGAGGGAGAGAGAGGTGTGGAATGTACTCTTTGGTCTCGAAGTGCAGTGTTGTGAGCGGCGGTGCACACTTGTGCTCGGTGTTGTACATTTATGAGTGCTTACTATTAGCTTTGACATGGCCTCATGTCATCTTGTTTTCTGACTTTGCCTTGCTTAATTATGAGTTCTTACTATTGGCTTTGACATGGCCTCATGTCATCTTGTTTTCTGGCTTTGTCTTGCTGCTCGCACATAGCTGCAAAGTGGGGAGGGCAGGTTTTTGTCCTCACTTGTTTTTCGCACCTCACCGACCAGAGATGAACTGGAATATGTTGTGGGAAGTGTCTGTGGAATGTGCAACTCTGCCTCGAGTCAAAATATGGGAGTGTGGCCAGCCCCCGTCTTGGCCTTGATGCAGACTGGTACAGCCAGCTTGGTTCTTTCTCATGAGAAGGGGGTGAGGTTTTCTAGAAGCTTCGCCTCACGTTGAATAATGATATTTAAGCTGGGAACCGACGGGGACCAGGTGGAAGTTCACCACAGAATAGACGTATTGCTGTGGAGGTGACGGAACTTGAGTCCTGACTGAATCTCCTACCTGGGCTTTTCTGACGGGCTTCCCAAGGCTTGAGCTGGCAAGGATGATGCAACTTCAGTCGGTGAGGTGTTCCTAACCATTATATATATATTTTCTACTCTTTGCTTTTTGTATATACTGCATTTTATTCTAATTGTTTATTTTACTTAGTTGGTACCTGAGAATCTGCATTTACTGATATATTTGGCCTACCGTTTCAAATTGTTTTATTAATAAATGTGTGTGTTATTCCAAGTGCACCTGAATTTGGTTTCTTGCCTCGCCTAAGGGGGTGCTGCGACTTTTCCTCACCTTGGGGGGTGCTGTTCAAAGTGTATATTATTTGGGGGTGCAGTGGTAAATTTGCCTCCCAGGTGGGAGTGCAGGGTTTGGGTGTGTCCTTTTAGTGAAAAGAAATTCATTACAATGTACCTCCCTTTATGGTTTGTCTGCAGGACCTAGCTGAAGGATGTAGCTAAACCGCCATTGCTCAGGGCAACTGATGTGTGCAACAGTGGGCTACTCTCCTGCAGCTCCCGCTTGTTGCACTTGGCCAAGGGCTGTGTGCAGCAGGGATCTGATACCTGTGAAGAGTGGAGCAGAGGGCTTGGCCATTGACCAGGCTGTGCATCCCATCTCCTCCGTAAAGTGCCTTTGGGGGCAGACACTGTTAACCGGAGGGCGCATGGCCTGGCCAGAGCACAGTATCAGACTCACAGTTCCACTGCAGAGATGTCTAGATTTTCATGCTATTCCTTCTCAACCTCCTTATTCTCAGAGGAGGCTAAAACAGGCAACCCTTGAGGACACAAGAGGAAAGGGGGTTGAGAAAGATTCTCGTCACTTAGTAGCACCCTCTCTCAGACCTGGTATGAATTTAACTCATACAGTCGAGTTCTGGAGAAGGTAAACAACAACATGAGCTATGCAGTCTCCCGACTCATCTGTCTTAGAATATTGTACATGATGTACCTTTAAAGACTAAGCAACACTCTGCAGATACGTGTGCTTGTGAATTCTGATTATTCTCCTGCAATATATAACACTAATACAAGTATGAATTCTAGATTGTATGATAATGTAAAGTTTTATGCAGGCAGAACATAATTGCACAACTACCTTGAATGATATGTAGTTAAGTTTGCAATGTGTCCTGAGACACCAAATCAATTAAGTACATCAAAACCTTTGAAGGAAGTGATGGTTGTAACTCCATATGCAAACCATAGTTCAGTTTAATGCCACTAGTTCTGAAAACAATACCACCTTTCAATGCATGCCCAAATAAATACAAACACTAATGGCAGCTATCTGGTAACAATCAGTCCCACCAAACAACTTTCATCAACAGCACAGAGGAACAACAGCCAATGATGAACACAGAACAATTCAATCTTCAAACTGGGGGAGAACCAAGCAGATGAAGAATGGCTCTTGGAAAGCAAAGATCTTTACAGTAAGTGTCTTAACCTGCTAATTTAAAAAATGGCGACGACATTCAGTTCAAGTTCTTCTCATTTGTAATATTAACTCCTACGTTAATGTGGGGATAATCTTGGTTTGGAAATACCAGACGCTTACGAGTTCCGTTTCCAACTAGAAATCATAAATCATTAGCAATTCTGCATTCTATTTTACAAGAAGGTAAATATTCCAGAAAAGCTAAATATAAAACATAACAAATTAATTTTTTCATGAACAGGGCTTAATATGCCTTGATTGGTCCTGTGACTAATCCTCTCCTATGCTAATCACACGTGATGCATACTGTATTGATGCTCCTGACAGCCAGTCACTTTGGCTTATGCACACTAGCCAAAGGCAATGAGCTGTGTGGATGAAGCGCCCACACTGAGTGGGGTGCAGGGACTGACCAGAGGGCTGGCCCTACGACCTACCCATGCTGCACACGTACCAGGTTGTGCACAACTGGGGTTGGACACGCGCACAGGGTGGGACCAGAGGCCAGGCCCTGGGATCCATCACCACTATGCCTGGATGAAGTCCGCACATAAAAAGAAAAGGCAAGCCGATCTTTTTATGTGCGTAATTCTCCACCTCGATGCAGAGTCTCTACAGTCATAAACTTACTGTTAAGTCATATTTGTGAATAGCAAAAAAATGGTAAACTTACATAACAGTGTATGTTTATCTTTGTGAATCATGCCACCTGGAGTTTATACAATTTACACGACTGAAAGAGCACGAGATTGTCCCCAAGAAAGAAATTCTGAGTTACCGGGGGACCTAGCGGGTGGCACTTTGGGCACGTGGAGGGATTCTGACATCAATAATCACTAACACCAATGCTTAACACCAATGCAGGTCTGGTCAGGAAATCCCCAAGAAGGCAAGGAATGCCTTGCTTCTCCTGAATGCCCTTCATACACCACAGCAGTCCTGCAATTTACTCCCATCTTCACCCTGAGTGAAGAGTAGAAGGTGTCATCGATATTGGCAACAAGATCATAGCTGTTAGAGTCACTGATGATCTTATGGGAGAAGAGATAGGTCTGTTGCACGCTGATCCTACAGAATGGTATGTTTAGGCAGGGTAGGGACCTTCAGCCATTGGCACAAACCACTTGCAATGCCTTTGAGCACATCTGGAGCTCACTCTCAAATGCCCATGGCAACTAAGCTCCCTATCTGATCCTTGCTCTCACTTTGGGCACACTGGCTATCAGTGGAGCTGCCAGCGCCAGGTCCTTCACCGTGCAGCACTTGTAGTGCCACGTTTTGTGGAAGCACTTGACTACTTTGGATGTAGAGGAAATATTTTTCCCACTGCTCCCTTTGTGGTGCCAACCAGACAACCTGTTCCCCTCAGGCTTTTGTCATTGGTGATAGACATAGAAATCACTGAGCCCTGTCTCTCAGCTTAATGACCATATTGATGGGAGTTCTGCTACCCCTATGGCTTGGAAATCTGCTGAGCCATCTCCTTGTTTGCCCTGTAAGCGATCTACTTATCATCCATTACATCAAGGTATGTAGGATAGTTTCCCTTATGCTCAAGCAAATATTGTGTAATGTTTGCTGGGTACTCCACCCTGAGAAGATCAGCAATAATGAGCTGTCACAAAAGTATTGTAACCTTTGTATTTCTTCCAATTCATCCATTTATCCCAATTTCATTGAGCCCTATTGCACACTGTTCTCAAAAGAGACCCCATCTGCTTTTGCCTTGTGTGTTCATATTGACTTACTTTTTCACTTTTGAAAATGGTTTATTTGGTTCATTTATAAATAGATATAAAATAACAACATTTGATATATTTAGAAAATACTAAGCATAAAGATGTTGATATATTCAAAATCAACCACACACAAGCTGCCTAAAAATTCTAAAATTTCAACATTGATACAAATATAACATTTACTAATAACACCTGATAGCTAGTAAGTCATTTCATCATTGATCATGCCTCATTCCAAAAACATACGTTCAGGGATCTCTTGGGTGAAGTAGCAGAAGCGGCATCACCTTTGAGCAGTCGGTAAACATGCACCATGATCCCAAAATATCCATTGGGGATAATTGGGCAAAACAAAACAGCATAAAAAAATCTTCTGAGCTTGGGATCCATTGAGAAAATGCAATATCTAGGCAACAACGTGAAGCTTGAATTCATGCTTTCTGGAAGTTTTCTTATATTTTAAATAATCAATTCCATCAGACCTAGCCCATTGCAACATTGATTGCTTCATCAACCCTTTGAGATATGGATATGCTATTTTGGGATCATAAACCAAATTAAATAGCCATCCGTTTTCCGCCCCCAACAATTCAAGTAATGTAAAACTTTTTTTTTCAATCAACTCCAATAACCGATGCTCTCCGCTCTTCAGATTTGCAGCAGAAGGACGGATGCTCTACTGAATTCCATGGGTTTTAACAAATCATACGGCCAATTATAACTAACAGATTAGAGTGGTATGGGATTGTGCAACCCCAGGGTTTTTCTGAGGATTATCCCCTCCAGTTTATCTAGCCAAAGAAGATGAGCTGTCTCTCAGACTGAGGCGCTATATAACAGTGAAATATTATCTTGGCACTGCATGCCAATAATACAGGGACTAATGATCTCTCCTCTAGATGATAAGTCCATTTTATGATTCCACCCATAATCACTTTTCTGTTGTTCCCTTAGTTTTCCAGTTCATATCATTATCAATTGTGAAACCAAGACAATCAGATTGAGGCACATTTGCAACAAGATTCTTCAAATTTCCAATGTAGTTTATTGCTATAACTTTCAAAATGCATAATTCTGCTTTTATTCAGGTTCACCAGAAGACTGTGGTCATTACAATAACTCTACGTGATTTAATTACCATTGTAGTCTTATGAGTTTATGGCTAGTTAGAATCGATCAATCGCTTAAAACAATGGGATAAAGTGCATACCTCCAAGTTTAGGTGTGAAGCAATTCACATTTAGGAGAATATTAAGCAAGATGTTAAACATCGTTGGAGGAGGCAAGCAACCTTACTTCACTCCTGTATAAAAGCCATCTTATCTTGTCTGGTTGACACCGCAGCCCAGGAATTGCTATATAAAAATAAGAACACACCTAAAATCTCTATAGGAATACTTAGCTTCCACATTTACTGAAAAAAATAGATCTACCTATGTTGTCTAAAGTGCATTTAAGATCAATATGTGTATAATGTATAAGAGCACTTTTTTGTTAATGCAGATAAGAACCAGCTTTCAAACAGCCAGTATTTTGAAGAGGGTGGACATATTGTTACAAAAGCCTTTTTGTGAAATCTGAAGTGCATGTGATTTTGTGTCCAAAAAAGCATGTTTTTCAATGTATTTCTGGCAAACATCTGACTAGTAGGGCAGAGATAATTATTATATTATTATTATTAGAGGTGATTTATTGTAGTGTGGATTGTAGCCTCATGGTCGACATTGCTAAATTAGCTTAGGCCTAGCTGCCATGATGCCTCTTTTGCACACGTTACTCCGTGACTTTGTTTTTCCAGACTCTGCTTGTGACCGTTCACATTAGAACTGTCTGCATTTCTGCCTTTCACCTTTTCTGATGTTCTCTGTGGTTTTCGTCTGCACTCAATGTACAAGGTCGAAAAACAACGTCCCTTGTTGTTGCTGTTCTGGTCAGCCCCTCGCACTTAGACATAACATGAAAAACAGCTGCACTGGAGAAAGTCGTGTGCTTTTAATATTGTGATCTCCCTGTTGGAGGCACTTGGAGAAAAACCTTTCCAGGGAGAAGAGCTGTGCTTGTCTGATGATGTAAACCTTGCATCTAGTTCTTGAGGTATGGGGGTCCCCCTGACAAAGCCCAGAGGTCTTCTATTTTTATAATAAACTAGTTACTAGCAAGGGGAGGGTGGCAAGGCATTATAGTCCTTCATCCACTGTCTTTATAAAAGGCTGTCCCCGTTTGTATTCTATGGAATTGTAACAATGCTTACTGTGTTGTCTTTATGCATTATGCTGCTAGTACTGGCACGTGTACTGTTTCTTAGAGCACGATAGTTGAAATAAACATTTTAAACTATACTGTGTCTCTTAATACGCACGGTGTGGACAAGTATGAGTGAGTAATGAAAGAGTGTTCTTGCTCCCGCGATTCCTGAAAGAGTCCGTGTTCTGGGATGTCTAATCATTGGTAGCTTCGCTGTAGTACGGAGAACGAATGAGACACTATAGCTAGTCGGATTGGGATTTTGGGCACTAAGGTGGATGGTTGGTACACCACTATACACCGAGGTCCTGTTTTCATGCGCATAGTTCTGTGTATGTGCAGAATCCCCGCAACATGGCGCCACCAACGTGGTGGGCTTCTTATCTGCGAGACGCTTAAGTAGTGCTTGTGCTTGTCCACAATTCCCTTCACTTATGTTTCCGGAAACAGATGTGAGGTGTAACCTCCTATATTGATGTTTTTATAGGTTCTTTCAAGCTTCAAGTTATTAAAAGGTATTCTCTTTACTGCTAATCCTATATTGCGCTGCCACGCACTAGGTTGTTCCACATTCTTAGTCTTGATGGCTGTGAATGTAAATATCCCGGCACATAGCCGCGCCGCGCTCCGTGCTCATTTAACGGCCTTTGGAGTACCCAACGCGGGTGTCGCCCTCATCTTTGTGGTCCAAGCTGATCCGACTTACCACTTTGAGATATTTTACTCGTGGGTCACTTTTCCAGCGGTGGAAGGAGCTGACAATTTGTTCCACGTTTACGCTCCCACCACCCTTCCTAATGTTTATCGGCCTTATCAGGCTCTTGAAGTACCGCTCACGGCATGGCAACACCGTGTTTGGTTTAATGGCGCCCTCCCACACCCGGTCACCCCGATTCGTTTAGGCCCTTTATCGATAGATGGGGCCGCTTGGCCTGGTATACCCCGCATCCACGTTATTTAGCGGTTCCAGTAGATGAACTGCGCGTGCTGCATACGTCTTTGATCCGTGTGCACAGAGCTTTAGTACACATAGGAACTTCGTACCTTTCTGTTTCTTGACTTAATTAGGGCACGTACGTTGGACCTTTATTAAGCCCTCTCTGTCCCTCTTTTTGATATACTTTAGTACAATATGTCACAGGCAACGTCCAGATGGCCCCTCCTGGAGTTGCGGTGCATCCAGCTGGACTTGGTGGTGTGACTATAAGTCCCGTCATGGTAAATTCGGTGATGGGCAAACGCCCACAGAATAAGGATGATTTGCCTTACTGGCTTGCTGAAGAATTTGACCAGCTGGAGGCAGTGTTTCCGAATACCTCTCCTGTGGAAAAACACAGGATTTTGACTATAAGTTTGCCAAAAGACTTAGTTCCCGAGTTGACAGAATGCAACAACTGGGGTAAGGTATTTGCGGCAGTGTATGCGAAGTGTTTCGGCACTCCATCCATGACGGTCCTCCCCACCGTAATTAAGCGTGTACAAAACGAACATGGCCCTGAAGCGGCTGTGGAATTGGGGATGAGACTGGTGGGAGTGTTCGATGTAGTGGCTGATCTAATCCTTGCGAATGTCAAGGGTGATGCAGTTAACTTTCAAGTCGCTAATGCTTTGGCTTTAGTCCCAGAACTGGACAAGCCTTGCGAATTACCGAAAATTACCGAAAATTATTGCACAGGCTTATAAAACCATTTGCCGCAATAGTTTGGGAGTTAAGCCTTTTGCTAAAACGCAAACTCAACCACAATCACAACCAACATCTCAGTCTGGTAAAGACGAGAAACCATTCTTTTCTAAAAAGAACTGGAAGTTAAAGAAACAAGGAAAGCAACAACCAAAACCAGGGTCGCGTGCTGCGTCACCGGTTTCCGTATCTTCTGAACGCACTTATGATTTGCGCGACCGAGCGAGAATTAAGTCTCCTGATAGATTTCAGGTCCCTGACCAGCGTTCTCCTCGTTCTTCACAGGCACCATCGACCTCACAGGCTGGTGGAGGAGATCGCCAGGAAAGAGGCAGGGGTCGTGACGCCCACAGGGACGAGACCAACCTCGACAACCTGGCAGAGGGAAACAAGAAGAATTTCCACGTTCTCGCCCACAGTTTCAGAAGAAAAAAGTTGCAGCTTTAAGAGCGAGATATGCCACAGACGGTGAGAACGAGACTCCTGAATTGGACGTGGGCAGTGACGCTGCTAGACAGCGCCGCGGAAGTTACCATAGTTTTATTTAATTTATTTTAATTTTAAAAGTTTTATATAGCGCTGGCTAGACCCAGAGGTATCAGAGCGCTTTACATGAGAAGATAATATAAAGCAAACATGGCATACAAATAGATAAAAAAGATAATGAAACAACGTGTGAGATATACAAAACAAAAATAGATATACAGGTGCAAGAGCTATACACTTCAAGTAACTAGGTATATGATGTTCGGGAAATGGACAGATATTACTGGACAAAATGTAACATGGTGATTGGAGATCAGGTGCAGGACACAGGTTAGGACCCCGATAATAATTGGGCCAAACATGGCGTATAAGTAGATAAAAGATAATGACAACAACATGTGAAATATACAAATCAAATAGATAAACAAATCAAACAAATAGATAAACAAATCAAATAGATAAACAGGGGCAGGAGCTATACATATCAAGTAATTAGGCAAATGATGTTTAGGAAATGGACAAGTATTACTGGACTAATATAACATGGTGAAATTGGAGATCAAGTGCAGGTCACAGGTGAGGATCTCCAATAATAGTTGAGGAGGTGTATTTTGAGGTCTTTTTTGAAGCTGAAATAGGAGGGGTTGCAGCGCAGGTTTTTTGGGAGGGCATTCCAGATGATAGGGGCATTACCAGAGAAGGAGCGTGATTGTGTGGCTTTCTTTTTATGCAGTGGTGGTATAAGGAGGAGGGAGTTAGTGCTTCTCAGAGGTCGTGTGGTGCCCGCAATGAGGAGTTTCTTGGAGAGGTACTGCGGAGTGTTTTGGTGTAGGACTTTGTGAGTGATGCAGGCAGTTTTGTAGGCAGATCTGCCTTCAATAGGGAGCCATTTAAGAGATTTGAGAGCCGGGGATATGTGATCGAAGCGTTTGCAGTCTGTAATGAGCCTGGCTGCAAGGTTGAGCACAGCTTTGATTGGAGCAAGGTGGACCTTGGGGATTCCGTTGAGGATGGCGTTACCATAATCAATACGTGAAAGAACAAGTGACTGAACTACAAGCTTAAAGTCATCGGTAGGTATAAAGGGTTTGATTTTCTTGCGGTGATGGAGAGTGAAGAGGGCTCCTTTAGCAGAGTTTTTGATGTGGACGTTAAGGGTTAGGGTGTTGTCGATAGAAATACCAAGAGATTTGACGGAGTTGGACAGGGTGAGTGAGCAGTTGAGTGCGTTAAGGTCAGAGATCCATGATTGAACGGGGAGAGGGTTATTTTTAGGGGAGAAGAGAATGATTTCAGTTTTATTAGGGTTACGTTTGAGATGATTTGAGTGGAACCAGGTTTGGATCTTGGTGAGGGTGTTGTTCAGGTGTAAGATGTCAGCATGAGTTTTAATCTTGTAATAGATTTGGGTGTCATCGGCGTAGAGGTGGTAGTTGATGCCTGCTTGTTTAAGAATGAGGGTGAGGGGTTCCATAAAGAGGTTAAAGAGGGAGGGAGAGAGAATAGACCCTTGGGGGACTCCAAGGGAGACAGGAGTGGGGTTAGAAAGACAATTTTGAATTTTGATTTGCTGAGTTCGGTGTTGTAAGTAGGAGACGAACCATTTGTAGGCAGTATCGTTGAGGCCGAAACGGGTCCTAAGCACATTAAGTAGGGCTGAATGGTTGACTGTATCGAGCGCTGCGGAGAGATCAAGGAGGATAAGAAGGCAGGTCTCGCCATTATCAAGTGAGTGGTGGATGTCATCGACGACATTTAGCATTGCCGTTTCGGTGCTGCCGCCTTTCTTGAAGCCTGATTGAAAGGGATCGAGTAGGTTGAAGTTTTCGATGTGTTTGTCTAGTTGTAGTAGGACACATTTTTCAAGGACCTTTGAGAGAAGGGGGAGGTTAGTGATGGGGCGGAGATTGTTTAGGTCTTTGGGGTCAGCATTGGGGTTTTTTATTATGGGAGAGATTTGTCCAAGTTGAAGGGAGGTGGGGACACAGCCAGTGGAGAGAGAGGTGTTGATGATTGTGGTCCAGTATGGGGTGATGATGTGCTTAAGGGCAGGGACAAGGTTAGAGGGTAAAGGGTCTTTTGTGTGGAAGGACGGTTTAAGATTACCAATTATTTTAAGGACTTCTAGCTCAGTCACGGGGAGGAAGTTGAGCAAGGAGGCATTGTTCTTTAATTGTGAGTTAGGGGAGGTGGTTTCCGGAGAAGTGGCAGTGGGTAGGTGTGGGGAGTGGTTAGGGGGGGTGAGGAAGTAGGTGGGAGAGGAGAGTCACTGGGGAGCGGTAGAATAGTGGGCAGAAGAGAGAAGGGGTCAGCTGGTCGAGGGCATGTGGAGTAGGCATTAGAGGTGAGGACGGGCTTGCATTGGGATTTGGAGGGGAGCTGTGTGGAACGGAAGGATTGATCAATTTTGGCTATTTTTTCCGAGAAGAAGTGGGAAATTTCTTCGCATCTGGCTGAGGAGGCGATCAGATTTGGAGGTGCGGGGAAGTTTGGTTACGAATGATTTTGAAGAGTTCCCTAGGTCTGTTTTTGGCACGATCAAGTTGTGTGCGGAAGAAGGATGCCTTTTCCTTGAAGATGTGTTTTTGTACGTGGATCTAGCATGTCTGAGGAGTGCAAGATGGGAGGGAGAGGGATGGTGTCTCCAGGTTCTTTCCGACAGTCTGAGTGATCGTCGTTCGTTATTAAGCTCGGTATTAAACCAAGAGTTGGAGGGGGTGATTCTTTGGTTTTTGAGTTTAGGCGGGGCTAGTTGATCAAGAATACCAGTGACAGTATTGTTGAAGTGTTCAGTGAGCTCATTAGCATGTTGTGAGGGGGGAATGAGACGAAGTTGAGCTTGGAGTTTAGACTCAAGAACACCCGGAGGGATATGTTTTAGATTTCTGGTCAGTTTCTTAGGTCTGTTAATTTTGGAGGTGGGGAGATTTGCATTGGTAGCAATGGTGAACAGTATAAGGTGATGGTCAGACCAGTCAATGGGGACGATATTGGTCACGGAGGCCAGATCTTCGTTGGAAAGAGTGGCGTCAAGGATGGCTCCTTTGGTGTGTGTCGGGGACAGGTATAGTTGTTTGAGTTCATTGATCTCAAGTAGATTAGTGAGGAGGGAGATAGTGGGATCATCGGGATCGTTCCAATGGAGGTTAAGATCCCCCAGAAAGAGATTTTTAGAGTTGGATAATGAGGATTGTGTCAGGAGCTCAGATAAGTCCTCGATGAAGGGCTGGGGGGGGGCCCGGAGGGCGATAGATGTTGTGAAGACGAATTGGGTGGGAATTTTGAGTAGTCAGTTCAGCTTCCAGGTATTCGCAGGAGGAGTAGCCAGAATTATTGACAAGGGATAGCTGAAGTTCATTTTTAAAGATAATGGCTAGACCACCCCCAACTCTGTCAGGTCTATCTTTTCTAAGAATAGAGTATCCCGGGGGGGGGGAGAGTAGGTCAAGTATGCTCGTTGAGTGGTCTTTGAGCCAGGTTTCTGTGAGGAATGCAATGTCAATGGATTCACTCAGGATAGTTTCTGAAATTTCCGTGGCATGTTGGACTGCGGAGCGACAGTTGACAAGCATACATGTAAGTGGTGTGGGGTTGCATATGGTGGGTGGGCAAGTGTGGATCGACGTGAGTTGCGGCGTTGGTCTGGGGGAAGCGGGGGAGGAGGGGATTCTATTAGTCCCTAAGATAACAGGGATGTGGGAGTAGGGGAGTAGAGGATTGGTGGTTGGTAAGCTAGGAAGGTAAGAGTTGCATAGGTCGGAGAGTTCGGACGGGGAGAGATGGTTCGAGGTGCGGCGAGGTCTATGTATACGGCAGCGGAGAGGAGTCGATCTCCAAAGATTGTGTTTGGTGTTAGGGATTTTCGGGGGGAATTTATGGGAGGGATTTTTGGGGGGGATTTTTGGGTGGGGCTGGGTGGGGATTTTATGGTGAGGGAGGGTTCTGGAGCTGGGGAAGATAAAGTCTTTCCTGAATTGAGAGAGTTTAGTAATCAAATTAGATAGGTCAAGTTCGATGTTGTGTAGGCTCTGGGCAATTAAGGTGAGGGGAGGTACCGAGGGGGGTGGTCTGGGTTAGTTACGGAGGGTGGACTGATGTTTGAGGGGGAGATAGGGAAGTGGGTGTGGAATGAGGGGTGACAGGGCTGTTAGGTGTGAGGGGTTCGGTAATCAAATTGGATAGGTCAAGTTCAGTGTTGTGTAGGCTCGTGTCAATTGGGGTGTAGGGGGTACTGAAGGGGCGTGGGCGGGGGGTAGGGAATGATCTGGGTTAGTTGCAGAGGGTGGACTGATGTGTGAGGGGGAAGATAGGGTAGTGGGAGTGTAGTGAGGGGTGACGTGGCTGTTAGATGAGAGGGGTTCGGTAATCAAATTAGATAGGTCGAGTTCACTGTTGTGTAGGCTCGGGGCAATTAGGATAAGGGGAGGTACTGAAGGGGCATGGGTGGGGGGAAGGGAATGATCTGGAGGTAGGGAATGGTCTGGGTTAGTTGCGGAGGGTGGACTGAAGTGTGAGGGGGAGATAGGGTAGTGGGTGTGGAGTGAGGGGTGAGGGGTGACGGTGCTGTTAGGTGTGAGGGGTTGGGCTAGGTTAGCCAGGAGGTTAAGAACTTCAGGAGATGTGGTCAGAGAGGATAAAAGGGCATAGAGTGAGTGGAGAGCGGATATATTGGGGTGGAGGGGTTGTGTATTTATCGGGGTTGGGATAAAGGATTGGGAGGCGGAGTTAGGAGGGCCTGAAGGGGCAGGCTAGGGGGGATGGGGAGGAGAAGAGGGTGTACGGGATGGGTAGGAGGAGGGGGTGAGGAGTTGTGTTAGGGGATTGAAGGGCAAGGACGGTGGAGTACGTGAGTAGTTGGGTAGGGGGAGAGAGGTTGGGGGGTCAGGCAGAGGCGGGGTTATGGGAGGGGAATGATAAGTAGATGGCAGGGATTGGGGGCAACCGTTTTTAGTGGGGGTCCGAGGAGTGTGAGTTCCGGGAGTTAGGGGGGAGAGGGAAATTATAGGGGGATGAGAAATAGGTAATGGTGGTTGGGGGATGTCATTTGCTGTAGAGAGGTCCAGGGAGGGTGATGGTGAAGTCGATTGTTGGAGGATGGTGTTAGCTGGATGGTTGAGGGTGGAGGTGGAGTGAGGGGGAAGGGGGGAGGGAGAGGTTGGAGGGGCTTTATTCAGTAGGGGGGAAGGAGTGTTAGGCGCAGAGTGGTCAAGGAGGAGAGACATAATGCTGAAGTGGTGTTCGAAGATGGAAAGGTGGGATACCGTGGCTTGTATGAGGATGTTACCTGTTTTGAAGATGGAGATATCAATATCACCAAGAAAGGCTGGGGAAGGAGTGGTGGATATTTTGAATCCATATGGTATTTTGGTTGATTTAGAGATTGGGAGGTGTTGTAGGAAGATGCTTTTCCATTTGGAAGGACGTTTGGAGTAAAAGATGTAGTTGGTTATAATGGGGGAGGTGAGGCTGAGGTAGTTATCAACAATGAGTGTTTCAGGGCTACGGATAAGGAGTTTATGTTTGAAGTTTTTCCTGGCATGTTTGGAGAGATTGGGGGGGTAGAGAATGGTCCATGAGTTGGGGCCATGTTTGGAGAGAGTAGGGTCCTGGGGGTGATGGTCAATGCTGTGAGGGGGCATGTTGGGTAGACGTGAGGGGAAGAGAGAGTGGCGAGAGGGAAGTTAAGGAAATGGGGGGTAGAATAGGAGATGAGGATTGGGAACCAAGGGGGGCACTGGGAGAGTGGGGGGTAGAAATATGGGGGATAGACAAGGAATAGGGTAGACAGGCGAGGAATTATAAATCGGCAACAAGGAGCAGGTCCGTCAATGACGGAAAAGGGTAAGAGCTCATGGGCCAGGCGTATGTAATATAGGTAAGAATGACCACTACAGGATGGCTGCCAAATGGAAGCAAGTGGCACAGTCCTCTTTCTCTATCCTTGGCCAGCAAAGCATGGGGACCAGAGGAGAGAAAGCCCCTCTTCAGATTTTATGATAGGAGGACAAAATGGGTACCCCACACTGACCTCAGTTAGGCAAAACAAAAAATGAGCGCTAATCAATGTAAATGTTGTGGCTCAGGGACAATCCAATAAACCACTGACCAGAAAGACCACTACAAGATGGCTGCCCGCAGGAAGCAAGTGGCACAGTCCTCTTTCTCAATCCATGGCCAGCAGATGGCTGCTAAATGGGAGCAAGTGGAACAGTCCTCTTTCTCTGTCCTTGGCCAGCAAAGCGTGGAGACCAGGGGAGAGAAATCCCCTCTTAGGCTTTATGACAGGAGGACAAAATGGGTTCCTACATCGACATCAATTAGGAAAACAAAATGGACGTTGATCAATGTAAATGTTTTGGCTCAGGGACAACCCAATGAGCCAGCCGATCACGAAGGCCAGTAGATACTCCTCAGAGCCGAAACAGGCTCGCGTGTAAACGACAGTCAATGAGGGGAAGAGCAGGAAGAGCAGGCGATGCCTGCATGTATGCCCGGTCCTTAGCGACTAGCACTGAAGTGTAGCGGTAGCCAGGTGGACCCCACGCCCCCTCTAACCTCTCTAGCTCAGGGAGAACGAAGCGAAAAACTTGCGGGAGCATCGGGACCCTAGGGGTTAAATTCCGGGAGCACACATCGCCCAGCAGCCTTCGCCGGCAGAATGGGACCCACCGGACCACGTCATGCCCCTCTAACCGTCCGGACCAGAGCGGCGCTTGGCTGGCTCCGCCGACAGTGTGCGACTCAGTGGGACCTCCGGCGGGAACGGGCACTCTGGTACTCAACCCCCCCGTGCGGTGGCCAGAAGATGAAGACAAATAGGGGGGGGGGTTTCAAACCCTCGCACGAGTCACCAGAGACCGGAGTGACCCTCGGTAAACAACACCGTCAGCAGTCGCCTCAGACCGCAACTCACGAGGCACAGGCAATCGGCTCCATCGTGCGGAGGTAAGGGACAGCAACCGGACAGAACGGCATTGAGACCAGACCCGCATCAGGAACACTGCGGGGTGGGGGCTGTGTTGTTCCCAGCCCACCAGTGCGATGGAAGGAGGCAGCGCCGGAGGGGCAGATCGAGCCCTTAAACCAGTCCCGCATCCAGAATCACTGTGGCCGGGGGAGGCGTTCTCCTTGTTTGCTTTGCCCGGAGGTCGCCGTCACCATAGCGGGAGCTCGGGGCAAGGTGAGAGGCAACGTCGAGACACAACCCAGCAGTCAGTGATGACGGGTACTCTGCAGCAGCTCCAGCCTGGGCTCGGGAGTCTCTGAACCCCTTTTGAGTCGGAGGCTGTTTCCTGGTGCGGGAGGCACTACGTCCTCATGTGGAGGCGACAGCAACTGACACTTTCATTACTGTCGAGACAGCTGACACCCGAGTGGCACCCCCTGACAGACTATTTAATATTCTCCTTCAGATTGAAGCTAACATTGAGCGTGTTATTAAAGGGATCTTTTGGGAAAATCTGACCTCTTCTTATGACATTTTATTGGCGGAGGCAGATTGGCCGCCCCCATTTGTACTTGCTGCTCCTAGAGGGGAGGAAGTAATCCTTCTGAGCTTTTCGCGTCATGTCCCCAAAAACAGAGCGGAGGCTCTCGCAGCTGAATGGGCTGTGGCCCAAGCCCCGGCACTGTACCGTAATTACGTGGGCTGGGATGAGGATTCTCCCCCCCATGATATACCATTGCGGTCTATGCCACAGCCTCAACCCCAATATCCCCTCCGGCGGGAAGCTAAGGGTCCTGTATCCGACATTCTGACACAGTTAGAATATCAAGGAGTAATTGAAACATGCGTGTCACCAATGAATAACCCCCTTTTCGCATAGACCCAGATGCATATTCATACGTGGATGATATATATCTGACAGACGACGAACTATGGCCGCATCTTTCCCGAGTAGACCGCATTATTCTCGAGTTCGCGGTCTTAGGTTACAAATTTAATTTTGCCAAATCTCACATCGCAGAATACACTGTGTTGTTTTTGGGCTATGAGCTCAACAATGAAGGTAGGGGCTTAGCTCCCCACTTACTGGAGAAGTGCGCACTTTTGCACCCTCCAACGACCCTGAAAAAACTTCAGTCTTTACTGGTATTTTTGAACTTTGGGCGTTCTTACATTCCCGAATATGCCCAGCGTATCAAGCCTCTCTATGCCTTGATACAACCTACCTTTTCCAAGTCATGCTGGCTTCCGGAACATTCGCTTATTCTGCAATCTTTGCAGTCTGATCTACTTGAATCTAAGTTCTTGTTGACTCGTGATAACCACACGAACCTGGTGATTAGAATTGTGCCAGGGGCAGTGGGTTTCACGTACTTGACGTTTAACTCCTTAACCGCGGCGCAAATTCCGCCGCGGTGCGGGAGTTCTATTGAGTGGGCGGGGCCGCGTCGGCCAACGGACGTGTGCAGCACTAGCGAGGTAGTGCTCGCGACGGCCGTTGGCCGACGCACGCACGGAACGGGTTAACAAAGGTGACACAGTACCTATTGCCTACAAGTCGCATCTTTACACTTCAGCTTTTCAACTGTGGAGAAAGTTTTGACTGCAGTGCAAATGGCGATTCTTAAAGAACGCGCACTGGCACAGGGAAAACGCATCTTGGTTGTCACACCCTATCCTGCCCTAGAGGCAGTGACAAAGGCAAGTGTACCAAACTCTAAGGCTTTGCACCCCCGTTGGATACAATGGGCTACTTCTTTGACGTCTCCGGATGTCACCTTTATCTTTGATTCCTCTCTTCAGACACAGGAGTTCCTGCAGTATGAATTTGTTCATCCTCCTCCTCTGTCTTTGCTGCCGCTTGAGGAGTACAAATGTATCATTTACACCGATGGTTCGGCGCAACCGGCCACGGGTTCTAAGCATGCATACTCAGCAGCATGTGCTATTGTGGCAGGTACCATGGTGAACGGTGAGTTCAAATCGAGTGTTGTGCACACGCAGGCACTGGGAGACAGTACCGCCCAATTGGCCGAGCTGCGTGCTTTGGTGCTCGCACTTGAGTTTGCAGACCCGGATGTGACTACACTTATTGTATGCGATTCTTACTACTGTGTTCAGTCTTTTAATGACAACTTATTCTTTTGGTCTCAAAACGACTATAGAGATTCTAAAGGTAGCGCAATTAAGCATAAAATGCTTTGGGTTCGAGTAGCAGATCTTAAACAATGTCTGCCTCTCACACAGGTGATTCACACTCTTAGCCACCAGCGTGTGGGCGCACACATGGTCGGTAACAATTTGGCGGACGAGGCTGCCAAATCAGCAGTAGCCACGTGCTCAGTAGCAGCCGTTACAAGATCCATGACGAAAATAGATAATGAGATTTTGGCAGCTATTGCTGCAACTAAGGGAGGTTCTAATTACCCACAGGGTTTCCCTTCCAAGTAGTCTTATCACTTACGTCCCGACCAGGTTCCTTATGTCAGAATTCCGGACGTTGGTGATCGGCTGATTCCCAACGCGGGCCGCAGAAATTCGTTGATAATAGCCGCACACGAAGGCTTGGCTTCAGCCCATGCTGGCGCGTCTGCAACTGTTTCACTCTTGCAGCAGCGTTATTGGTGGCGTGGTTTATACAAACAGACCCGTAATTATGTCCTTTCTTGTGACATCTGTCAGCAAATTAAGCCCTCTACGGTTACACGTCCGCCACAAACACAGCTCTGCATTTCTAATAAACCTTTTGGTTGTGTATACCTTGATCACTGCGGACCATTTTCTTCTGATACTGCATATAAATATATCTTAGTTGCAGTTGATTCGTGCACACGTTTCATCTGGGTTTGGCCACAACGCAGTGCTGACGCTCGAAATGTCATCAGGGATTTGCGTGTCTTTGTGGGAATTTTTGCCTGTGGCACCTTCCATTCCGACCAAGGTCCAGCGTTCGCCTCTAAGGCGTACAAGGACACGATGAGGTCTATGGGGGTACTGGTGCAATTTTCGTCTCCATATAGGCCTGAGGGCAACTCAATTGTGGAGCGAATGAACCGTGACTTAAAGCAATCCTTGACAGCTAGAGTCTTAGGTACTGGCAGGAAATGGCTGGCCCACTTGTATGGCGTGCAACGTACACTTAATAATCTCCCTAGAAGATCTCTGGGTGGGCGGACCCCATACGAAATGCTCTTTGACATACAGATGTTTGTGCCAGACCTTGATGGTCTAGACATGGCGGCGACTGCCGCAATCTTTGATGTAGATAATCATTCTACTATGTTACAGGACTTACAAGAGACCCGTGACAGACTTAAAAGCGAACACTTACCCTCAGCCACAGACACAGCGCTGCAGATTACGGTTGCCGGCTGGCTTCCAAAGATTGGAGATCTGGTCCGAGAGAAGGTGGAGAACAAAAAAGAATTTGGTCCCTCTTATCATGCACCGGTTCCGGTTCTTGGCTTGAAGGGTACTCGTACAGTCATCTTACCACCGCTTCCTGGTCGCAGAGACAACAGATAGATCTCAGTGGACAATGTCAAGCTACAACATCTGGCCGATTCTGAATAGTGTAACACCTGCGGTATCTTGTCCTGCAATTTCAAGAAATCCTGTTCGTGGCCCTCCAGTCTCCACAGGCGCCGATGTTGCCATTGGGATGGTCGCTTTGCCAGATCGCCTGCTCAACCTCCCGGCTTCCTCCTGCAACGAGGAAACTGAGTATACTTACCCCGCAAGTGAGTGAGTGGCTCATTTGCCTACAACACCACTGAACCCGACTCGTTTTTCCTTTGATTCGTCTTCCACCTCATCATTTGTCCCAACCAAATTCAGTATTTTTGTATCCTGGTTCAGAGACAATTTTTTGGTCCCTCCGTGGACATACATCTGGTTGGTGCTATTTCTGATTTTCCTGTTCATGTCCATTGGCTTTCTGACAGTTTTTTTCTTGCTTATCAATGGTCACTACTTGCCAGAGCGCTCTGCGGTTAACTCTGTGGCTGGAACTTTGGCTCCGCATTCTTCTTCACACATCATGAAGCGTGACCACACATTTGTGAACATTTCCGCCTTTCCAGTTGCAGATGGCATCGTATGGGATGCAGTGAATTTCCAAATTCATGGACCGACAGAAATTATTAATGTTTCAAATGTGCTTCGTGTTTCCATGGGTGATGTGGTAAAAAGGAATATTCATTCAGATGATTGGGACGTGCATGCAATTGAATCGTTATTTTCTGATTTGAAATATTATGCTGCTTTTAATGCTGAGGATTTGTTTCAATTATACCCAGTGGGAACATTGCCCGGCCCCTCTGCAAGGTAGCTCCCAAACACTGATAAATAAATGTACTTACTTTACAGACTTTGACAGATCAAACCCAGGGACCTATTATTTTAAATTGAACATTTCTTCAAATCCAAAGGTGATGTTGACCCACACCAAATTGCTATATTCCAGTTCCTTTATGGACGCATTAGCTGTTGGTGCCTATGAGCACTGGAAAAACACCATTGACTTGAAATCTATTTGGGGCACTAAATCTTGGCAGGTACGCGGTACAAAAGCCTTAAACCGCTCTTGCCTTATCCCCACCCAAATATTATTTTTAAATAGTACTATATATCAAACAACTTGTTTTGGTTTGGCGACTTCCAAACAATTAAATGCACCTTCCACTCCTGCATTGTCTTCCTGGCCGAACAGGAGCTTGCATTTAAATTTTTCCCTTGTTAGATTGCAAGCTTTGTTTCAAAATAACTCCTTTAATGTCTCTGCGCTAGATCGATCGGCATGGTTGGTGTGGCCCATAGCTTCTGATGCCTGCCAACTGCGTTTTCATAACTCTGCTCCTGGTTACAAACAGGATAGACCAGATCCACGTTTTTCTGATTCACGTTCAATTACAACATATTCGGTTGGTAAATTATGTAAACAGTGGTTGCAGCACTCTACCTTAGATTCCGTTAAACAACATTTATCACTGCTATCCAGCAACATCGATCTGGCCGACTTTGTTCTAGGACCTAGAGGTCCAAGACCTAAAAGATTTTTTTATGCGACTTACAATGAAATCTGGAAGCTTTCACAAATAGAAGCTGCTTCCCGTTTACGGGAAATAGATCAAGCGAATCTAGTAAAGGTGCTTGCTGTTGTCGACAATAGTATCAACACCCTGTCTTCCCGCATTTACACATTAGAGAATATTGTTTCATCTGTTGTTGATATTGTACAGGATGACGTGTCTGTGTTATATCATGGTCAGAATCAATTGCGTTCAGTAATGCGGTTTGCATGGACTTTGCAGACACTGAAAATGGGGAAGGTTCCATGGCATTACTTAAACACATCTGCATTGTTCTTGCCATTTAATTTAACTGAGAAACAGCAGTTCATGTCCATGAAGGATGCAACATACACTCTTCTACATATCGAAAAAATGGATCCTTTACCATTGTCTGTGGCGGAGACTCACTCTGCAGTATGGCTAGTACACGGGGTTATCACTTTGCCTTTTTCTTTATTTGAATTCAGTTCATGCATGAAACATTATCCTGTTGGCTGTTTTGAGCCTTTGGGCAGTGCCTTTTTGCATGAACTTTGGTCCCTACCTTTCACATACAGATGCCTTAGGGATGACAAGGAGGTATTTCTCACGGGAGAGTCTTGCGATTCTACAGTGGGTCATTTCCTTGTTTGTAAAAACATTAAATTGCACGGGGCTTGTAATGTTTCTGCCCCGAATCTTGCATGTGTTTTAAAGGGCATTCCTGTTCCAGTTATATCACCTACTTTCACTATGCTTGCTAATGTTAGCTATCTGCTTTTAAATAATCAAGATTGCTGTGGGTTGCAGGCTGGCATACCCTACATTGTAAGTTTCGCAACGCGTAGTGTGCTGCAAAAATGTGCTTTTTCCACCCCCGCGTGGCAAGTTAGATAGTTCCATTTGGCCTTACATACCGACTTTGAAAGCAGATTTCAATAAATTGAGCAGAATAAAGGCGCTATTATTAAACCAGGAGGTTATGCTAACTTCCGCACGGGAGACCTTCGTCCTCCAGGTGGCCAGTCCCCACAGTGATATACAGGTCCTTTTGAACCCTAACCTCCCCCAACATTTCGGTGAACTGATTCACCGTATATTTAATGCATCTAATACCAACGGCCTTGTACACTTTTTTAAAGTTGTGGGCTCTGGCCTTTTGACGTCCTTTCAGACTATATTTGGTGTAATACCGGCTTTTATTCATTCTATTTTTTCCTGCGTCTTTGGTGGCTTCCCATTGATCCTAGCCTTAGCTGCTGGAATATTGCTTTTACTTTGTCTGTTGCGCAATGGCTGCACCTCTTGTGGGCCTACACAAATCAGGGCGACTGCGGATGCTCCGGGACCGCATGATTGACAGCTTCGGCGTCCTGCCGCTGGCGACACTCAGCGTGGCTTATGGACTATCTTTTTGCTTTGCGTATTTCACTTGCGTGCAACCTGTGATGTCCTGCTTACGATGTCCGTTCTCTTGGTCCTTGGATCTTTGCCTCTCCAATACTTCTTGTTCTGACCCGGATTTCGACCATTTGATGGGCCCCTTAATGGCCCATGAACGGGAATGTTCCGGTAACGAATTAATGGCGCTTGCGGCTGCACTTGGAGTCTTGGCACAATGGGATGTCTGGGCGGCTGCTCAGGATCTCCTACAAGAAAGTTATATTGAATATCACGCAAGTTGTCCTGCAATGCTGATCGCTGCTCCCTATTGTGAGGAACATGAATGCAGTTTCGATTTGTTGAACTGGCTGGCATCTTTTTTTTCAGACGATAACAATGATGTCTTTTTGGAAGGTGTTGCGGTCTTTTGCGCATACACTCTGATGGATTAGTTTTGTTGACTCTCAATAAACTGCATATCCGGATTTTTTTGTCCTCTTTGAGTGACCATTTTTTTTTTTTCTTCCCTATTTCGACTTTTTTCTTAAAAAAAAACTTGTCCCACGTACAGACGTTTGCTTTCTGCTACATCTATTTGAACTCTGCTTTCGTCCTATGTCTTGTCCTATGGACTGACCAGGGGAGAGTGTAGTGTGGATTGTGGCCTCATGGTCGACATTGCTAAGTTAGCTTAGGCCTAGCTGCCATGATGCCTCTTTTGCACACGTTACTCCGTGACTTTGTTTTTCCAGACTCTGCTTGTGACCGTTCACATTAGAACTGTCTGCATTTCTGCCTTTCACCTTTTCTGATGTTCTCTGTGGTTTTCGTCTGCACTCAATGTACAAGGTCGAAAAACAACGTCCCTTGTTGTTGCTATTCTGGTCAGCCCCTCGCACTTAGACATAACATGAAAAACAGCTGTACTGGAGAAAGTCGTGTGCTTTTAATATTGTGATCTCCCTGTTGGAGGCACTTGGAGAAAAACCTTTCCTGGGAGAAGAGCTGTGCTTGTCCGATGATGTAAACCTTGCATCTAGTTCTTGAGGTATGGGGGTCCCCCTGACAAAGCCCAGAGGTCTTCTATTTTTATAATAAACTAGTTACTAGCACGGGGAGGGTGGCAAGGCATTATAGTCCTTCATCCACTGTCTTTATAAAAGGCTGTCCCCGTTTGTATTCTATGGAATTGTAACAATGCTTACTGTGTTGTCTTTATGCATTATGCTGCTAGTACTGGCATGTGTACTGTTTCTTAGAGCACGATAGTTGAAATAAACATTTTAAACTATACTGTGTCTCTTAATACGCACGTTGTGGACAAGTATGAGTGAGTAATGAAAGAGTGTTCTTGCTCCCGCGATTCCTGAAAGAGTCCGTGTTCTGGGATGTCTAATCATTGGTAGCTTCGCTGTAGTACGGAGAACGAATGAGACACTATAGCTAGTCGGATTGGGATTTTGGGCACTAAGGTGGATGGTTGGTACACCACTATACACCGAGGTCCTGTTTTCCTGCGCATAGTTCTGTATATGTGCAGAATCCCCGCAACATTATAAAGCGAATGGCTACCAAAAAGGTTTTCCTAGCTCTAGCTTCCTCACCAAACCAAGGACGATCACAGTCTATGTGCCAATTATAAAGAAAAGGAGGAAACAGCCAGGTTTTTAGCTGTTTCGGAAAAATTGTGAACGATTTACAGGCTCTCGAAGACTATGGCAAATCATTTCAAGGTTTAGGGCAGAGAAAAGCAAATGGCCAGCTACCCTGGCGAGACTTCCTGATCCTAGGAACCATGTCCAGATTTTGATAGCTGGATTGGAGTGTGGGATTAGGAAGGTAACCAGACACTAGTGGTCTCAGATACATTGGCCCTGTTTTAGCAGGACACTTGGGTATATAGCACAAGGTCTTATAATGGACTTGTCGCTCAATAGGTAGTCAATGCAGGGTATGTAGCAGACTGGCTAAAGAGGTAAACCTGAGTGAATGAAGAAATAGGTGAGTTGCCATATTTTTGACCTGATTCTTGGATGAGTAAATCTTTTTACAAGTGTAAAAACCATCTTTTGTGAACTACAAAAGTCTTTTTACATGCGTACAAAGGGCTAGTTGCCTGTGTTCGCTATATTTACACCCACCAATAGCCTTATGAATTATGCACAATGCTTTTTTTGTTTGTAGCTTTACCACATTTTATCTTTGCCCATTAGTAACAGCTTTGCTAAGTTACTAAGAGTCCAATACTGGTGCCTATTTTTGTTTAATGTGCTAGACTTTTAAGTCTGGGTGTATAAACCAATCATTTACAAGTATTCATTTAAAAACTGCATTTATATTGGGAATTTATAAGATAAGCAAATTGCCACAAATGCTAGGCCTCTGAAGATGATCTGCGGCCGAAGGTACGGTATGGTAGTAAAGCAAAGGTCTTTGTACAAAGCTTGCTTTACTTCAGCCTGTGTATGCATGACAGCAGATCAGTGGTGTACCTGCGGTCTAAAAACAAAAAGTTCAACCTGGCAATTGTCTCACAGACAATCTTGACCTGCCTTTAGAATTCAAGTGGAATGTTTGGTGACGTGGGAATAAATTGTATTCCTATTGCACTAGAAGGTCCTCGTTGGAGTGCTTTGTACAATCTGGTAATTTAAGAAGAGTGGTGTCTTCTCATTGGTGGCCTTATTAGGGCTTGCAGTTTGCAGTGAAACCTTTTGTTCACTGGGAGTGAGTGCAAGGTCTTCAACACTAGCCATGTCCACCACCCCGTAATATTAGTATCTACTTCTAAAATGCCTTGATTGTTTCAATAGGGAGTTGTTGACATTCTCATACAAAGCCTTGCTGCAAACCCATTGTGCAGTCTAAGATATTCCCCGGCAAAGGCATACATTGTGCATTATGCATCAGTCAGTAAAGTAAATCCATCTAAAGTAAGAAGGGAGCAGGAATAGTAAAATCTTCTTTTTCATACACTGGTGTCTTTGATTACCAAAATCCTTCTACATTTCCTTCTCTTCTTTTTCATCACTACGTCGCCTTTCCTCTCTGCAACCATATTTTATATCTTTCCGACCAACCCTTCACACATACTCCTGCTCAACAAAAAATTGGTCTTGTATTTTCTAGCATGGTGTATTTCCCGACTTAAGCACGCATTTCACCATTTCTCTTGCCCCAATACTCTATTCCTTCTCCCATTGGATCCCTGGCACAGATACCAGCTCCGCATTGAATTGGTCCCACATTCTTCCACAGTGAATAGTGTCCAACAGGTTAAAAAACCAAAAGGCAGACTGTGGTTCCTCTGGGTTTGAAGACAACTGTCTAGGCATCTATATGTTCTGAGGGGGATACTATACCCCCGCCCTCAATAGTATGAAGGAGAATGACAACGCGTCCACCAGGTGAAAGTTTACCATATTTGTAAAGTGCAAATTAGCCTTCTTTAACAATGGTCCGGTCCATGCTTGCTTTAGTGAAAAATCATTTGTCTAGATAAAGTGACTGCAAAATCAGGACTTTCATAAGGACATCGGTACAAATAATATAAATTATTTATCTTTCCATAAAAATGTACAACAACATAAATAAAGCTTTTCTATAGCTCAGAGAACACTTGTTTCATTAACTGTAGCTGTGCTGGTTGGCTGGAGATATGGATTATCTAACATGCCATATTTCCGCACTGTCTCTAGCTTTCCCAGCTTCACTTCACTGCCACAGTTTGCCATAACTTCTGGTCCTTCGGAGACCCTATGATGCATTGGTCTGGATATTGGAAGAATTTCTGACTCCCAGTTGGGGGAAGATGCCTGATCAGAAGTTTGTGATACACTGTCCCACGAGGATAGGACTACACCTAACGTCAGAGGAAATTTGGAGCTGTACTGCCCTGGAGGAGGAAGCCTGCCTGACTCTTTGGAGCTGTACTGCCCTGGAAAGAGGACGTGTCTGACCCTGTGAGCATAATCCTGAATGCAACCTGCATGGAGGGCAAACTGATTGGAAAAGAGAGCTCTGGACCTACAAGGCATTTGTGGTGCAGGTACTCTTACCTGGAAGTCTGTGTTCATCTACGTTACCAGAGGATCAGCTGCATAGCATGATACAGTTATCATGCTATGCAGCTGACCTTCTGGTAATGTAGATGAACACAGACTTCCAGGTCAGAGTACCTGCACCACAAATGCCTTATAGGTCTATCCATGACTGATTGTGTCTCCAGCCATGCCCCCAATTGCCAGGTCCCCACTTCACTCCCAAATAGAAATTGACCTGCCGCTGCCACCTTTCCTGTGTCATTAGGAGTGTGCAGCGGGCCAGTGCACAAGTTAGTGAATACACAAAAGTGCATATCCACGCCAGTATCTCGCAAGACCTCGCTCAAACTCTCACAAGATCTTGTAGTCTCAGCAGCCATCTTGGGCGTGCACTTTGTTTAAATGCCACGCCCAAGCGACAGCTAACTGAACCCAGTCCAATAGCTTCATGCTTCTTGCTCCTGAGTCCGAACATTTTCTAAGGAAGAAATTCCAACATCCTACATTTAACTGAGAGTTGTCTGTAGTCCATTGAGTTTCAGGTCTTCGGTGCATCAAAATCCTGCACCGAGAGCATTCAGAAAAGAATCAACTTTCAGGTAGGAACAAAGAGTAATCTAGTTAAAAAGAAAGCAAGCAATATACTTATCTGATTATGTAGAAATTCGCTGTTTGTTTGTTTAATTTGATTTTTCGGAAGCCTTGTTGAACCGTACGAGGGATAATGTATTTATTTGAAAGGTAAAAGCAAAACGTTAGGATTAGTTCCACATCCAGACAATAGGTACCTAAGATGCAAAGGGCATTGAAAAAATAGAATGCACATAAATTGATTTAGGGAATAATAAAGACTCTTGAAAAGATGAACGGTTAAGGCACTTGAACACAAATACAGACTCTTGAAAGAAAGTAATTTGTGATTTCAGAATGAAAACACATATTCCATCAATATGTGAATAAAATGAATTGTGCCACAAAAAAGAAACAGTCAAAACTCCCACAGGCAAAAAATCAATTTGTTACAACTAAGGTACAGCACTGTTTTTAAATAGAGAAATGCTAATGTTGTAAATCTGTTTACAGATGAAAGAAGGGACATGTTTTTGGAAATCAATGGAGTAATACAAATTAGAGAAGTAAAGATGAGGTATCATTGGCATAAAGCAATGATTGCGGGTCTGATGTAAAGAAAAGGTGAGACTGTACTTAAGCCTACAGCAACTTTATTGCTATTAAAATTGTGCCATTGCTTACCGCAGACGCCAGCAGCACCGGGGTGAGAGCCACGCGCAGCGGGTCCACAGGACTCCAATTCCCAGGCTCCCCTGCACCGCCTCGTTACGCCAGCAGCGCCTGGAGGCGCACTTAAGCACTGGCGGGCTCCCGCAGCGCGGGACGCTACCGCAGATGCCAGCAGCATCGGGGTGAGAGCCACGCGCAGCGGGTCCACAGGACTCCAATTCCCAGGCTCCCCTGCACCGCCTCGTTACGCCAGCAGCGCCCGGAGGCGCACTTAAGCACCGGCGGGCTCCCGCAGTGCGGGACGCTACCGCAGACGCCAGCAGCACCGGGGTGAGAGCCACGCGCAGCGGGTCCACAGGACTCCAATTCCCAGGCTTCCCTGCACCGCCTCGTTACGCCAGCAGCTCCCGGAGGCGCACTTAAGCACTGGCGGGCTCCCGCAGCGCGGGACGCGCGCGGGCAAAGCCCGGGCCAAGGGCGGGCCCGTCCTTGCCCGTCAATGCCAGGAAGTGGCTGGGCTGGGCCTTCTCTCTTTCGTTTATTGCTCAGGGTGGCCGCATTTTGTTCAATTGGAAGGTACTGTGCTATGCGCAAATTTAGTCTTGTGGTCTATTGAGGGGAATTGGCATTTACGGACATCTGAGACTGTGTATTGTGGGTCACTCTCATAAGGTTTATTTTTGTTATATTTTTATTGTGTTACGGATCTTTTTAATTGTAATTTTAAATGGGCAAAAGGAAAGCAATGGAGGGAGTTGGGTTGAGCAGTGGTTTGCGCGAGGGGGCAGGGAAGGGGAAAAAAGCTAAAAAGTCTCATAAGCGTGTTGTCAATAACTGTGTGATGGATAGGATAGACGTCCTCATCCACGAGTGTGAAGATATCTTAGGTGCAGAACCAACATCACCTAATCCTCCCACGCAGTCATTATCCCATAACCCTAGCCCTCAATATGCACTAACAATCCCCTCAATGTTTTGTAAGCAGCCCAGGAAAGAAGTCCAGAAGCCTTGCAGTGAGAGTTCACGGAAATCTCCTGAGGCACAGCAGCTAGACTGCCCCATTTATAACTTAACCTCCCAACCTTCCTTGTTGCCTATTAACAGCAAAAGACCTGGTTCTCTTATCCCCTGCACGAATAGGTTTGCACCCTTGGCAGACCTTGTAGATGGTCAGGCAGATCAGATTGCACCATCTCTGCCTTTATCTCAAACAGGGGGTAGTGAGGAGATGGCCCCTTCACTGTCTGATCTTTACCAACTTATTGCTTTGCTCAGGCAGGATATTGGTGTTATGAGAACTAAGTTAGATGAGCTCTCCAATACGGTCAAATATCTCACCCAGAATAACATCTCGCATAACCAAAAAGAATCCCCATGTATTGTGGTTGACCCTGACCAAGATCAATATGCCCAAAGTACACATTCCCTTATCCAGGATGGAAGAAACAAAATAGGTGGCAGCACGTCTGCTCCTGCCTCATCAGTACACCATATTGCACCTGAATTTCCTAGTAAAGAACAGCTCCCTACCATACAACCACGGTCCTGGAACTTAGTTCCTTCACAAACTTATGCTCATCGTCAAACTTCTTTAATTATGCCAACATTACCAAGCTTGACATCCACCAATTCCTTTGCCAGGAGTCAGTTACTGCAAACCCCGTACCCCGATGCTAGAAAGGTCATTATGGTTAATGTTCCTAAATTAAACGTTAGTGCAGGTTACGAAAGTGATGATTCTCTGATAAACAAATCTATCCACTGGATTCGTCATGTCAGGGGATGTCGCTCGCTCATACGAGAGGACATTGTTAAAGCAAAAAGGTGTATATCACACACAAAGCTACAGGATTATATTGAGCTTACTTTGTCCAATACAGAGTTGGCAGAAAATCTTCTTTTGCTTGAGTTTCGTTCCTGCTCCCCTAATTCTTCAGCTATACAGCTTAGACGTTATCCGGTAGTGTCATCCGCCGTAAACCCAATAGATATGCATCCGACAGGGGTCTCAAAAGGTTCGTCGTCACTGGATTCTAATGATTGACTATTTAATTTGTCTCCGAAAGTGCCACAGATACAGGCTTGCTGCCCAGCCCCTGAGCATATCCCCATTACGGATCAAATCTCCCCTTTTGGGCCAATTACAGTAGATCTCCAGGATATAACCCCTCCCCGCCAGCTAAAAATCATTTCCTGGAATGTTGCAGGTATTAGCCGCAAGCTATCCCTGCCTCATTGGAATGATCTAGTAGAGGAACACGACATCTGCGCTTTCCAGGAAACGTGGAGTCTTGTTCCTATCTACAAATCGGGTTATAGCTGTTACCACATCCCTGCTACCACTATAGGGAAGGGTCGCCCTTCTGGAGGTTTGATTGTTTGGGTCAAAATTGCTCTTAACTGCAGAATCATCTTTCATAAAATTTTAAGCCCTGTAATCATGAGGCTTACAATTAAGGGATTAAGTGGGGGCTAGTGATGGATCTGTTCAATGTTTATATAAGGGGAACAGCTGGGGGTAGAGCCTCCCCATTATTACTTTACTGAAACATGGTCTGTCTGATTGCCCGCCCCAATCCAGAGTACTTGTCACAGGCGATTTTAATAGCACTTTCGAGCCACTCGGTACTGAGGACATAATCGGGCTAGAGGAGGAAGATAGCCAATGGGGTGTTCCCCTATTAACTTTACCGCCAGTAAAAAGATGGTCACAACTGGCCATTCAACTGAATGCACTAACTGTGGAATATGGTCTAAGGGCAGTGAATGGGAGGACCAAGTCAGATCCTCAGGGTGCCCCTACTTACAATAGAGTAACCTGTCCATCTCGTATCGACTATATTTTAGTAGATGTCAGGTTTTGGGGGCATGTTGTAGATATGAAGGTGGGGAATACATTAGATAGTGATCACAACCCTCTTTGTATGTCATTAAGGTCTCCCTGGGTCTCTACTTGCCTTACTTCGTCTTCTCAGACTTACTTTGCTACCAAAGAGGTGGTCCCCACAAAGTCTAGAAGAGCCTTAAAATGGTCGAAAGTTGCCTTAGAGGATGCAAATCTTAAGGCTATTAGCCACATTTTATATAAAAGCACTAACGAGTTATTGGAAGGATCTGTAGTGAATCCTTCAAGTGCTTCTATTATTCATACTCGTACCATTGAACAAATTAGCTCTTACTTTCTAGTTTCTAATAGGCCCATTAAGTCCATAGCACAGCCGAGGAGAGTGCATTCCTGGTATAACAAAGAATGCAGACTCAAGAGGAATGCCTTGGCAATAGCCTGTAGGGCCAAGAATAGCATGGCTATCAAGTTCAGTAGGAAAGAATACAAAGAGGCCCAGCGTCAAGCAAAGTTAGACTGGGATGAGACCAGATGGCAAGATCTTAAAGATGCTTGTTCTGCAAGAGATTCTAATCGCTTTTGGACTCTGGTAAGACGGGCTAACAAGGGGGAAGCAGACCAACTTCCCAACCACATTACATCTCAGGCGTGGTTTGACCATTTCAGCGGTCTTTACTCTGGGTCTGTTAATGCAGATGTGGATGGGCAACACGGTGTTTCCCTTATTAACTTTGGGAACATCGGTAGTGACCTATTCACTCATAATGAAGTTCTTTCTGCAATAAGCAGACTTGTCCCGGCTAAGGCTCCGGGCCCAGACGGTCTCCCTGGAGACCTGTTTTTAGCTGATCAGGAAAAATGGGCTGACTATGTCCTCCTTTTAATTAATTCCATCTCCAGAGGGTGTAAAGTCCCAGAGTCTTGGAAGGGCGCGGAGGTAGTCCCAATTTATAAGAAGGGTTCCAGAGAGGACCCTTCTAATTATAGGCCAATTAGCCTTATTGACAGCATGCAGAAAATAGTTGGCAGGGTCATATTACAGAGAATCTTATCTTGGACAGAGGAGGAAGATATTCTTTCGCATTTTCAGGCGGGTTTCCGGGCTAATACAGGTACGATGGACCAGGTTTTTAGACTTTTTATGATTCATTGGAAAGAGGTAGTGCTAGGCAAGGGTAGTCTCTACCTTGCCTTTATTGATCTAAAGACTGCCTTCGACCTGGTCCCTAGGATTAGGTTATGGGAAACACTGCAAGGGATGGGCATTCCCCCACTAATTCTCAACCTTTTAGTAAGACTCCACGAGGATAATTATGCCCAGATAAGATGGGGGTCCCAAGGGCAACTTACTGGAAGGATCGCAGTAAATAGGGGAGTACGCCAGGGCTGTGTGATGGCACCCACCTTGTTCTCTTTATATATGAACGGGGTGGTTAGTTTTCTTCAAGAAAAACCATCCGATGCCCCGGCCCTGGCTGGCAGTAAGGTGCCTACTCTCCTATTTGCTGACGACACTCTGTTAATCTCCAAGACCCCGATGGGTCTACAAAAACTCCTGAACAGGTTTCAAACCTTTTGTAATATACGAGGGCTGTTAATAAATACGTCTAAAACAAAATTTATGGCATTTAAGCCCCATAAATCGTTCAGGAATAACATCATACTAGATGGGTCGCCCCTTGAGAGAGTCACTACATTTGACTATTTAGGGATACGGCTCTCGGAAACAATGCAGTGGAGACCGCACCTTGACAAAATGCTCTTGAACCACAAACATGTTGTCGGGGCTTTGAGCAGAGAACATCGATCATCATTTAGTAGACCTGTTGCCCCTGCACTTGTTGTCTATGGAGCAAAGGCAGTTAGCTCGGCCATGTATGGTGCCGAGCTATGGGGTTTTGACAATTTAGACGAGTTCAGCAGGTCAGAACACAGGTTCCTTAGGGACCTGATTTCGTTGCCCCGAGGTGTCCCCTAGTCCCCTTGCTGTATGATCTGGGCAGACGCCATTTCAAAGATCTGGCCAAACTCCGCCCATTGCTCTTTTGGGCACGTCTCAGAAGAACCCCGGAACTTTCCAACTATGCGGATGCATTCACAGAAGTTTTGCGTATGGATGGCATTATGCGTATTAAATGGATTTCTAACCTTAGGGCCCTAATGGTAACGCTTGGCCTTAAGGAATCTTGGGACACTCAAACTTCGCCTAGCAAAACAGAACTTAAACGGATCTACTGGGACTGGGTAGATGCCAGAGATGTTAGTAACCCAAATATGGGCAGACTTACGGAAGAATTCTTCCAGTTTAAACTCTCTAGAGGCTTTGAACCTTTTATGGATGTTATCCAGACCCCAAGGGATAGGGCACTATATACTCAATTTAGATATGGCACACTTCCAGTCCACGAATTTACCGCAAAGTGGCGCCCTCCGCACCAAACTATCGAAGAATGCCCTTCCTGTGGGTCTCCTAAGGAGAGTGTTGCACATCTTATGTTCGCCTGTCCGGGGTATGCTAAAGCTAGGTCTAGGTGGCTTGTGCCCATTTGCAAACAACTAGGCACTTATGACCACAATGTAGCCTTGCGTATATTAAAATCTGATCCGAGACTCCTCTATGTGTGCGGAACCGCCAAGTTTCTGGGTTGTGCATGGAAAATTAGATGCAAGACTTTACAAAGAATATCCTGATTTTGCCTCCGAACTTATGGGGTTCTGCTAAGTGACATTAATGATTAGGGTATTGTCATCCCAACCTGCTATATTTTGTAACTGATATGAAATACTGGTTTTATTCTTTTATTCATTGTTTTACTTCAGTATTTTATCTTTAAACGAGTCAATTTTATTCTGTAAATAGCTTATATTTCGATTGTTAGGAATTCCCGCAGTGTTTTATTCTAATAATAGATTGCATTCTTTTTATCATTGGTACTGATGAAATGTTCGATGCTTTTATGATATTTATATCGAATAAAGCTTTTTTGACTTGACTTGACTTGACTAATCAATGTGGTCAACCTAAAAACTCAGTTCCAGACTTGTGAAGGACCTTCCAGAGCAGATAGTGAGGAAGGAACCAAAGCCTCGACTGTCTCTGAGTTTTGCTTCCCTCATTCCACCACTTTGTTTGATAATATCAACTCCCAGGTTAAACTTCTGGGCAAAGTTATTTTTGAATGGAGGTTTATAGGGATTTCACGTTGCTCCTGCCAGTATCATGATTGACTGGTTAGTGGTCTTAAGTTCTGGCAACATGTACTACCCCTTCACGTGCCTGACTTAGTTAGAGTCACCATCAACTTTTCCTCTGCCAGAGAGGTTCACAATGGTTTATCCCTTTCACTTTAGGTCCTAGGTTGTGTCCTGCAGACCGTTCAAATTATCCACTTACGGCTAGCCCTTTATGAAAAACGGGTCCCTAAGTTTGTATCCTTTGGGGAGCTATCATGGGTGTGAGAAAGCTCTGAACCCTTCAGTTTTCTTCTTCTCTAGTCTATGAATCTTTGTAGTTGCTTGAGAGGTAAAAGGGAGTTAGCATCAATTTCAAATTGCAATACAGTGTAACAGATTGTCCCACTACTAAGTGAAGTTAAAAGGGTTTATTACAAACTCAGAAACAAACTATATATAAATGAGTCTCAGAAGCATATTGTAGAATTACAAAATCATCAAAATAAATCCAAATCTCCTATTGAAATTCAGTCTAAACAATAAAAAAACAAGAATCTCAGTCTCTGCGATGCAAAAGATGAGAAAGAGTATTTGAAGATTAAACTGCAGAATCTGATTTTCCTGCCTGGTCATTATTAATTATAAAGGAATAAAACGAATTCTACTCTATACTAAAGGGAAAACGCTAATTAATTAGAGAAGCAAGGACAGGAGTTAGTATAATGGAGACTCAAGTACAAGTGCTCCAATTCTAAAGAACATGTAGCATGAAGTCACACGCTGAGAGGTATCACAAAGAGGTCTGAACCTCATGAAGCCCTAAATGTATATGCTCCTAACTAGCTATGCAACACCAAATAACATACGAAGCATTCAAGGTAACCCACGTCATTGTCTCCAGTACATTTCCATCTTCCAAAGTAGCAACTGGCAACTTTCTCCTTTTCTCCCTCACCTTCAAATTAAAACATTTGATCAACCTTGAGCATCCTTTTCTCCACCATGAGAAGCTGTCTCCAATCTTGTTATCGTCTCTTCCTCTTGCCAAAACTTTCATCCCATACCTTACTATCACTACAATACACAAAGCCTTTTCACTAGCTAATGAAGCCTTGAATCTGCTCCTGCAGAGGAGAAAACATGCAAGCAAGCAATTCTCACATTAAAGGTTAAACATTGACAACCCAAGAGCTTAAGGCCTATGGTCACACTAAGTTAGAACAATAATTATTATGCACTTTGGCATTAAGATATATGTGCAAGTATGGTCACACAATCAATGCATTAATATGAATACTCTTTATGTGAAAAATCATGGTTACATATGAACTAAACATAAGACTGAAAGTTACATTTTAAAACATGCGTGTACCTATGAGGGAAAACTAAAGTTTCATGAGAAATCTAAACATTAGTAGGCATACATTATTTGACTCTATTGTTCTAACATGGAAATATTTCAAAAATGCATTTGAAACTGCATTGTGCTGTTAATGATATTAGATGACACTGAGTATGCAGAGTGCTAACTGCACACAATCAATATACATTTGTGACGTGTAAGAGTGGAGCTAAAATTAAGCTGATTCAGGTGTTTATCCAAATCGCAGCACCAGTAGTTCCACTAGAGTGCAGCTTTCAATAATTGGGTCCAGGACTACTCGTCTTCAATGGAGAAAATGTATATCAACACAGGCCTGAAACAAAGTTGTTTTGACATGTTACTGTTTTTCTACTATATGTTGTCGACATTGGTCCTTCTTTAAAAGTCAGTGAACCTGCCCACGAAACTGAATGGCCTGCATTTGTATATGATGCAATAAGCAGAAAATAAGGTTTTGTTATACTAAACAAAGGGAGCACTGCAGGATAAGAAAAATGCCCTGGGGGTTGCAGTAATCTGCATTAGTTACAAGTTAATCCCCCAAAGACAAAGGTGGTAGTCTTTGCAGGTGACTAGAAAATACAAATGCAAAAAGAACAATTGATGACAGAATGCAGAACAATGTCATACATTCACCCCAGTACAGAGATCTGGGAAAATACAAAACCCCTGGAAGTTGCTTGGCAAGGACCTACGGTCTGTCACAACTTATAAGATTACAGTACACCTTACCTCCCTTGAAAGCAAGATTGCACAACTAGCATTCACATTTCAGAAACTATCTTGGAATTTCCTAGGCCCATCTCTAAAAACACTCCTAGATGTAGTAAGAGCAAAGTTCTTACCAACACTGAACTGTGAACGGCATCGTACTGGATTCCTCGCTCACAATGGACCGTCAGATAAACACTGTCTCCTCAGCCTGCTTCAACACACTCCGCCTGCTTCGAAAGGCTTTCAGATATATCCCCACCGAATCCAGGAAGACAGTCACCCATGCCCTCATCAGTAGCAGACTCGACTACGGCAACACACTCTACGCCGGCGTCACCCAGAAACTCCTTTGAAGACTCCAGAATGTCCAGAACGCCACAGCAAGACTAATCCTCAACATCCCCCGTCGCAGCCACATCACTCAACACCTCTGCAACCTCCACTGGCTCCCAGTCGACAGAAGAATAACCTTCAAACTCCTCAGCCACCGGACCAGCAAACCTGAATCACCGCCTCACATTCCACGTACCCGACAGAGTCCTCCACTCCGCCCAGCTTTCCCTAGCTACCGTCCCATGATTCCACAAGACCAGAACAGGAGGAAATGTCCTACTCCTACCTCACCTCCAAGACATGGAACACCCTGCCCATCCACCTCAGGAAATCACCCTCGCTGATGCAATTCAGGAAGGACCTCAAGACCTGGCTCTTTGGATTAACTCAGCACTTAGTCTGATCTGCTGTGCCCCTCCCCCCCCACAGCACCTTGAAACCCTCACGGGTGAGTAGCGGTGCTTTACAAACCCTGATTGATCGAGTTGGCGGCTCTTCCCTTGCTATTTAGTGCCTGACCAAACAAAACAGTGTCATTTTTTCAGAGTCATTTTTCGTCTCCTACGATCAACTAGCCAGGAGGCAACTGATCTGAGATTTAAGCTTCAGGAGAAAGCACGAGCTCAGAACACTGCCATCCTTACATATTGGTTCATGCTAAGGCTTGCAGATCTGAGGTCATTTAAAGGAATTATAAGGCAAGAATTTGATACGACCAGGCATCAAGCTGTCACCAGCGTGCTACAGCATCTCAACATGCAGCTGCCCTGAAATCAGAAATTGTTATACCTTGGCTTAAAATGGAACTGAAAAAACAAGTCAGTCTTGTTTCCAGGTGCGGCTCCTCCGCTATGGCGGAAGAGCAGCGCCCCATTGCTAAAATGCAGCAGTAAGAAGAAAAATAAAATTACAAAACTATTTTATTGGCATTTTATTTTTACTTCCAGCCCGCTGAGTCAGGGGCGGGGAGGGCCAGGCAGCAGGGTCACACAGCAGGGGCACTGGTGGTAGGCAGACACTAAAAGTGCGCATGTGGGTTTGGCCAGCCGTCCACAGCTGGCCAAACCCATATGCACACTTGGATATCTCCAGGCTGGTTCCTTGGAGATATCCTAGTGCTCCAGGGCACAGGATCCAAGACGCTGCTGGAGCGCAAAACGGGCCCGTTCCACCCAATCCCAGCGTTTCTCTCATGCTGGGAGAAGTGCTGTGATTGTGTGGGGTTTGGGAGCCAGTGCCCATGGAAATTGTAGTGTCGTCGGGACAGGAGCAGTGGAGCACCGTGGCACGGGAGGAGAAGATCGCTGCGGCAGGCAGGAAAGGTAAGTTTCTATTTTTGCAAGCAAAATGGGGGATAATTTAACACAGGAAAATACTGTGGCGCTCGCCAGTTATCGTGAAGTAAACAAACACAGATGTAGTAATATTCGCGGTGCCACAGGTGAGGGAAAACCCCTAAACCCTCAGTTTTGAGACCCAAAGGTCCAAAAATGGATAAGAACAGTTCCTGTGCACACGCATACAAGTAAAATGAAAGTTCAAAGTGTTGTTGGTGAAGAGATCGAGGCAAGTAATGTTTCTTGGAATGTTCTCTTGTCTTTATTCAAATGATACCCAAAGTCCAGCCAACAAGTGTTTCGTCAATAGGGCGTAACCCTTGACTTCTTCAGGGCTGTTACGAAGTGAATGGTATCTTAGACCTAAAAACCGGTGATAATTCCGACCCGGTAGGTCATAAATGGTCCAATCAATTTCATCCAAAGTATACGTAAAAGTAAATAGACTGCCGTAAGTCTTCAGCTCAGGGCATCCAATATCCAAAAGTGTAATTGAAAATATGAAATGCCGAAATATGTACTCCAAAGCCAGAAACGGCTGAATTAGGCTGTGGACAACGTCTGAAGCGAGTACGCCTCGATGCCCACACACTCCCGGTACATATGAGGTGGAGTGTATATTTCGGCATTTCATATTTTGAATTACACTTTTGGATATTGGATGCCCTGAGCTGCAGACATACGGCAGTCTATTTACTTTTACGTATACTTTGGATGAAATTGATTGGACCATTTATGACCTACCGGGTCGGAATTATCACCAGTTTTTAGGTCTAAGATACCATTCACTTCGTAACAGCCCTGAAGAAGCCCTATTGACGAAACACGTGTTGGCTGGACTTTGGGTATCATTTGAATAAAGACAAGAGAACACTCCAAGAAACATTACTTGCCTCGATCTCTTCACCAACAACACTTTGAACTTTCATTTTACTTGTGTGCGTGTGCACAGGAACTGTTCTTAAGTTTCTATTTTGTTTTATTTCCCGCCCCCCCACCTCGCGGATTGACAGCAGCTGCCCCTGCTTATTTCAACTGCAAATTACATTGACCTTTTTGAAAAAAGGTGTCACCGTAGCTTGATTTTGGTCAGTTTAACATCACAAAACCCCAAGATTATCAGCATCTTGCCTTTACCTGAATCCTGAAATTATCTGCTACTGTTCTAACTGCTCAGGTGACCATTTACTAAGTGGATTTGTCAAGCTGATGAGGGCCATAATGATCCATTTCCTTCATCTGCATGAATTAAACCAACAAGCCAATGACCGACTTACAATGGTTTGCAGGCGTTCAAGCCAAAATGAACCCAAACACACCAGTCATTATTTACATGTACAATTTTATCATATTAATCTATTGTACCACTATTTTTTATATTTTATCGTTTGAAATTGTGTAGTTTCTCAATTAAATATCATGCAATAATTTCTTGCTGGTGAATTATATTGAAGACCAGTTGGGACTGGGTCTGGTCTCCCATTGAATAGAGTCCAGATCCCCTGTCACAAACTGCCAGATCCCTGGTGGTTTATTTAGCCTGAACACTGGAACTTTGAAGCAGTTTAATTTTATCAATCAAATCTGTGGGTTAGGAAACCCAGTTCAGTTTGAGTGATGGTATGTAGAGGCTCAGATACACAGAGTCTCTTTGAAACCAGCAACACTGAAAAATTAGGATAAAGGCAGATTCATAGTATCACTCTAGATAACATGTAAAATTATGTGTAGCACCTTTATTCATTTAGGAAAATTACTCATGGAAATGACCTGAGACCCAAAGATTTCCTGGAAACCTGTTATATCCCGCATAGATGCCCTAATGTAGACACGTTCGTACATGCCCTAAAATGGACGTATTCATATTTACCCTAATATGGTCATATTCGTACTTGCCCAATTATGGTCATGGCCGCATATGCCCAATTATGGTCACAACTGTACATGTCCTATTATAGTATGATTCCTTATATAGGCATGATCTTTCACCTACATTGATCCCAGCTAGCACACAACGAGTTCTGAGGGCTGAACGTTATCTATCCTGTAGTTTTGAATGCAGCAGGGTTCTTCCAAACACAGGCCCACACTGTACTCATTAATTATGCATGGCTTTCTAAGAATACACCACCGGCATAATATGTATGTACAAAGTTCACCCCTGACGTCTTCCTCATGTCCAATACAAACCATACTGAGGACCGAGACTCTTTAGGGTATAAATACACCACATCTTGCCCCGGTAAGGCAGAGGGAACCGAGACTTCCATGCTGACACACTGACCAGAGACGCTGAGGCTCCTGCATGCAGTCGCTCAAGCTGACAGTGGTCTGACACAACCTGGATGGGGTGTCCAACTCGAGACCAGGACGGGGTCCCACACTCTCTCTATTCAGGTATGGGGGTTTGACTAAATCCTAGGAGGATTCTTGGCTCTTAGCTTCTAAGACCTACACACATATGCTAGGTACACCCAGGTACATCTAGGTAGGCATCGTAGGAGTACGCGCACTTGCATAATGCTTTTATATTCATGTATGTACTCATGATTATCGCACTATGGTAGAACTGTTCTATCCCTTTGCTTTTATCGTACTGCTGATAATATATCTCTGCTATTGTCTGCTGGTTACCGCAGCACATATATTTTACACTAGATTAACAACTGTTCAATAAATACTTATTGAAACGCCCGACTGTTTATTCTGTATAGCTCTCCGAGACAAACCGAATAAGTGAGCACAAGTGACTGAGCGAAAGGTAGTACATTGTTTCCACGATTCTGAGGGAATCAGGGTTGTCATGTTCTAAGGTTGCCAGAAACTAATCTCTCCCCGATAAGAGGAGACACTAGTGGCACTGCGAGCTAGCTAATGCAAAACCAGGCTAACATATACGGTGGGGGTGCACGGAGTTAGTCTGCCACCAAGCCCGCAGTATATGTTATCCAAACGCGCAGGTCCTGCAGGGGTACTATAGGAGCTACACGACATGGCACTGCCAACGTTGGTTGGGTACTTATTTACAGTAGAATCTGAGTAGTTCAGTCGTGCTATTCTCAGAGAACCTACTCACAAAACCCCAGAGACGTCTGGAGTGGGTGGGCACAAAATCCGCCGCAGCTGAGTAGTACGAGAATACTATTTATTGGCTGTTGGTTACTCAAGCTTGAAGGACATTTAGTTCCTACAATTGTGCACTTACACCTTATTTTAAGAACTCTTTAATCTCCCTTCTTCCAATTACAAATGGTGGAAGAAACAAGCGCAACAGGGAGAGTTACAACCAACCTCTTTGGTTTAGAAGAAGACTCTGAAGAAGCAATACAAATTGCACCAAATTTCAGAAGGGCAGTCACCATAAAACTTCTAGAACATGGCTTAAGAGCCAGGGGTGGTACAGTAATTTTCGTGATTGAGGCACACGAATCCAATAAAACAGAGGTGTTCTATTCTTGGGTTACACTTCCAGCAGTAAATGCAATCACAAATGTATTTTACTACTACCTAGAAGGTGAAACACCAGCGGACTATACTCCTTTTGAGGAAGTAGAGGTCCCGCTCACTTACCCGGAGCATAATTACTGGTTTAAAGGCGCCCTACCCGACGTACGAGGAAGAGCAAGATTAGGCCCGCTCGGAAGAGCAGGAGCCACATGGCCCATATTAGCGGCATACACACCGCATCCTGACATTGACACAATGCTTCAGCCTGACTTACTCGTACAACACAGAGATTTAATTAAAATCTACAGAAACCTCACACAATTTGTGATGAGGACTTTAACAGTTCAGCCTGCACCAGCTGCAGCACAAGACACTCCAGTCCAAAGCACAGTTAATAAAATAACTCCACAAACATTACACGCGATAATGGGCAAAATGCCAGCAAAATGCAAACAAATCCCATTCTGGATAGCTCATAAAATAACTCAGCTTGAAGCAGTATTCCCGAATACCTCAACCAGTGATAAACACAGAGTTCTAACAATCTGCTTGCCCATGGGTCTCACACCACAAGTAGAGGACTGCACCTCTTGGGATTCAGTCTTTGCTGCCATATATACCAGAACACATGGTATCCCGTCCTTAGCAGTAGTACCTGACGTATTGATACAGATACAAAATGAGTACGGAGCAGAGCCTGCCCTTAACTTAGGGATGAAGTTGCTAAACAACTTTGAACAGGTCTCAGCCATAATACTAGCTAACATTAAGGGGGAAGCAGCTTCAGTGGCGATCCGCCAACGCCTAAGGGAGTTCAGTCCAGACGACCAACAACACGAACTACCCAAAATAATTAAAACTGCATATGCAGAACTAGGCAGAGACAGTTTGGGTGGGAAAGCATTAAAACCACAACTGGTGGGCAGTCCTGAAAAGGACACTACAAAGCAGACACCTACTTCTTCTAAAAAGAAGTGGGAAAATAAAAAACAACAACAGTCTAAAGACACCAGATCTCAGTCCAGAGGTAGGTCTCCTCAACAGGAGCCCTCTGAAAAGAGGTATAACCTCGGGAATAGGGATAATATTAAAAAACCTGACAGGTATCAGGGTACTGATACTCGTTCCTCTCGTTCCTTTCAGGGTTCATCACGAAACTCCGAGGGGGAAGGACGGTCAAAGGAGCGTACAAAGCCCAGAGACACGCAACGCACTGTGGACTACGCACCAAAAAAGAGGATAAACAAAAATTAAAACCTCAGTTCAAAAAGAAGAAGGTAGCAGGTCTCAAGATCAGACATGCCCAGAATTCTGAGGACACAGCTTCTGAACGGGGAATGGGCTCTGACGATGCTAGACAGCGCGGCAGAAGTAACGATAGCTCACCAGAACCTGAAGGAATTTCTGGTGACAGCGGAGTTGAGTGAGTATATCACGGTGGAAACACCTGATACTCGGGTAAGTGTCCCACATAAGTTACATGAGATAACACTCCGGATGGAGGGGACAAGCCCAGAAAAGTTAAAGGTCTCTTTTGGAAAAATCTGTCATCTGGTTATGACATTCTATTAGCAGAACAAGACTGGCCGCCAGCATTCATCATGGAGTGCCCTATGGGAGAAACTGTAATTTTTCCAGCCTTTTCCGACCTCGTTCCCATTCACCTAAAATATGCATATGCGCAGGAGTGGGCGGTTGTCCTAGCTCCAGCATTATATAAAAATCATGCTGGTTGGGATGAGGATTCAACCCACCACGTGATCCCGTTAAAAGTTTCCCCAAATGCTCAAAGGCAATACCCTATAAAGCAGGAAGCTAAAAAACAAGTCAGGGAGATTCTAGATCAACTAGAATACCAGGGGGTGATAGAAAATTGCACTTCATCTATGAACAATCCTTTGTTCCCAGTAGCCAAACCTGACAACACATATTGTCTAGTTTTAGATTACAGACATTTAAACACTTGCACAAAGACATTTGCAGTCCAAAATGCACACAGTGCCGCATTAATGAATAACATTGTGCGGAAAAAATATAAAACAACACTTGATATCTCAAATGGATTTTTCTGCCAAAATATAGCGCCTGAAAGCAGGTATCTAACCGCATTCAGTGGGTTAGGGTCCCAACGGCAATTTTGCTGACTCCCCCAAGGGTACAAGAATAGCCCGGGGTTGTTTTCAGCAAGGGTAACAGAGTTACTCCAAAATTTGGATGAAGAAGCATTGTCCTATGTAGATTATATTTATCTGACGGACGATGACTTAAAGAGGCACTTGACCAGGGTGAGCACCATTATTATGGGATTCGCCTCTGAGGGCTATAAATTTAATTTAAAAAAATCAAAAATTGCCCAACTCAATGTCCTGTTTTTAGGATACGAGCTGTCAATTCAATTCAATTCAAAGTTATGTTTATTTAGACCTTGGTCTTTAAACAGTAGTACCAATAAAAAGCAAAATAAAACTACACAATTTATACATTCTCAATGTCAAAAGTTAATAAATTATCAGTGAGGAAATAGTAATAATGACTTTTCTGCACAGAGCAACACCATTCTTTCTAAAAATTATACAAAGTTTAAAAAAAATTAAAATACTATACAAATATTTATCCTTATAAAAATAGAGATAGTTTTAGAATTTATAAAAATAAAGACTAATTCTCACTAAGGAACCTTTTGACTTCCTTCATATAGTTTCCTAGTGCAATCGCAATCTCGAGATTAGGCATTTCAGTAAATAATTTAACTGCCTGTATCCGTAGCCTTATATGATGTTTTAGAAATATTGGGCGAAGATATCGTTTACGCTGCTCTAATACTGTTGCACAGTCTAACAAAATGTGCAATATATCACCTTTAGTTCCCAATGTGCACTTACAGTACCCATCCTGATACAGCATTTTTGTTTTTAGTTCTTCATTTACTAGCCAGGGATTTATACCAATTCTCAGTCTTAAAATCTCCTGTCTGTACCAGTGGTTTGGTAAAATATCCAGATAAGGGAACCATTTTTTCATTTAGCCATGCATCTCTCATAAATTGCACTGATTTTTTCTTAGCCAGATAATCCATATCTGCTCGTCTAGAGGCTACTAGCCCTTTATTTCTAAGATCGCTTTTACTGAATTGTACATTCAGGGACTCTAGGCAAATTTTCACCTTTACATTCTCACAAACCGATAATATCTCCTTCCTTATCTTTTTAGCCCATTTTAGGTTACTACTTTGAATCTCTTTTCTGCACCACTGAGATATCTTTTGGCCTGTTTCTAAGTCCAAGCGTTTCCAAAATCTTATTAAAATCATTTGTGACTGAACCCTCCATGCAGTAGTGCCTAACTCATTTCTTATTGCTTGAATCATTGACGAGTGTGGCAGTGACAGCAGAGTTTTCAGGCACCTCCCTTCCTCTAGATCCCAATCTTGTTTGCCACTTAGATAGAGGACTTCTGCTCCATAAAGTACTTGTGGGGGTATCATCGTACTAAAAGCCTTTAACAGTGGTCTATGTGACATATCTCCGTAGTCTCGATTACATTTTTTCAGACCACAGATCGATGTATAGGCTTTCGCTCTCTGGGCTTCTATGTGAGTGTGCCACTTTAAGAACCTGTCAAACCACATCCCAAGGTAGCAATATTCATTCACTATTTCTAGCTTCTGGTCTCCTAAAAACCAATTAAAACTAATACCTTTTTTCCCAAAGCATAAAATTTTAGTCTTTTCCATATTTACCGTTAAAAATTTTCTTTCACAATATTCCTTAAAAACATTCAATTTTCTTTGGAGGCCTATTTCAGTCTGATCCAGGATTACCAGATCGTCAGCATATAAGAGGCAGGACACTTTCTTTCCATCCATTCGTGGGCTAGCACTTCTTTCAGCCTCTAAACTTACAGGTAGATCTCCTAAAAATATGGCAAAAAGCAGAGGGGCCAGCACACAGCCCTGTCTAAGGCCATTCTTAATTGCTATTTTGGGCGTCAATGACCCTTCCGTATCTCTAATTATTTGTGCCCAATTACCGCTATGTAGCTCTTTTATTAATGCCAACAAACTTTCGGGAATATTTCTCTTTACTAGGGTGTCCCAGAGCACCTTCCGGTCAACTGAATCAAATGCTGCACGGAAGTCAACAAAACAACAGCACAGCTTACCATTTTGTTCTATTGATTTACGTGCCACTGTCCACAGAGCGAAACAGTGATCAATCGTGGAGTGGCCTTCTTTAAAGCCCCCTGTTCAACTGGTACTATTGAAAACTCCTCTACCCAATTCTGTAATCTATTCAGAATTATTTTTGAAAAACTTTTTCCCCAATGTCTAACAGGTTAATCAACCTATAATTTTGTGGTGCGTTCATATTACCTTTTTTATGGACTGGCCTTATTATAGCCCCCTTCCAATTCTTTGGTATTTGTCCACCATCTAAAATTGCCGAAAACATGAGGGAAAAAAATCTCACCCACCACATCATCTGTGACTTTATTATTATTGCTGGGAGATTATCTGGTCCTGCAGCTCGTGTTAATTTTAATTTACTTATTATGTCTTTTACATTCTGTTCTGCAAAGTCAGGTTTCAATTCTTCCATTAGCTCTTGCCACGGCTGGGGCTCTTCAACTTCTTGTTCTCTATGAGGGCTATGCAGTTCCTTCAGGTACTTCTCCCATGCTGCCTCATCTACTACACAGTTCATTGCCCCTGCTGGATGGTCGGCTGCTGCTTTTACCAGCTTCCAAAATTGTCTTATATTTTTTGATTCAATAGTTTCCAGCAGATTTTCCCAGCATTTATCTTTGTACGCCCTTTTTGCACTCATAATCGATTTTTTATACTCTCCTTTCAATTTATTAAGATAACTTTGCCTCCTCTGGTCATATTTTTTACTAATGCTTCTTATAGCTTTCCTTAGCTCTCTTTTTTTCTTTAGGCAGTCTATAGTGAACCATTTTGACCGCCTAGCTGGCATTATTTGTTGGCTTATTTTATCTCTTTTTAATTCTATTCGAAGGCATTGCACCACTTGGTCTATTTTTCCCTCATACCATTTCAGCTTCTTGCCCCCTATTTCTCCCAGGAGTACCTTCTGTTGGAATTTTCCTAATTTTTCCATGTACTCTTCCGTTAATCTGGTTGTCACTCTTTTGGGGTATTCTACTTGTTGTAAAATTACTTTATCTCTGGGTTTCGGGGTTCCCCCTTGAATCTTCAACTTCAGTGGGTTGTGGTCACTGCCTTCTTCCCTAAGTATCTTAAAATCCATTATGAGTGAAAAATTCCAGGCAAACATAAAGACATAATCTATCGGGCAATTTTGAGTGCCTGTTTTAAATGTCTTCTTTGCTGGGCAGTCTGATTCTAATCTGCCATTCAGGCAGAATAGACCCTTCGTACCTAAGTAATTGCCCAAGTCTTTATCCTGTCTTGTTGGTTCGCAGGCGAGGAAAGTTGCTTGTTTTATTTCATATGCGTCTAATATATCCCTGTGCCAGATATCTACCTCCTTTGGGTACAATTTATGATTAAAATCCCCCACGATAAAAAACATTTCCAAATCATACTTTTCACACAGCAAATCTATATCATCTTTAAAATACCCCAACTCAATTCCATACTCCTTGGCATTCTCCCATTGCATATACACATTTATAATGATCACATTTTCATTTTTTGTTTCAGAAAACAGCAGGGAGAGTCTACATACCAGGAGCCATTTACATTTTACTTTCAACAAGATCGCATTGTTAGCTACTTTTGTAGACAGTAGGATCATAATCCCCCCTGCCGAGCGACCAAACCTTTTTTTCTTGGCTGGTCGGTGGAACTGGAGGAAGCCATCGAATATTGGGGTTTCGTCGCATAGCCAGGTTTCTTGCAGACAAATAATTTCAACATTTCTTGCTAATTTATTTATACATTCTTGTTTTGTTATGTCTCCAAGACCATTTATATTCCATGATAGAAGATTTAGGCTATGCGACACCCCTTTATCCTATTCCACCTCACTTAGACCTCCATCTTCAACCATATCTTCCCTAAACCACTGGGAGGGGCCTGCGGGGCTGCTTCTTTGACTCCAGTTACCCCATGAGTTATCAGTAGCTGAGTTATTGACTACTACATTCAAGGTGCTCCCTCCTTCTTCTTTATCCTCCCAGAGCCTCACCTGTCTCTTACCAAGGCCTGCATGACATTTAAGGAAGCTGCTTCCTGGATGGCAATATCCCTTTAGTTCTCTCTCTGTGATTAACCTTATACCTTCCTGCTGTATCTCTCTCTCTGCTTCCAAAATTGCCAATTTTACCAGGTCAGAATAGAGTAGTACACTTGTAATTTCCTTTCCATTTATGTTTTCTATAAAGCCCACCTGTCTCAAATCTTTTGTTCCTATTCCCCTCAGGCTAGGGCATCTGGAAAATGAAAATAGGATTTGGGATCTATTTAAGGGTATAATTTTCCTTGTTTTTTTACCCTTTTTTCTGGATTCTCTGGTTCGAGGTACAGCCATTTATTACTTCCCACCTCTTTCCCTATCTCGGGGACTTCTATGCTCACCTTTCCGGGAGTTCCCCACCTATCAAACCCCTGTTTATTTTTTACTTCTATTTTCCCTTGTTGCCAGCCTGCTATTCCTTGACTTTGGTACTTCTGGAATTTTATTTTGTTACCCGCATTATTTAATTTTAAATCCAGTTTTGCTTTTCGATGATCCTTTCTTGGGCCTGTGCTACTCTGAATATTTACTTGCTTATTGGGACCCTTCTTCTTACCCTCAGCTCCGGGGGTCTTGGTGGATACCCTTATTATTGCGGGGATTTTTAAGTTATCCACTCTCTCCTTTCCCTTAATTTTTTCCCTTATTTCTACTTTAGGTTTCCTCTTTCTACCCATCTTCCTTTTGGCTTGGCCCCTATTGTACCAGGGGCTATATCTTATATTTTCCCCTCTTCTTTTTATCAGCATCGGACATTTAGATATATAGACATTGTGTGAAGTTTCTACAGTTTCTGAAGTTTCTTTCTGTTCTGTAGACTGGATGTCTGCTACTGGTCTCATCATGTGTGGCATTTGACCTCTGATGCCTTGCAGCTCCTCCTCAATCTTTTTCAAATATAGCTTTTGCGTATTCAGAGCCCTGTTATTTAACATTGTCACTTCCAGTATCCCTTTCAGGGTTTTCTGAAGCATCATCAGTATGTCCATAAATGATGGAGAAGGGGTTGCAGAGATGTCTAGATTTTGTAGACTATCTCTCTCTGGGTCATCTGTTCTTTCTATTCTCGATAGTTCCTGCTGGTCTTGGTTTCTACTCTGTTTTGAGTGTGGTACCGAGATATTTGGTATATCCCCCATTCAGTTCTCTTCTCTTGACTATTATTCTCCATTTGGCCTGAGGACACTGGTTCATGTGCTTGCATTGAGAATAGTCTAGGGGAGGATGACAGTCGCGGTGCTGTTATTAAGGAGTGTTGACTTAAAAGGGGCTGATTTATCAGAAATGATGCCTCCAGTAATTCTTCGGAAAGTTCAACCGTACCGTTTCCATTTTGTTGCGCTGCTTCTCCTTCCGCGAGTTCCACTGGTTGATCTATTCGTTTATAATGTTTACCTAAAAAGTCCTTTATAGATATGGGGGCTAACATACTCCCATTGGTCGCTTTCAGGGACTTTTTAGTGGCATTTTTATTTTTACTCTTTTGCGGCGCCTTTTTTGACCTTTCTCTGGCGCTTGCCTGGCTCTCCTGGCTCTCTTCTAGGGTCCTAATCTCCCCGGAAGACTCTCTCCTTCCAGAGCGTTGCTCCATCGTCTTCTGCTTCCTTTTTGGTACCATCGTCCCTTGTCTGTAGCGAGCCTGTACTTTCTTATGACGCTCTTAATAGTTTTCAGTTATATTGTGCATCTAATTTTGATGCTCTTCCTTGCTTTACCCCCCTTACCTTGCCCCCCATGCAGCCAAATTATCAATTAGTGGGCACTTGAGTGGGGCATTTGGGTACTGCAATCATCCATCCATTCGTACTTGCACTTACCTCTGTTGTGCCTTTGCCCACCTTGCCTGCCAGTTTTTCCTTTGAGGTTGTATATCTGTATTGGTATCCTTACCGCCTCTCCCTTTCTTCTTTCTTTCTACTGGGGAGGCACTCCGATTATGCACCCCCGGCTTCCAAAGTATCTTCTTGGGTGCGCTAGGTCTCTTACAGAGGCAACCTTCTCCTGCCTTCTCCTCCTTTCCGGCGTCCAGGGCTATTCTCCTTCTCCTGCCCGCGAGGCTCTCTCACAGGAGCCTTTTCCTATGGCTCCCGCGGCTCTTCCCTCTCGCGGTAGCCAAACACCTGCAATTACCGGCGGGGCCCGGTTTTGCCCGGCTTATCCGTTGTCCGTTGTTCGTTAGAGAAAGAGCCGGTGCGCGGCGCGTTCGATTTTCCTCTCGCACCCGCGTCTCGCAGCTCACAATTCCTGGTGGACGGCGCTGATTACGTCTTGGCGTCTTGGCGTAACGTCGGCAGGCTAGGCTAGGCTAGGCGGCTGGGCGGCAACAACAGAGCTTAGCAATGCCACTTAGTAAGTTGTGGAAAAAGTCTCATACAATGCTCTGCTTACGAGCTGTCAAATGAGGGAAAAAGCCTGGCAGCTAACTTTTTAGAAAAGTGTGCGCTGCTCCAACCTCCAAAATCATTAAAGAATTTACAATCAATTCTGGGATTCCTAAATTTTGGTCGAACATACATTTTGGATTACGCAGAGAGAGTAAAACCTTTCTACGACTTAATAAAACCTGATTTTTCAGTCAGACAATGGACACAGGAACACACAAATATCCTGCGTTCCCTACAGGAAGACATGATAGCTTCTAAACATTTACAGACACGCGTAAACGTACAGAACTTAGTGATCCGAGTCATAGCGGGTCAATGCGGGTACACTTATTTAACTTTTAATGAAGGTGAAACAGTACCAATCGCATACAAATCACACCTGTATACAAACGCAGAAATGCGTTTCACTTCAACAGAAAAAATCCTGACAGCAGTGCAGACCGCTATAGCAAGAGAAAGAGCTCTGGCTCAGGGAAAATGCATAATTGTCGTGACCCCAGTACCAGCTTTAGAAGCTGTTACAAAAGCTAGAATTCCAAATGCGAAAGCCTTACATCCAAGATGGATACAATGGGCTAATTCTCTTACTGCAATGGATGTTGAATACAGATTTGATCCAAGTTTAAAAACACAGGCATTCCTGCAATACGAACAAGAATACCCTCTACCAAATGACATTTTGCCTCTAGATCAGTATGAATACATTATCTATACTGACGGTTCTGCTCAACCAGCCACAGGAAGCAAGCAAGCTTACAGCGCAGCGAGTGCGATTGTTAAAGGTCGCATGAACGAAGGCAAGTTCCATCCGAGTTGCACTAAAACGCAACCTCTAGGAGACTGCACGGCTCAGTTGGCAGAACTCAAAGCACTGATACGGGCACGTATAAATACGGATCACGAATTCCCCACACTTATTGTGTGTGATTCCTTTTACTGTGTACAGTCGTACAATGAATATCTACATCATTGGGAACAAAACGGGTTCAAAGATGCAAAAGGTGGCACAATTAAGCATAAAATGCTATGGGAACAGGTAGTGAAGTTGAGAAACGAACTACCAAGGGCTCACGTGATACATACACTGAGGGGTCGATTCCGATTCGGGCCGGAAATTTCACCGACCGAGCCGGACCCGGAGAGATTTCCGACCGAATCGGACCCGTGCAGTCCGACCGAACGAGTACGATGCATCCGTATGTTATCGGACTCGAGTCGGTCGGACTCCCATTGAAGTCAATGGGAGCCGGTCGTACAACGCGTACGCGGGCTCCCATTGACTCAATGGGTGCGAGTCGGACAAGGGCGCCCCCTACAGCGGGTACGCGGCGAGCGATTCGCGCCGTACACGCACAGGTAGGGGGACCCATGGGTCCCCCTGTGTGCGACTCGCACGGCTACGCATACAGGGGGTCCGACACGGACCCCCAAAGTACGGCTCCGACAGCTCTTACGAGCCGGAGTGCGCGGCTCGGTCGGACTGCTCGCGGCGCGCATCGTACTTACCCGGCCGGGAAACGTCTCCATTGCGCGGTGCGAGTCGAGTCCGAGCGAGTCGGTCGGAGCGGTTCGAGCCGGGAGCGAGTCGGTCGGAGCGGTCGGGACGCCCGGACGAGTCGGTCGGCGATTTCGCATCGTACTCGCTCGGCCGGACCCGCGTACGGTTCGGTCGGGAAACAGGGCTCCGAATCGGATCCGGTAAAGCCGAATCCGATTCGGAGCCCTACCGGCCGAGATCGGAATCGGCCCCTGAGTCATCAGCGTGATGGCATTCACGTTGAAGGAAATTCATTGGCTGATGAAGCCGCAAAGGGGGCTGTTCGCACAGCCGCCGTAGCTGCAGTTACTCGTTCAAAGACGAGGGTAGACGGCGAGAAAATGGTAGCTGTCAATGCTACACGCAAAGGCAGCACAGCAGTACCTAAAAGATTTCCACTCAAGTACTCCTACAAGTTAGATGCGCAAAACATTCCATATGCTCAGATTCCTGGAGTGAGGGATAGAGTAATACCAAATATGGATCGTAGGCTAGGCTTGATTTTAGCGGCACACGAGGGTGTGGGTTCCGCGCATACAGGCGTTACAGCGACTATTTCTTTATTGAAACAGCGCTACTGGTGGCCAGGGTTAACGAAGCAGACTAAAGACTATGTCTTGAAATGCGACATCTGTCAGCAGATAAAAGGCTCCACCGTAACACGCCCAGCGCAGACACCATTACTGAAATCAGACAAACCTCTCGCATGTGTGTATTTGGACCACTACGGACCCTTACAATCTGATGGGTCCAAGAAATATATTATGGTTGCAGGGGATTCCTGCTCAAGATTCCTATGGGTTTGGCCTCAGCGCTCGGCTGACGCTCGAACTGTTATAAAAGATTTGCGAGTCTTTATCGGCACATACGCAGTTGGCACGTTACATTCTGACCGTGGTCCGGCATTTAGCTCTCGGGCTTACAAAGAGGCCATGGAAGGAATGGGTGTAGCATTGCGGTACTCCTCCCCGTACCATCCCGAGGGAAATTCTGTTGTGGAGAGGAAAAACCGAGACGTAAAGCAATCTTTAACAGCTAGGGTATTAGGCAGGGCGGTAGATGGGTCGATCACCTTTATGGGGTACAGCGCGCGCTCAATAATCAGCCAAGAAGCTCTCTAGGAGGTGTCACTCCTTACGAGGTCCTATTTGGGACAAGAATGTGGGTACCTGATCTTGATTGTGAAGGCACAGTGGCGGATGAAAAACCATTTGATATCCATGATCGTTTGGCTGTTTTACAGGATCTAAATGAATCCAGGACACAACAAAGTAACGTGCTCCAGAAACAGGCCACCACTGAGGAAGTCAAAGCAGTAATGGCAAGACCTATCTGGATCCCAAAGATCGGGGATCTAGTCAGAGAGAAGATTGCTGACAAGAAAGAACGTGGGCCATCATACAGAAAGCCTGTACCGGTCCTTGCAATCCACGGCACAAGAACTGTACTTCTGCCGCCTCTTGCTGGAAAAAAGGAGAAAAGATTCGTCTCAATTGACTTAATCAAACCACACTATGTGGCCGATACTAAACAGTAGGCCTCGTGGACTCCACAGTAGCAGATGCCCTCCTCTCGCTACAATCCAAGAAGTCCAAACAGAAAGTCTCATCACGTTTGAAGAGTCACCTGTACGGAATGAAGGACTAAGCAACAATTCTATGGAACTCGTTCCACTTCAACAAGAAATTCATCTTCAAAATGAAAATCAACTTAACAACCAAGTTGCAATCAGACCTAATACAGACATCTACGTCAATGTGCCTCGACAAGAGAACACAGCGATTTCAACAAATCCCGATGCAATTCCAACAATTGATCGAACTGCTTCTGGCTATTACATGAACTTTGATACGTTTTCACTGGATCCAAGCGAGCCGGATACGACGCCAGTCAAAAAATCACTCCAACAGAAACTCAATGACTTTTTGAACTTTTTTAGAAAGACTTACCTGGTGTCACCTTGGATAGAACTATGGTTAATCACTGGGATTTTATTTTTCATTTTCTGGCTAAGTTTAATAATAACTTTTAGTATGCTTATTAATGGTCGATACCTCCAACCAAGCTCTACAGCCCAAAGAGTCAACTTGATTTTAAAACCACACCAGTCTTCACATCGTGAACCAAGAGACTTGTCTTCAGTGAACATTACAGCAGTTCCTATACCAGACGGTATAGTATGGGACAAGATTGAGTATGATATATTAGGTCCGACTGAACTTTTAAAGCTAAAACATGTATTTAAAATTTCTTTAAGTGATTTCATTACCTCCAGTACATTTTCTGATGATTGGGACACTGAAACTGTAAATGCTATGATGTCTGATTTAGAAAAAACTGCAGCATTTCCGAACAATGAAATGTTAGAAGGAACTTCAGACTATGATACATTGTACTGTTACCAACATTTTGATGATCATTTCTTACACAAGTCTATAACACCTAGAAATGTATTTGAATACCACCAGTGGGAACACTGCCCAACACCTCCAAAAGGTAGTTCACAAGCATTTGCACAGAAATTCACATACTTCTCAGGGTTTAACACATCCGACCCGAAGTCATTGTATTATAAAGTGGATAAAAATTCAGCTCAGAAAATTATGTTAACAAACACCAAACATATTTACTCTGCATCCTTTCTGAACCAGTTGTCTAAACAGGGTTTCGATCTATGGAAAGACACAATAGATTCCAAATCAATCTGGGGTTCTAGGGACTGGCAAGTCCAGGGAATAGAAGCACTTTTTAGAGCATGCATCATTCCGCAGCAGATTTTATTTCTGAATGAAACTGTGCAACAAACGACCTGTCTTGGATTAGCCAAAGGCAAGGAAATGAACACACCGGGGTTTCCAACACCATCACAGATGGGTGGGGGCAGAACTCAACTACACAAGGGGTAGGATTAGATGACATTTTCCAGTACAACAGATCAGATCCTGATTGGACAGAATGGCTGGTTTGGCCCATTGACACAGACAAATGTCAACAGAGATTTATGAATACAACCAGAGGGTTTAGTATCCATAGGCCAGATCCACGCTATGTACAAAGACAACACCCAGGGGTAGTGACATCGTATAGTGTTGGGAAGTTGTGCCTTGATTGGCTAGAGACCTCAACACTGACAGAAGTAAAGCACCACTTGACCTTACTCCCACCTGACATGGATCTTAGAGAATTTCTACTAGGTCCCAGGAAACAACGTCAGAAACATTTCATATATGCAGGCCTTTATGCCTACTGTAATGAAAACTGGAAAATATCCCATCAAGAGGCCGCAGAAAGAATACGGGAAATAGACTGTATTAACTTAGAAAAAGCATTAGCAGTAGTGGATAATGGGTTAACTACTTTGACCTCCAGGATTTACTCCTTAGGCAACATTGTGTCCTCGACAATCGACATATTAGAACAAGATCTGGCCTTGTTACAACATGGGCAATCTCAGCTACGTTCTATTATGATGTTAAGCTGGACGCTACAATCTTTGCGTACAGGCTATGTGCTATGGCGTTTTATAAACACCACGTCTCTGTTCTCAGAATACAATCTAGCTGATAAACAGACTGAAATGGCACAAAGGGGAGCCAAATATACAATGCTGCGTATTGAGAAACTGGAAAGGTTACCATTCACTGTAGTCGAATCACCATCAACAGATTGGCTCATTCATGGCCAAATCACTCTGCCGGTCACTACGTTTCAGTTTCAATATTGCCTTGAGCAAAGGCAGGCAGGCAAATATGTGAAAATGGGTAAGGGATACATCAAGGAAACTTGGGAGTTACCATATAGATACCGATGCCGGAATGGGGATCGAGAAGTGTATCTGAGTGGTACAAACTGCAAGAACGCTTTGAGGGTTCTCTCATGTGTCAGGATATTTCTCTACACGGAGCCTGCAGTGGTTCAGTGGCGAACTTATCTTGTCACATGTCAGGGACCCCAGCGGCCATGATCAGGCCGGTTTTCCAGCTGCTCTCGAATGGGAGTTACTTAATGCTAAATGATCAAGGTTGTTGTGGGATGCTTCCGGGCGTCGCATATCTAGTAACTGTTAACTCCAGGGTTACTTGCTGTATGCAAGTATTGTTTCCGCCACCGAACACAGTCAGGGAGGCACCGTTTTGGCCTTCGCTGAATGTTTCTTTTATACAGTTTGATACTCTGAGCAGATTGAAAGCTATGCTTTTACAGCAACCCGTGCCCTTAACCTCCGCTCAGGAAACCTATGAACTTCAAGTTGCAAGGACCTCGACCGAGATACAGGCACTCATACGTACAAACTGCCACATTCATTTCGCAGAAATGGTGGGACGTCTCTTCAATATGTCTGATACAAGCGGAATTGTACACCTATTTAAGACCATAGGGTCCGGACTGTTAAGCACCTTTCAGACAGTCCTCGGAGTAATCCCAAATTTTATACACTCCGTATTGGGAAGCGTATTTGGAGGATTCCCGCTCATCCTGTTCCTAATCGCAGGAATCCTGATTGTAATATTGCGGCTATGCAATGGACGGCCCACTTCCCGAGGGAATGGTGAACACGCTCCTGGAACGGAAATACCGTGAACGCATGGTACAACTTCTGGGCATTTCTTGCCTGCGAGAACTCAATGCCTCCTGGTTTCTATCATTTAGACCAGTCTGGATAGACTGCATCTTACCTGTGCTTCGATGCCTGTTCTGCGGAGAAGAATGCACGTTGGATCTTTGTCTAACATTTCCATCAGCTGCGCCTCCGAACACGGATGCAATGCTGGACCCCATAAAGGCCCACACTCTGCGTTGTCCTCAGCGGCTTCCGATTCTGATGAATGCATTCCTGGAGAATCCACAGGTGCCGTTCGCTCCTGCTGGGTTAGGTGACTCCTCCACAGGCACCCAGATAACAACTGCCGCACAAGCTGCCGCAGCACCGACTGTTGGCAGTACTTCATACCATCTATGTGCGATTGACGTTCTCTGTGAGGCGTTGGATTTGTCATCTACAGCAGCTGACACCGATAATATTGAGCTTCCCAGCCAGGGCGCGTAATCTTGAATTGGCTCATCGTGTCCTGGGAAAGAATTCGGCTTCTTCACTCGTTTCAAAATAAACGATCTAAATTTGGAACATTTTCTTACATTGACACTTTCGCTTGAGAAAAGCATGGCCTTCTCCTGCTGATGGTGATACAACTTCTATAGAGAGACGATATTAACTTTTAAGTGGCAACTGGAAACAGCTGAATTTAAACATTTTTTTTTTATTAAGCTATTAAGCACAAAAAAATGTTAACGATTTTTAGAACCATGTTTTTACTTGCTTTTAAAAATGTTTTTAAATTGTCCAGATTTTAAGTATGGTCATTTATTATCCAGTTCGGAAGAGGAGTGGGTGTTATATCCCGCATAGATGCCCTAATGTAGACCCGTTCGTACATGCCCTAAAATGGACGTATTCATATTTACCCTAATATGGTCATATTCTTACTTGCCCAAGTATGGTCATGGCCGCATATGCCCAATTATGGTCACAACTGTACATGTCCTATTATAGTATGATTCCTTATATAGGCATGATCTTTCACCTACATTGGTCCCAGCTAGCACACAACGAGCTCTGAGGGCTGAACGTTATCTATCCTGTGGTTTTGAATGCAGCAGGGTTCTTCCAAACACAGGCCCACACTGTACTCATTAATTATGCATGGCTTTCTAAGAATACACCACCGGCATAATATGTATGTACAAAGTTCACCCCTGACGTCTTCCTCATGTCCAATACAAACCATACTGAGGACCGAGACTCTTTAGGGTATAAATACACCACATCTTGCCCCGGTAAGGCAGAGGGAACCGAAACTTCCATGCTGACACACTGACCAGAGACGCTGAGGCTCCTGCATGCAGTCGCTCAAGCTGACAGTGGTCTGACACAACCCGGACGGGGTGTCGAACTCGAGACCAGGACGGGGTCCCACACTCTCTCTATTCAAGTATGGGGGTTCGACTAAATCCTAGGAGAATTCTTGGCTCTTAGCTTCTAAGACCTACACACATATGCTAGGTACACCCAGGTACATCTAGGTAGGCATCGTAGGAGTACGCGCACTTGCATAATGCTTTTAAATTCATGTATGTACTCATGATTATCGCACTATGGTAGAACTGTTCTATCCCTTTGCTTTTATCGTACTGCTGATAATATATCTCTGCTATTGTCTGCTGGTTTCCGCAGCACATATATTTTACACTAGAATAACAACTGTTAAATAAATACTTATTGAAACACCCGACTGTTTATTCTGTGTAGCTCTCTGAGACAAACCGAATAAGTGAGCACGAGTGACTGAGCGAAAGGTAGTACATTGTTTCCACGATTCTGAGGGAATCAGGGTTGTCATGTTCTAAGGTTGCCAGAAACTAATCTCTCCCCGATAAGAGGAGACACTAGTGGCACTGCGAGCTAGCTAATGCAAAACCAGGCTAACATATATGGTGGGGGTGCACGGAGTTAGTCTGCCACCAAGCCCGCAGTGTATGTTATCCAAACGCGCAGGTCCTGCAGGGGTAGTATAGGAGCTACACGACAAACCGATAAGGATTGACGATCTTTGATCTATAGATTTGTAGGGCCCACAAACAATTTTTACGGTAGTGGTTTAACAAATAGGCACTACAGTACTAATTATGGGCTATATAAAGACCTAACAAGTGGAACTGTGTCTAAGTTACAAACCACCCTCTGTGTTAAGTGTTCACTGATCAATAAAGCTACTCTTGAAGAGTCAAGTGTAAAAAATTTGGTTATCCAATAGGAGTGCAATATCACCTAAGGATCTCGGACCCTTTTGTTAACCAACTATACCTAGCCACTGACACTGCACTGTAGCCTCTAGGACTCATAGAAATAGCTCTACATTGGTTAGCTAGCTTTGTGGATTTTGGTTCAAGACTGAAATGAGACGTGTGATACCATGCAATAAGTGCAGTACAATTAGACAAGGAAACCATTTACAACAGGCAGGGTATTCAACTGGCAGAGGAGGCGATTATAAGAGCAGCCATGATTGCAGAGATGTTCATAAATGTTTGTAAACCCATGGATTTCTGATGATGAGCTCTTTGTCAAATTGTTGGTCAAATTGATAACTTGGCAGGTAGAGCAAAAGGTACCAGATAGAGGTCCATGGGACATCAAACACCACAGAGCAGAACACAATGTCATCTCTAGCTTCAGCTCACGAGTCCTCCATCACATTTCCTATGTCCCCAATAATTTCCATGTTTGTATTAGTTGTGTATAATAACAAGAATCTGCATTTGAAGGTGCAGGAAGCCCAGATACTATTCACATTAAAGAAGCTTAATTTAAAATGGATGAGGCAAGGGCTGACAGAGTACAGGAGAGCCATAAAGCAGCAAAGGAAAGAGAAAAGATGTTAGAAAATAAAAAAACAAAAAAATACATTAAAATGTAAAGAGTTAGTCCTGGGAACAGTGAATAAGACCTCTGATCCCATTGCTGCTGTATATTTTGTCAGTACTTCTCGCTCTCATCCCAATGTGAAAATGAGCTTGTGAGGATCTATTCCACCGGTTCTGAGGTGCTTGTGAAGTTGAGTGATTTTAAACAGGCTTGTCTTGTGATATGCAGAGGTTGACCGAGGATTATGAGCAGCAGACCTACTGGTTCATCTGCCCTTCAGCAGCAGAGAGGCCATTTTGGAGTTGAGTTATGGCAAGGGAAAAACGTTTGCAAGCATGAAAGATGAACTTGTACATGATGCAGGAATTATGTAACATGTATGTGACAACCCTGAGGGTCTACTGAATTCCTGAGCCATACACAAGAACCATTAGTTCCCCGATTTGAACATTTACATCGGGATCAGTTGGAACTTTAAGTTCTCACACTCTCAACTTCTTCCAACTTCCCCCTGTAACTGGCTGCTGGGTCCCCGTTAGTCCTGTTAACTTGGCAATGGAACTTTGACTTTGAACCAATTTCCTTTTCTACCATTCAGATTATGGTTAGAGAATCCCAGTTCTCTTTAAGTGGTGGGTATTAGGGAACCTTTAGATTTTCTTTACAGATTCTCAGCCACCTAGGCTCAAATCCACTTGCATGTTCTTAAGTGAGCCTAGGGCCACCAAGAAACTAGGGAACAAGGCATATAAATATAGTGTACAATATATCTGCTACCTGGAACCTCTCTAGTCATTTTTTGAAAAAAATGTCCTTAGAACAGACCTGAAACCTGAAAATTTCTAAGATTTAAAAAAGTCCAGATTTTTAGTCCATAGACCTACAGTTCCCACACACCTCGATGTTAGCTGTATTGTTGCACCTTAACAATAACCTGCTACAAAGTTGTATCTTGGACTCAGGCAGATCTTAAATTGGCATTTTTTGTGTTCTTCATCTCCTTAACTACAGTGCATTTCATATATCAAAATAAAGAAGTGCTAGCTGAAAATAGTAGCGCTCACTGGAAACTGAGTTTACTAAGAGCAATTACTGTATTAAACAGTAGCTGAGGTCCAAACCTACTAGCACCTTCTGGAGTAAGCCTTGACTGATCATCAAGCATTTAAATGTAGTTAATTTGTTATCCAATTGGTGTGTAATATTATTGGTGGACTTAGAACATCAGTGGTCAGTGACAGCAATTATACAGGTTATCACTTAAGGAAAGGCCTTGCAGCCATCTCCTCCTTCCTCCAAGGCTGCAGCATTAGCGCAGCCAGCTCTGTGCAATGCTCTATGCTGTCTATGCTGCAATGACAACTCCCAGTATCTCTGTCCACTGCCAGCACTTGTCCCACCAAGCACATTGTTGTGGACTCTAATACCACTGATGTGGACCACAATACCTGCCCATGGCTTCTTAAAATAGCACCAAATAAAGACCTCAGAGCTTGACCTTCTCATCCCGTTTTGAGACACACAGATTCCTCATTTTCCCGTCTCGGTCCTCGGTAAGCCATGCCAAGTCCATCCCAGATCCCAAATTTATTTCCACACTCCATCTCTACCGACCTTGTGTGTGCATGCCTTCTGGACCCTTCTGCGATTCAGCTATTAAACAATTACTCTAGGCTCATTCCGAACTAACCAATCACTGCACACACTGTGGAAATAAATGAGGAGGGTACAGTGAAGACAAAGGATAGCAGTGGTGGGGTTATTAATGATGAAACATTTCTAGCTAGGATGAACAAGAAGGGGGCTGGGTAAAGGTAGCTTAAGTGAGGAGTTGAAAGCAACTGAGATACCAGTGGAAGGGTGAACCTAGAGGAAGTTGCACACTTGCCATCATTAACACAAACTGCAATGGCATTTTGTGGTCAGGTGGTCTGTAGTGTGCTGTAATGGCCTAGTGTCCCTTATTCTGCAGCAACTAGGCCATTGCTATTTTGTGGGAGCTGCTTTACAGATATGGGTAGAAATCCCCATATCAAGAAATCACATTTCTAAACAGGACAGATGGAAAGGTTTGATCACAATGTTGAGACGTTTTCAAATAAATGGAATCCATCCAGGTCAATGAAATTGACATCACTTTCTAGAGAGGATCTGCACTAGCATCTGCACTGCGAGTCACAGCAAGGTGTGTAAAATTAAAAGAAAAGAAGAAGGGGCCAAAGAAAGAGTGTTTATGGTGTGAAAGAGTGCGTTATTACACTCACTGCATTGTAATACTGTCGTCGATGACTGTTTACTAAAATGAAGGAATAGCAGAACAGCACAAGCCGCAATAGCTGGTCTTTGACCTTCTTTACATCACAGGAATTGATGTGATATGACATTTGCATATGATGATAATATGTTAAATCAAATAACTAAAGTGTAAAAAAACCTGTAGGTTTGGTACTTATTACTTTTAAGCTATGATAATATTTTTAAGATTTAAGTTAATTGTTTATTGTCTTTATATTTTTTAAGCATATATAAACATATTTATTTAAATTACCTAATAAAACTATTTATTTTTAATTCCAATATTATTTTGTAAGTTTATATTATAAATAAATTCTTACTAATGAAATGTATATTAACATTTCGATATACTTGACATTTTTTGGCAATATTATGGTCCTCTATATTTTTGACACAATATTTTAGTAGTTTACATTCAAAGTATGTAAGCTCAATATTTTTGTAGGTGGTATTTTTGACACAATATTCTGTTAAAGGCGATGTTGTTGTCAATATTCTATCATACAACTGCTGCTAAAGTGCTTTTGAGCTCTAACTGCCAGTGCCCACCTTTTAAGATAAGGTTCACTGTTGTGAAGTTGGCGTAAACCGCTCTCGATATGTATGCATAAACCCATGTACGCAGATGTGTGCACGTGTGTGCAAGCTGAGAGAGGAAAATTGTCTGATTCTGCCTTGCATCTGTGTACATGTAACACTGTGGTAAATGGGACCCAGAATAAATTGCCTATCCCCTGTAAAGGCCTTATAATCAAGTGGCAATCCAATAAAAGTTTCCTTTCTATTTGACAGAGGTGTAAAATCTGTGGTGTTTAAACTGTTTTTATACTTTGGACAAAGTATGCCTAAATCATAACTTTAGATTGGTAAGACGTAGGAAAGTCATTCATGTGGCTTTTCCTACAAATGTATTGGCCCTGAATACAGATTCAGAGTTATTTTTACTCCGTATGTGTTTGCCTATGTACTCGAAAACTGGATATATTTTACTATGCCCGTCTTAATTGAATTAATGCTATGAGTTACCCAGCCAGACTAAGTTAAATATTCTGCTGGCCAGCTGGTAGTTCAAAATTCCCCATCACTTTCAAGTTGGCGAACCAAAATTATTGTGTAGCCATGTTTCCTTTACTGACGGTGGAAGATATGCCACTGGACTTAAGAAACACCATCTCTCCAGTGCTCATGGGACTTCACAGGAGAGGAAATCGGACTGATTCGAGGAGTCAAGCCAGTCCGCATACAGATCAAGCCTAATGCAGACATTCCGAGAACACCTGAATATAACTTGACTCCGGAAACTGTGGCAGGGATTATACTTGTGATTGAGTCCATGATTGTACAGGACATATTGAAGGAGATCATTGGAAGCCTGTCCAATTCGCCCATCATGGGATTGCAGAAACTGAGCGGAAAGTATTGCATAGTTCAGGACCTTAGAAAGGTGAATAACATTGTGATTCCATGTTGTCCTGTGGTACCGAATCCATCTGTGATCCTATTCCAGATCCCTTATGAAGCTGTCTGGCTCACCATGATTGACCTCTGTCAGGCATGTTTCTCCATTCCATTGCACGAGGAAAGCCAATTTTTATTTGCTTTCCGTCTGGAAAATCGTGTCTTAACATGGTGTCATATCCCTCAAGGGTATACTGAAAGTCCATCCATCTTCAATCAGGTCTTGAAGAAGAACCTTGAGAGCTTGATTTAGCCCTGAAACTCAGTGCTAGTTCAGTACATTGATAACCTCCTCATTGCATCTGAAACACGGGAGACTTGTAGGGACGATACTATTGCCTTACTGAACCATGTGGCTGACAATGAGCATGAAGTGTCTCCAAGCAAACTTACATGAACATGAACCTGCCTACTACCGAGAAAGAGGTCAGGATGTTTTTGTGAATGGTTGGCTACTGCCCACAATAGATTCTGAATTTCTCCTTGATGGCAAAGCCCTTGCAGAGGCTGTCCCACAAGGATGTGAGTGATCTGGTACCTTGGCATAACGACTGCTTACTTGCCTTCTTGGAGCTGAGAGAGTGCCTTTGTTGCGCTCCAGCTTTAGGAATGCCTGATTACAACAAAGTGTTTTTGCTGTTCTGTCACGAAAGGGAGGGTTGTGCTCTTTCTGTACTAACCCAGACACATGGAGGTGCATTCAGCTTCCAATGTTAATAGACCAGTGGCCTATTTCTCAGCTACATTAGATCCTGTAGCGTCAGTGTTACTCGGAAGCCTCAAGTCCATTGCTGCAATAGGTGTCAGTATTGAATGATGTGAAAGCATTCTGATGGGTCATCCACTTACTGTATATGTACCACACTCAGTTGAGCTTCTGATGATGAAAAACAAAACCCAGCATTTGACTAACAACAGGCTGACAAGATATGAACAAGTGTTGCTCACTGCAGAGAATGTCACTTTGAAGCATTGTTCTGTGTTAAATCTTGCTACCTTGTTACCTGTTCCAAATGCTGATGGGGAAGATTGTGAAGACTATGACTGTGTGGATATTACGGAGCTTTGCACCAAGCCGAGACCTGACATTGTTGATGAACCATTGTCTGATCTTAATCAAGTCCTTTTTGTTGATGGTTCATGTCTAAGAGACAATGAAAGTAATCTGAGAGCAGCATTTGCTGTTTTACCATCTCTGGAGTTGTGGAAGATGCTTCTCTACGGGGAGTACACTTGACGCAAGTAGTCAAGATCATTGCTTTGATCCGTGCATGCCTTGTCTCTGAGCAGATCCGAGTCACCCTCTATACCGATAGCCAGTACGGTTTTGGTGTGGTTCATGACTTTGGACAGTTATGGTTGCAGAGAGGGTTCCTAACATCATCAGGCTCTCTCAATAGGAACGGGGAATATGTGAGACAATTGTTGGAAGCATTGCAGTTATCAAAGGAAGTGGCGGTCGTTAAATGTGCTGCCCATGGGAAGGGAGATGACTTTGTCACAACGGGAAACTGCTATGCGGATAAAATTGCTCGCTTTTGTGCTACACATGCATGCATTTTCAATGGAGACTATGTTGGTGAGAGTGCAGAGAAGACCGAACTCAGCATTATGCTAGCTATTGCAGACACATGGGATGAAGTTAGGCGTTTGCGAATGGAAACAACAGATAAGAAACAAGCGGGTTGGATCAGGGCAGGTTGTGAGAAAGGAGAAAGTGACATATGGGTTTCAACTGATGGTAGGGCAGTGTTGCCGGATTGTCTGCTGAATCCAATGGCAAGGCAGATTCACGGAGCAGCTCACATAGGAAGAGATGCAATGGTGGGATTGTTCAGGCAGACTTGGTTCAATCCGGTTTTGTGTGATTGCGGAAGCAGTGTGTCATCAGTGTGTTACGTGTCAACAGATGAATGCTGGGAAGAAGACAGTTGTTGCTTTGAGTCACAGTGGCAGATCAGGGGGTCCCTTCAATCGGATTCAATTGGACTTTGTTGAGATGCCTGTATGTAATGGATTGAAAACATCTTAGTTGTTGTGTGCATCTTTTCTCGGTGGGTGAAAGCTTATCCAACTAGAAGGTGTGACAGTTTCACAGTAGCAAAGTTGTTGTTAAAGGAGCTTATACCTCATTTTGGATTTCCAACTACATTGGAGTCGGATAGAGGAACGCACTTCCACAGCGAGATCATGAACCTGTTGTGTACCGCCTTGATTATAGATCAGAGACTGCATTCTTGTTACAGGCCAGAGGCATCAGGCATTGTGGAGCAAATTAATGGGACTTTAAAGGTGAGGCTGGCAAAAGTGTGTGCTTCAACATCATTGAAATGGGCCGATGCGTTGCCCTTGGTTCTAATGAGCTTCCGCAGTATTCCTGACAGGAGAACTGGGCTATCGCCGCACGAAATTCTAATGGGAAGAGCAATGCGCTTACCTGCAGTGCCTGCAACCACTTTAATAAACATCACAGGACTTGGTACCTTGGCAACTGCAAAGGGTTGACTGCTGTGGTTCGTTCTGTCTCATATCAGGTTGGAGCGACCACTGCACAGACATTGAAAGACCTTTGCCACGACCTGAGCCCCGGGGACTGGGTGTTCGTCTGAAAGCATGTAAGGAAGAACTGTCCTGACTCTCTGTGGCGTGGACCATATCAGGTGATATTGGTGATGAATACTGCTGTGAAGTGTGGAGGAGTGCCGAACTGGATCCACGCTTTCCATACCTGAAGATTCACAGGTCCCTCTCATGAAACAGCTCCTCTCCCAGAAGTAGTTCCAGCCGTGACTGAGGGGTCACAGGAGGGGGCAAGCCAAGTTGTGGGGTATCCTGAAGAGGCTGGATACCCATCAGGTCAAGCTGAGAGGGGTCGAGCTACACAAAACCCAGGAATAGACTCTAGGGAAGATGATAACGTTGCTAGTGGCTTAGAGTCTGACTTAGAAGACGAGACTGGTGTGAAAATTGGTTGTGTGCAGTCAAGGAAGAAGGAGGCCACAAACGGAACGTGGCCTCTGAGACAGAAAAGAAGGAGCTTGAGACTTGCATCTGAAAAAGAACTTTCACCAATAAGTGATTCATCTGAGTCTGATCTCAGTGACTCCGAGCAAGCCCCAGGAAGTGTAAGGAGATCCAGGAGAGCAAGAGTGCCAAGGCAGAGATACTCCTCTCCCGAGTGGACTTATCTAGCTAACAATACCATTGAGAGCGAGGTCTGAGACTTCGATACTGATTGTCGAGATTCTGCTGAGAGTTCCCGGAATCAAGGCAAATGCAGTGCTTTCCTTGACTTTGCCTTATCCACCAAGGTTGAATGGTTTACGGACTCTAATTCTGGAAGACATCAAATTCCTGAGCTTCGGAACTCAATCGACTCCTTAAGAGATTGCAGCATTCAGAGCAGAACTGTTACAGTGAGTCATTGAGGAGATTGGCTCTGATCTCATAAGGGATGTAAATTGAACTTTTGAACTGTAAATAAAAATTGCTTGAAGGATAACCTAGGCCCGAGTGGAAGAAGAATAAAAATAGGGACTTTACATTTAGAAGAAGAACGAGGGCTAGGGAAGTCTTCCTATCTGTGTAAATATTGTACTAAAGACTGTTATAAGAATTTTCTAAGATCCAAAAAGAAGTTGCTCAAAGACTTTGTTGCCAGTGCATAGGAAGTAGAGAAAAGAGAGTCTGTGTGTTGATCCTCTTACAGCTACAATGTGAGTCATTTTGAAAATGGAGTCTGGAAATTCAAATCATAGGTACAAATGTATTATAGGTACACCTATTGTAGGAGTAATTATAGTGATAGCTGTAGTCATTATTGAGTCCCCTTTAAATGCGCACAAAGTTGAGGAACAGGGAGTGGGGATACATGGGACAACCACATCTACTACTGCTGCCTCAGAAGAGGGGACAGTAGGATCTGATAAAGGCTTAATAGAGCAAACTAGCCGCTTTCTCCATGTAGATTTGTCTAAAGGTTGAATGCTTATGCGAGCTGTTTATGAATATGTGAATACTATGGATGTAATAGATTGTTACATGTGTATGCAATCATCTGCTTCAGTTGAGGAGGGTATCAAGTATCAGCACTTGCCCTTGACTTGTGGTTTGCTCCTTAACATGTTTTATGGAAAGAGTCATTACGAGTACTCTTTCTCAATTTATGACCTGGTACTCTCAGAAGTTTCAGTCTACAAACACCTGAACAAATATGATTATTGCAAGCAAGAAGAGAGAATGGGAAAGTGTTTTGTACCCACAGTAACACTAGAAACTGTTTATGCACATAGACATAATCTAACTTGAACATTAACACACATAGAGATGAGATTTGTAGATCAAGTAGAGGATACACATAGAGGCTTAACTGTTAAACTTAACAATAGGGAGGGAAACTTTGAATGGATCAAGGAGGAGTTAGCTCACACGGCTAAGGGAAGCTATGGTCCTCTCCCTGTAGATTGGGAAAAATGAGGCAAGCTTTGCATTCGACAGGAACAGGCCAGTTATGACACTATTTTTGTGGGACAGAGTGTGTGATCACATCTTACTAATTGGTGTTTCTTCAAATAAGTTCCTCCAAGAAGCAGTGCAAGTGGTGCCATGAGTATATTTTGTGTGTGGGAAGAATGCATATGTTCGGCTTCCAAACAATTGGTATAGTTCTTGTTACATAGCAATTGTATTTGAAAGATATATCATGTGGACGATTTGGAGAGTTTGGAAGGAAAAACAAACCATAGAGAGAAACGTGGATTGAGAGCTGGTGAGATTGTGGGAGACATATTTGGAGCGATGATACCTAGTTTAGGGGTGGTGCTGAATGATATCAAGATCAGAAGGCTGTCTACCATTGTAGATAAGTTGTCAGTTAACACAGCTCAGTCATTGTTGCTCGTAGATGGAGAGATGGTTTCGATAAGGACGATAGTGATGCAAAACCATCTTGCTTTAGATGCGTTATTGGCAAAGGAAGGCGGAGTATGTCGGATGCTGAAGGTCCAACATTGTTGCACTTACATTCCAGATAAAAGTAAAGATCTGAGAGGATATATAAGTAACATCACTGAGATCCATCTTGAGATACATGACTTGGCAACTGAGGGAGTTTGGGACAAGATTGGAAAGGGATTTGGAGCAGTCAGAGGTTGGTTCACTAATTTAGGAAATGGAATTCTTGGATAGATCTTGAAGCCAATAATAATTGTTGTGATCTGTGTTCTCATCTTGCTAGGTATGATAAGAGCGTACAAATGGCACAAGGCGAAGCAATTGGAAGATTCCTTTAGGGGAAGAGATAGAAGGGTGGAAAGACTGCAGGACAGTCATTATGAGAATCTTAAGCAGTTGGGAGAGTTCAGACAGAGGAGACTAGCTACGACATCTGTTTAGACTGGTCTACTCTACAGGGATTTAATGGTGGTTTGTGATGACTCAACGTCATCAGAGGGGGGGAACTGATGTAACAGGAATCACATTTTATTTGTAGGGGTGCATTATAATTAGGGCTCCCGGTTTTATGGTATTTATTTTTTTGCCATTTCCGTCTGTATTTATCCATATTTATTTTTTGGACATTTTTTCTGTATTTATCCACATTTATTTTTGCCACAAGCAAAAGACGACGCTACAGCTAGTATTTTTCCACATTTATTTAAATTGACAATGCACACATGCGCCCGTTGTCCTGGCGAAAAAGAATAAAATACTACCTGAAACCAAAATTAAAACACAACTTACTAGTTCCAAGATGTAATTGGCTTCTAATAGAATTTACTCCATAGTAGTTCTCGAGAGGTCCAAAGCGCACGTGTTGCCAGCTGGCTCGAGAAGGAACCACTTGTAACTGGTCGACTGGAATTTCGACTAGGGTGTGATGAGAGTATGAAACTGCATCTCGACCTTGGAAGACCAGTGATTCTACATACTGGCCTCTGCTGGGCTGAATTTCCCTTTAATCAGTTCTCATCATGCATGCAGCAACCAGTGACAAAACTGCTCGTGCGTCGTTAAGCCATCTAAACAGCTCCTGCTACAAATCTGCGGGCCAAGACTTTCCCGGCAAGATGCTGGTGAGGCTGTGAAGTGCCAGCCTTATGGCAGATAATTTGGGCTACATGTGCCGCTGGAAATTAATGAGAAATCGGAAAAAATGTGCCTTTGGAAGCATGCTGCAAAGGCATGTCACGGGGAAGCCTGGAAAATATTTCATTCTGGGGCAGGTTAGAGTACAGGCTGCGCGATGTTTTATACCCACAACTGAATAGCAGAACTCGTAATTCACTCGAAAGAGACTGACTACCAGCCAAGAGGCGCTGTGTGCTTTGTTTTTTACTCTGTGGTGCAGGTAATACTGGCTTCCTCAGCTCACTGTTTGTCTGCATAGAATTGGCCGGAGCCCAGACAGTGGGCAGCTGTGTTAAGGCAGGTGGGGTGAGACGTCAGCCCGAATCTAAGACCACAAAGCTCGCTACATTCTCATCCCTGAAGCACAAGAGTACAGAAGATGTGACAAGCATGAGAGGTTACTTCCAGCACTGTCTCCCACCCAAGATGCTGTGAACCCAAATGATCCCCAGGAATGGACCCCTGACAATAACAGCACATGCACCTGCATTATGTGGACTGCCGTCCATACCTGACTCAGACACACCGACACAGGTTGGGAGAGCAGCGGCGGGGGGCCGAGGTGCCTCAGACAGCTCTTCGACACTGCAGGCTCCCTTAATGATACTAGTAGATTGAGACCATGGGACACAAGGCACCCTATGTACTGTACAGGAGGCATTCAACACACAGTAATTAAAAAGAACGACAACAACCCCCACCTCCCTCCCACCCACATGAGGACGGAGGATACGATCCCCTGGTGCTGCCGGGGCATACGTGGTGGCAGGGGAAATTCACTTACCTTGCGAGTAGGAATGGCGGCGGGCTGGCGCAGAGCTAATGCGAGAGGCGGAGCCCTGGAGATGCCGAACTCAAGAGAAGGGCCGGGGCAGCAACAAAAGTGGATGGTGGCAACAGGAAGGCGTCTTCAAACCTGGTGGTCCGTAGTGCAGGGAAAGAGGAAATACAGTCAGGTGAGCCCCCAAAATAAAGGGCAAAAGTTATGAGGGCGAGGCCGGAGGTGTTGGCACGCCCACACACTGATGCTTGGATCCGACGAGGATTGGCTCAGGGGAACGGCCGTCACTGAAAGACCCTGAGCCAATAGGTCCACATGAGGGCGCTAAAAGACCCTGATTGGAAGGGATTTAAATGAATTTCCAGGGGCGTGGAAAGGAAACTGCACTGGAGCACGGCAGCGCGGCAAAATTTGCTAGTGTTTTGCCGTTTCTAAATATAAATACAGACAAAGGAAATATAGATTTCCGTCTGTATTTATATGTAAAAATCCGTAAAAACGGAAAACCGGGAGCCCTAATTATATTCACATGTGTAGAGGGCACCCACATATAATCCTTTTTTTGTATTAATGTGAAGTGTTAGAATTTCGAAATGTAATAACATGAAGTGTGATGTTTTAAGCCATTGCATAGTAACTTGGAGAATTAATGTAGAAAGTGAATGTAACTAGAATAATTATTAATGTGAAGAAACTCGTGTTGTGTAACTGATCATCATTCATATACTAAAATCGTTCATAATCGTGTCATTTTACAAGTAGGTAATGTATTAATTGAATGTGCCTTATTTCCTATGTAATTTCGTGAAGCTCACATGTCATTTTCATATGTTAGTTGAATTTTGTAGGTCTGAAGTGCATTTCCCTGGAAACTCTTGCTTTAGAATTAATAGTTTGAATTTCATGTGTGCTGTGGAATTTGTTCTTTCTCACGTTTTGTGTTGCAGGTGGAAGAAGCGCCCTTGTTAGCTAGAATAATGTCTTTGTTTTATTAGTCAGGCAAGGAAAGAAGGAGTTACATCATAAACTTGAGCCAATAGAAGAAAGCTGTTGTGTTTCACACTGGAGAAGGCCTGGGAATCAAGGTCAGCTTGTTGCAAACCAAGAACACCATTATGCCATGGAAAACTACCTTTGAGATCGTGTTCAGAGCAGATGGCGCGACCCGCAAAGACTCTTGGGAAAGATACCTGTCATAATGCAATGTTGATAGTAGGGAAAGTGCCCCACTTCTTATCTGCTTTCGGAGAGAGAGCATCTTAGAGCAAGCTCCGTCTCAGTAGCTTTATGCTAGATGACCCATTATTGTGGAGAGAATTCTTAGGGAGACTCCACAGACTAACACCTTTTAACTTTCCTATCTGAAGATGCTTAAGTAGAGATGCCATTTTAGAGTTAGCGTAGGGATAGATTAATGCTTTATATTTATCAAGCATCGATGCAGGGAAACTTGGAGTCATGCTTTCTGATCCTCTGTATTTTGCTTCTTGAATTAATTGTTTTGTTTATGCTGCATCGTTTAAACTGAATGCGCAGGTTTGGCTTTATGCTGATTCCGATGTATTTCTACACTCTTATCTTGAGGTGTCTTTCTGTTCAGTTATTTTTGGCTTTGTAATAAATTAACTAACCTTAAATTGTTGTCTGTGGTTACTATGTGTCAAGAGAATTTCCTATGAAATTGATTGGCAATAATAACGACTTTCTCCCCTCTGCGCTAAAAAGAACCATTGGATTGTGATTCTAGAATAGGTCCAGAACTTATGGGCCCAGCCGTTTCAGCCTTGAGTGGGCAAGGTGTTCTGTTCCTCTGACAACACGACAATCTGGGAAGTGCCAAAGAACTTAATTAACTTCAAATGGCCTCCCCAGGTATACTCCTCCTAACATCCTGAAAAACCTGGGACTTTAAACGTTTTTGGCTCCGAAGATATCCAGAGGACCAAGACAACCCTGCCAGGTCAATCCAACGAATGTGCATTGCCACTGGGCCAAAGATTCAGGTTGCTCCTGCTCAGTGCTCTTCAACAGCAGCAAATCCATTACAGTGGGACGTTGCAGAAAAGGTATAAGGCTCATGGAGCCCTGTTCAGCTACAGCTTACAGAGTAGACTTGCCCTGCTGGAAGATTCCGTGCTTCAAAAAAGTGACCAAGTCCCAAGATAGAAATCTTCACTGGACAAAGGCCCCAAAAGTATCCGGGCGGTGAGGGACCATCCTTGGGCGTAAATGTTATATTTTTTTCACTCTGAGCTGTTGTGTCAAAAGTCAACGGCTTTACCGGGACTTCATCTGACACCTATCCCGCCTCATGGAGACCCTCTGGGCCACAGCCTGCTGTCTAGACCTGCTGAGGATTTTTAACTTCCATTTCAGAGACTAAGTCAGAAGGTAAAATGTCCAATGGAGTTGAATCTGGTTTCTCTATTAGACCCCCACTCCATTGCAGTCAGCATTAAAAATCGCACATAGGTACTGATCAAGTACAACCAGATGACCACGGTTGGTGCTTAATGCTTTTTGGCACTATTTTCATTTAAAACTTATAAAATTATTACCTCCAGTTCCCTTATTGGATTTTTGTCATTTTGATATCACATTGTTCATTAAATTATTCTCTATCTTTATAAACTGGAATGGGATTTTTATCATGTTGCAATTTTGACTTTTGAACTGGTGTGGTTCTTCTAAATGCTTTACACATTTTCTTAAAGTGAAGCCTGTCTGCTGTGTGCCATAACTAACAGAAGGGGAGCTCAGGTTTAAATTACTGAAACCTTTACTGGATCTAAAAAGAATGTTGCCATTATTATTACTTGTGGTGGACTACCATCCACCCAAAGAATAATCCACTCTCTCACAATGCGGTACAATTTATGGCCTTAGTATATAGCTATTGCAATGTGCAATAGCTGTTAAAAATATACAGGTTTCTATAAATATGTCAACACCCGTGGAGAGCAGGAACCTCTGCGGATGGAAACCACTGATGCCTGCAGCCAGTTACTGTTTGTGGGGGTGCGGAGGGGGGGCAGATCCATCCGTCCCCTAGGAAGCAGTGCTGGGATGTACTTTATTTTCTCCCCCGTTGTCTCCTCCTTGGTCCAGAACCCTCACTTATATTAATTTGATTTGAAAGTAAAGGGGAGTAGGGTTGTCCAAATTTACTTTAAGTTGCACACCTACAGTTTGTATGAATACTAGGGACGGAAAAACTATAAATATCATGGTGAAAAGAAAGTTCAGGAGTGGAGGGGTTAATTGTGTCTGCCGTGGGACAACTTGAAATTTCAGAGACTGTTATGCTCTTGCATTGAAAGGCAGTAGCAAATTGTCATCCATAACCTATGTCTCTTTTGCCCTGAACTTTCTAGAAATGCAAAAAATGAAATAAACTATTGCGCCTCTGATGATGCGGCGACATGCACATGTTCTGGCAGTGTTCTCCGATCCAGGGCTTCTGGCAAAATATTGGTAAGATTGTCTCGGAGGTCTTGGGGCAAGAGATCAAGGTAAGCCTGATTTTGATTATTTTTGGGGTCTTGCCAGAGGAGAGTATCAGCTACAATCTGTCTAACTCACAGGTCTCCCTTCTATTTTTGTTGATTCTTCTTGCAAGGAGGGAAATGTGTTTAAAATGGATTTCCTCTCAAGCCCCAGTAATATTAGATTGGGTTGCCTCGGTGAGATGGATTCAAAGGTTGGATCTTGCTAGCACCTCAAGAAAAAGAATTAGAATGTGGAGGAGTTGGGACGACTGGGTTGATAACTTTGATACAATAATATCCTGAAATGTCACAACACATACAAAGTCCAATGATTATGATATAAGTGAGATGCGAGGAAGAGGTTTCATCTTGTGGAGGTGATGCGCCCTCCGCCCTCTGTACTTACCTCCTCTAGGATCTTGGCAGCTGGTTTTGTCGGATCCCCGGGGGTTCAAATAACCAGACGGCACCGTTATCTCCGTCCGGGGATCCAAGAATAAACCATTGGCTTGCTTAAAGACTTCTCACTTATTTTTTAAAAGAGGACAAAAAAAAAAAAAAATTAAACAAACTATGTGGTAAAGCGGGTCCATTATAAATGCTCCCCACCCCCAAGGCTAGGCTGTGCAAAAGAGTGAAACATCTTCTGAAACATCAAAAAATCTTTTCAGACAATGTATAGCAGAGCATATTACGTGTTTGCACAAACACACATTGACTTTCATAAGTTTCAGTAAGGTGCTTACTGATTTGAAGGCAGTTTCCAGATGGCACTGTGAAGGATTACTCTCCTGTAGCATGAATAAATGTAACCTTTGAACTCCAGCTCTGCATATTCAGACGGCATCTTTGCGGTTTTATTCCTGAACATTCATTCTTTGTCGCCTGATTTCACAGAGTGATGGAGGTCGACCTTGCAACCTCCCCCCTTCTGAAAGCCCGGTTTGCAGAAATCCTGGTCAAATTGCATATTTGCTCTTGTGCACTTCATTTTTGCAACAGATTTTACACTTACTAAACCATTGAGAACCTATGCTTCTTATGATACCATTTGTATCTACGGTAGCTCTGCTGTGCCTTAGAAACAACCTAGAATGTGATTAGGTAACAAAGCTAGATATAAGTACGACTGCACATTGGCAAAATGCTCTCAGCCAGTGCCAAATAACTCATTTTTAGTGAGTGAGTGATAAACCTTTAATACAGAATAGAGAGGAAGGATCATTAAAAGAAACATTTTCTTTCTTCTGCACCACTTCAATTTATGCAGCGTACAGACCTGTACCAAGATTGAGATACTACAAACCATATTTAAAAGTACTGTCCTGGGCTTGGCACACAGCAGGCTCTTCTCTAAATGTTTTAAATGATCTATACACTCTGACTTGCATTTTTTTAAACACTTTAATAGTTTTAATCATGTTTCAGGTGCCAACCCAGATATGCAGCATTATACATAATGTTGCTTTGTTCTACAGCTGACATCTACAGATTGCTTGCTATCTCAGAAAGCTTTTACCCACTATAAAACCTACATTGGTCCTGCCAACTTGGATGTTATGATATGGTGCTAACCTCACTGCATGTAACATGGTACTGATTGTGCACTGATTTTGCCGATTGTCTTTTTGTTTTGTTTTGTTTTAATTTGTTTCAATAAAAAGATTTTTTTTTAAATAAAGCCTACATACAAAATTTACCCTAACTTACTTCCAGTTATTTCTGCTAATTTATTTCTTCAAACTGACCCTCTACTTACCGTTCATTCTCTGCATGCCTTCTAAGCATGAGTATTATCTTCTATTATACTCATGTCTGTTGGCCTTAATCTTACTTATTATAATTCTGCAACTGCCTCACACCTCATTTCATATACTACAACCTCACCTTTTTTAAAACCTTATCCCTGTACCTAACAATACCTAACCTCCAGCAGCCTACTTATCTCACAATTTCAACAACCATTTGCCTGTATATCACAATGTCCCCACTAATGATCACACCCAACTGGTAATAATTGTAATCTATCACAAAGAAACTGGATGGATGCATGGAAGGTTTTTGAGAACATATGACTAATCCCAATAACCAACAACTTGTTTAAGGGTAGTAATTGCTATATAAGTGCAATTACAATTTACTTCAAATAAGCATCAGCCAACTGGAGTGTATATCCGGCACTGAAGCTATAGTCTGTGAGCTGAACACAGGCTGTTGGCGTGAAGGTAGAAAAATCATCTTTGTTACAGTTGTAAGAAATGGCCATGCACTTGGCCTTTCATTATTGACTGTCAAATACTTGCAACTCAAAGGCCAACCTACTAGACCTTGCTCAGACTGGTGAGTTCAAATCATAGGGCTCTCTTCTGCTCAATTTTAGATTTTTTTGGTCTAACCCCCACGCACAAACTTCTATGCGCCATTGGTCTTTGCTGGGTAGTGGGCTTGGCATGTTTCTGTGGCATGTATGGAGAAGAGAGAGAACCACTCTGGATCAGGTCTACAGCTGGCCTGATTAGCAGGTAACCACAGAAAGGCAAAAGCTCTGAGACTGGCCCATCCACTCCCGTACACACAGACATGCTATCCTTATCCATATTGCATTCTTGAGTAGTTGTGTTTATGATGGATTGGACACACTTACCAGGAACAGTCAGTAGGCCACCTGACCCTTCCATCTGAGGTCCAAGTTAAAAAAAACTGGTACCCCACCTATGAACAGCTGACATCAACCACCCATTATATCATAGGCTGAGTGAAAACAGTATTTTCCAATGTTAAACGTGGGCACACCTGGATTCATGTCCTTCTCCAGCAGAGTCAAGCATTCTGCACAGGAGAACATCATAATCATGTAGGTAACTTAGATGGGGACCTGTAATATTAGGTTCTTTGAATAGGAAAATGGGTGAGGGGGCAGAATTTATTAAATCAGGAGTGGAACAGCATTTTCATAATGTGTCAAGGACATCTGACATATCACCCTAGGAAGTAAGTCAAGATGTCAATGATCATGCAAGCAACTGCTATTTACAGAAGTCATCAGACCCTCTTTGAGGGACCACAGGCCAAGCTGAGGCTACTGTGCAACAACAGTGGTGGATGAAGTTGTCTGCCTCTGGTTTCCAGGGGCCCATCTTACTATGGCTGTACAAACTGGGCCAAGTACAACCCTTCCGCACTTGACACTCAGAGTAGTGAGGGTGAGCAGTCCAAGACTTCACAAGGAGGAAGTGTTGGGGCAGAGACTCACAACACAGTCAAACCACAGACACAATCATTTGCTGCCCTAACCTGGACATGGTTTAATAAAAACAGCGATAATTAAGTATCAAAACAAAATGAAATACTACACATTATAATGGGGGTCCAGCTACAGTATTCTACAGGGTTCTACAAATACCGTTATGGGGCTCTAGCCAAGTACAACAATTCTAATACCATATCCAGGGGTCTATTTCAGCTCCCTGGGTGCTCACAACAACTACAGTATTCTAACGGTAATAAAAGCTCACAGGCAAGAATCAACCTCAGTGTAAGCTCATTATTAACCTGCGAAAACAACTTCCATGTAAGGTAACCAGAAGGCCACTTTGTTCAGATCTTGAACAAAAGAAAGCTGCAAAAACACTAATCTCCCTAACATGCATTCTTATCTTTTCAAGTTCAAGATACAATGTCTCAGTCTGTGGTTTCATGTCTTGTGTGATCTGCTCACTGGGACACTGCTCAGCGCTTAGTAGTGCGATCTTTGCTGTCACACAGTCAGTCTCCTTGTCACTGGAGGCAGGAACACAAGCTTCTGCCTCGCCTCTCAGATCTTGCCACGGGGAATGAACAGCATGACAGGCCTTGGCAGCAATCATTCTTCTTTGGCAGTTGTCTTCTACAGCTTGTGTGGGGTCCTCCACTATGATAGTGTTGTTGGGCTTCACAGGCCAAATCGGTTCCTCTGGTCACACCCCAGTGATGCCGGATGGCATGCTCTTACTTGGTCATTGCTGATGCTTCAAACAGTTTGCCCTATGACAGATAACTTCTCAAAGCTTCGGTTGCCACCAGTAAACTCTGGGTATGTCGGCTATGCTGGGTGCTTCACAAGCTGGGGACACAGCTGTGCTTTGCATCCTAGACAGTCGCTTTTCTTGCAGGGCTGGCCACATTGCTAACCTTTATTGGCAGGCACTAGGCACACTCTTAGCTGTCCAGCAAGTTGCACAGACTTCAGGCTATGCCCAAGCACCTCTGGGAGGCTGACTGCTAGAAAGACACTAGCCACGGGTCATAGCAGTTTGTTCAGTATTCTGTGGAGCACTGTGCGGAGCACTTCCTTTATTGGTACCTTCCTTAGAACTCAAAGTGGGATGATTGAGGTCACACATTATACTCATTTTCGGGTAGAAGGATGTTGATCCATACTCTTAAGTCCAGGAACGGGTTTAGGGTGGATCCTTTTCAAATTCTATTTTCTGTCTGTAGTGCAGACACAGCCTTTATACAAGATGATGGCTCTAACAACAGGCAGTGTGATGCTGGTTCCAAGCTGCAGTGTCCAAAATATGTGCACAAAAAAAGTGTGAAGTTTCTGCAGCCAGCTGTCATCAACCTTCCTGAAGTAGCAATTATTAAACAACAAAAGTGCAGACCCTAGCTAGAAACTTCCTAACCCTTAACACCAGAATCTGTTTACTCACACCCCCCATTGTCCTACCATCCACCAAATAGCATTTCCCAGGACGAGCTAATCAGCAATCACCTGCTAAAAGGTCTTCATAGAATTTCTAGGGATAGCCCTGTCTTCATTATCCAACTTCAGCGTCTGGGGTCCCTCCTTTCAGCTCCAGATATATGGCAATACACTTCCTCTGTCTGGGGAATATTAACCCCATCCTCAATCTTGTGCCAGGTTAAACCAGAGGCAATCCAAAGTGGATCCTACTGGTCCCAGCAAGCATACTCTCATACAATATGAAGTCTTGCTATGATGCATACCTTTCACTTCACATGCACAAGGGATGTCAGTACAAAGGTCTAGGGGTTTATCATTTAAGCAGAACTTTACAGGCATGGCCATGGAGATATTGTTATGAACAATTAAAGGAAAAATCAGCAAATGGAAATCACTATAAATTCTTACACAGAAGCTATTGAACACCTACAAATCAATGGACACAGTGCTTAGATCAGATGCCAAATGAGAGCAGCATGGGCACTCAATAGCAGACTTCATACCTCTAGCCTAGAGGTGTCCTGGGGTGAAAGAGTACTAGGAGGCAGTGTTTGGGGAATTAGCAGAGATGGTTATGATCATCTTGACACCCTCCACCCAGATGGCACTGCTGGGATATACACAGAGGGTCCCGTAAAATTTAGAAAGCACAGACCTTTTGCCCTATTGTTAGCTGGAAGTCATTTTGTGCGACATTGGGGAACGGGGTCTCTACACAGGGTTGAACAATGGGGCAGGGATTTGGTGTACTGTAATAACCAAAGTGAGGTATACAATGCCTTGCTTTCTGGTCAATCGAGGCCCAGAAAAGTTTGGGACCCACTCTAGACATATCTCTTAAGGAATGCATCTCCAGATGATGATCCTTCCAATGCCGAATATGAAGGTCTTTGGAATCCTGCTAGCCCATAGATTGCTGGAGGAATGGTAGATAAGTAGATAAATGACAGACAGATAGAAAAACGTGTGGTACCGGCCTATACTATGCTGTCTCTGGCACATGACAGCAGGGTGAGACAGTGAGGAGAAGCTTAGTACCGTGAAACCAAGGAGAAAACTGACAACATAAGGTGAGAAGATATGTGCAGGGCCAAAAACAATAGCGAATATGCTGCAGAAGAAAGAAATTGTGAGCAACAGTGTGAGTCTCTCCTAGCTGCTTTCATCTTGGCATGCATGAGTACTACTGTTAATTGGAACAAAAAGTTAATAAATAAACAAAAAGACGACACGCATGGAGCCAGTAGGCACCAATTTCCTTCTGAACCAGGCAAAAGGTTTCTCTTGTGCTATTAATCCACAAAAATTGGTGTGGTGCCACTGGCAGTTCATGTAAACAACCCAAGACATGGACAGTAGTCTTATGCCAATAAAGAGGGCATGGTTGGTGCACCACTCCAGACCACAGAACAGGTTCTGACCTTGGAATCAACATGGACAAGCCTTGCTCTCAGTGTACACGCTATATTAGTGCATCAGCTGTGCCAACAGAATGTCAGAATGCCAGTTCCAAATGTAGTTAATCACTCACGACATGGGTAAATGCCCATTTACCATTTCAGGGAAATTTTAGTCCCAAAAGAAGAGATGTAAAAATATATAGACATTGTTATTCTTTTATTGAGGACATATTTCAGCAGAGACATGGATGCCATGGCTGTGGGGCTGTAAGTCCATTAAGCATTGTGCTACAATACACACAGTGCAGTGGAGGTCAGCCATAGTACATGAGCACTTGTTTTGTGTAGAAATTGCGACTGTAAAACTGTGCCAGCACAGGGAAGATTGAGTATATCCAGCATAACCCAAGCTTACATTCATCTATATAGACCTGAATTATTCAACACCCCAGCAAGAAGCCAACAGGGCACCTTCCTTCCTCCACATTAGACCAAAACTCAATACCCTTCCATTTAAACAATACCTTACGAAAAGAGGATCACTCAGCTGCTTAGGCGCAAGAAGAGCCCCCTGCCTGCAGCATGGCACTCAACCATCCCCAACCCTGCCTACAAGGCTACAAGGCAATCAGTCTAATAACATTATGTGTTCAACAGTAGTACAATAAAGTAGATTTGAAATTAGCATGTTCATAACTGCTGACAGCGTGACACAGATCAGCAAGCAAAAGGTCTCTGTATGGGCAGTGTATCAGCAATATTCCAACTGTTGGTGCAGACTCGCTTCGACGATCCTGGAACTAGTCTATCTCAGTATTCTCCAATCTTCCAGTGGTCCAGGTGACCGGCCGACTGGGAAATGATCTCAAATGCTAAAGAGGTTCACCGTGAGAATAATCTGTTCATCAAAATCGTTTTCACCTCTTTCTTGAAGGTGGCAGACGATGGGTTGGATCCTCCCTATCACAATTGTTCTCTCCTGGTTACTTCCTCACCCTGTCACACCCACCCTTTTCTTACTCTTTTATGCCACACTCCTTTTTCCATCTTTTCCCTCCATTGTTCAGCGCAGCGTGGATTTGTAGCTATGTTTGCACTATTCAATCCCTATAAATGCATCTACGAATACATACAATTCCTCCTGAATGGCACAACACCCAAATACTGACCTTGCCATCCATACACTAAAGCACTTAAATACTCCACTACATAACAAGTCTTATCTAGTATCTCAACTTTTTTTTTTTACAAAAAACGGTAGTCAATGTCTGCTACTACATACTCTAATATACAAGACATTTGGAGACAAGCAACTTTTAACAGTAAAGTGTAATATCAAAGTTCAAATGTAATGGAGCAAGAAGATCTTTAAATAAAAACGCAGTGTTCTGTTTTGTCTACATTTCTGCAGATTGCATGTAAGTACAATATCCATCTTAGTGTGCCTACGCCTGTGAACACATTCCTAAAATAACTCCAGCTGAAGAGATCCAAGGTAGTCAGCAAGTCTGGGGCAAAGCTAATTTCTCGCTCAGTGACTCATGGCCTAGTAAGAATCAAAGTGTTGCGACAAGCTGCAAACGCCGAGCTGCGTCTAGCATTAATCACATTCTCACCACGCTCTGAACCTGTGTTTTCTTGAGCTCGTGGTATTTTTAAAGCAATGTTCCCATCCCTGTTTGTGATCACAGAATCAAAGGTGCAAATGACATCGGATCTCCTTTCTTGTATCCATCATCCAGTCTTTTGGCATGTAATGTAAAAGTCACATTTATAGAAGTCCTTTTCTTAAATCTGCCTGGAATCTGCTTACGTGCGCTGTTTACTCAGTCAACAAATGTCTGCCATGCATCTCCGTTACGGGTTCGTTGAAAAACTCTGTGTTAGGCAAACGGTGCGACCATTAGTCAATAGCGCCGTCATTTATGTATCGATCAACACAATTAGTGAGTGGCGGCAGAGCACTGCCTGGAGAGTTTAAAACATGCAAGGTTGGAAAGGCGCGCAATAATTCTAAAAATAATGGGGCAGATTTACAAGAACTGACGCATCTCTGCATTTTAGCAGAGATATGTCAGTTCAATTGCGTCACGCAATAAAACCCTTGTGCCACCATGGATGCATCGCTTTTACAATGCGGCGCACCGTGGCGCAAGGATTGACAGATGCGTCACGCATCTGTTGGCGTACCGGTAACGCATTGCTGGAGTCGTGTCGCAAGCAAAACGCAACTCCAGCAATGCTCAGGAATGCCTATTCCTAATGTGCTGTGTCACTCCTTACGCCTGCTTCAAGCAGGCGTAAGGTTTTGACGCAGTGGCGTCGTAGAAGTGACTCAGTGAAATCTTGCAGATTTCACTGCGTCACTTTTACGAGGCTTTCTTGCGCTGGAACGCCCACCCTGAATACATTATACCTGACGCAGGTAATGTGACGCAGGACTTTACAACGTGGCGCATTTCCCTAGATGCGTCACGTTGTAAATGTGTCGCAACGTCGGGCATTGTTTACGATGCCGCTGCGTCACAAAAGTGACGCAGCGGCGGTGTAAAAGTGTCGCAAGGGGCTTGTAAATCTGCCCCAATGGCTGCAATGAAGAAACCGCAGGGCGTGTTTCAGAGCATGCAGCGGAATATGAAGAATGACAAAGAGGTGCTTACTCTGGGGCATTCCCGTGCCACCTATTTTTTTTTTAATAGTTATATACAGTGATCGAAGCGCATAAAGACAAATATGGGAACTTCGATCCTGGGTCCACTTAGGGCAGGGGAGTTTGGGGGGCGAGGTCAGAGAGGTAGGTAAAAAGACCAAATTATTCTGTAACTATTTTGTTGGCCTGCATGCAAAATAGAATGTGCACACCTTAAATGAAAAATAAATGTGACTTTATCTGTGGGAAAAGCATGTTTCTTGTAGGAAAGCTGTTGGTAATGCGATCAGATGTCTGTATGTGTAACCAGACGGCCACTGATTTGAATCCTAGTCCATGCACTGTGGAAATAGTGATAAGAGGTCCACGCCTGTGACAGAAATCACTAGTAAGTCATTAGTTTAAAAATGTATTACACACACTTTTTGTGATTTGGTGTAAATACTTTCAATGCTTTTGGAGATATTAAAAGAAAAACAAATTTGTATATCTAGGGACGAGGACGCTCCGCGAATCCTCTTGATCTGCTGCTGAGATCCGATTGGCTGCCAACACTTCAACCAGGAAGTGTTGGCAGTCATTTTGGGACTAGGACTCAACCGAATCCCAAACAAAATGGTAAAAAAAGAAGAGACGGGGCAAGGTAGGAATACCCCGACCCCCTAGTCCTGATGATGGGGCCCCCCAAAAACCTCATCTGCCCTAAAAAGCATTATTTTTTTACATTTTCACGTGAAAATTGCGACGGGTTTGCAAATACGAGCGAAAATAAAAACAAAAAACAACTACAGTCTGCCGTGCTTCTTTGTATTTCATTCCCGGGTGGGCCCGGTCCCAGGGGCACTGTGAATCAATATATTTAAGTTGGGAGGGGGCGCATGCAGCCCTCCTCATAAGGCTCTTTTGAGCACCAGGGACCACCACCTCCCCTGGGCTTTATGTAAATAATGGAAGGGGGCCACACGGACCCCCCTCTTTTTGCTTGTAAGAGCCCCAGAGACTACCACCTCCCTGAGGCATTAGTGGGAAATTGGAGGGGGGCTGTGCGGACTCCCTGTTGCTCAGAGGAGCCCTGGGGACCACCAACTCCCAGGGGCAACAAAATAAATAAAGGGTGAGGGGGGTCATGAGGCTCCCCTCCTGGGCATATACATCCCCGGGGATCACCACCTCCCCGGGGCCAGCCCATGCAAACTGAAAGAAGGGGGGCCATGCGGCCCTCCTGCAGGAGCCATTAATGACCCTGGGGACCGCCACCCCCCAGGGCTGGGTCCCTATCTCCTGAGGTGCCCACCCTAGGGAGATAGCAGTTTGCTTTTGCTTGGCGGGAGCTTTGACAGCTCCTGCCAAGCGGGAGCAAACAGTAACTCCGCTACCAGCGGGTGGGAGCAGGAAAACTGCTCCCGCCCGCTGGGAGTGGAGCTTTCATCTGTTTTCCTGCCTGCTGTTAAGCGGGCAGGAAAATAGATGAAAGAATTGCTCCCACATGCAGGAAGCAGTATGTTTTTTGCTGCTCCCTGCGTGCGGATCAAGTGGCCAGGCCCCAGGGGATGGGGCCCCCGGGGCCAAATTCAGTCCGGGTAGGGTGGCCACATGGCTTCCCTCCCCTTCTTTAAACCACAAAGGATCCTAACTTCTTGGGCTTGGGGAAGGCAAAGCAAGTATGTTTCAGCTTGTATTCCACATTGAAAAATGAACTGAAATCCTGAATGGAAGAAAAAGCATCATTGATCTCTTGGAGCGCAATCTGATCTGTAGTGACTGTGACAAGTGTTTTTTTTTCTTGTCTCCTGGTGAGAGCAGAGTCAATGGTTCTCCCTTTTAATTACCCTGAGTATCCAAATGCCTAAAATAATTTGCAAGCTCCACCCATTTGGCCCCGCCCCGTTGTAGTATGCAAAGGTCTTGCTGCCTTTGCCCACGTTGTAGGACAACTTTCCAAAAGGCCTGAGCGCGTTTCCAGCTGATTTTTGTGAAGCGTTCTTGATTCAGAGAAATATGAGAACCTCTCCACCAAACAAAGAAGCACTTACTTTGTATAGTTAAGAGGACGTACCTCTGTTTGGTGGAGATTTACCTCTTTGTAGTCTTGTTGTCTTCTCCATAGAATGATTCATGTGATCACAGATTTCAGGATAAAGACGCACAAGGAACAATCATATTGCCAAAATGCACACAAGGCCACTGAAGACGTTTCCTTATGGTCCATTACGCAGATATAGTGTAGAATATGCACTGGACATTTACCCAACGAGGTAGCACTTAGTAATTAACCAGTAGAAAGTACTCCAGTTGGGTGGATATTTTTTGCAAAACTGTGTACTCTTGTTGGATAAAGGGGCAGGTGAGGTTCCGTTGTAGCCCCGTCACTCACACAGCTACTGACAGACCCGCACAGACACTTAGACACCCACTCATACACCCAATCTGCCACTGTCACATCCACTCACAGACCCACAAAGCCACTTACACACACACATACAGTCACTCATATATATATATATATTCACATTTTCTTCCCGCAAAAGAACGTGGGCACTCAAGCCAAGGTATCCAATTTCAAATTCTTTATTGCAGCACGTCCGTCACTGTTGCATTTCGGCTGATCCCAGCCTTTCTCAAAGTGTAAAAACCCACAACCCAGTGAGAGTTTTAAATGACATCATCATAGATATAAAGAACATACTTACAAAAGCACTTTTTTTTTCTATTTCTCTCACTTTTTTCCTTTTCTATAGAAGAGAAATTCATCAAGCGTAAAATCATTAACATCATATGATGTTGAATTTCACATTACAGTACATTTGTTAGATTCTCTTTTTTTCTAATTTTATTTATATTTATAAAATCTTTATTCACTGTTCATGGTTCTGAATTCATGGGTGGATATATATAGTGATGTTACTGACCATGTCATGAGTGATGTGATATGTGAGGTCATAAGCAGTGCTGTGTGGGGGTGTAGGTTATAGTTAGCTCGGGTAACTATAACTGCTGAATTTTATGGCTTTGTATGAGTGAAATCTGAGCCTAATAATAACGTCCCTGTAACCTGAGTTTTTTTCAGTGAATTTCTATGTTTTTTTAAATTATATCTCCTAACTAACATCCCAGTAACCTTCATTTTTTCAGTGAATTTTGAAGTTTTTACAAATTTATTTTCCTACTGTAACCTATAACCTTTGAGAGTGGGTGTGTGACTGGCTGTATAGGTTATAGAGTGGGTGTGTGAGTGGCTGTATAAGACTGTTAGTGGGCGTGTGAGTGGTTGTATGGGTCGGTGACCTTGTGTGCGTTTTGTCAATGTGATTGTTCCTCATGCATCTTCTTTTAGAAATTTGTGATATCATGAGTTCTCGTTTGGAGAAGAGGACAAGACTACAACAAGCATTGGCATAGCCAATAGGTCTCGCCTTTGGGACCTTATAAGTATTTAGTTATGCAGTATTTAGTTATGCAGCACAATATCCTTGGTGCAACAACATCAACTGTTGCATGGCTAAACACTTATAAGGTCCCAAAGGCGAGACCTATTGGCTTTGCCAATGCTTTTTTTTTTCACTGCAGACGCCTTTTAAACAATACTTTAGTCTTGACTCAAAATGCAAGTCAGACCTGTTGGCTTTGCCAGTGTTTGGTGCTGAACTCACCCTATTGCACCTAGAGCACCAACCGCATACCAAGTGACCACTGCCTGCACCCATAACAAAAACAGATAAAGGACGCTTTACTTTGTTATCTTTCTTCGCTGGAGGTTTTGGGGTTTGATATGTCGCTGGGGCTAATGGAGCAGTAGACAGTCGGCCCGGGGCAGAGTCAGTCGAATGTCAGGCTTCGGTGGAGGCGGGTGTTGTGCCATGTTATGGTTTCCTTTATAGGCCTGTCAGCACTGCTCACAAGACATATTGTTGGGGGGCCTGAGCTCTCACTGGTGGTACATCGATCAAGCAGTGGTCTCGGACAGCGCAGGGGTGCCCCCCTCCCCAGAGCATGGGTTATCCATCTATGGCGCCCCGCTTTTCATGGACTGCGGACAAAGGCGGTGGGTTCATATTGAGAAGGCAGCAGCTGCCTGGGCCGCCTCAGTCACGAGCACAATGAGCCCGGCAAGGCAGAGGGGCTGAGGGGTCACAGCACCCCAAGGGAAGACCCTTCCCTGCAGGAGGGGGGGTCCAGCGAGAACACTGCATTGTGAGGGCGACACTACAGGTGCCAGGGGTCCCTCCCAACATCCACAAGCACACTGCAAATGCAAGAGGCGACATGACGTCATGGCGTATCCCGCGATATCCCCATCAGGGGAAGATATACACTGCACCCCAGTATCCAAGTAACGACGTCACAGTGTAAAGATACTGCACAATGGTTTTGACGGTGTCACCATATAACCGCACAGCAACCGCATAAATATACTGCACGTCACGATAGTATCACTATAGAACTATACTGTAACTGTATACATACACTGCATCAAATGTCTGTGTTAGTTTATAAATATACCGTAAACGCCTGTCACAGAAACAGCATCATCATTTACATAAACTGCACTATGGAATGAAATAGAAATCATCACCTATAAATATTATCTACCGCAGCATTTAAGCAACAACAGAACTGTATAAATACACTGCACCACAGTATCGACGCAACAGCATCCCATTATAAATATAACGGGCCTGCTTTGTCAAAGCAACAGCATCATCATATAAATGAACTGCACTATGGTATGAAGTAGGCCGCATCACCGTGGAAATATACTGCACCATAGTATCAAATTGACAGCATTACCGTATAAATATACTCGGCCATAGCATTAAATCACCAACAGAACGGTATAGAGATACTGCACCATACTGCCTAATCCACAGTGACACCTTATAAATACTGCATACTCGTGCCAAAGCAACAGCCTCAGCATATAAATAAACTGCACCATAGTATCAAATCAACAGCATTACTATATAAATATACGTTACCATGGGATTCAATCAACAATAGAGCTGTACTGAATCACTGCAAACCGACAGCAAGACCACAACATGAGTAAATACACTGCACAGTAGCATGCCACATCAACAAGACCACAATACTGTAAATACACTGCACTCTACCGTGCACACAAAGTGTGAATACGCTGCACTGCAGCATGCCAAATCGACAACAATGCGACACCCCGTAAAATATACAGCACTGCAGCAAAACTGACAGCCACACAACAACAGCATGTACTTTTTCCCAACAGTTGTGTGCCAAGTAGACAGCAACACTACAACACCTCGTAGATAGACTACAGTGTAGAATGACAAATCAACAGCAAATCATGTGAATGTACTGCACTATCGCTAGCCAAATCTGGAGCATTGCCATGTAAATATACAGCAGGATGGAGCACCATGGAGGAGGAGCATTGAGCTTCCAAACAAACAACGGAGGTAGGTGTTGGTGATACAATAGGGAGCAGACATATGACAAGGCATGGAGCTTCAGGTGGGAGGCTGTACAGTGCTTCTCTGCAGGACGAGGGCTCGGGTTTAAATCGTTAACACCTGTGGATCCCTCATAGGGTGCTTGCAACACAAACACGCTAATGTAACTGGGGGTCACATGAGGTGGTGGTATCGCGCACAGCCTTCTTAAAAGTGCTCAGAGGATACCACTGCCCCCACCCCTCACAGCACTGACAGGAGTAGACCGCCATCTGTTTACAATTAACGTGAGCGCGAGACACGGGCGTGATAATTGGAAACAGATGGCGCTGATGCTCGCTCCCGAGCTCCCTAGGCCATGGGAGAAAGAAGGCGGGACATGCACCCGCCTTTGGCCAACTGCGTGCTGTCTTTCTTAGAAAGACGCACGCAAAGGCCAATAGCGTAAGAGCCAGTTGGAAGCCTTACAAAAAGCCTCGCAGGGCAACGCATGCGCGCTGGCTCAGGCGAGACCTAAAAAGGTAAATCTCCACCAAACAAGGGTACTTACTCTTAATCGGTGCCTGCCTTTGCTAACATAGCACACTGGGTGAAATAAAATTTGGCTATCTTGTTCCTCCTCATCCTCTTATGCCAAGGTTTATGCCAGTGAATGAAAAAAAATATATATGTATATACATACAACCCTAACTTGCCACGATAGGTATGCGTGTTGAAAGTTGGGTGAAAATTAGATGTGATAAACAATGTACTTCAAAAATTAACTTTTTATTCCAAATTTTTTGCAAGTCGTACTTTTCAAATATTACATTTTTAAAAAACTACTGGCTTTGAAATAATAACCGCGTTCAACGAGAATGAAACCAAATGCATATGCAAAATATCAGTTTATGAACAGCAGGCTAGCATATACTTTAAAGTAGTTTTTATCTCAGTTTCTTTCATGTTTGTAAAAAAAGAAAACGCTCTGCGTAACAAGAAACATGATCAACCCCCAAAATGTTTGTTGGATTGCAATCGGAGTGGAATCGGACGTGAGTGGTCATGCCATTTCATGGTTTGCCAGGGTTTTTGATTACTAGTGTGAACGCACATATGAACAGCGTTTCAACCCCTGGAAGTGTGTACACGGTGTGAAGTGGCCTTTCATTTCAGAGACAATTGCCATTCAGAGGTCTGAGGCAGGCGTGCAACGCCCATTGGGCTCAAAGGGCTTCAGCCCCCCCCCGTCGTGTGTGGCAGCCCGGGCTGAGACAGCTTCCTCCCCGCCAGGTACCATGTTATCGGCCACGGAGGCAAATTGAATTTTGTCTCAGGTCAAGCCCCACGCCCCCTCCGGTCCGGGTTTCTCCATGCCTGTGGCATGCCAAGTGTTGGGGGGCCCTGGCTGGGTCCCGGGCTGGTTATTGCGGTTGGGGGCAGTGGGTGCCACGCGGCCCTCCCTCCGGGGCTCCGGGATGTCAGGAGCAGACAAGGGTGCCAGTGGCACGCCCCGCGTGGGGCACCGAGGTTCCCGGCGTTGGTGCAATAGGTTTCAGGGTCCCGGTCCGCGGGAGTAAGATGACCGTGTTAGCAGTGTGCGCCGCATTGCCCGCTGCTCAATATCCGGCGGTGCCGGTTTTCCGGGCTTGAGGTTGCGTGGGGGGGGTCTCGTTCTCCCCCTCCGCTCCTGGTAATACGGCAGAGCAGGTTCCTGTAAGGCTCCCTGTACTCCCAAGACCGCATTGCTTGTGTTCAACGCTACAGCCCAAGTGAAGACAGGATTCCATCTCCCAGAATGCATCAGGTTCAAGGGTGGATCATACGGTCTGGGGGGACGTCTGGTAACCCTGAGACTGGTACTGTGGAGAGAGTATGGCTGCCTCCTATCTTAAGCCTCAGTCAGTGGGGGGTGCCTCCCACCATGCTTGGTTATTGTAGTGTAGCGTGTATATAGTACGTACTACTATGGGAGGCGCTGTAGTGTTTCCCCACACGGATAGCATGCCGCACTGTCTTGCAGGGTGTGTGCTTGGAAGGGATATGTTTTGATTTCAGCCTAGGTGGGATTTGCTTCCATGCCATATATGACACCCACCGAGGTGCAGTCATCGATCATGGACTGCAGCTGCTGCTCTCTTGGACTTCCTGCACCGCTACCTGATTTCCGGTCCGGGTACTGCGGTCGGGAGTCTAGGGGCACGGTGTGAGGCGGGCAGTTAGTGATTCTATCCTTCCCAGGGCCTGGGTTTGTCCGCCCGCCCAGGCCCCAGGTTGGGCAATGTGGCAACAAAGGATTGCGCGGTCAGGTGCCGCCACGGGTCACGGTTTCTGTTGTGACCGGCGGCGGGCAGGGGGCACAAGTGCTTGGCTCGGCTGCATCTATACCTATTTCGCCAGCAGCACCCAGTGTTGCACACGAGAACTTGCACAGTTTTCTCAACAGTGGCATTTCCACCTACTGGGGCAGAAAAGTAATTATTTGGATTTTCAATTTCCCCCAGACCGGAAGCTCCGGTCCGAGTCCCACGGGTTGCAGGTTTACCCAATGATAGCTACGCGGACTCAGGACTGCCCGGTCTGGTTGCTTGTGTTTTCAACAGTTTTGCGGGCGCGCAGTGCACATCTCAGAGGTCTGCATTTTGCAGACCACCTGCACTGAGGGGACGCTGTGTTGTTGCCGTACACGGGAGAAGTTGCTGGGGGCACTGCGGGCCATTATTTCTTTTAAGTACTTCAGTGTGTCAGGGGAGCTCATATTGTGCACACCTGTTCCTTTGGGGCCTCCTTGTTGCCGGACACCCTTGTCCGGGCCGGATAGGGGGTGCAGCAAGTGACCACTAGGTGGCGCTGCAGCCAATTTCTACCATGCCCCCACCCCCTCCTGCTGAGGGGTTGCGGTTTGAATGGCCGTTAGGAGAGATGACGCGGAGCCGCGAATGGCAATCGCGACTCCTGAGTGTGGGATGTGCACCCTTTTTTGCCCCTTGTGGGCCCCCCCTTTCCTGCATTACGGTGGGTGCTCTGGGGGCATGGTTTTGGAGCTGCCATGCAGACAGTCTGATGCTGGGCCGAGCTGGGTGAATTGTGAGTGCTGGGGGGCTGGGGCATGACTAGGGTTGGTTGGCAGCTTGGGGTTGCCTTTCTGTGCCCGGGTACCAAGTACAACCGCCAGGGAGCGCTTCCCGTTTTAGTCCAGCAAGTTGCGGCTGGGGCAGCAGTCGGGGGACGCCCCGGGACGGGCGCAGTCCCGCGCTGGCAGGACTCTTGTCCCCTGGCCTCGGGTGAAGGCCACCATGTTCGTTTCAGGCTGGCTGGTGCGGTGGCAGCTGGAGCCACGTTGGAGCTGGGGACCCGGGTTCGGGTCTCGGCGTCGGCTCTCCACCGTGAGTCAGGGTAGGTTAATTAGTTTTCTTGTACATCGTGCCCGGGTGTGCAAGTCGCCGGTGCTCGTGGGTGCTCCTGCCCCTTTTACGTATCTCGTATTACGTGGGCAGTTATTTGGGGCAGAGTTCCCTGCTGTATTCAGCGCGTGAATCGTATGCGAGTTTTGAGGTCTCACATTTTAATTTCTCGTAATCACAGCCAGTCATGTTGTCCTGGTTGAGACCAGCGGATGTAATGATCTGCTGGGCCGGCTCTCTCACAGCAGTTTTAGAGACTAAGTTGGACAGATGCCTCTGCAGTGTGCAGCGTGTGAGCCTTAGCTCGGTAGAGGGCAGGCTTGCAGTGGCACAGAAGTTCTCCACTGCCACTAGTCAGTGCTGTTGGTCTAGTTAGAGGTGACCACAACAGCAGGCAATGATTAATTCATTAGACATTAAAATTACTGTGGCCAGCTGCCTAAGCCATTCCTTTAGCCTCGGGGGGCCTAGACCAGACTGAATCGCCACACTGGCTCAAGGGTCATGGTGTAGGTGATGTTACGGGGTTTGGTTGCACAGCGGGAGCTTTGGGCAGGGCCATGGAATAGATGGACAGAGGACAGAAGTGCCTGAAACTACAACCTCGGTCGCCTGTCCCTTAATTGGAATGCATTGTGATGTACAAGGATGACTATCACATTCATTCACCTTCAGATCATTTTGTTGATATACAATTGGGAATTGAATAATGCAGAGGGAGGGACACAAACAGATATTTCACCCTGCCATAAATAGTCACAGTGATGTACAAGTTCATATTCGACCCAGGCTTTATTTTACAACCTTTTGTTTTATACCACACTGTGAAAAAGTTGCCCATGAACATTAATAAAGTGCTGCAATGACCTACTACTGCCATATTCAGCAGCTACTTTACCTGTGCTATATGGGACCGGGTGGTTTCTGGTGCGTGGCTAGGAACAACACAAACAGCCTGGGATTTGTATTCATGCGGTCCCTACATAACCCCAGCTTAGTTTGCTCCATCGTGCGGACAACATTAAGAATTCTTTAGAATGATTACACCAAACAGGCCAATATGTGATGGATGGTTGGTCAACTTGTGGGGTTGTCCAAAATCCGGAGATTCCCACTCAGGTGGATGTCCGTACAAATGTGTGTAGTGAAGTAAACACGAAGTGGAGATCCATAATTCAGAGGAATGTAAAGGTATAAAATGCATCCCTGGTCTCCTGCCCCTGAAATGGATTAACATTGTGAGGTACATTGATAACTATGTCATGCTTTTATCTACAGATCAGTATAAGTGTTTTCAATTACGTGGGCAAGGTGTGAGAAGATATTAGTTAATTTGCAGGGATATATTGTGCTGGTCCCACGCAACATATATGTGAATGATATGTCCATGATAATGGAGCAGGTCACCTATTGTTTACTTTAGGAAACTGGGATCTTATGCCCAAGTTTTGTCTTTCTTTGCCGTCGGTCACCAGCCCAAGGGTGGAAAATACAATTTTACACTTCCCCCGGGATGTTTGCCAGGTGGCCCTTCAGGGTGAGGGTTTCCATATTCCGTTTAGATGACGGTAAATTGTTGGAGGGGTCCCCAGGCCCGGGGGTACTACACCACACCCCTATCACAAACTGATGGAAGTCAACCATTCCTTTGGGATTCCGCACTTAATTTGTTACTCTTTCAAAATGTTGGAACAAGTTACTCCCGATATGCCAGGCAACGAAGCCATAATGGGGGCTTAGTGGTCTTAGGCAATTAACCAGAATCGTCGAAGCCAGTAGTACTAGCTTACAGGTATAGGTATTTTGTGGATACATCTGGACAATATTCTCACCACGAAGTCACTAGCTATGGCTTTTCCCTGAAGCAACTTACAACCATTACAAGGTCAACAGCCCTGGCTTGCTGTGGAAGTAATGTTTAGGGTTGATTACAATATAGGGATACATATTCAGAAGGGACAGAACCATGCGGGCCATAATCGTCAGGCCACATGGTGGCATGACAAACTACTTTTATAAGGGCACTGCTGAATATACCATGGCACCTGGTGGCAGTGAAACGGGGGATGACTTGTACAACAGACAAGTTGGCTGGCTCGAATCATCTTGTTTCACTTAGAAGGGATGATTTGCTTAAGTCATAGTTGCCCCTGACAATTATGGTTCAGCTTATAATTGGTTATTTTAACAGAGTTGGGGGCAGGTTAGCTACCTCGCCTTGTCTCTGCGGGATGGAGGTGTCTTTTGGGGTCGTTATGACCAGGTAGAGCATTATCGCTTTGTAGAGCTGGGCATAAAAGAATGCCAGGCAAGAATACAGGGGACTATAGGGCAAGGTTTGCCTGTCCCGAGCATAATTTATGCAGGCGTGAGCAACGTTAATGGCTGACAGTTCAACTGTGCATCATTCTCCCTCAAGAGAGCAGGCATTCCTTGAAGCCCTCATCCATTGAAGGCGTATATTTAATTTTATGACACTTCTTGATCTGATAAAGTATCACAGATAGGGGGCATAGTAGTCTCACAGCGGTTGTGGCTTCACACACAAATCATAGCAGGGCACCAAGTGGAAGATGCAGGATAGACATACAGTCACACAAACCAGAGGGACTCCATTCATTTGTTCGACACAATTCAACAACAGAATTGCCGGCGCAAATGTCTGGCCGATGCAGCAGAGCAGGTGCACTCTGTAGACAAGGGCATGCTACCAGTTGCTCATATGAGACAAAAAACACCCGCCCTATAGCCAGGGCAGCCAGGCATTTTGTGGAAGTTGCCATCTAAATAGTGGGTTGCGGTGCAATAAGCTGGGGGGAACATGGGGTCAGAGCACAATTTGGATACAACGATTGAAGAACATTTGGCGTTCCCACTGCTCAAGAAAGGGCAGGTATTCGTACATGTTGTTCCCCCTCTTATACGTCAGGTACACGAGGACACCCTGCTTAATGTCACATATCCCAGGGCAGGATAGTCACCAAGAGGATTCCCGCATTAAGTCAGCAGCTGCGCACATGGCCAGCAGCACGCAGCATGGGAAGCCTGGGGGCGAATACCACAGGTTAAACTGTAAAGGCGAAATTACTGTACGAAAGGAGGGATGCATGGCAAGTACAGTAAGACCCCCTTGTTTAATGTCACATACTCCATGGCGGGGTAGTAACCAACCGGCACTGGGAACTGTAGATTCTAATAGTATCATTGGTAAGATGCACACGACTACCTGGTCACGTGGGGTAGGTATGTCCCACCCTGAATTTTAAGGTGACTAGAAGGCAAGCTGAATGTGGTTTTGAGGGCAATTATTCCAGGGATAACAGAGTTAACTGGGTCCCTAGCTGGATTGAGCTCCAAGGGTCACGTGATCGAGCTTTAGTTAAGCAAACCTGGCAGACGGAGGAAGTTGTCAATCCAAACAGGGTACGGTGACTGTATTGGGGTGCGCAATACGAGCATTCCTGGTCACCATGGTTTAACAATCAAAAAGGTCAGGTGCAAATGTCTGGTCAGCTGCAGCGGGCTATGTGCCTGCTCTAGGGGCAGGTTTCGGGTTGCTTAAGTTAAGCACAATAGTCTTTGCTCTGATAGCCTCAGTAGATAGGCTGGTTGTGTAAGCGGTCTTCTAACAAGTGTACTGCTGTCCCATAATATAGCTATGCTAAGAGTAGAGCTCCCTCCTGGGAGGCCATCAAAGTCCGACAGATAAGGTGCGGAAGCTGCACCTCCCGGAGAAGGATAAATAGCTCCATGCGGTTTCCCAGACGCAGTTTGCCGGGATGGGGTTCCCCGGAATGCAATGGAGCCGCCCCGAACAGATCAGGGCAGAGACTGGCGGGAGGGGAAGGTTTCCCTAACAGCGTGGTGAACCACTTAGGGGGCCCCGACCTCACTGCCATGGGTAAGGGGGCATTGTTGCAAGCAATGAAGGCTGACCTAGGTCCTGGGATTACCAGGTATGTGTGTATCTGTGATCGAGCTTTAATTAAGCAAGCCTGGTAGGTGGCGTAAGTTGTCACTCCAAATGGTTGCTGTGACTGCAATAGTGTGCGCAATGCGAACAGCACAGTTCGCATGGTTTAGTATCACAAAGGTCTGGCACATGTCGGGTCAACGTCAACAAAGTAGAGGCACTCGGCTCCCAGGACAGGTAACGGGTTGCTTCAAGTTATACATGAAATGCCCCGCCCGCATAGGCATAATATTAGGCTGGGTGGAAGCGGTCCTCTAAGCAAGTGTGCTGCTGTTCCATAAATGCGGGAAACGAGTGTTGGGAAACACGAAATGCACATGTAAGTAGGAATGCCGGCCTTGGTGGGGGGCCCTGGCTGCGACGGTCGCCACACCAAGGGCTGTGGCGGAGTTACAGGGCGATCCAGAGGCGGAAAGGTACTCAGGGGTACCCTCTTCAGGAGCACAAAGGGTGCTGAGGCCTAATATCCCCAGGAAGTCTTCGCGGTGGACCCTGAGGTGCGACGGCGCCCCGTCTGTCCTACGGGCGGTTGGAAACCTGTACAACCGGGGGTCGCTTGAACGCTCCGCCTCTCGTAGGGGGGGGCATGAGTAATGGGGTGGACCGACGGTTCACCGGAGGTGGGAGGGGCTATCACCTCACCACAACCGCTAAGCACCGATTGGCTAAGGCCACGATGCAAGTTGACCCATCAGGTGGCAGGCCGCGAGGGGCGGCTTGCCTTTGGATCGCCTGTAAGATAACCCACCATGTTGGCATAGTTGGTATGCTAATAAACCTGCAGCAATTTTCTCCACGAAAAAAGGTGTTGTGTCTGTTATTTATTCTGTGTGATGCTGCATGAGGGGTGGTGAGTGTTGCCGATATTGGCACTATGTGGGCTGCCTGACGTCCATGAAGGGGACCCTCCTAAGAGGGCGGCCCCTTTAGTGCCACAGGATGGCACACGGGACAGCCCAGCGTCACGAGACCCCTTTGGGGTCCCGCTCGTCATTTCCGGCCCAGGTGGGGGAAGGGGAGAGGTAAGTCCAATCAGTGGCAGGCACCTGTTTTGGGATGTTGAGAATGCTGAAGAATTTTCTCCCCCTACTTCCAGTCTCCCACCGGAAAACAGTTGTCCAGGCCCTCGTGATGTCGAGACTGGACTACGTAAATTGTTTGTACTTGGACTTCCAGAGTACCTACTCGGCCGACTACAGATTATTCAGAATATGGCGGCCAGGGCCATCTTTTTGACCAGACCCAGGACGCATACGTCTCATCTCCTGTCTGCACTTCATTGGCTTCCGGTGCGAAAAAGAATTCACTTTAAAGCTCTAGTCCTGGTTTTCAAAGCTTTCCATAAGATTGGTGCCCCCTATCTAAGAGAAAGATTTCAGCCTTACATTCCTCCACGTACTTTGAGGTCCTCTACCCAGCGTCTGATCTCGACTCCGAAGGTCATGCTCTCCCGGGTAGGGGGAAGATCTTTTCAAGAAGTAGCATCTCGTCTTTGGAACAGCCTTCCTCCCCCACTGCGACAGATCCCGGACCTCTTAACTTTTAGGCGGAATCTGAAGCTCTAGGCCTTCCCGTTTCTGTGGCTTGGGTGGATCTCTGTTGGTTGTTATGGTGGTCTTTTATCTCAGCCCGGGACACTCTTGGGAGTAGCCGCGCGCTTTATAAATTCCTGATAACATAACATAACATAACATAAGTTCCTCCCCCGCCCACCTAGCGGCCTCTTTCTCCTCACCCCTGACGCGGTTCCCTCCCTACCGCTTACCCGGCGTAATCAGGGTTGGGGGGGAAGGAATTTCTAATCTTTTATTTTGTGTTGCAGGCGGAGTTACAGGGCGATCCAGAGGCGGAAAGGTACTCGGGGGTACCCTCTTCAGGAGCACAAAGGGTGGTGAGGCCTAATATCCCCAGGAAGTCTTCGCGGTGGACCCTGAGGTGCGACGGCACCCAGTCTGTCCTACGGACGGTTGGAAACCTGTACAACCGGGGGTCGCTTGAACGCTCTGCCCCTCGTAGGGGTGGACCGACGGTTCACCGGAGGTGGGAGGGGCTATCCCCTCACCACAACCGCTAAGCACCGATTGGCTAAGGCCACGATGCAAGTTGGCCCATCAGGTGGTAGGCCGCGAGGGGCGGCTTGCCTTTGGATCGCCTGTAAGATAACCCACCATGTTGGCATAGTTGGTATGCTAATAAACCTGCAGCAATTTTCTCCACGAAAAAAGGTGTTGTGTCTGTTATTTATTCTGTATGATGCTGCATGAGGGGTGGTGAGTGTTGCCGATATTGGCACTAAGCCGCACTCGAATACTTCACAGGTCTTTAAAAGACCATTTGCTTGTAAATGAGGCTCTGTTGTTTTTCACCCCTTTTTAGAGCCTCTGCATCCCCACTCTGCCTATTGCTGGAAGAATTAGCCCCCCTGAATTATATTCTTAGCCATCCCCTCCCACCCCCCGAAATTTGGTTCTAGTTGCGCCTCTGGTCTGAGGTGGCTCCTTGCTTTGCCAGCTGATACCCTCTTCCATCACCAGGGGAAAGCTGTGCCCTGGGATGACCTGGGTGTAATGCTGCAACCGTTCAAGGAGTGTGGGCTGTAATGGGAAACGTGCTTGCAAAAGAGGACTAGACCGCACCGACTGTAGTCAAAATAATAAGACACAATTTTTTATAAAATCTAACTCTTTGGTATGGATATACACTTTATGAGAGAGGGAGATTCTCACTGAAAATGCTGTGAAAAAGATCAACAAAACCGGAGGTAAGCGAAGCTGTTTTGTGCGCTTAAGGATACTGAAAAAGAAACTGGAAGCGTTCAGAAACAGGCTCTGGTGTCCTGGGGTTGCGTCTCACGTACATGCCCCCGTGCATGTGTACCGTTCAGGGTGTCACCGGCATCCAGAGGAAAGAAAACAACAAAACCCAACCGCACTCCTAGCAGGCAACAGAACCACACCGTGGAACGGAACGTCTGAAAGGGAAAAGAAAAAACACCAATAAAACAGTTCTCACGAATAGAAGTAGGAAAAATAGTGTTATATGAGCGTCTTTTGGAATGTATCCAAAAAAAAAACTGCCTGCAGGTATTATTGTCTTACAAAGTGAATAGTTGTCAGTTAAATATGACTCCAGTTTCTCGAGTGTGGACATCTGTTAAAGACGTTTGAGAAAAGTAATGTTTTATGTATTGAAATATTTTTTAAATTACATTTTGAGACTCTCTATTCCCAGCGACTGTCTTTCATTCCGATTTGCCTCTCACTCCTGTTTGCTGTCTCTTTATCTGGGTCTCACTCTTACTACATCAGACGCTGCCTCATTCCCCCAGACTGCCTCAGTGCGCTGTCTCGGTTACTCTGTGTCTCTCTTATCCCCCCTCCCTGTGTCACTGTGTCTCTCTCCCTCCCTCTCTCTTTTCTTCCAGTGTCTCAATGTTTAATTTCTCTCATTGTCTCTCCCTCTCTCTTAATTTCTTTCTTTCGCCCGCCTCTCTCTTTTTACCCGATCTGTCTCAATCTGATTTCCTCTCCTAGCCACTCTGACACTTTCATTTTTGGTGTCTCTTTCCATCTCACGCCACTCTTCTCAACTGCTCTACTGTGTACCGTTCTCTGCGAATATCATGCCCCCTTCTCCTTCCATGTTTCACGCTACCCTTCCCTTCAGCTTGTCTGTGCACTGTGTCTCTCCCTGGCAGTCTCTCTCCTGCCCATGTCTCCCTCCTTGCCTCGGATCTGTGACTGTAGTATGCCTGATTCCAACTGTCTCCTCCCTCTATTCCATGGGTACTCACAAACTTTCTCTCGGGGGCCAAATTTACAGTGTGGTTTGTGGCCGAGGGCCGCACCGGTGGGGGCGGGGTCAGTGGGGGAGGGGGGCGGGGCTAGAGCAAGAAAAAAACCTTTGACCATGAGGTTGAACATAGGCCCCTGCAGCGGACGCCTTCGTCCACTGAGCCACCAGACCCGGCATACACACATCTCTCTCTCTCTCTCTCTCTCTCGATCGATCTATCTCTCTCTCTCTCTCTCTCTCGCTCTGTCTCCCTCCCTCTCCCTCCCTCCCTCTCTCTATCTCTCCCTCCCTCTATCTCTCTCCATCTCCCTCCCTCTCTCCATCTCCCTCCCTCTCTCTCTCTCCCTCTCTCTCTCTCCCTCTCTCTCTCTCCCTCTCTCTTTCTCCCTCTGTTTCACTCACTCGGTTTGTCTCCCTCTCTCTCTCTGTCTCCCTCCCTCTCTCTGTCTCCCTCTCTCTCTCTCTGTCTCCCTCTCTCTCTCTCTGTCTCCCTCCCTCTCTCTCTCTGTCTCCCTCCCTCTCTCTCTCTGTCTCCCTCCCCTCTCTCTCCCTCCCTCTGTCTCCCTCCCTCTGTCTCCCTCCCTCTGTCTGTCTCCTCTGTCTGTTTCCCTCCCTCTGTCTCCCTCTATCTGTCTCCCTCCCTCTGTCTGTCGCCCTCCTCCCTCTGTCTGTCTCCCTCTGTCTGTCGCCCTCCTCCCTCCCTCTGTCTCTCTCTCTCTCTGTCTCCCTCTCTCTCTGTCTCCCTCTCTCTGTCTCCCTCCCTCTGTCTCCCTCCCTCTGTCTCCCTCTCTCTGTCTCCCTCTCTCTGTCTCACTCCCTCTGTCTCCCTCCCTCCCTCCGTCTCCCTCTCCCTCCCTCTGTCTCCCCCTGACTCCCTCCCTCTGTCTCCCCCTGACTCCCTCCCTCTGTCTCCCCCTGACTCCCTCCCTCTGTCTCCCTCCCTCTCTCCCTCTGTCTGTCTCCCTCTGTCTGTCTCCCTCTGTCTGTCTCCCTCTGTCTGTCTCCCTCTGTCTGTTTCCCTCTGTCTGTTTCCCTCTGTCTGTCTCCCTCTGTCTGTCGCCCTCTGTCTGTTGCCCTCTGTCTCCCTCTATCTGTTTCCCTCTCTGTTTCCCTCTCTGTCTCCCTCCCTCTCTCCCTCTGTCTCCCTCTCTCCCTCTGTCTCCCTCTCTCTCCCTCTGTCTCCCTCTGTCTGTCTCCCTCTCTCTCCCTCTGTCTGTCTCCCTCTCTCTGTCGCCCTCTCTCTGTCTCCCTCTCTCTGTCTCCCTCCCTCTGTCTCCCTCCCTCTGTCTCCCTCCCTCTGTCTGTCTCCCTCCCTCTGTCTCCCTCTCTCTGTCTCCCTCTGCCTCCCTCAGTCTCCCTCCCTCCCTCAGTCTCCCTCTGCCTCCCTGTCTCCCTCCCTCTGTCTCCCTCCCTCTCCCTCTGTCTGTTGCCCTCTGTCTCCCTCTCTCTCCCTCTGTTTCCCTCTCTGTCTCCCTCCCTCTGTCTCCCTCTCTCTCTCCCTCCCTCTGTCTCCCTCTCTCTGTCACCCTCTGTTTCCCCCTCTCTGTCTCCCTCCCTCTGTCTGTCTCCCTCTCTCTGTCACCCTCTGTCACCTCACCCCGAGTGTGTGTCAGCCCGGGCTGAGACAGCTTCCCGGGCACACACACAGCCGCACCCGAGTACTTCACAGGTCTTTAAAAGACCATTCACTTGTTAATGAGGCTTTGTTGTATTTCACCTCTTCTTAGCGCCCCTGCATCTCCACTCAGAGTGGAGATGCAGGGGCGCTAAGAAGAGGTGAAATACAACAAAGGCTCATTAACAAGTAAATGGTCTTTTAAAGAATCGCCCGGCCCCCATAGAGCGCTGCTGCAACCAGCGGTGGTGGCTGACACTTAAAAAAAAAAAAAAAACACAGGTAGGATATCTGCAAGGTCGGCGGGCCGCCAAGGAAGGCTTGCCGGGCCGCTGGCGGCCCGCGGGCCGTACGATGAGTACCCGTGCTCTATTCAAAGCCTCATGCTCATTCCTCTGCTCTCCCCTGTCACTGCCACCATTCTGTCTGTGCCTGTCTATTTCTCTGTCTTACTCTCGCTGCACTCAAGTTAATTCCTTGACTGACTGTCTCTTCCCTGCTCCTATCTCTATTCAGCGGTCTCTTTCTCTGTCCAATTTCCTCTCTCATTTCTCTCTCGCTCTGTCTTGCAGCTGCTCGGTCACTCCCTCTGTTTCCCCTGTCACTGCCTCATTCCCGGTTTTTTCTGTGTCTCTTAGGTCTCTTCCAACTCCCTCCTCCTCCTCTATTATCTCTCGCTCTCTTTGCTGCTTGTCTCTCTCCCCCATCTGCTCCGGCTGTTTTCTTATCTCTTATCCCTGTCGTTTCCTTAGTGCCCGTCTCTTCTCTCTTTTCTAAAGCGCTCTCTCTCGCCTCTGTCTGACTTCTCTCTCTCTTCTGCTCCAGCTCGTTTCTCTGTTCTCCTGCCCCTGTCGCACAACTTGTCTCTTCTCTCCTGTCCAGAGCCCTCCCTCCTACCTCTGTCGCCATTAGCACTCTGGATGAAATCATACCATGTGGAAGTGAGGGTCACATTCCTTCCAGCGCTTCTCCAAGAGCAAAGCGCGCACAATTAAAGATTTAAATTCCCATCCTTGCTTACTCTAGTGTGCGCCTCGACACCTCCACACTCAGACATAAATCTATTTCACTCGTGCACATAAAGGTGATTGTTGTAGACGGGGCCAGGAAGGGCCTTCCGCATTATTCACTTCATTTACTTCGTCACAATATTTAGCACCACATCATTAAATTCTTTCTGAATGTTTTTTCTCCCCCCAGCCCTTGCCAAGTGCACCAGATAATGTGAGAGGGAGTCGGTGCGGTACAAGAGGCGGCAATAACAGCTCTTTCGCACAAGAGATATGTCCCACTGTCCCTTGTCTGCTGCTCAAAAAGGGTAAACACAAAGCGCACATGTTCATTTTTAAAAAACAATTCTGCTGTGGATTCGCGACTATCGTGATTTCACGGCAATTGTTTTTTAAAAAGCTTTTCTGTCTTGGTGGGGTCCAAGGGGCACCCCAGGATAAGGGTTAGGGGGTCAGGGTTTTCCTACCCTGCCCACTTTTCTTTTTTTTTTTACATTGTTTTGGGGACTTGGCTTAAGCCGAGTCCCAAAATGGCTGCTAACAATTCCTAGTTAAAGTGTTGGCAGACAATCAGATTTCAGCATGGGATCGGGAGGGTTCGTGGAGCCTTCGCGTCCCTATATATACAAATTTGGGTTTCTTTTAATATTTTGGAAACTACTGAAATGATTTACACCAACTAAAAACAAAAAACACTCTTTCTGGACCAAGAGCTAGCTTTCTGCCAAATTTGATGTAATTCCATCCAGCAGTTCAGGCTGTAGTCTTGTTCAAAATCCCTGTGGGAATTAACATGGGAAACTCACTATTTATGTCCCCCCCCCCCCTTTTCTCGGCTCTGCTCGACGGATCGCCCCAAATCTTTCCATGCTCAACTAGAATCACTATATCTATCTAGTATAATGGGGTGACCCAGTGCCCCTCAGAACCTGGGTGTACAGGAATGTGGAAAATATTGGTTCTGTCGGGTACAGAATTGATTCTAGGTTTACTGAATAACAATAATCAAACCTTTCAGTTATAATGAATGAAAAGCGAAGAGAAGAAAAGGCAAATACCATGAATCAACATAACAAGGAAAAAAAAAAAGGAAAAACATACACACCAAAATTAAATCAATCGAGGTCTGTATTTAAGGATAGATCCATATGTTCTTTACATTTTATGGTGTCAAAATGACATTAACAGACTGTCAAAGTTCATGAACATACAATTTGATCCAACGGCCCAAGTGATATGGTGAAAAAAGATGCGAAAAAAGTGCTGAATGTGAACAAGATATATACAGTGCTGTAAGCAATGCTAAAACTGGTCATTCAAAAGACATCCATCCCTTGGTGCACAAAGCTCTGCGCCGCTTGGGGTTTTAAATTTCCGTTTAACGTGGGGCGGAAAAGTAGGGTCAGGATTATCACGAGCACGTTGATGTTTCGACCCAATGGGGTGCGTGATTTACTAATAGGCACGGCAGGTCTTCCTTAGGACAAGGTAATACAAGGGACAGACATCATTTATGAAAGAAAGGTCTTCAGTGAATGGTCCACCATGGGTTGGACTCACAATAACTGTGGTAAAGTCCTAGATGGTGATGAATCGCATCAAAGGGGTAGCGTCATTCTGTAACTCTCCGGTGCAGCTCGGGAAATGAAAGACTAGAATCACTGGCACACTTATTTTGGAAAATTTTGTGAAGATTCGTCAAACGGCAAGTCAAAAAACGCTTTTCCTGAGGAAACATGGTCCTAACTATAAATACCTACTGGCAACCACCAGTAGGTAATATATATATGTACATATATATATATATGTGGCGTAACAGCCAGCACGGATGACTTTGGAACTGGGGAACCAGGTTCGAGTGTCGGCGTTGGATAAACTCTGGGCAAAACACAATCTCCCTGTGCCTACAAAAAATGAATGAGTCCTTGTATAATGTAACTTGTGCTCATGTAAAGCACTCCATTACCTTCGGGCTGAGTCTGCGCTATATAAAACTGCAATTAAAAAAATATTTAGAGAGAATTTTAGTATAATCAAAATCTCTCAACAAGAGTGCCAGAGGGGAAAAAAGTGAGCAGAGACTTTTAAGAAACTAAGGGACATATATACAAAGAAGTGACAGAGCACAGCGTTAGCCTTCATGGCTTACCTCCTTGCTCCACCACTTCTGAAACGCAGGGCTGCACAGTATTCACAACAATACAGTGCAGCCCTGCGTTTCCCCTTGCGCTGGCACTAAATTTAGCTGCCTAGCACCAACGCAGGCACCCTTGCACCATAGTGCAAGGGTGTCTGCGTTGTGAGGAATGATTGTTTATGTGCAGGAAGGTATCCATTCCTGCACATAAACAGTCTTAAATGGCGATTTGTAACTTCTATGTGTGCTGCTTTGTGCAGCACACATAGAAGTTGCAACTCCTCATTTTTAAAATTATTGTTTATGTGCAGGAAGGTGTCCCTTCCTGCACATAAACAATCATGCATGGTGTTTTGCTGTTTTTATGTGTGCTGCACAATGCAGCACACATAAAAACACCACAAACGAGGAGAAATAATGCATGTCTCCTCGTTGCGCCCTGTTAAGACCAGGTTTTCCCTGGTCTTACCTTTGGCACTACCCCATATTTACGCCACCCTTGTAAATATGGGGCAGTGTAAAAATCAATGGGTGTTGCGGCGGAACGCCCCGCAACATCCATTGCCCACCCCGTTCACGCTAAGTATAGCGTGAAAGGGGGCTTAATTACAAGGCAGCGTTAAGCTACGTTAAGTGGCTTAACGCTGCCTTACAAATAAGTCGAAGCCCGTATCGCCACCACGTCAAAAAAAGTGACGTTATGGTGGTGATAGGGGCTTGTAAATATGCCCCTAAGTTGAATGCTTGGTGCTTTACATGCAGTGATCTGCAGGCCACACCTTTGAATCCTGACAAGGCTGATTGAGCCTTTCTTCCGATATCATGAAATCTACTTCTATTAAATTGGGTTATATTAACACTGGTTATTGACAGTATTTAGAAATGGCAGATGTTCCATGCAAAAGAGGTTATTAATACTGTCAGGTAGTGCAAAAGGCACATTGTTGGTCAAAAGGCCTCATATTATAAGGAATTAAACACCCTTAACTTTACATCGACAAGGATATTGAAAGTCATTTATTTATTTAGCCACGGTTACTGTGTCCTCGCATTAGAAATGACTATACAGCCGACAAAAGACGAACCAGGATGGTTCCCAAACAACCAGGTGAGAGCGACAGAATCCCGTGGACGGTCAATAGCAGTGATGAGGACAAGCGTGGAGAGCAAGGAGGGTAATAGACTAAGAAAATAGGGGGCTTATTTCCAAGCCCCTTACGCCACCGGTGCGTCACTTTTTGTGACGCACTGCTGGCTCAACCTCCTGCCCCATATTTACAAGGACACTTAAAGCCACCCTGCGTGGCTTTTCCTGTCCTTGTAAATATGGCTCCTTCTCACTCAACACTTTGCGTGAAAAGGGCGTGACATGGGTGTTGCTGTGGGTGTTCCCACGCAACACCCATGTATTCTGCAGCATTTCCAGATTTAGGAGAATTCATAAACCTGGAAATGCATCAGAATGCTAGGGGTGGGGTAGCGAGGCGCAACGAGGGTAAATGTTTACATTTCTCCTCGTTTTTTCCTCTTGCTAGGGGTGCTGCATTCTGCAGGAAGGTACCCCTTCCTGCACAGAAACAATCTCCCCGCAACGCAGGCACCCTTGCACCATGTCGCAAGGGTGCCCGCATGGCAACCGATTGTGCGCCAGCGCAAGGGAACGCACAGGGATGCATCATATTGTTGTAAATATGACTTTTCCTAGTGTTTTGAAAGTGCTGCAGCGTGGCGCAGCCAAAGGGCTTGCGATGCCGCACTGCAGCACTTCCTTGTAAATAAGGCCCTTTTTTTTTTAAAGGAACTCCACCACATGCCTCGATATGGTCAAAAAACTCATCTGTAACAATATCCATGTTATGTACAGGCGGGCGTACTTTATTGCAAACCTAATATACTGAAAGCCTGCAATATATATATATAAAAACAAGTTTACTTTTTATAACAGTGTAGGCATGGCATTACTAAAGAACTGTAATAAGAAAATGATGTTGCTACTCTACTGTAATAAGTAATTACATGGGAATTGTGAGTCACAGTGCTGCTGCAGGGCCAGTGCAAGAGAGGGAAAGTCAGGCCATGCCGCAGAATGACAATTGCCGTTAAACAATGAAAGGGAGAACTAGTTTTTCACTTCCTCTGACCTGTGTTTACCTGAAATGAAACATCAACAGGAATGAGACATTTATGAACATGTATTTTTGCAGTTTTAGAGTTGCTACACAAAAGCAGAAATCTCTGCATCTTATCATACATTCGGAACTACAGACATTTTTGAAAATTACATACATTCGAACAGCTTATATGTTTTGCAACAAATTACAAGCTACATGTTTATTTTCGTCCAGATTTATTCCATTTATCTGCAATCATACGGTCTCTTTCATATGAAAGTGCAAGAGGCCAATGATTTAAGCTCTTTGCGGAAAGGGTACCCCTGTAGCTATGTATTATCCTTTACTGTAAATTTAAAGGACATAAAAGCCTAGGGGCTCTATATGGTCACAGGACTACTCGTTAATGTACGGCAGAGGGTACTTTAACCTATACAACTTGCCTTTAAAGCCAAACCTAAAAATAGCATCTGTGGAAAAACATGTATTATCCTGCGTCTGTTGTGGCAACAACTACGGTGAAAATGCAGATCTTTCCTCGATGCACCAGTCTTGTAGTATAATAAAGCACTCTTGGGTTGGGTAGTACAGATGGCTTTTCACAAAATGGGGAAAAAGGCAGCCAAGCCCTCTATTGTGAGACATTTCCTTAAAAGCTGTTTTTCTCCTTCTAGCTGTCCTGATGTCAACTTGGTGCTGAAGAAACTGCAGTGTCAAGAAGAGCACATCAGCTCAATATGACTCGACGGTAGAAATTCCCTGGGGGTGTGTAATGGCTTAACATGCGCGCTTTTTATTTTCGGAAAGTCAACACGTTGTTCTTCCCAGTGTATTCCTATTAAATGTTCACCCTGGTGAACACATTGAGGCCACGGCCAGCAAACGGAGTCTTCGCTGCTGACCCTGCATCTTGTGCATTAATGTGACACACAGCAACTCGGGCATGGCTTGATGTGCTGGAAACAGAAAAAAAAATACGTCGGAAAACTGCAAACTGGGGGGCTTAGTTGTGAAATAGTCACGCCGAGCAGGGCAGCAAGTCACCTTGCTGCGCTGCGTGACAGGGAAAGGGCACGAATGCGCCGTATTTAAGGCAATATGGCGCAATCCTGTCCTTTTCCCCTGCGCTGGCGCCCTTTTGACATCCTAGCGCCAATGCAGACACCCTTGTACCAAGGTGCAAGGGTGCCTGCGTTGCACGCAGGATTGGTTTTGTGCAGGAAGGGGCACCTTACTGCACAAAAACAACCCTGAGAGGCATATTCCTTTATCTATGTGTGGTGCAGAATGCAGCACCATTGAAAGAGGAATGGAACGAGGAGAAATTAAGATATTTCTCCTCATTACGCCTCTCTTGGGAAGGCACATCTTTTGGGCTCATGCCCTGGTTTACCAGTTCTGGTAAATCTGGGAATGCAACAAAAACCATGGGAGTTCCGTGGGAACAACCACGCAAAGCCCATGGAATGCCTTCCAGGGCAGAATAAGGCAACACAACAATTTGCGCTGCGTTCCCTTACTCCAGATTTATGGAGCCACTCCAAGCCACGCACTGACCTAAGGTTTGTGTCGCTCTTGCACCATCTTGCAAGAGCGACGCAAACCACCTCTTAAATAGGCCCCTGGGTATTTTGGCAGAAAGGGGGCAGAACCACAAAGAGCAGATCACTTACAGTCCTCCTTTGAATTTTTCTTTTTACAAACTCTAACTCCCAAAAATTGGCAAAGTGGAAAAAAGTGACACCAAAGCTATTCTATCTTAATTGGTCACAAATAGCCAGCATTGTAAAATAGCTTAGGGACTCAAAGCACAAACTGCATAGTTGTCTGTTGAAGGGTATAATGCTAGTCGGATAACTCTTGGGGTTAATGCACGTTTTGGAGAGATACCTGTATAATCTGGCCTTAGTTTTAAATCATTAACTCAAAGAGTTGATGTGAAAATGGCTCATAAATTATGAACCCACTGTAAACATCTGCATGTTACACGGAAGACAGTTTGAATAGGCAGGTTTTAACTCAATTTTTCATTATTTAAAATTGCTAAAATGGGTTTGTTTGGGTAGTTACATATACTTACATGCTCTTTCTATTATGCGCAATATGAATGAGTGTTGTAATTACATACACAAAAGTACCTCACATTCTTTCTAATACAAGAGGCTTTAGACACAAAACACTTTTAAAATTCACTTTATTGCCTACAAAATTGTGAAGTGATACCCAAGCGTACCATTGTTACTGAATCTGGAAACAAGTTTCCAGCTGTGCTGCTCCATTTGACCTCCCACCACTCCCAGGATGGGACATAACTCTGACTAAAGAGATTAGTGATTGTCCATGAAGTGAGCCATTTACTGCTGGGCTGCGTTCCAGTGCGGGTTGCATGAGCCCACTCAATAATAATAATAAGACATTTATACAGCGTACGGCTACCTCCAGCAGAGGTGTCCCGGCGCTAGAGCGGATTCAGCAGTGAGAAAAAAAAGGGGTGAGCTATGGGAGGCTGAAAACCCAGGTTTGCAGCGTGTTCTTAAATGCCAGCTCTGACTCTAATTTACGAAGATGGACAGGCATAGAATTCCAGAGTGATGCAGTTCTCACTGAAAATGCTCGACCGCCTATCCTGGCCTTAGAGAAACGCGGAATCCTGAGCAGTTTCTGGTGATTAGATCTCAGAACCCTATCATGATGATAGTTCTGGAGTCTCTGTTTCAAGTCGCCCGGGCCCCGATCACTGGTGGCTCTATGGGCAATGTAAAGCTCCTTATACTCAATCCTCCTTTTGACAGGCAGCCAATGGAGGCTCCGCAGGTGGGTGGATATGTGGTGGCGGAGCGGCACATTCCTGATAAGTCTGGCCGCCGTGTTTTGAATAATTTGCAGCCTTCGGATCAGATAAGCTGGTAGTCCAATATAAAGGCTACTGGAGTAGTCTAGCTGGGACGTGACCAAAGCATGGACCACTGTCTTCCTGCAGTCCATAGGCAGGAGATAAAGAAATCTCCGCATGGCTCTCAGCTTCCAGAAGCACGATGAGGAGACTTGGCAAATATGGGCCTTGCAAGAGAGGTTCGTGTCAAATTTGAACCCCTGATTCCTAGCTGAATCCACTGGGATCGGCGGGGGGTTTAGCTCTGATGGCCACCAGAGCTCGGATAGCAAAGGAGAGGGTTGATTGAAAAACAATACCTCTGTTTTATCGGTGTTCAATTTCAAGCAGCTATCCATCATCCAAGCCGAGATGTTGTTCAGGCAATGCTTGAAGTTAGCGAAAGCTGCCTCGGAGTGTTCTCTAAATGAGAACACCAGCTGAGTATCATCAGCATAGGATGCAACTTTCACTCCCCATTGCTCGACTAGAGTCGCGAGGGGGGTTAGATAGACATTAAATAATGTAGGGCTCAGAGCCGAGCCTTGGGGGACCCCACACACAAGGGGTTTCAGTGAGGACAAGTGGGGGCGGAGAAATACCTCCTGGGACCGGTCCTCCAAAAACGAGTGGAACCAGGCCAGCGTGGTTCTCGTCACTCCCAGGTGCTTAAGTCTCTCCAAAAGAATCTGATGAGACACCGTATCGAATGCTGCGGATAAATCTAACAGCACGAGCATTGCAGAGTTGCCCTGTCTAGTGCTACACGTATAGTTTCCGCAACTTCCAAAAGAGCTGTCTCCGTGCTATAACCCGATCTAAAACCAGATTGGGAGTCATGGAGACAGTTGTTAGATTCCATGGAAGTTGGATAGTTGCTTCTGTACTTCCTTTTCAAGAATTTTGGCCGGAGCTGGCAAGAGGGAAATAGGCCTAAAATTCTTGAGCTCTGTTGGATCCGTGTCTGGTTTCTTAAGAACAGGCAGTACATAGGCCAATTTTCAGGTGGCTGGATAGATGCCCGTTCTCAGAGAGGAGTTCCAAATTGGGTTCAGCAGCGAATTGAGCCATGGGGCAAGCAATTTAAAGAACTTAGCCGGGCAGGGGTCACCAGGCGAACCACTCAATGTGGAACAGGACACATTAGGAAATATTCAGTGGAAATGGCCCAGATCCCGTACCTAGCTTAGGAATAGCTTCCAGAAGTGGAATCAGGCTGGTCCCCACTCTATTCCAGTACTTCATTTTACAATCCTATTTTGTTGGATTGTTTGCAACTTCTCCAGTCATTCAGTGGAGAAGTGTGGCTCAATGGTTAGAGCGGCAGACCCTGATGCAGAGATCTGGCCCGGGACCAGGGTTCAATTCCCGCCTCGGCGGGTCTTGGGCTCAATTTCCTCAGACCTGATAATTCTCGCCTCGGTGCCTATTCTAATCATGGGTCCCACTCTGCAACTCTGGGCAATAGCTTGCTTAATCTCCACAACGGCCCCAACAGCGCTGGGATGCCTGGCTTCACCCTGGGGGTGCCCAGGAGTGGACATTTCACAGGGAAAAGCCAGGAAGGGTTCCACAGCGGTATGCGTACAGCGCCAGGACACCTCTTTGGGGGTATAAGTGCGCTTTACAAGTACGAATTTCATTTCATTTCATTTCATTTCATAGCCTAATGTAACTAGCCATATGTCTGTAAGATGCTCTGACGCTTTTCTACATTTTGGTTCTGATGTCTTTGCTCAACAGATTCTCTATCTAACCCTCCTGCCCAACCTCATTAGATTGTAGTAGTTTATAAAAAATTTGCTTTAAAGTCCTGGGATCTGGCTTGTTTGCATGTCCTCCTCCTCTTGCCCCAGTCTCTTTCAATAAATAATCATATTTACAAAATGTAAGAATGCCATTCTACTTCCCATCAGAAAAGAGATGCCCACCATGATGTATTTCAAGAGTCCCTTAAGTCCTGGGATATGTAATGGTAACTGGTGAACTTTAAAAGTGGTGGGGCATAAATAGGGTCTTCTATTTGAACTGAGCAAGTACAGTGAGCAAACCAAGTTTCATGCAGCAGGTTTCCCCAAAGAAGATCTAGAAAAAGCACCATATAATGGTGCATTTTACAGAACAATTTTCACATCAACTGGCTACAAACCCAGAAGTTCTGGTGAGGGCACTCATTAAATATTCTAATACTTTTCTGGTGTGCTAGGCAAGCCTTACCTACTCCCGTGGTTGTGGGACTCACCTTTTGAAAAACGTTGGCCAATGAATCTATCAACATAATTTCCTCTAAAAAGCGGATAAAAGCCTAGATGTATCACAGGAGGGTACGAAAATCTTGTATACAAGGTCTTCCTTTGCTTAATTTTTTTTGATCTAGCCCCTTACATGTAGATTCTCAGTCTATCTTATGACAGAGACTCCAAATGGAAGGGGCATGGCAGACAAATCAAAGGTTATATAAACCTCACAATCGCAGGTCACTGTCAGCAGAGTAAGATAAATCTTAGGGTTCATACAGCAATACTACTTCTCAATTACATGGAGCTCAGAGCACTAGATAGGTCACATCAGTCTTAGGTGCTCAGGGCTCCTACAGCAGTAGCTTACATGCCAAAGATATTTATGAACACTGATGCTGAAATGCCACCGTGCAAGTAATATAACAGTAAATGCCCTCTAATACTGACGAACAAACGATATGTCTCCTGAACCCACCAGTTTCTCAAAGATAATCATTTTAGAAATACAGTCATTTTGTCAGAATATCAGTTTAGCATTCTATGAAAATGTACATTTCACCAACGAATACACATTTTTTTTATCTAGGATAAGTTAACTCAATTCATCCACATAGAAGCTTGTCAATTTCATGGAATACATATTTGTATTTTTGTTCCTAAACAACAGGGGCAGATTTATTAAAAGCATAGTGCAACACCGTGCACCACAGCATTGTGTTAGCGTGAAAGAGCAAGCAGCGCCTTATTTACTAAATATTACTTTCTGCTACTCTCTTCCTCTGTGCTGGTGCACAAACAGGCAGCTCAACGCCACACACATAGCGTTGCACCAAAATGCCAATGTGTGCATGATGCCTAGCAGAGGTTTTGAACTGGAAGATCACCCTTCAAGTAAAAAATTCTATGGTTAGGTAAGTTTTTAACGGTTCACACATTGGATGTGTGCTGTACAGTGCAGTACACATGAAATGAGGGAAATATTTGAAGAAATTAAAATATTTTTCTACCTTTGCACCTACCTCAGGAAGGCATTTTTTTAAAGCAAAGTCATATTTGAAAGTCTTTGTAGACCTAGCTTTGCCTCAAAACCATGGGTGATAGCGTTGGAGCACCCAAGTACCACCCATGGAATGCCCTCTTGATGCAAAGAGGGCGCAAATTAGTGCAAAGGACTATTTGCACTAATTTAAAGGCAACAGTTTTGTGCTAGAAAGTAAACACTTTTCAAGACTTTGCACAGCTTTGTCACTTTGCGTTGGTGCAAATTCTTGATAAATCTGTGCCCAGATTTTCAGTTAACCTGTTTTGCCTCCCTTCTTCATATTTCTGTTCCAGCAGAAGTATATGTGTACCCTATCTGAGGGATATACTTCCTCACTACCTCTTTTTACAGGATGTGCCCTTTGTACACCTTCCTTTGCGAGAATCCAATTGCAGGGCCTGTAGAACTCAGTCACCTATCATGAGGCAGCCAGGAAGCAGATCACTGTACTCAGGCAGATGGAAGGAAGGTCCCCAGATGTGGGGGCATTTCTGTGCCTTCCACCTGCTCATCTTCAGTTAGGGAATAAGAATAGGCCATTTAAGTGTCTCCTTTTACAGTTGCCAGATATTGTCTTTCTCAACCATCTGTACTGATTGCTAGATTATTTCTGTGCTCACCAGCACAGTTTTCTTTGTCACAGATCAGCGTTTTTGCTTATCAGTGCTGTAAATGATCTCAAACTCTCCAGAGTACCATCCCTATCTTGACCTATGACCGTTGGTATTTTTCTGATTGTGTAACTGTCAAAAAGTGGGTTATTGTTTTTGGAAGGAGGTCCCTGACCACAATAATAAACACACCCTGGTTAGGTCTCAGCACAAGTCTAAGAGAAACTCTGCTGAGCCCCTGGTAGCTAATGAGTAGTTTCTATTACATATGCTCCAGTGGTGTATGTACTTCTGTCTACAGCTGACAGGGTGAAGGGAAATACCATTAGAAATTTGCTTCAATGAACATGCAGTGATTAGTGATGCATGTTGCAGGAGTGCTTTTATTGCCATTGATTCATGCCAAAAGTGAATGTTCTTGATCAGGACAGGCACTGATCACAAAAAGATGCCTCATCAAAGGGCATGCATACACCGGTTACATTATCTGCAAATGCATGCCACAAAACAGAGTAAATCATCTGCAAATGTGTAAGGGCTGCCCGTGTGATCAATACCAACTTGGGTCGAAACACGTCACGGAGGGTTTATGAAGTGTAAACAATATAAGCAAAATTATAAAATTCTAGGAATAATACATATGCTATTCCCACTCTAGTCTGCGCAACAGTATTGAAAGCGTTGGACTCAGTAGGGGTAAAATTTACTATTCCCAATCCAGTCTGTGCAACAGTAGGGAAAGCATTGGACTGTTGAGGGGTACTTACACATATAAAATGTAAAACTATTATTAAAATAATAATTGTAATTTATAATATGATTTACTATTTTTGAATAATATAAAAAGTATATATATATAGAATGCATACAGTGCCGACTGCTACCATTAGGAGTTGTAAGAACTACTTTACCCAGAATGCACTTGCATATGATGGCGGTTATAAAGACTTTTAGTTCGCACTTGTGGAGGCCTGCATGTATTGCCAGTGAACAAGGGCGGTCAGCCCGAAACGCGTAGGGCGCTATGGATATGGAGAAATAACGCGCTGTTTTGCCACACACAATAAAGAAAGGATTTACCCTCACCTGAGTTGGCGTTTCCAAGCATGGTAACTTTGTCTTTGTGAATTCAAAATGCGGCGTGCCTTGTCGCGGAAATGCCCCGCCGCAGAACCTGCGGACCATGGCACCCATACCGTGGGGCCATATGGAGATGGTGGTCCATTATTGTGGGATGAACATTTGCTGGACAATGTTGTTTTATTCTCCATCCAAACCCACTTGGGAATTATTTGAATGCATACAGTGCCGACTGCTACCATTAGGAGTTGTAAGAACTATTTTACCCAGAATGCACTTGCATATGATGGCGGTTATAAAGACTTTTAGTTCGCACTTGTGGTGGCCTGCATGTATTGCCAGTGAACAAGGGCGGTCAGCCCGAAACGCGTATGGCGCTATGGATATGGAGAAATAACGCGCTGTTTTGCCACCCACAATAAAGAAAGGATTTACCCTCACCTGAGTTGGCGTTTCCAAGCATGGTAACTTTGTCTTTGTGAATTCAAAATGCGGCGTGCCACGTCGCGGAAATGCCCCGCCGCAGAACCTGCGGACCATGGCACCCATACCGGGGGGCCATATGGAGGTGGTGGTCCATTATTGTGGGATGAACATTTGCTGGACAATGTTGTTTTATTCTCCATCCAAACCCACTTGGGAATTATTTGAATGCATACAGTGCCGACTACTACCATTAGGAGTTGTAAGAACTACTTTACCCAGAATGCACTTGCATATGATGGCGGTTATAAAGACTTTTAGTTCGCACTTGTGGTGGCCTGCATGTATTGCCAGTGAACAAGGGCGGTCAGCCCGAAACGCGTATGGCGCTATGGATATGGAGAAATAACGCGCTGTTTTGCCACCCACAATAAAGAAAGGATTTACCCTCACCTGAGTTGGCGTTTCCAAGCCAAATGCGATGCAGTGCGCGCTACGAAATTCGTTTTATTTATTTAAATGTTTACTTACCTGTATTCGGCCGTAATCCGTGGTTTACTACCCCTCACCCTCACCCTGCCCCTCCCCCGCCCCATGTCACCGCCCAGCCGGCACTCCTACCACGGACCGCTACTGATATATTTATATATATACGTATACTCAGGAGGGGTAACATTTACTATTCCCACTCCAGTTGGTGAAACAGTAGAAAAAGTGTTGAACTAAGGAGGGGTAAAATGTAATATTCCCACTCCAGTCTGTGCAACAGCAGAGAAAGCATTGGACTCAGGAGGGGTAAAATGTATTTATTCCCACTCCAGTCGGTGCAACAGCAGGGAAAGCGTTGGTCAAATGTACTATTCCCACTCCAGTCTGTGCAACAGCAGGGAAAGCATTGGACCCAGGAGGGGAAAAATTTACTATTCCCACTCCAGTCAGTGCCTCAGTAGGGAAAGCGTTGGATTCAGGAGAGGTAAAATTTACTATTCCCACTCCAGTCTGCGCAACAGTAGGGTAAGCGTTGGACACAGGAGAGGTAAAATGTACTATTTCCACCACATTCGGTGCAACAGTAGGGAAAGTATTAGACTCAGGAGGGATAAAAATTTACTAATCACATTTCAGGTGGTGCAACATGAGGGAAAGCGTTAGACATGGGAGGAGTAACGATTACTATTCCCAATCCAGTCTGTGCAACAGTAGGGAAAGTGTTGGACCCAGAAGGTGTAACATTTACTTTTCCCACTCCAGTCTGTGCAACAGTAGTGAAAGTACTTCACTTCAAACACATAACGTATTTTATTACAAGTATTAATTTCATAAAATTATAAAACTGCTAACCTAAAATTAAATATATACATTAAAAAAACAATTAAACAAGTAAAATAATTATACATTTTTTAAATAATTAATATAAGAAAAATGTTATTTAATAATTTCATTAAATTCCCACACTATAGTCCCACATACCTAGCAATGCACATTTAACATACATCTAAGTAAAAAATTATAATTACACATTTTGCATAATTAATAAATAAGAAATAAATAATTTATAATTAATTATAATTCAATTAACTTTCCACCCTATACCCCTACAAACCTAACAAAGCGCACCTAAAATATAAATAAAAAATTATAATTACACAAATTACATAATTAATTACCAATTAATTAATAATTACTAATTCATCAATTATTTAATTAACTTACCACACTATACCCCTACAAACCCAACAACCCACACCTAAAATATAACTTAAGAAATATTATTTACAAAATGTACATATTTAATAAGCAAATAAATAATTATTATTAATTACAAAAACATAGAAATGAACTATACTTAATTAACTTCCCACCCTGCATCCCTACAAACCTCACAACCTGCTATGACACTAAAAATTACTATGTTACAATTAAATAAAAAATATAAATAACTTTAAATTACAAACTATATTCAAAAACATTAACAACAATTACACAAAATATAAAACATATTCAATTAAAATAATATTTAAAATATAAAGAAACTTAAAAATGATATTTCTTATCTTACAAAAAGATATTTGTCAACTATATTTTTGCACACTATATTTCTGTGTCAAGATATTAAAAACTCAATATTTCTGCAACTCAATATTTTTAAATCGATAATATGTCCGAATAGCATCCACAATTAAGCAGAACATGCTGAAAAATCGCATAACTACATTGACCCTGACAATAGAGACCTAGGGGCCGATTCCGATTCGGGCCGGAAAAAATACCGACCGACTCGGTACAGGATTATAGTCCGACCGACACGTACCGGCGTTGCCCGACCTGGGAAGTACGATGAAATGCATGGAAATCACGACCGACTCGCACGGAACTCAAGGCGAACGACCGACCCGGCCGGAAACAAGCTTTCCGGCCGGGAAACCACGCGAATCGCAACGACCGACACGCACCAGGAAACAACCCGAACGAAACGTACCCGCGAACTCCGACCCGCGCAGTACGATGCAATGGGTGCAAAATCAGACCGACTCGCACGGAGCCCAAGCCGTATGACCGACACGCATACAATAGCCAGCCGAACAAACACAATACCCCACGAACGACTCGTACGCCGCATATGAAACGGAGCTGAAACACAGCGGGAACGACTCGGACAGGCGCGCACGAGACAACTGCAACGTCCTACTCGGTCAGAAGAACGACTCCTACATGCACAATAATCACTTATGAAAAAATACAAAAAAAAGGGCCAAACAAGCAATGACAAAGCCAATAAATACAGGAAGAGAAAAAATGGAACAAGGACACACCCCCAACTCCACCTACATAAAGCCCACAAATCCCTACCATGATCCTCTGCAAATTCCACTGACCTGCCAGCACACAACACCATCACACAGCAAACACAGACACACACACAGCTCATCCAACACAAAAGCCACACACCATTAGCACCTCAACAAATAGCACCCTCACACACACACAGCAAAACCTACACTCACACACCCTCACTTGCACACACACACACACATCAATCACCACCACCACCCAGCACCATGCCCCTAAAGAAGAATCCAAAGTTTCTAGATAGTGAATTGGAAGTCATGGTAGACGAGATCCTGAGGGTAGAGCCACAGTTGTTTGGCACATTGGTCCAACAGACCCCCATGTCGCAGAAAACCAAGATGTGGGCGAGGATCATCGACAGGGTGAACGCACAATCACCATGTTTGCGCACAAAGGAAGACATCCAGAACAGGTGGTATGATGTGCGCAGGAGGGTCAGAGACCTACTCAAGAAAGATTACCTCCTGAGCCAGCACACCGGCAGTGGCCCTCCTGCAAAACCAGTATACCTCAGGCCCTGGGAGGAGAAGGTGCGGGCCATCCTACCACCAGTGAGCGTATATGGACTAACAGACATCCCAGAGCCTGGTGAGTACACAACTAATATACACAATATTGTGTGCCAATACACACACATCACTCTCAAGGGGACAGTCAAACCATCCACCCCTAGCAAATCAACAGCAACCAAAAGATAATCATCCCAAGATGTGTATGTCAGTTAGATTAACACAATACATGCCATCTCATAGTGATATGTAACTGTGTCATGACATGTACAAACACAACAACAAATAGAGCAAGGCAGTGGTACAAATATAACCAACAAACACTGCCTGATATTTTGCCACCACTAGAACACCACCTCACAGGGAAGCTCACTTAAAGGAAGGAAATCTGTGTATGCTGGTGAAGTCAGTGTAGCCAATAGCATGATGGGAGTTGTAGTCACAGATATTGGTCACCCTCACAATTGGCCCATCAACACCACTCCGAAACATGCTCACATCACAGGGAGTGGATAAGGACTGACAAGATGGCTGACACTGGCTACTGCTGTGGGGTGCACAAGGCCCTGCTGGGAACTGTGCACCAACAAACAGCAGGACACCACTGTCAGCCATCTTGCCATTGCTGTCACACTCACACACAGTGAAGTCCACTAAAAAGCAAGGAAGTACGGGCATGCTGGGAAAGGGGGTGTAGGCAATAGCATGATGGGAGTTGGAGTCACAGATATTGCTCAGCCTCACAATTGGCCCATCAACACCACTCTGAACCATGCTCACATCACAGGGAGTGGAAAAGAACTTACAAGATGGCTGACACTGGCTACTGCTGTGTGGAGCACAAGGCCCTGCTGGGAACTGTGCACCAACAAACAGCACAACACCACTGCCTGACATCCTGAAAGCCAACTTGCACTCTCTGCAATGCAAGCACGTAGCATGGTGGGATATCTGGCTGGGTGGGAAGGAGGACTCACAGCACTGACCATAGTTACAAGCAGCTCACCTCACACACCCCCTCAACACAAACTCCACATAACCCACCTGGGAGAATGCAATGCCTCACATACCAAATGAAGATCCCACAAAGAACCACCACCCTGGGTAATGCTGTGTGAAGCACAGGGACACACCTGGGACTTGTAGCCAAACAAACGCAAGGACAACATTGTCAGCCTTCCTGTCAGCACAGGCACACTACCCCACAGGTAAGCACAGTCCAAAGGAAGGAAGTACGGGCATGCTGGGAAGGGGGTGTAGCCAATAGCATGATGGGAGTTGGAGTCACAGATACTGCTCAGCCTCACAATTGGCCCATCAACACCACTCTGAACCATGCTCACATCACAGGGAGTGGACAAGGACTTACAAGATGGCTGACACTGGCTACTGCTGTGGGGAGCACAAGGCCCTGCTGGGAACTGTGCACCAACAAACAGCACAACACCACTGAATGACATCCTGAGAGTCAACCTGAACCCACTGCAAGGGTGGCATGCTTCATGGTGGGATAACTGGGCCAGGTGGAGAAGGATGGCCGGATGTCCACCAAATACAACCAATGCTGGCCATGCACACACCTCAACATTCATAGTGAAATGCCCCAGGTATGCATGACAATGTGCTACACCAATATTAACCTCTTACTGTGACAACTTAGGACAATGCAATGTACATGCCCGCATCCAGAGGTACAGTCACAACTGTCAGGTGTGTGAACCATTGATGCCTGTAGAAACATTACATACAATGTGTGTCTCTTCCAAATACAGGTGACTATGATGGGGACTCAGCAGCAGGCGAGGAGGAGTCCCTGTCCCAGGCTCCGGGGGACACAGAGCTCACTGGCGTGGAACAGCCTCTGCCCACCTCGGATGGCGAAGACCTACCTGGCACCTCCGGTCTGAGTCATCATGCAGCACCAGCTGGACCAACATCAGCACCCCCTGCACCCACCCCTCCAACAACTGCCAACATACATACCACCCACGCCGACACGGACAGACCAAGGACCACCGCTGACAACAGCACAGGGTCCCAGGCCCACCGTGGAGCAACGGATGACAACACCACTAACAACCCCCAAGTGGGCCTCGGATCACCTGTGCGTGCCACCGCAGGTCCTGCACGTGTCGCCAGTGGTGGTGGTAGACATAGGTCGCTGCATGCAGAGGGGTCTGGACTGCATGATGACCCACAACTGGCACGCATCGCTGATGCGTACCAGGATAGCGCCGGAGAGGTCAGACAGGTAGTGGGGATCCTCAAGGACATACAACAGCAGCAGGCTGCCCATCATGCCCGCTTGGACTCCCACATGGCCCGTGTGGAGACACACATGGCCCGTGTGGAGACACACATGTCGGGCATGGAGTCCAAGTGGGATACATTGCAAGAACTCACAGCGGTGCATAGGGACATATTGACATGCCTCCTCCAGATTAGCACCAACATGGCCACACCTCCCTGTGTGCCCACAACATCTGGTGCTGCAACAACTGACACCGCCACAGGGAGGGAGGAGGACTCTGGCGGAGAGTCCCCTGCACCGCAGCAGCCTGCACGTGAGGGTACCCCCACAAAGAAGAGGGGTCGTCCGAGGAAGGAAAACTGAGAGGTTGATGGCCACGTACATCCCCCAGGAAGCCAACACCTGTTCCGGAAATTCTCCTTTGTGTGCAAACGTTTCACCCTGTCGAATGCAACACTACTTTCCCACATGACATGGGGAGTTCAAGTTGGACTAATGTATCATATGACTGTGGACTTCACTCAGGACATTTCTGCTACCAAGACTTCCAACTCATCTGGGAACTTTGGATCACAATCACAATGTACAGCACCCACCATCCTGTGCACTATACACACACACATTTCTGTAAATAAAATCACTAGTACACCATACTTGCCACTGTTGTTATTCAAATGTGGATACTGTTATGGTGATGATGTTCTGCTAAATTACACTGTGTATGCTAACTGCTACAGCAAGTACAACACCGTTGTGTGAGTCATGGTGACGTGACACATATGAGGGAGACACACCACTAGGGCTACACAACACAGACACCAGGGCCATCGGACTCATCGCCCACAGTGATGTTGCCAGGAAATACAGTGGAATGCACAGACACCACACCTATTCAGAGTCTGTGTCAACTAGCCCACAGGTGCAGTAAGCAAATGTCAGTCAGATGTGTGACCACAGACAACGCACATCCCAAAGTGAAGCACTGGTTTATTACACATTTGTAACATGTTGTTACCACTACAAATGCAAGTTAATCCCACGTGGCAGTGGCCACACAGTCAACAAGTGCAGAAGATATGAAGTCCAGGGGTGTGTGGCACATCACCTGTAGGGAAACGACTGCTGCCACCCTGAAAGCTGAATCATGGTGTTGGGGGATCCAAGTTGACCAAACAACTCTGTAAGCACCCTGTGAAGGACAGACATGACACACAGTCAAAACCACTGAAGAACCGGACAGAACTGCAATACTCATGCCCTAAACATGTCACAAGATACCTACACAAAAGCACGTTTGCATGTCAACACTGTTGGGGAGTACAGACTACCTGTAAGGACACATCGCTGCACGCATCCAGTCAAGTGGCACATGGCCACACTAAAACAGCACCAGGGCACCACCCACACATATCATGCAAACTCACATCATTCACATTGCATCTCCCTGGATACTCACATTCAGCTGAAGAAGTTGGTGATGAGCTGTGTGCGGACATCACCACCATCATCATCATCATCACTGGCATCGTGGTCCAGGCCAGGATCCTCCACAGGTGGCGGACGTTGGTCATCGTCATCCAGGATGAGAGGCAACTCCTTCCGCACTGCCAGGTTGTGGAGCATGCAGCAAACGATGACAATCTTGCACACCTTTGCTGGGGCATATGGGAGGGCCCCTCCTGTCTTGTCCAGGCAGCGGAAGCGGCTCTTCAGGAGACCAAAGGTCCGCTCGATCACTCTCCTGGTCCGACCATGTGCCTCATTGTAGTGCATCTGGGCTGGTGTCACAGGGTTCCTGAGGGGTGTCAGCAACCACGGCATGTTGGGGTATCCGGAGTCACCTACAGACAGACAATTGCACATTAGCTGAGTTCAAAAAGTGGGCGGAATACAACATAGCAGAACACACACAATGGTACAAAGTCAGTACACACCGACAAGCCAGGCACGCTGGTTCGGCATCTGTGACATCATCCTCGGGATGCGACTACTCCTCATCACGTAGGCATCGTGAGCAGAACCGGGGAAACGGGCACACACATGTGTGATGGTCATATCTGCAAGACATACCACCAGCGCATTGATCGAATGGTAGTGTTTGCGGTTACGGTAGGCCTGCTCATGTGCCTGTGGTGGTACCAAAGCCACATGTGTCCCATCAATGGAGCCAATTACATGTGGCATCCTCCCCAGGGCATAAAAGTCACTCTTAACATCAGTGAGTTGTCGACGTTTGGGGAAATAGATGAACTGGTTCAGGTTCCTCAACATAGCCACCAAAACATCGCGTAGCACACGGATGAACATAGTCTGTGACATCCCACCATCAGTCGCCACAGTGTGTTGGAAGGCACCGGTGGCAAAGAAGTGTAGGGCTGCCATTACCTTCACCTTGGGTGTCAGCGCCGTAGGGTACGGCCGGCCCGGTTGCAGATGTGGTGCCAAGCGCACTGCCAAATCCTCAATCAGCTGCCTGGTGAAGCGGTACCGTCAGATGCTGTCATGTTCCACCATCGTTGCCAGGTCAGGGAATGGTCTATGGACAGCTGGAGCCCTGCAGTGCATAGGATGAAGAAAGAAAGATTGTCAGTCACCCCACAGATGTGCCTTTCACCATACTCAATTTCACATGATACATCATTACGAGACACAAGTACTTGATGTGTGTGCCATTCTGTTCGGACATAACTCGCACCTACATGGCCATCATCTAAGTTCTCAGTACAACATGTGTGCACAACAGGTACCAGGTTGTACTATGGGAAACCATTAGGCTGTATCACAGTACCCATTTACTGCTGTCACGTTCCACACACACACCAGTGACATGTCTGGACAGATGCGCCACAGGCATCACAGCACATTGACAGGTAGATTCCCAGGGACCCTGTCTTGCCACATGGACACTGGCATGACATGGCGTATCATGTACACGTCAGAAAAACAAACATGACTCCCACAGGTAGTGGCCCCTGTTGCCTCCGCAGGACAGACATGGACGTCAGTGACACACACACGCACAACATCAAAGTCCATGCACAAACAACGTTGCTGTGGAGACTGTCTCCCATCGTGCACATGGAATCAGAGACATCGGAAACACAACATGCACACAGACTGTGGAGGGACATCACTATTGTGGCAATGGGTCATCCTGTTACGTACATGCCTTCCCCCATGGGACCCTGGGGGTATGTGACATGTCACACACATACACAACCTGGAAATGTGACCATGCCACATGCTCTGAAATGAACTGTTGCACATCACAGTGGTCATGTGCACAACACACAAAGGACCCTGTCCCCATGAACACATGCACAGCCTGGGTGTGGATGCCCACCAGTGCCACCACAGAAACCACATGTCAACCCCCATACACAGAGAAGGTAATGCAGCCTTACATGCCTTAGGAAACAGTGTGGAGTGGGTGTGGTGTTGTAGGTGTGCCCCTGTGTCTCTGGCAGGTATATGTGGCTGGCATATGTTCACCAGTGACAAGCATGGTGACATATGCGACTGACCTGTACAGGTACGCGTTGTACAGCAATGGACCGATCGGTGTGCCCGGCCGGCCCATTGCATGTATTGTGTGCGGGTACGCGTTGTACCCCGAAATACGCGTTGTACAGCAATGGACCGATCGGTGTGCCCGGCCGGCCCATTGCATGTGATGTGTGCGGGTACATGTTGTACAGCAATGGACCGATCGGTGTGCCCGGCCGGCCCATTGCATGTGTTGTATGCGAGTACGCGTTGTACCCCGAAATACACGTTGTACAGCAATGGACCGATCGGTGTGCCCGGCCGGCCCATTGCATGTGATGTGTGCTGGTACGCGTTGTACAGCAATGGACCGATCGGTGTGCCCGGCTGGCCCATTGCATGTGTTGTGTGCGGGTACGCGTTGTACAGCAATGGACCGATCGGTGTGCCCGGCTGGCCCATTGCATGTGTTGTGTGCGGGTACGCGTTGTACCCCGAAATACGCGTTGTACAGCAATGGACCGATCGGTGTGCCCGGCCGGCCCATTGCATGTGATGTGTGCGGGTACGCGTTGTACAGCAATGGACCGATCAGTGTGCCCGGCCGGCCCATTGCATGTGTTGTGTGCGGGTACGCGTTGTACAGCAATGGACCGATCAGTGTGCCCGGCCGGCCCATTGCATGTGTTGTGTGCGGTTACGCGTTGTACCCCGAAATACGCGTTGTACAGCAATGGACCGATCGGTGTGCCCGGCCGGCCCATTGCATGTGATGTGTGCGGGTACGCGTTATACAGCAATGGACCGATCGGTGCGCACGCATTGGCTGGGGCCTGGCATGGCAACGGACGCGTTTTCGTGGCTCCAACGAGTCTGATGCAGTGAATTCAGTTGGCCAGCCACAACAATGTTGCAAAATCATGGATGTCATGAATTTGAAGATTTGAAGGATGCTGTGGGCGTGTATTAGTGCTGCTATTCCATAGATTGGTCAGATTCAGAAGATGCTAACGACTTGGACCAATCACTTTGGACACATGGGACAGTATCTGCCTCTGCAGCACACATATAATGCTGGCTGTTCCCCTGAGAGCTCACTTGCCTGCACTACATGCTCCAGGACGACATCTGCCACTGCACTGCTGCTGTCTCTGCCCCTCTGGACCCTGCAATGGCACGTACTGTGGATAGAGCCCCAGCCTTCAGCCTTGAGGAGAACCAGGCCCTGCTGGACAGCCTCCTTCCACAGTACAGCAAGCTGTATGGGAAACCAGGGGAGCAGGTGAGTGTGCTGTCCACTGCCTTACCAATTGTGCATGTTGTCTGACTAGCAGGACTTACAGTGTGCACACCACTGGCTAGCATGCTCACTGAGTAGTTGTCACACCCCAAAGTGTGTAGTTACATGCACTGAACAAGTACAGTGCAGTAACAGTGCATTCCAAAAAGGTTTACTCACCATGCAATGACACCATGTAGTTACTGCTGGCAAACTGTTCATAGCCATTGTTGCACTGCCTATGTACATCATATGCCCCTGTGATTGAGACATGTATATCCAACTGTGTGATGCACGGATATGTTGCATGTGTAGTAATGGCCTTTTTCACTTTGTCATCCTCACAGGTCGATGCCCACCAGAAGCAGAAAATCTGGCTGACCATCGCCCGGAAAGTAAGATCCGTGGGGGTCTACAGGCGCAGGATCCGCAACTGCCAGAAGAGGTGGCAGGACCTTCGTGGCTGGACCCGGAGGATCGCAAGGGGACAGCTGAAGCTGTCGCCTCCTCGCAGGAGAGGCGGACACTGGACCCTGACCCCCCGCATGCTCCGGATCCTGGCGGTGGTCTTCCCTGACCTGGATGGGCAGCTGAAGGCCAGACAGCAGCAAGGAGGGGGTAAGTCCATGACTGCACTGTACACTTTGTCTGACATGCTATGTGCCCTCCTCTGGCCTGGTTAAACTTCCACAGTACATCAGTCATGTGGTCCAGGACCCATGTCCCTCATTGTGACATGCCCACTTCTCCTCTGATACGCATATGTGTGGCCCTTACAGTCAGGAAATTGTGTCACTTGGGGACTGTGTCATTGCATTTAGCTTCGCTCAAGGTGGGGGACAGCATTTGTTCCCGTGACTATGTTGTGGGATTCATGTGTGGGTCAATTGCTTACACAATGCCTAAGTTCTGACATGTAATCTGGGTGTAACTTTGATATGTGGTCCACTTGCTGATCTGAATCACCACATGTCCCTGGGGAATTTGGCACACACCCATGCTGCCGGTGGGAACAATGTTTGGGCCTCAGGAGTATGTGTATCAAGTGTGTCACACGTGCTTAGCCACATGCCTACTGTCCAGGACTCATTCCTCTTACAGGTGGAGCTGGACAGTCATGCCTACTCCAGGGCATACAATACACTCTGTACTCCCACTCCCGTGTACCATCTGGCATGTTGTGATCAGTGAAATGTTCCCTCAGGTGTCTGCCTCTGTGTCATTGTGCTGTGTCCTCGTTGTCAGGACTACTGGTATGTTTATCGGTTAGGGCTCAGCATGCCAGCGGAGATGTGACCATGATAGACTAAACTTCTGTGATTTTTAGGTGTCTGATCACTTGACTGTGCACACAGGTGTATGCGACTGTGACTTTCAGGCAGCTGTTTCTCATTCACAGCACACTGTGCGGTGCTCATGTTCAGAGAGTTGTGTTTCATGTCCCCCATATGTCCAATTGGTATGACGTGGACAAGTAGTAGTACTGATGATGTGGTTTTTGGGGGATGGACATGTGCACTTGTCAGTTACATAACTTGCATTCCCCATGTCCTAGGATTGTGACACAGTGCAGACTGTTGTTGGCTGGCTGCCATGCCCATGTGACTGGAGACAGTTATGTATGACTTTGCACGCATGCCTGTGTCATGGCATTAAACTTCCTAAGAGTGATCCTGCAGGGGAGTGACATGTGCAACATGCACCCCATTGTGGCATTGACTATCCAGACCTGGGTGCATCATGGTGTGTGGTGCTGGTATGTATCACATGCATTTCTATTTAGACTCTGGCCATCCCTTCATCCGGACACCTGCACTGACTTAGTGGCAAGAGATGTGCATGTTCACATACTTCACTGTGTTCCCTGCAATGTCCAACAACTGTGTAGGTGGTGCATGTGTCCACACTGGGGTCTTACCATCAGACAGGCACCAGACAGATGGGTGCAAGGGCAGGAGGGGTGTGAGTCCCATGGTTGACCATCAGACTGACAATTGGCTTCCACAAATCTGTGTGAGGACTTTAGGCAATGTTCAACTAAGGATGCCTGGGCTGGCTCTGTGATGTGCTGTACTTACTGTGGTGTGTGCGTTCAGTGCAGGTGACTGATGTTTGTCTGTTTCCCTAATTGTTTGCAGATACATACACGGCCACAGGAGGGGACAGCTCCACGGACCAGGAGGAGCAGCGGAGCCAGACTGGGTCAGCGTCCGACGAGTGGTCAGAGGGACCCAGTGGCACGGAGGGCGAGGGGAGCCACACCGAGGAGTCCTCAGCACCATCCACCTCAGCTGAGGACCACAGCAGCTCGGAGGATGACTCTCTTGTGGAGGCGGGTGTCAGCAGCCACCAAAGTCAAGCTAGACTGTCTGGCCTCGCCACCACCACCACCACCACCGCCCTCCCATTGGCTCCCATTCCTGAGGTCCGTGGAGGCTCCCGTGCTCGGGAGCGTGTCTCCTTCATGCCAGGCACCGCACCCCTGCCCCTGTGTCCCCTGCTGCCCTGAGTGAGGAGTCTGTGTACCTCCTTCGGCAGCTCCATGTAGGGCAGACAGCAATGCTGACTGTCCTCCATGCACACACCACTCTGTTGACACAGCTGGTGTCGTTCATGGAGGGCATCTCGACGGGTATGTCTGCCCTACAGAGGAGCAATAGGTCCATGGACTCCTCCCTGACGGCAGCAGTGTCCCTCCTCCAACAGTCCCTCACCCCTCCTACCTCTGCCCCATCCACACTTCCTGCCACCCTACCTGTCCAAAGCACATGCACACCTGCACAATCACCCAAACACACAGACACGAGCAGCACAGACACACCCAAGAGAAAGGCAAGACGTGCACACAAGCATCCTCAGGGGACTGATACCACAGACACAGGGGATGGGGAACAAACACACACACAGACATCCACAGTCACTCCGCAGTCCTCCAAATCCTCTCCCTCCAAGACCCCTTCCCTTGCCTCACCTGCTACCCCACATACACAGCAGCTCTTCCTGTGTGACCTCGGCCTCTTCCCCTCCAATCCTGCTGATCCAGCATACCGGGGGAAGAGGAAGTCCACCCACACAGAGGGGAGTGCCCCTCGCCCCCGGACACCCTCCCCCAGGCGCAGGCAGACACAGGACCCCATTAGGAAGTCCCCCGGACCAGGAAGAGCAAGACCCCACCACCACCACCACGCAGCTCCACCACCCAGTCTCTCTCCTCCATCCCCCAGGCCACCACTCCACAGGTTCCCCCGCCACACCCTGCCCCAGGTTCCCCCACACACCGATACCGCATCCCCAGATTGCTTAGGCCCTCCCCCTGCCACTTGCTCTTCCACACCCAACCCAGACGCTCTGCCTGTTAGTGCCACTGGTGTGGGGACCGGGTCCCCCCTCTGTCCTGCCCACCTCATCTGCCCACCCTTCCACTCCCTTGGAGTTATGCACTGCAGTGGAGTCCACAACCACCCCGTCTGACTTGGGCACTGCAGTGGGGACCCAGTCCACTACATCAGACCAGCCCACTGCAGTGGTTGCAGCACCCACACCAACTGACTTGTGTAGCACGGTGGTGCTGGCCCCCCTGAGTCAGACACCTCCACTGCAGTTGCCGGTGACACTCCTGCACCCACCACCCCTTCACTGCCTCACTCTGCCATCCCCTGATCCTGTCCCTGCGGTGCCTGGCCTGCCCCTTGTATGCCCCTCCAAGGGGGATGTCCCCTGTCCGTACCAGTGCAGGCAAGCAATGGGTGACCAGTTGTCACTTGTCACCCTGTTGGGACATGGATTTTGGACTGGCCATTGGCCATTGGCCTTAGTTTCTTTTGGACGTCAACTTTTAATTTTACATTAGCTGAATAAAGCCTCTTTTTGTTTAATTGAGGTGTTTCTTTTGATGTACATGATGTAGATGAGTAGCATCCTGCATTTGCAGTTGTTATAGTGTTCAGTTCAGGAAAATGAAGTGTTGCTGTGATGGACTCCATGTGGTCCATGGGATATGTGTCCTGTTCTACTCTGGATCTATGGCATCCTTTGCTGCAGTCTGAGGGTGTAATGTTCAGCATTTGACACAGGGATGTACGTTTTGCATTTGTAAAGGAACATCTTTGTCTTACACTGGTGCACATCTGGTGGGCTTACCACTGTTCAATTTCCGATTTCCCTGACTGTGTGCCCTTCTCCACTGTACATGCAGTTTTGCACATCAATGTCGAAGGACTCATCTGTGTATACAGTGCAACTGGCTTGACACGTGTTTTGGGTGTATGCAGATGACTGACGTGACACTCCCGTACCCAGGCTGATGTGAGCAGAGCCTTCTGTGTGTTGTAGTTGTTGACTCACTGACGGAGTGTCCTGCTGACATGTTTGAGTCGTGCACAGACAAGGTTTGGCACAGCGGACCTTCCACAGGAGTGGAGTGCCCTCATGGCAGTGTGTAATCCCGTGACATTGCGTGTGCCCTGTTGTGTGTTGTGTAAGCATGTCTGTGCGTGTTCCCTTCCCTTTTCCTACACAGGCTGTGTCCCTAGGGATGTTCCTGTTTGTGTTGCTTGCAGAGTTGGTCTGTGTTCATCCAGCATCTTGGACCTGGTTTCTCTGTGATGTGGTTGCATGGCAAACTAATGTTCATGAGGTTGTCATCCCAGGTTGTCTTTGTTGTCAGGGCTGGGGATGTGGGCAACCGGTGATGGGACACATTCAGGATTCCCCTTGGCACTTGTTGTTTACACAAGTCATGTGAATTTCAGTTTGTGGTAGCTTTCAGTCATTGTGACACGGTGTGGGTGTGACTGCTGCCACTCCTCAGGTTCAGAGCTGCAATGTTGGAAGTTGTGTACGTGTGTTCTTTGTGTGTCACCTTGGCTTCTTCGTAGGTGTGTGACTATGGCCAGGATCCCATTGATTGTGGTGGATTTCACATCATGCCCATGTACGGTGTACTGTGCTGTGTGTCAGACATTGACGAGTCTTATTGACTGGCCATGTGTGATGGGTATCTGCACCTTAGTTCCCCCCACCACCCCTGGAATTGTCATGGGTGCATGTGCACTGTCACCAGTCCATGTGAGCTTCACTGCTGCACATTGGTGGAGATCAGGGTGTGTGGTGATGAGTGTGCAAATGTGAGTTGTTGCACGGCTAGACCCCTACCTCCATATTGGCCTTGGCTGGCAGGCCGTGCTGATTGATTGGAGCTTGTGTAGGTGTGATGGTAGTTTGTTGCTCAGGACACATGGCTGTGGTTCACAGTGTGAACGACATCGACCTTTGTCATCACAGTGGGATTGTCATGCAGGCTAGTGTCAGCACAATGTGGGGTCCCTGGGGGTAGTGCTGTGGTGGGTCTGTCTCTTGCTGTGTTAGTTGCTATTCCTACAAGCTTGTGTGACATGTGTAATTTGGCCTCCCTCTCAGCTGACGATGCCTGATTGCCCACATAGGGGTATCCGATCCATGAGTAACTTTTGTATGGCACTGTATACACATCTGTGTGATTGGAGTTCAGGCCTCCTCATGTGTTGTGTGGTTGCCTGGGGACACTGGCACACCCCCCATCACCTGTTGTGTTTGAAATGCAGTGTGAGTCTGCCTGTTTGTGTTTGTGCATTTGCACCACTGCATTGGCATTTCTGTAGTGTGCCATTGTCTGTATGTTGTTTGGTTGGTTTCCCCAGCTGTCCCTGGGACTCCTAGGTCATCAGTCAGCACAGTGATCATGGTTTGTATGTCCCATTGATGCCATGGTATGGTATTTGTTCACCTGACATCGACAGTCTCCACAGGATATCTACATTTGTGTGTCCATTGGTGCAGATATGTGGCTCAGCATTATGATGGTCACTTCTGTCATTGTGTTATTTGTGAATATTGACAATGTGGTCCCCCATGGGTGATGTTTGTATGCACATGGCCAAAACGATGTTTCTGTGACACTGCACTGTTTGCCCCGCCCAATCTATGTTGCTATGGGACACAAGCACTACTATGCCACTGATGTGTTTGTTGTTGTGTGACCAGGATTCATCCATACAGTTTGGCTTTTGCAGCTTTTACCATGACTACACTTACCTTATGATCACCGTGGTGATGGTGCTTTTGGCCCCATTGCCACACTGTTCAAAAGGTGCATCAGCTATGGACCCCACACTTACCTTTTGGTCACTGTGGTGATGGGGCTTTAGGCCCCATGGCCACACTGTTCAAGAGGTGCATCAGCTATGGACCCCACACTTACCTTTTGGTCACTGTGGTGATGGGGCTTTAGGCCCCATGGCCACACTGTTCAAGAGGTGCATCAGCTATGGACCCCACACTTACCTTTTGGTCACTGTGGTGATGGGGCTTTAGGCCCCATGGCCACACTGTTCAAGAGGTACATCAGCTATGGACCCCACACTTACCTTTTGGTCACTGTGGTGATGGGGCTTTAGGCCCCATGGCAACACTGTTCAAGAGGTGCATCAGCTATGGACCCCACACTTACCTTTTGGTCACTGTGATGATGGGGTGTTCGACCCCATGGCCACAGTGGTCATGGTCTGCTTGCATTGTGGAGGCCACACACATTTATGTGTGACACATGTGATAGTGGGTCACATTGTATGTTCAATGTCATGTTCAGTGTTGTAGGCATTTGACACAGACTACACATGCTTGTCATGGTGTTGGGGGGGATGTAATTTTCTGTCATTCTTTATGTGGGAGTATGCTGGTTGTGTCATGCATTACCCGTCCTATGAGTAGGGGTGGTGGTAGTGGCAGGCATCCAGGCCCCCAAGAGTAGGGGTGGTGGTAGTGGCAGGCATCCAGCGCCCCCTGAGTAGGGGTGGTGGTAGTGGCAGGCATCCAGCGCCCCCTGAGTAGGGGTGGTGGTAGTGGTAGGCATCCATCCCCCCCTCAGTAGGGGTGGTGGTAGTGGCAGGCATCCAGCCCCCCCTGAGTAGGGGTGGTGGTAGTGGTAGGCATCCAGCCCCCTATGGGTGGGGATGGTAGTAGTGACAGGCATCCAGGCCCCCATGAGTAGGGGTGGTGGTAGTGACAGGCATCCAGCCCCCCCTGAGTAGGGGTGGTGGTAGTGGTAGGCAGCCAGCCCCCCCTGAGTAGGGGTGGTGGTAGTGTCAGGCATCCAGCCCCCCCTGAGTAGGGGTGGTGGTAGTGGCAGGCATCCAGGCCCCCATGAGTAGGGGTGGTGGTAGTGGCAGGCATCCAGCCCCCCCTGAGTAGGGGTGGTGGTGGTAGTGGCAGGCATCCAGCCCCCCCTGAGTAGGGGATCGTGGTAGTGGTAGGCATCCATCCCCCTATGGGTGGGGATGGTAGTAGTGACAGGCATCCAGGCCCCCATGAGTAGGGGTGGTGGTAGTGACAGGCATACAGCCCCCCCTGAGTAGGGGTGGTGGTAGTGGTAGGCATCCAGCCCCCCGAGTAGGGGTGGTGGTAGTGGCAGGCATCCAGCCCCCTGAGTAGGGGTGGTGGTAGTGGCAGGCATCCAGGCCCCCATGAGTAGGGGTGGTGGTAGTGGCAGGCATCCAGCCCCCCTGAGTAGGGGTGGTGGTAGTGGTAGGCATCCATCCCCCTATGGGTGGGGATGGCAGTAGTGACAGGCATCCAGGCCCCCATGAGTAGGGGTGGTGGTAGTGGTAGGCATCCAGCCCCCTGAGTAGGGGTGGTGGTAGTGGCAGGCATCCAGCCCCCCTGAGTAGGGGTGGTGGTTGTAGTGGCAGGCATCCAGCCCCCCCTGAATAGGGGTGGTGGTAGTGGTAGGCATCCATTCCCCCCTCAGTAGGGGTGGTGGTAGTGGCAGGCATCCAGCCCCCGCTGAGTAGGGGGTGGTGGTAGTGGTAGGCATCCATCCCCCTATGGGTGGGGATGGTAGTAGTGATAGGCATCCAGGCCCCCATGAGTAGGGGTGGTGGTAGTGGTAGGCATCCAGCCCCCTATGGGTGGGGATGGTAGTAGTGACATTCATCCAGGCCCCCATGAGTAGGGGTGGTGGTAGTGGCAGGCATCCAGCCCCCCCTGAGTAGGGGTGGTGGTAGTGGCAGGCATCCAGCCCCCCCTGAGTAGGGGTGGTGGTAGTGGTAGGCATCCATCCCCCCCTCAGTAGGGGTGGTGGTAGTGGCAGGCATCCAGCCCCCCTGAGTAGGGGTAGTGGTAGGCATCCATCCCCCTATGGGTGGGGATGGTAGTAGTGATAGGCATCCAGGCCCCCATGAGTAGGGGTGGTGGTAGTGGCAGGCATCCAGCCCCCCCTGAGTAGGGGTGGTGGTAGTGGTAGGCATCCATCCCCCTATGGGTATGTGTGGCATTGGTGATGCCCATCCCACCCCTATGGTTGTGCTGTTGCTAGTGTACGTCATTTGTGCATCCCTATGTGTGTGTGACATATTTTGGGTACGTGTAGTTTGTTTGTATTGTTGGTGTTTGACTTACCGTCTGCGCCGTACGCGTCCGTACCGGTCCCGGTAATAGATGTAGAGTATAGGTAGGACCTGCGCGATGGGATTCATGGTTGGGTCGTCTCGTTCGGGTTTCTCGTGTCTTCGACTCATACTCGTCGCTGGCTTGTTCGTCTCGTAGCCGTGGATCGTCTTGTGGCGCGAAACGGAGCTTATGTGCAGCTCTCCCGGATGCCGAAACGTGCCGGACGTAGTGACTGGTTCGGCGCGTACGGAGCGCGCATCGTACTAGTCTGGCCGGAAGGTGCTGTGTATTTGGTTCCGTGTGACTCGATTCGGCGTTTACGGATCCGGCTCGGGCGGGGAACAGGAGCTGGATTGGGTGAGTACGGCTCGCTCGGGAAATGGGTTGTTATACGCATCGTACTTGTTCGTCCGGACGGGTGTACGAATCGGTCGGGAAACACGCATTCGGCTGGGTTTTTTTCTGGATGAATACTGTTAGGTGCCCTACCGGCCGAGATCGGAATCGGCCCCTTAGGGCCTGCGTACAAGTTTTGGCGTTGTGGGCAGCACGCCACAGCCACGCTGCTGCACTGCTAAAACTCACCGCCACCCGCCCACCAGTTTACAAGTATTTTTGTGCTCTGGCGGGCACACAGCGAGGCAGTCCTGCGTCGGTGCAGTTTAAAGGCTCATAGTGAACTGGCACTGACATCCAATGGGCAAATCCCACTGAGGGTACTCCACGCCTGATATGGATGCACACTGCTAACATGTCTGTTGTGCTAGCCTGACAACCCATCCCTGCTACCTTTGACAAAATGCTGTCCAGTCACCGGCAAGCGCCTTACCAGCCTCCAGTGATGAGTTTTAATTATTACTCAATGTTAAATGTTCTCTTACGTCATCCATTTAATAAAGTGTTTAAAGGGATATTTTTTGCAACATTTTAATGATGCTGCTTCCTCCTTATTTTATAAACTCCCTTTTGGAGAAGTCAGAATTCCCAAGGTGCTTCATCTTGGGCGGGAGCATATCAGCTAGATTGGTCTTTTTTTAGCTCACTTCATTTTATTTCATGGCACTTAGGGATATTTAATTTAGATATTAGTACACAAAACCCATCTATCCATGACTCACTCAACCACTAATCACACATGCACTCATTCAACCATTGATTCATTCTCACATTCACTCACACCGAACAGTCAAGCACACAAACGTAGCCAGTCAAGAAGACATTTTAATTAAATAGACCTATTGACTTTGACAATGCTTGTTAAAAGAGAAAATAATAGTTAGGTTGGAGTAGAGATGGTTAAATGGTAGTTTGCTTAAATTGATGAGGAGGCTTCTCAGATAGGACATCGAGAAGGTGGTGAGTTGTGTTACAAGGGAGGTATTGTTACTTGTTCAAGAGAAAGTACATATATATATATTTTTAAATTATTATTTGTATTGATTTTCTTTATTATTCAAACATAACCACATAATATTGAGTTACCCCTCCTCCTTGCATTTCTTTTGGTATTTGTATCGATCTCGTCTACCGATTGTCCGAAGTGTTGGGGTTCAATGGGGTATCTCAGTTTTCATTTGTGTCAGATTGTCGGCTTTCCTCCGCCGCTTCCTCCCTTTGATGCCTCAACTCAATCAAACCCATTGCCAAGGCTTCATTGGCTTCCCTGTCTGATGCTACAATTGTCTCCTCTCTCCACATTTAGCCACATGATCACATCTGTTTCCCAGGACTTGTTTCCTGTTTTATGTATCTATTTCATTGTAGCATAGTTCTCCTCTTAACCAACGTTAGCCCTAGTTCAACCACTTTTGACATTGCACGCTTGCCTGCACTACTTGGAACTAAGTCCAGCAAACATTAGCATACAGTTGGTTGTATTGTTGTACCACTCAGTGTTTAGTCTCTGCTCCACTTCTTGTCAAAATTTCTGGATTCCCCATACTCCAAACAAATGTGCATGTTGGGGCTTGTATTCGTCCTACACTTGAGACACATCGTTGTTTTCAGGTTTTTTTCGGTGCATTAGTTGGGGGGGTCATGCATACTCTTTGTATGCATTTATGATTAGTTTGTGTGCTGTTTCATTTTACCTTTTTACAGTTCGTAAAAAACGGAACATATATGGGAACTAATTGTGTTCCAGGTATTGCCTGTACATACGGGCACAACTTTGAGATGGCTCATGTGATGATCCATTCCAGCCCCTTCATCTCTAACATTAAGATGTGGAGCCGTTTCATAGATGATAGTTTTATCATCTGGAGGGGAACGGAGAACCAGGTGAAGCACTTCACTAACTGGGTTAATGACAGAAAATACCTACCTCAGATTTACCATTACAATAATCAGGGACGAAATATTCTTCAATTTACAAATCAAGGGTCAGAACTATACTCTGGAAAGTGAGATCTTTTATAAAGCAAGCAACCAAAACAATCTCCTGAGATATGACAGTTTCCATCCTAAGTCTCTTAAGGAGCATTGACTAATTGGTCATTTTCTGTGTCTGAGGAGGAAATGAATGACAAAAGAAGATTACAAATAGCATGCAAACAAGCCAGCTGAAGAACTCAAGGAAAAGGTATACCTGGAGCAGGTGCTATAGAAGGCAATGAAGCAAGCACTATATAACCCCATGACCAACTACTTGAACCCTTCAATAAAATAAAGACGGATCACTTAATATGTGTTACAACATACGGAATTCATTCAAACAAAATGAAGACCATCATCAAAAAACACAGGAGAATTCTTATGTCGGGTCACTGAAATATAAAAAGCCCATCTTCTCAGTTAGACGTGGTAATGATAGTGCATATAAGGCCACAAACCATCAAAGTTACTCCCACAATAAGACCAATGTGGAATTTATCCCCCATAACTGGGTATTTCCCTCATGGACATTGCAACATTTCGCCACTTATCAGAAATGTAAAAGAACTGGATCTTGGGCTTGGCACCCCTTGGAACCTCAAGAACCATACTATTTGTGACTCATGTAATGTTATCTATACTGTCATTTGCCCATGCAAACTTAAATATAGCGCCATGACCATGCAGAAGATCAAAATACATATATACGAACAGGGGAGTGCATTCAGGTGTAAAAAAAAAACCCGCAACCAAACTCACGAGACAATTTTTTGGGACATGCGTCATTCTGAAAACAAACTCTAATGGTTTGTAATTGAGAAATTAGTCCCTGACACCAGCTACAGTGATTCAAAACTACTTTACTCCGAACAGCATTGATCCACCATCTAAAAACAGAACGGGGATTGGAGGAAGAAGTTGCACTGACCCAGTTACAGTCATGCTAATATTCCTTACATATTGAAGATGCACCTAGGATATTTCTACACAAATTTATTTTATGACATCAATCATCATCAGAATTTCAATAAAAACCTGATAGTGTCATCTTAGAAAGAAAAAATCCTCACAACACTTTAAAAAAATATATATATCTACCTTCGTATTGAGGCATATACAAAAAATAGGTATAGTCTTGTGTCCAATACATTATACTTCCTTAGCTCCTTTTTGTAGAGTTTATATAAATAATAATCAAGAATTCATAGCTATTAAGTAAATAACTAGCAATAATAATTGAGCTGGATAATGGTGATAGAAATATGTGTTTCCAAAACTACAGATGCTTTATGACAGAAGCCATACAAAAGGGGATGATGGACGGAACGTTTGAGCCAATCAAACACTCACCCCCAGTCAACTGATCTGGGTTTAATCCATCATCATTCTTTAGCTCACTCCACCACCCCAGTTCAGACATGGCCATATGCAAATCAGTCTGACCCTGTGCCTCATGGGAACAGTCCAGCCCGAACTGCCAAGCCATGTCTTCCCTGGACCGGAACCAAGCATCCTAGGACCGGTTTCTGGCATTCCAGCCGTCATCAGCCAGGCTTGCTTGAATCCAGTGGCAAAGTGAGCAAGGGACCCACGTCTGGGCATACCCCCGCCAACTTAGGGCGAACAAAGCGATACAAAAGGGGATGATGGACGGAACGTTTGAGCCAATCAAACACTCACCCCCAGTCAACTGATCTGGGTTTAATCCATCATCATTCTTTAGCTCACTCCACCACCCCAGTTCAGACATGGCCATATGCAAATCAGTCTGACCCTGTGCCTCATGGGAACAGTCCAGCCCGAACTGCCAAGCCATGTCTTCCCTGGACCGGAAACAAGCATCCTAGGACCGGTTTCTGGCATTCCAGCCGTCATCAGCCAGGCTTGCTTGAATCCAGTGGCAAAGTGAGCAAGGGACCCACGTCTGGGCATACCCCCGCCAACTTAGGGCGAACAAAGCGATACAAAGGGGATGATGGACGGAACGTTTGAGCCAATCAAACACTCACCCCCAGTCAACTGATCTGGGTTTAATCCATCATCATTCTTTAGCTCACTCCACCACCCCAGTTCAGACATGGCCATATGCAAATCAGTCTGACCCTGTGCCTCATGGGAACAGTCCAGCCCGAACTGCCAAGCCATGTCTTCCCTGGACCGGAAACAAGCATCCTAGGACCGGTTTCTGGCATTCCAGCCGTCATCAGCCAGGCTTGCTTGAATCCAGTGGCAAAGTGAGCAAGGGACCCACGTCTGGGCATACCCCCGCCAACTTAGGGCGAACAAGCGATACAAAGGGGATGATGGACGGAACGTTTGAGCCAATCAAACACTCACCCCCAGTCAACTGATCTGGGTTTAATCCATCATCATTCTTTAGCTCACTCCACCACCCCAGTTCAGACATGGCCATATGCAAATCAGTCTGACCCTGTGCCTCATGGGAACAGTCCAGCCCAAACTGCCAAGCCATGTCTTCCCTGGACCGGAAACAAGCATCCTAGGACCGGTTTCTGGCATTCCAGCCGTCATCAGCCAGGCTTGCTTGAATCCAGTGGCAAAGTGAGCAAGGGACCCACGTCTGGGCATACCCCCGCCAACTTAGGGCGAACAAAGCGATACAAAAGGGGATGATGGACGGAACGTTTGAGCCAATCAAACACTCACCCCCAGTCAACTGATCTGGGTTTAATCCATCATCATTCTTTAGCTCACTCCACCACCCCAGTTCAGACATGGCCATATGCAAATCAGTCTGACCCTGTGCCTCATGGGAACAGTCCAGCCCGAACTGCCAAGCCATGTCTTCCCTGGACCGGAAACAAGCATCCTAGGACCGGTTTCTGGCATTCCAGCCATCATCAGCCAGGCTTGCTTGAATCCAGTGGCAAAGTGAGCAAGGGACCCACGTCTGGGCATACCCCCGCCAACTTAGGGCGAACAAAGCGATACAAAAGGGGATGATGGACGGAGCGTTTGAGCCAATCAAACACTCACCCCCAGTCAACTGATCTGGGTTTAATCCATCATCATTCTTTAGCTCACTCCACCACCCCAGTTCAGACATGGCCATATGCAAATCAGTCTGACCCTGTGCCTCATGGGAACAGTCCAGCCCGAACTGCCAAGCCATGTCTTCCCTGGACCGGAAACAAGCATCCTAGGACCGGTTTCTGGCATTCCAGCCGTCATCAGCCAGGCTTGCTTGAATCCAGTGGCAAAGTGAGCAAGGGACCCACGTCTGGGCATACCCCGCCAACTTAGGGCGAACAAAGCGATACAAAGGGGATGATGGACGGAACGTTTGAGCCAATCAAACACTCACCCCCAGTCAACTGATCTGGGTTAAATCCATCATCATTCTTTAGCTCACTCCACCATCCCAGTTCAGACATGGCCATATGCAAATCAGTCTGACCCTGTGCCTCATGGGAACAGTCCAGCCCGAACTGCCAAGCCATGTCTTCCCTGGACCGGAAACAAGCATCCTAGGACCGGTTTCTGGCATTCCAGCCGTCATCAGCCAGGCTTGCTTGAATCCAGTGGCAAAGTGAGCAAGGGACCCACGTCTGGGCATACCCCCGCCAACTTAGGGCGAACAAAGCGATGACTGGGGGTGAGTGTTTGATTGGCTCAAACGTTCCGTCCATCATCCCCTTTTGTATCGCTTTGGTCGCCCTAAGTTGGCGGGGGCTTGCCCAGACGTGGGTCCCTTGCTCACTTTGCCACTGGATTCAAGCAAGCCTGGCTGATGACGGCTGAAATGCCAGAAACCGGTCCTAGGATGCTTGTTTCCGGTCCAGGGAAGACATGGCTTGGCAGTTCGGGCTGGACTGTTCCCATGAGGCACAGGGTCAGACTGATTTGCATATGGCCATGTCAGAACTGGGGTGGTGGAGTGAGCTAAAGAATGATGATGGATTAAACCCAGATCAGTTGACTGGGAGTGAGTGTTTGATTGGCTCAAACGTTCCGTCCATCATCCCCTTTGTATCGCTTTGGTACGCCCTAAGTTGGCGGGGGTATGCCCAGACGTGGGTCCCTTGCTCACTTTGCCACTGGATTCAAGCAAGCCTGGCTGATGATGGCTGAAATGCCAGAAACCGGTCCTAGGATGCTTGTTTCCGGTCCAGGGAAGACATGGCTTGGCAGTTCGAGCTGGACTGTTCCTATGAGGCACAGGGTCAGACTGATTTGCATATGGCCATGTCTGAACTGGGGTGGTGGAGTGAGCTAAAGAATGATGATAGATTAAACCCAGATCAGTTGACTGGGGTGAGTGTTTGATTGGCTCAAACGTTCCGTCCATCATCCCCTTTGTATCGCTTTGGTCGCCCTAAGTTGGCGGGGTATGCCCAGACGTGGGTCCCTTGCTCACTTTGCCACTGGATTCAAGCAAGCCTGGCTGATGACGGCTGAAATGCCAGAAACCGGTCCTAGGATGCTTGTTTCCGGTCCAGGGAAGACATGGCTTGGCAGTTCGGGCTGGACTGTTCCCATGAGGCACAGGGTCAGACTGATTTGCATATGGCCATGTCTGAACTGGGGTGGTGGAGTGAGCTAAAGAATGATGATGGATTAAACCCAGATCAGTTGACTGGGGTGAGTGTTTGATTGGCTCAAACGTTCCGTCCATCATCCCCTTTGTATCGCTTGGTCGCCCTAAGTTGACGAGGGTATGCCCAGACGTGGGTCCCTTGCTCACTTTGCCACTGATTCAAGCAAGCCTGGCTGATGACGGCTGAAATGCCAGAAACCGGTCCTAGGATGCTTGTTTCCGGTCCAGGGAAGACATGGCTTGGCAGTTCGGGCTGGACTGTTCCCATGAGGCACAGGGTCAGACTGATTTGCATATGGCCATGTCTGAACTGGGGTGGTGGAGTGAGCTAAAGAATGATGATGGATTAAACCCAGATCAGTTGACTGGGGGTGAGTGTTTGATTGGCTCAAACGTTCCGTCCATCATCCCCTTTTGTATCGCTTATGACAGAAGCCATCACATTTTCTGTGTGGAAACCATAATTTCCACCTTCCCGCTTGAGATGGGAGCGCCAAGACACAAGGTACATTCCGGAGCTGGGGGGAAAATGCCGGGTCTCTGCAGTCCCTCGTTTTACAACAGGCCCATAACCCCCACACTGTGCCCATTCCAGTGTACATGCATAACAACCAAACCAACTTTGTGTTCCCTAACAAACAGCCAACCAGCGTTGTGATTATAGTGGTCGTTGTTGGCCGCAGCTTATTAGGATTATATACATATACAAATACTTCGGTCATAATTTGTATGACCCCTGGTCATAAATTATCATTTGCGAGCTGTCATATTTCGGGTCATAAATCCTCTACTCAGCATGTCATACATATTATTATGTGGTACATTGTATGCATATCACCAGTTCGTAAATGGCACCGAAAGTTCTTTGGTTAGTTCCTTGTAGTCCTTTCTCTTTTCTTGTTCCTTCTGGGGCCATTGTTTGGTTGTTCCCCACGCCCTTTGCATGTGGGGGGTAGCTTCTCCCACGGAGTTAGGCCCCAACTCGCTACCGTGTCCTTCTCATTTGTGCCCTGCCGTCCGGCGGGGTGTGGGCTGTGAGTGCGGTCTCCGTTTGCTACCCCCTTTCTTATTAGGCCAACTCACCCTGCCATGTGGCATCCCAAAGTGAGTGGCCCTCCTCCTACACACCACCCTGTTGGTGTCTCCATAACCAACCATTGTCCCATTACTTCTCCGCAAAACGCTTGTTTGCTGTCCAGCACTGCGACACTGCTGTTCCTTAGGTGAGGGTGGGTGGGACAAAAATTCCTTCGGTGCGCCGCTCCCCTGCTCCACGATGATCGGATCTACCTGGGGGAGCGGTTGCTTATATCCCCCCCACACTTTCCCGCCTTGCAGCTGTTGTACCCCCATTGGGGGGTTTGTACCTCGCCAGGCCCCCCCCCATTGGACAGGGGCCTGGCGCCTCTCTGGCGCCCGTGGGGAGGGCGCTGGACTACCTTGTTCCGCATCAGGGTGCTCTAGGGCGCCCAGAACCGGATCCTTGCAGGGCTCGGCGTCGGTTATGGCGCCGGCCCTCGAGGCCCCCTACGGGGGCGGCCTCTGCAATAACCCCCGCACTGTGCCCATTCCAGTGTACATGCATTACAACCAAACCAACTTTGTGTTCCCTAATAAACAGCGTTGTGATTATAGTGGTCGTTGTTGACCGCAGTTTATTAGGATTATATACAACTACTTCGGTCATAATTTGTATGACCCCCTGGCCATAAATTATCGAGCTGTGATATTTCGGATCATAAATCATCTACTCAGCATGTCATACATATTATTATGCGGTACATTGTATCATACCACCAGTACATATCACCAGTTCGTAAATGGCACCAAAAGTTCTTTGGTTAGTTCCTTGTAGTCCTTTCTCTTTTCTTGTCTCTTTTCTTGTCCCTTCTGGGGCCATTGTTTGGTTGTTCTCCAAACCCTTTCCGTGTGGGGGGTAGCTTCTCCCCCGGAGTTAGGCCCCAACTCGCTACCATGTCTGTCTCATTTGTGCCCTGCCGTCCGGCGGGGTCTGGGCTGCGAGTGCTGCCTCCGTTTGCTACCCCCTTTTTTGTTAGGCTAACTCACCCTGCCGTGCGGCATCCCAAAGTGAGTGGCCCTCCTCCTACACATCGCCCTGTGGGTGTGTCTCCATAACCAACCATTGTACCATTACTTCTCCGCCACACCGTTAGGGAGGCTAAGGTCTTCCTGCGGCTCCCCCCAATCTCCTTATTTCTCTCCTTTTTTTTTTTTTTTTACTTGCAACCTGCCAGGGCCATTGCTCCCCATAGGTTATCCCAGAATACAAGCATCTCTTCTTCAGAGAGATGCACCCCGTCATGCCCTTACAGTTCCGGGCGGCCCGGGTGGATGAGCCCATGCCTGATGCTTTCCAGGCCGTTGGTCTTGCAAAATTTGCTAAATGCAATGTTCAGTTTTCTCCTTGAGTTATCGACTGCCTTGTGTGACTCGGCTCCACGCCAAACCATTCTACTGATCACTTCTGACAATATGATGGTCGTACTCCCAAAGCACTTGGATGCCCCCGTGAGGTCCGCCTGGATTTCCTGGAGGAGGGCCTTCCTCCCCCTCTGTGCAAGGTCGTTACCCCCAAGGTGGATTATCAAAATGTCTGGGTGCCAAGCTGTGTCTTCCTGCAGGTCCTTGAGGGCCGCTGGGAGCTGATTCCATCTCATCCCTGGCTTGAGCAGTACTAATGCTACCTTGCCGGCCTGATCCGTTTTTGACCGTCTTAGTAGTAGCTCCACCGCGGCTATTGTGGGTCTGACATTGGGGGCCTGCAGGCACCGCCCTGCTGGTCCGTTCTTCCGTGGTGCCACTAGCTCACTTATTCGGAAGGCACCAAAGAATGCTGTGGAGAAGGCCGCCCTAAAAGGTGGAGCTCAAAGATGTCCCTCGTTAGTTCCTCTAACGTGTCCATAAGCCGGCCCAATGTTGTGAAGTCTATTGGGTGCCTGCCGTCTGCCTTTACCCCTTCAGCCTTCTTCCACCTTTTAATTGCCGCTTTAATGTACAGGGATGCAGTGGGGTCCTGTCCCGTGTGAATCTTCATGAAATGGGCGACGGCTGACAGGTGGGCCTGTGCCCATGATCTAGACTTCGTGTTAGTGAAAGCGCACTGGATAAATTGCTCAACTGCTCTTCCTGTTTCGGCCTTGTTCTCCAGTGTCTGGATTCCTCCAATCTACATTACTGTCCCTGCGTATTTTCTGTAGCGCCTGGCAGCTTCCGGGGCAAGGGCTTGATTCACCAACGCTGACAAGTCTATCCCGCCAGGCCACACAGCTGCTCTGGGAAAGGGGTCATTACTTGGTCTGCCCCCGGGGCCAATTCCCTGAACCTGCTTATCTGTGCTCTTGACAGGGCGTCCGCCACTGCATTCTACACCCCTGGTACATGACGGGCCTTCAGGTGTAAGTTCCCCTCCAATTTAACCAATTGTCGCATTAGTCTCAGTGTGTAAGGGCACCTCGCGATCCCCTATTGATTGCCTGCACCACCCCTTTGTTATCTGACCACAGCGTCAGTTTCATGTTCCTCAGCTCCTGCCTCCAGACAGTCAGAGCCACTATTATGGGGAACAGTTCCAGGAATGTAATGTTGTCGGTGATGCCCTGCTTGTGCCATCTGTTAGGCCATTGGCCTGCACACCATTTATCCCCCAGGATTGCCCCAAAGCCTGTGCTACCTGAAGCGTCTGTAAACAGGGCTATCTGCCTAGCTGTCACCCAGCCTTCTCTCCAGATTAGGACACCGTTAAAATCAGTCAAGAATGTGTCCCACATGAGCAGGTCCTGCTTGACACCTGCTCCAAGCCGCATGTGGTGGTGTTTGTGAGTGAGTCCTGCTGTTAGCTGGGTTAACCGCCTGGCGAAAACCCTTCCTGTGGGGATAACCCTGGCCGCGAAGTTGAGCTCAACCGTTGGAGGTTGCGGAGGGTTGCCTTGTTGCGGCCGCAGAGGCCCTTAACCTCGTCCCTGAAATCTCTTACTTTCTCCTCCGGTAATCTGGCTGTTCCTGCAACTGAATCTAGCTCTATGCCCAGAAATGTGATCTTCGTAGCGGGGCCTACCATCTTCTCCGCTGCCAGCGGGATCCCTAACTCCCCAGCTAACTCCTGGAATGCCGCCAGTGTGTCGCTACACTCTGTTGACCTGGCGGGCCTGTGAACAAAAAGTCATCTAGGTAGTGGAGTTTCCCCCCGCGGGGTGCTTGTCATGCAGTGCCCATTCTAGGAAGGTGCTGAACTGCTCAAAGTATGCGCAGGATACTGCGCACCCCATGGGCATTGCGTTATCGATGTACAGGACCCCCTCCCACTGGAAACCGAAGAGGTGAAAACTGGATGGATGCACTGGCAGAAGGCGGAAGGCTGATTCTATGTCCGCTTTAGCCATGAGGGCCCCCTGGCCAGCAGACCGCACTAATTCGATGGCGTCGTCGACTGTAGCGTATTCCATTGAACAGGCTTCGGCACAGATCCCGTCATTTACTGACGTCCCCTCAGGGAAGGATAGATGGTGAATTAGTCTGAACTGCCCGGGCTCTTTTTTGGGAACCACTCCCAGTGGTGAAATTACCAACCCCTCTTGTGAGGCGACAAGGGGGCCTCTCTCCTACCCAAGGATTTCTCTTTTTCAAGTTTCTTGCGGATGACATCCGAGTGTTGTAGTGCTGATTTTAGGTTGTTTGCGATGCCCAGGGGGAGGGGGCCCTCAAATGGTATAAAGAACCCCTCCTCAAACTCCTGCACTAAGACTGCATTTGTTGTGATATTTGTTGGCTAGCCTGCGGAGTTGCTGTGTGTTGATGGGGGACCTGGCTAACCGGTAGTTGTGCAACCCATTTGGGCCCCCCAAAACCTCTTTGACAATGTCACTGCTTTCTTTTCTTTCTTGTCCCCTCTATGCTCTTTCTTGCGTCGACACCCTGCCGCCGAGTGCCCTCCCCCACACACGAAACATATGTGTTGAAATTTGCATGAAGCTTCCCAAGTGCACTCATTGGCGTCATACTTCCTGCAGATTGCTGCCGACCCGCTGGGGGGGGGGGGGGGGGAGTTTCCATGAGTTAAATTGTTTGGGCCTATGAAAGGACTTGCCCTTCCCTTTGTAGAAGGGCCCCCGAAAGGGCTGCTCACTCTTCCCTGCCCAAGTTTTCACTTCTTTAGCTACCATCATTTTATGTATAAAGCCAGACACATCTTCTTCATTCCATTCCATTTCTGGGTGTGTCTGCATCTTTAACCTGAAACCTTTGTCGTATTCCAACCATGCATCCCCTGGGAACTGCCTTTGTGCCCCATGTATGTTGGCCTCATATAACCATAGGTCTGCTGCGCAGCGCAGGAATTTTTCCACTATTATGCACGCCATTATTATAAATGCATCCAGCCAGTTATCAAAATTCGTTTCTTTTCTCTCCCTTCTCCTTTCCCTTCTATCCTCGTCCTTTTTGTCGCAAACTGTCAGGTCCAACCCATCTAATTGTATCTTTAGCAGCGAGAAGATGTCGATAAATTCTTTCCTCCATATCCTCTCTTTCACTGCCAAGGGGATAAGACTTGCTAAACCTGTGGCCCTTGTGGTCATTGATGCCGAACCTGGCGAGGGTCTGGTGTAAGCTTCTGGAGCAAAAGCCATTCTAGTTTGGTCGCTTGGTGCGCTTGCGCTGCCCTATGCCGCCATGGGGGATCCTAGCTCCCCCGTGCCTCTTGTGAGGCCAGCCCTTGCAAGCGTTCTTGGCGCGCGCAGCCCTGGTCTATCAAGTGCCAAGGTAGCCCCGATACTCCTTCTGTAGCTTGCGCCCCTGTGGTCTCAGCCCCCTGTGGTCTCAGCCCCCTGTGACCCCAGCCCCTTAAGCAACAGGGGTGCCATTGATTTCAAGCATTCCTGTACAATTGCATTAACATGCTCACCCCTTGTTGCTGGCGTCGGTTTAGGCTCCTGCTGCCGCCGCTGGGTTGGCTACAGGCGGCAGGTCTTTCTTCTGGGTTCTTCTCCTGGGTGCCCTTCACTGGGGTGGTATGGGCGCCGCCCACAGACTTCTCTTGGGTGCTGGCGCGGCGGTGTCCCCCATTGTTTGGTCACTTGTGCCTTCACCCTCGTCGTGGCCCAAGTGTGACTGCAGCCAGCTGGTCCCATGGACCTGATGCAGCCCGAATTTTCTTCAGTAACTCGCTTAACTCCTCTGGCTGCCCGCCTGTGCCTTGACCTTCCATGGCGTGTGCTTCTGAGCGGGGTGCTGCCGCCCTCCCTATGCACCAAACATAAACTTGTCTTTCCTGGCTGTTTGGCTGATGACCTTGCCTTTCTTGGCAGCGTGCGCTCCTTCAATTGCAGCTCCTGCAGCCTGCTGGGCACTGTTTATGGTTGCCTTTGCTAATGTTTGTTGGCCGCTTCAACACCACAGTCTCCCACCTGTAAATACCTAGGGGGCGCTCAAATGCTGGGTGTCAATAATCTTTTTAGAAAGCGCTGCTCCTTCGCACCTCGCTGCCCTTAACCTCTAATTTCTAGGAACCACAACCATAGAAAATTCCAGGATTTGTACACGTAACTTTTGGAGCAACTATTCCATAATGATTCCTGTGTGGCGGGCGAATTCAGCTAAGACGCCTCCAGAACCACAGCAAGCACTATTCTTGTGCCCCCTTTCAGAAGTCAGTGGCACGCGAGCGCTGGGAGGGGCCGGGGAAATTAGAAAATGTTGCCGCCACAAAGCTCAGTGAGGCCTGGAAGCTTTTTGTTGGCGGGCCCGGATGCGGTCTCTCCTAAAGCTGCGCAGCCACAAACACCCGGCCACTCCCGAGTGAGGCTGGTCACTGGAGATATCCGACGGGTGCTTCAGACTGTGGGACCCTCTTTCCGGGCCCTCGCACCTACCCGTCCTGCAATTAGCAGCGCTCCTCAGCCTCTCCCGTACTGCGTGGAGCCGGACGAGTGGGATGGGGGCAGTCGGAGGCGTGCGACCGGCAAAATGAGGGCAGGCGGCTCTCCGGGGCCACACACGCTGGTGCTTTTAAACGATGCGCAGCCCGATAGAGTTGGCACCACGGGACAGAGCGACGATCGACCGCTGCACCCACGTGGCTCCTACCGCCTTGAATTACCAGACGCAGAAACCCCCTCAGGGGTGGTGGAGACGGCTGCCCGCAAATCGCTCTGTCGCGGACCTGCTTCATGAGGCCCGCCGCACACGGTTGCTTCGAGCAATGAGAGCGGGCGCACTAAGTACCACACCTGGACAAGATGAGTCAAGGTGCACAATGAAAAAGGCTCCTGAGCACCGTGCTGCTCCACAAGGTGCTCAAGCTGCTTCCTGGAGACACCGCTACACCAGGACTTCACCGGGACACTCAACACGCAGAGCTTCGCCTCACGATCATCCGGTAAGCCAACAAAAATTCCTTCGGTGCGCCGCTCCCCTGCTCCACGATGATAGGAGCTACCTGGGGGAGCGGTGGCTTATATCCCCCCCACACTTTCCCGCCTTGCAGTTGTTGTACCCCCATGGGGGGGTTTGTACTTCGCCAGGCCCCCCCATTGGACGGGGGCCTGGCGCCTCTCTGGCGCCCCTGGGGAGGGCACGGGGCTACCTTGTTCCGCTTCTGGGTGCTCTAGGGCGCCCAGAACTGGATCCTTGCAGGGCTCTGTGTCGGTTATGAGGCCGGCCCTCGAGGCCCCCTACGGGGGCAGTCTCTGCGACAAATGGAGCAGATAGGTGTGGGTCGGCGGCACAAAAACCTAGATAATGTGAGACTTCTTCTGATCATTTGCGGTATGTGGCGCAGAGCGACTTATTTCCTTGATTCCCTAAACTACTATGTTGACTTCAACAGCAAGGGGTAATTTACCGGGTCATTTGGCATAATTCTTTAAAAAAAAAAAATAATGAAGTTTTTTGCAAAATAAAGGTCTATAAGATTAGACACTGCATGAGCAGGCATGGAATGACATAGTATAGTATCCGTAAATGTCTAGGGGGGCCCGGATATGAGGAGTTGTATACCAAATTTATAGTAATGGTACTTGCAAAAAAAAAAAAAAAAAAAAGACTTTTACTTGGGATCTTACGGAATGGAAAAATCCATGAAATTTCCATTGTGCAATTGTTGATAACATCAGGCACTGTGCAAGATAGGCTAGAATTGCACAGCATGTGTCTGTTTCTAGGCCACCCCGAAACACTGGATATGATACTTGTATACAGAGGTAGATGTACAGCACTAATTTGCAAAGCAACTGGTACCCTGAGGATACGCAAAAGATATGGAGCTGAAGTGGGGGGGCAACTGTTTATTTGAAATGGATAAACAAGCCTATATGTTTTGTGAGTACTTTTGCATGCCACTGTGTTTGTGTCGTTCTCTATGTTGGATATCATAATATTCAAATGACCATTGAGAACCTTCTGTTAAAAGCCACAATACTACTTCATTGTGTCTGTAAGTGTGTGACTACAGGCAAGTGCCACCTCTTCATGACCAAGTTAAAGAATCTACCCTAATCTCGGGGTAAGTAGGATGTGAAGAATGATTGTTCGACACTTGCATGATCACATTTGCTGGGTTGCAGTGAAACAGTCCACACACTTGGAACCTTTTTGAGCGTATTTGATTTGCAGTGTCCACATTGATTGGGGTGCAATTTTGACATTTTAAAGAATAAGAATATAAAGCTTATTTAAATGCACATATGTTCCTTTTTTCCCCTTGTTTTGAAATCATATACTCAAGTAGGTTAACCATTTCCAGAACACATATGAGAGCTTTATGCGGTATGAGAGTGCATGGTATGATTGCATACTAGGCAGAGATTTTATGAGCCCTGAAAAAGGCCAGTGGCCCGGTTGGGCATTTAATCAGGCCAATACATTATGGATATACGAGTCATTGTTATTCAAATTACTCCTTTTTCATCAAATCTAGGGTACCCACCAAATAAAAGGAACTTCCTTTCGGTATACCCTGAAACATTTGGATCCTTGCATCTATCCAGTTGAAATTTATCCGCATCTCCCAGGACTGCTTGAGTCAATCAAGGTGGTATGTACATACCTTGACATGGGGAATTGACCAGTGATGAAGCATGTCACGATATGTAGTGGGTGAGATTTCTGCAAATATCTTTGGATACCTGCATGATGTAAGAGGATACCACAGCTGGATCCTTGAATTATAAGTCCCAAGCACTTGTTGTGTATCATATGTAAATTTCCGCCACCATTCCTGATCTCTTATTTCGTCTCCCATATCTGCATTCCAAGCTGATTTCAAGTTTTTTGCTCTCTTTCAATTGGCTTCCTCATATAACCTGGATATTAGCTCCCCTTCTTCCCCCAGGTTCAAAATTGTCCAGTTAATTTTGTGTATTTCTGATTCTTTTGAAAGTTAGGTCAGCTTTTCTGAATTGTCTTCAGAATTCTTGCTTATGTGAGAAAGCTGGCATAAATGATTTCCCAGTTGGTGCAGATGCCTGAAAAACCTATTAGTCACTCCCATCATAAATGTCCTCTAATCTTTGAGGCTTCATGTCAACGTTACCTTCTCTCATGCATCTGGGTAGTGCAGGACATACTGTAGTGCACCACAATGTTAACTGCGGCATATACATGTATTTAAGTTCTTCCTGTTGCACTGCTGCATCCCATAATGTAGTCATGGTTTGCACTTGTGTGTTTTACCTCTTTTTTATGGGGGAAAAACCTTCCAATTTTCCCCATACTTTTCCATGGGGAGGCTCTGTAGTCGAGATGGTGCTCTGTCCATGGTAAGGAATAGGGAACATTTTTAAAAAGTTTATTAAATGTGGAAAAAGTTTGGAAACATATTTGACTGATACATATTAATGTAAAATAATTGTATATATTTATTTTAAAAGCAAAACTAAGGAGAAAATGTTACAACACTATTAACCTAATTTTGAATAACATTATTAATGTAGACAAATTAAAATTATTTTGCTGAAGTTTAAATTAAAAAATAAATTCCCAACTACAGTAAAAAATATTTTTACTATGCATTAATAATTATTAAAAGTGATGTATAGAATTGATCAAAAGTAATTTAATATTTAATAAAATGTATCATTACATTAATTTTCAAATTCTAAACATTTTATTAAAATATTTTTTAATTAAATAATACATATGTGCTATTTTTAACAATAAATTATATTTATTTATATTTTAACTATTTTTTTATGGAGGTTTAGTTCTAGGGCCTTATTACGAGTTTGGCAGTCTGTGAACCGTGGTACCCGGAGTCATGGTCCAACCCCCGCGAGCTCGGCAGTCCAACCACCGTGTTACGAGTTGGGCGGATTGCTATTGCAAAGACCATGGCCGAACCACCAACATTGCCAGCACACCGCAGACCGCCGGGTCACGGTCAGGGAAAGGCAGCTGCCATAGGGCTATACAGAGGAGTTTCATTGCATCCGTACTACGAGTTGGCTTTCCAATGAGCCAACCGTGGTGGTGGGACAGCCAGCTTCAAGTTGGCGGAAACAAAGGATTTGTGATGCATACTCACCCCTTTCCTGTTCTTCCCATCAAAGTTCGACGTGGATCCCTTTCTTCAGGTCCCCCCTTCACAGCAGCATCTTCACCCCGAGAATTATGACGCAGTTGGCGGTGATATACAGGTGAGCCCTTTTTATGCCATATGCCCATTGTCTGAACAGCCCACATATGGGCCAAACTCCGGCAATGAGTAGATGGTATTTTTCCAACTGTGTCATGCATATGTGTACATTCAACACATATGCAGTCGAAATGTTCACACAAGCATCGATACATAGGGAAAAATAGTCACCACTGCGGGAAGATTTCCGTAGCCACAACGCCGGCACCATGGCAAACTCGTAATACGGTGATCTGAAGACTGCTAGTGCTGTAGTCTACTGGCAGACGCGGTGTTCAGGCCAAACTCATAATCAGGCCTTAAGTCTCAAGCTCCATTATTTTCAATGCAAGGGAGATGCAGTATCAGTGGTTGGCCATGTGTGGTGCTAGACTTATTACGGTTTTAACTCAAATGGTACACCCATGAGAAACGGAAGGGTCAAATGAAGGTCCCATTGGGACATGATGAAAGGGGTAGGCAGGAACAAATGCTGCAAGCCCATAAGGAAACAAGTCACAGGTGACTTAAACAGTAAGGGCTTATCCAGCAACCCAAAAAAGTCAAGATGGCAGAAAGGTAACCTTTAACGGTGCCCAGGGCAATGCCTTGCCAGGATAAAGACAACACAGACAGTAAAAACTCCAACAAGAGGGCTAAAAGCGGGTCAACATCATGGAAGGAACACCAAACCACAAATTTGTCCCAATGGCAGGCATATACAATTTTTGTTGAGGGGTGCCCGGCTGCCAATATGACATCACAGATTTCAGGAGGAAGTTCACAGGCATTTAACTGTCGTCGCTCAATCTCCATGCATGAAGGTGGAGTGTGCGTTTTCTTTAATCCTGGCTTTACGTTGTAAATGTCAAATGTTGACCTTGAAATGTCAGTTATACACTCTGTATTGATTAACTCCTGCTGTATTGTTGTATAAGTTGTTAACGAACAAAATAATTAACAAAATGCAATAAAGAGATGGAAAAGAAATGAAGGTGGAGTGTGCCCTGACCGGCTTCTGTGACAGAAGGTCCTCCCAAAGAGGCAGCCTGATCGAAGGATAGATGCTGATGCTCAGGAGTTAGGGATTCCAGACACTCCTTGCCCAGTCTGGAGTCACTAGGATGGCTTTGGTCTGGTTATTCCTGATCTTCTTGAAAACTCAGGGCAGGAGTGGAATCAAGGGAAAGGCATACAGGAGTCCCCTGTTCCATTCTAAGTGGAACGTGTCTGGGAGCGAGAGCCACTTTGGAAACTCAAACACACAGAAGTGCTGACATTGCTCGTTCTGAGCGGTGGCAAATAGATTAAGCAAAGGTTCTTCCCAATCTTGGCAGAGACCTTGCACCACCTCCGGGTGTAGATGCCATTCATGATCCACAGGGCATCGGCGGCTTAATGTGTCCGTACTGAAGTTCAGAGACCCCACCAGGTGCTGTACAACCAGGAAAATGTCCTGTTGCTCCAGCCAGGCCCAGGTGCAGAGCCTCCTGGCACAGAGTCCACAACCCTATTTGCTGCAAACCACATAGTGAGAGTGATGTCTGTGAACACCTAAACCAGTCTTCCCTTGATGGATAGGAGGAAGGCTTTCAGTGCCAAGAGAATTGCCCTCAGATTGATGGGACACTGCCAGACACCATGGTCCTCTGATTTTCACCTCTCCCAGAAGGCCAACCCAACCCAGAAGCGATTCACAAGGAAGTACAAAATATGTTAAAATTAGGGGTAATAGTGCCATTCCTAAGTGAATTGAATTCGCTTGTGGTGCTTGTTCCAAAACCAAATGGACCGGTGCATTTTTGTGTAGATTTCAGAGAGGACAATAACCTATCTAAATTCGTCACCTATCCTGTCCCTTGAGTTGACGAGATGATTGAAAGACTAGGAGAAGCACAATACATCAGTACTGTGGACTTTTGTAAAGGGTACTGGCAAATCCCACTCAACCCAATAGACCAGGAAAAAGCAGCCTTCTCCACTCCTGGAGGAATTTATCAGTTCATAATGTTACCCTTCGGGTTGCACGGAGCCCCGGACACATTCCAAAGAACGATGACTAAACCTACTTAGAAAACATGAGAAATACGCGGATGCCTATATAGATGATATTGTGAGACATAGCTTATCCTGGGGAAAACATTTAAAACAGGAGCAGTACTACAAACTCTCCAAGAAGCTTGGTTAAAGGTCAATCCAAAAAGGAGTCATTTGGCAGCCCGACAAGTCCAATATCTGGGGCACTTGTTATGAAGAGCAAGCATCTGAGCCCAAAAGGAAAAATAGCAGCTATAGCAGAAGTCCCCTCTCCAAAGACTAAAATGGATCTTGGGGCCTTTTTTCAGTCTTGTCGGGTGCTACCACAGTTTTATTCCCATTTTTCTCACTGGGTGGCCCCTTTAACCGATCTATTGACCAAAACCCCTGGGGCTGACAAAGAATTAAAGCAACCTTCCACACCTAGAAAGGCTTTCAAAAAATTAAAAGAACTGCTCTCCTCAGATCCCGATCATATTTCTCCCTAGGAAGAAAGTAAGGGAAGGGATTAACTGCAAATATTTACTTTTAAAAAGTCTGGACATAGTGAAGGTCCATGCCGAACGCCACCTGAAAAGGGAACGAGAGCAACAAGTGAGAAAAAAAAAGGGGTGAAGACTATGCCAACATTGACAGAAGGGTCAAAAGAGATAGGACACAGATGGAGACAACGCAGGTTCTCTAACCTTTTATAGTGAGAGCTACTTTAGATCATTGAAACCTTTTCTGAGCCACTGCCCAACGTAAGGATTCCCAAAGTTTACATAACTTAAGCACAATGACTCAAGTACCCGCAGTTGTGCTCCAGTGAGCATTACAGCATTGTTGCAGTAGCTGTATCACAAAAGGGGAGACAAGAGAAAAAAAGAAAGGAAGAAATTAAAAAGGAGCAGATAAAAGAGGGGAGAAGATGTAGCCTAAGGGCTAGGGCGGTCGACCTTAAATCTGGGGAACTGGGTTCAAATCTCGGTAATGAGCGCACAATCATCCTGTGATTCTGGGCAAATCACAATCTCTCCGTGCCTAACAAAAATGAATGTGTCCTTATGTAACGCAACTGGTGCTCATATAAAGCGCTCTGATACCTTAGGGTCAAGTTCATGCTATATAAAACTCTGGGGGAAAAAAAAGAAAACAAAAGAATTAGGGAAGAAAGAGAAATGAAGAAAGTAGTGGAAAAATAGAAAAAAAGGAAGGAAAAAAGAAAACAAACAGGAAGAACAAAAGAAAGAAAAAAGTCAAAGATCAAAAAAGGGAATTAAAGGAAAGGAAGAAAGGCAGGAAAAGAAAGAATTCAAAACAAGAAGAAAATTGAGTGAATAAAAGAAAGGTGAGAAAGGAAAACAAAACACAGAATAATGAAAATTGTAGAGGAAAAAAGGAGAAGAAAGAAAAAACAAGCAAGAAAGAGAAAGGAAGAAAAAGAATGGAATGGCAGAAGGAAAGAAGTAAAGAACGAAAGACATAGGACAAAAGAGATAGAATGAGAAAGGAGAGAAAGCAAGAAAGGGGACAAAAAGCGAATCAAGATGGAAAAAAAGTATAGAAAGAAAAGAAAGATCGAAGGAAGGGAGCTGAGAAAGAGGAGAAAAAGAAAGAAGTAGAAAAAGAAATAAAGAACATTTTCAGAAGAGGGTACTCTTTGTAAAAGAGCAGCCGCATATTTTGAAACCATCTGACAGGCAATGAAGTATGAGCTACTGAGAGCGAGGCAGCGAGCTACTGGTAGCTCCCCATCGACCTGTTGATGACCCCTGCTATAAGGTATTTTCAAGTTCTTGTTAGGACTAACTTAGAGATAATATCTGATCTGCAGTTTGGGAAGGTCATATTTTGGTTAGCATTCTTCAACAATTGATCAAAAGGCACAGCTTTGGAATCTGGTAATGTTAAATAGAGAAAACGCTCAGAATTTATTTTAGTGGTAAATGAATAATCACAATCTTCACAGTGACAGTTCCATGTGTAACTCAGTCCAAATAAATCAGCAATATTTACATATTCTTCTTCTAAAACTCCAAGGATGACCATAATAAATTCTTGTGCATCTTGTTGACTGTTGAGTAAACATTACTGATCCACTACAAATATCCAAAAGGTCTAAAATACCTGAAGCAGAATGTGTCATAGTTCTGTCAGTCATTAAACGCTGGAGCAAATGATACAGTGCAGCACACAATCTCTTATCTGGTTTTTGTTCAATTTGGTTCATTAGATGTGGTGAATGAAAAAGTATATTGAGAACAACATTTGCATAGCAGTTGATACCTGAAACATTTTCCAACTGGAAACCTACAATATCTACATCGTTATCTAGTTTTCTCTTCTTGACAGATTCTAATTTGTCCTTTCTTTTCTTCAGCATCTGTACACTCTTTTGTAACCTTCCATTTTGGATAGATTATCTGTTTCTCATAAACAGGGTATTGGCCTAAATAAGGAGTGTATATACTTCTCAATCGATTGTACTAACTTTCTTTTCATCAAAATCAATCAAAAACAAAATAGACAATGTTCTAACTCGTGACAATGCTACATATGACATTCCTTCTTTAAATACTGTACTTCGATACTAACAGAAGCTGTAACTACAGTTAAACCATGTGATTTATGTACAGTTACAGCATACACAAGAGACAGTGGGAACAGCTGGCAGCGTACATATAAGTCTTTAACGAGTAAACAATGTACAACATAACAGTCAAACTGCTTCACACCATCATTCTGATCAAATTTTAAAGCCAAGTATTCAACCTCATCATAGTTTGTTCTTAAAATCTGCTGCATTCTTAAGAGTATGAAAGCAAGCACTACGTTGGATACCATGCTGACCTCAATGAATTAAAGTTTCGGTTTGTTCAATACTCTTGATGCCTTCACCAAATAGTTTCTGGTATTCCAGTTTATTTTCATGTTCAACAGGTAGCATAAGTAGGCAATGTAACGTAATACCTTTAATGTTATGTGCAGCTAATCTTCTGCTGTTACTACACATGACACATTTGATTCTGTAGATAACCAGTGAGAACTTTAATTAGGAAGCTTTTTCCAGTGCCAGCTTGATCGCTGATACATAGTAATATTGGTTTGTACAAAGAACAATCACACTGTTTCCTCTCGTGTAGAAATTCATGCTCTATTTTACCTTTATCTTCGTTGAAAATTTCTTTTTGCTCATTTTCAGTTGTACGACTAAGTGTTTGAAATCCAGTTTCCTCTCTTGCATGCTGCATTGCAGTCTTCACCTCATTCATAGCTATAGCTGCCTCATTTTGAATAATTGGTTCTCCAGGAGGATCTTGACTCACTGGTGCAGAACTTTGGCTGCTTTGTGAACTCTCCTTGGCTATCTCAGCAGCGATGGTTTCTTCCTGTTCAATCTCATCTTTCACAATTTGCAGGTAGGTTGGAAAGACTGATCACTCAATGGTGTCTTTTGCAGCGCTTAAAGAGTCTTCGTAACAGTGATAGTGTCCAAGTAATTCTGATTCTGCGCGCCATAGCTTGAACAACTACATAAGTGCCAAGTAGAAAAACTCTTCTGTCTGGAATTTGGCAACTATAGTTTTCAGTGGTTAATTAGATTTCCTTTGTTGTGTCTGACCAAACAACCGTCACATCCAAGTACTCCATATCTTCCTTCTATATTTTCACTGACATTACTTTTATGTGTGTAGTGTTGAAGTACATCACAGAGACACATTTTGAAGAGGACTCCTCCTTCTTGGGTAGTATGTATCCAGCATGTCAGTTTTCAGAATATCGCTACTTTCAGGATCTATTTCTGTGAGATACTGTATTTCTGGGAAAGACTTTAGTACTCTTTTTGACTGCTTGCAAGACCTAGGCTTACTCATACAATTCCTCTTGACTTGGAGAACAAACTAGCCGAGCTCAACCTGCCCGAGCATTCATAAGAACATATTTCTCTGTGGGAAAGCATTTTCAAGCTGAAGCTGTAAAATTTCTTGGTAAGACTAAATTCTGCAAAATCTCCTCCCACATCTTTCATCTCTGTCTTTTCTGATTTTATTTATAAAGTCACATAGTGAGCAACAGCGATGGAGTTGTCTGCAACAAATTGTAGATCCATATTTGCATTCCACATCTTAAGAATCACAGGGTTGTAGTTATTGATATACTTGTGTCTGTTCTTCTCAAGTCATATGTGTGTTTTGGTGATTTCCGTGTCAGGGTATGTCTGACTGCAGACAAAAAGCTGTTGACTCTTCCTTCTGAGATGACAGGTCATGGGAATCCAAAACAACATTGTGTGTAAACTTTTCCTTTGCATCAGTATTTTCAACTACAGTACTTTTCACATCTGTGTTTGAATCCGTAGAACTTGTTGTCTGAAGCCCTTGTCTGCACCGTCTTTTGGGATGGCGCATGTTACATACTATTGTATGAAAGACAAGACACTCATCAGCGTCTGTTCCATGTTTTGGGGCATCTTTTACCCATAACAGAATGTGAATATGTGGAACACCTCTAGCTTAGTACTCTTTGCACCAAAACAAATTGGTTACTTGGCCAAGAGGAGTATTAGTTTTGTTTCAGATGAAAGGCATCATAGCTTGAAACCTGTGGTTGCAATATCTGCAAACATTTGCAGGCTCCAGTGAGCAAAGTTCTCCTGGTGTCTTCAGATTGATGTCTTTTATGTTTGAGCTGGCTTCCCGCACAGGGGCGGCTCCTCCGTTATGGTGGAGGAGCGTTGCACACCCTGCTGATAGCCAGCAGAGGCAAGGAGAATTTTTTTAATAATAAAACGTTTTTATTATTTTGCGTCCTGCCAGCCGAGCCGAGAGAGGGGCGGGGGCAGCCACAGCACCAGGGAGGAGGGGAGAGTGGTGGGCACTGCTAAATACGCATGATGGTTTGGCCGGCCCCAGAGGGCCGACCAAACCGTCATGCGCACTTAGCCTTTCTCCACCTAGCTGTGTTGTATAGCTGGGTGGAGAAACCACCAAAGGCTCCCAGTCCAAGTCCGAACACAGACCCGAGATGCTCAGACCAATCCCAGCGCTGCTCATATGCTGGGAATGCTATTCCCAGCATGTGAGCAGGGCTGGGATTGGGAGCTGGGAGCCTGCGCAGTGGGCACCAGGTTCCTGACATGGACACGAGGACCGGGAGGAAGGCAGCGGCCGTTGGAGCAGCTAAGCGTAGTTTTATTTATTTCTTTTTTGCTTGTTTTTTGTGTTACCCCCCCACCGCCCCACCATTTCACAGTACAAGCGGTCGCACCTGTTCTCGCAGGAATTCAAGCAGATCATTCCATGCATACTCAGCACAACTGAGTGTTAGGAACTAAGTTGGTGTTCCTAGGTTTCTCAACATACATTTCAGCTCACTGTGACGATGATACAAATAGTCATTGGTGCCGCGTTGGGCACCATCAAATTAGTCAAGTTGTCTTTCAGGTTCTCAACTTTTCCTTCAACTTTGTCCCCGAATTCCCTTGCAGTGATATTTTGCAGATTCACTCCTGTCTTGAGAACGTGGTTTGCTGCATAAGATAGGGCTGACAAGTTGCTCTCAATTAAAAGGTGAAATATATAGGGAATACAATGGCGAAATCTATGATCCTCTGAATATAGTCTAGTTGATCTGTACTCTGCTGCTAGTATCTGCACAGGCCAGTCATCATACTTAGCACCCATTCCTGTGGGGAAGAGATGCAGAAAAGATCGAGCTTCTAAACTTTTCTCCTGCACACTCAAGGCAGCACCTCTTGCTTCTTTCATTTTAAAAAGATCAATTACATCACCAATAATCTCTTTAGAATGCAGAGGGAGGATACTGCAGTGTTCATAAATTTCTTCTGATCGGTATCGATCCACTTTTTCAATCTGACCTCTTGATGTTGATATGTCATCCTCCATATGTGCTACATTTTAAAGAACTAAATATTATTTTGTACCAGCTATGTTGCTTTTTTTTTTTTTACTTTACTAACATCTATTAGTTCTTGTCATTTTTTTTGCTCTTCATTGGGACACCACTGACTAGAATAATAAGTGCTTCTTCCAAATCTTTCTGCACCCCTACATGTTCAATATTCTGCTTCAACTCTAATGGCAAGTACACAACTCTACCTTTAAGATCTTTCTGTAACTTGGTTGTAGGTATCTTCCCTAACTTTGGCTCCATACGGACTATAGCTTGGAATGGATGTATAGACTGTATTAGAATTGATTCACAAACATTTAAATCTTCTAGTTCTCGAGGCATTGGAACTAATTCTAACTTGTTGTGGACTGATCTAGCTGGCATTTTATTGTCATAACAATATTTACATATAATTTGTCGTGTTGAACAATCAAAGCGCTCCTCTACAAATAAATAAGCTGAAAATTCTCACCACTTATCTCTATTGTCTTTTTTAGTTTTTGTTGACAGTTACACGAGTTTGACTTTTGTAGTGTGCGTCGACAACATATACAAACAGTCTGGTTTCTCTGAAGAGACTGTGTTAAACTTCATAATCTCTTCTTGAAAGTTATCAGCAGTAATACCCGTCTCCTGTTCCTCTACACCTGCAGATACCAAGTCTTCATTTTCCCTACACTCCTCTTCTGGAACAAAAACGAAACTACACATAATTGCAAACGTTTTCTTTATCTGCTACTGTACCATGAAAAAAGAGCTCTATTCATTTCTCCTAAACATAGTAAAGCCTCATAAATAATGTTCGCATTTGTGAGTGGTGTACAGCTAACATTTTGAAATGATGAAAGCTGCTTTGGCACACTTTCTTTGATAGACATGCTAGGGAATGTCCCTATAAATGTGTTTACTTATCTTGCATGGATCTAATCCTTACAAAGCCACAATTTTCTGGTTTTGACTTCTGTTTGGAAAGGTTCATAGGAAAGATCTCAATATATCAATAGATTCCTGCTGAAGACTGCAAATACTGCTACAGTCCCATTTGTATTCAGGGGACTGTCTACCCCTTCCTGTACCTCTTCAGCTATCACTTGCTCCACATTTCGAGCTACCATTACCTCTTTTGGAAGTGGGGAACCATTTTTCATCTCATAACATCATCCAGATTCCTCAACTGCATGCACTAATGTGTTCTATTGGAAGTAGCTTACTTCATTAAAGGAAGGCTCAGTACCAGAAGTATGTCTCCATTCACCACTGAAAACTTAGCAAACGTTACTTCTATTGACAAGTCTTTTCTTTTGGCTCTTCTCCTCATATGCAACAATATTTTATCTAGTGGCTTCATTCTGTTTAGAATCAAAATAAATAGCTTCCTCTTCAAGGCAAATGCTTTATCAACTACAACCTCAACACGTTCCTTTTGTCTTACAGCTTTTCTTCTTCTGTTATATCTTTTCATAGTTATTAGATTGCAAATTACTCTAGTACGGGACTTTCCAACTCTGATTTCCTTAAACTGGGACTACCATCTGGTTAAACTCTGCTTTTTTTGTATGATGTTTTACTCTTCAAATCATTGACTTAATCACCTTTTTTAGTTGGTCTTAAACTTTGTTTTTCGTTTACTTGATTTTCCACTCTTTCTAGATGTGTACTGTAGATACAATTATAAGAAATGTCCTTGTCCTTTTACCAGTACCTCTTTTCTCTTTCACCACTTTTTCCACATTTTGCCCCCTTTTGTTTCTCAGTAGTGAGGCGATAGTATCTTTGCTCCAGTTTCTTTCTTCTCATTTTTTGATGGCATTGTAACTGTTTGCAGTTAAGTAGAAATTGATGCATGAGAAGGGGGAAAAAATAAGTACATTTAGTTTTTTATTATGTACTATCAGATTATATAGCTTCAAATTAAAAGCCCACACACAGGGTCTGCACTAGTAGGAATCACCCATGTTTGAAGGACTGTTTCTCTGCATGGATGAGAAGGTTGTGTCACTACTTGCCAACATAAGTGAGTGAGTGTAGGAGTACACTTGTAGCAATGCCATGAGATGTTTAAGTAAATGTGCTGGTATGTGACTGTATGTTTTACTACCTCTATGGCTCTCTAAATGTGTACGTCAGTGGGTTTAACACTTCAGAAGCAACTATTACATGCCAAGTAAACCTTGTAGAGAAAGTGAACAGACATGGTCTGCTCTACTAGATATCACCCATGTTTCAAGGACTATTTCTCTGGATGGATGAGAAAATTGTGTCAGTACTTGTCTGAATACCTGACAGAGTGTAGCAGTATACTTACAGCAATGCCATGACATGTTTAAGTAAATGTGATGGTATGTCACGGTCTGTTTTAGGGTAACCACATGTGTATGCAAGTGGCTGAAAAAATACCCCAGTGCCTGTGTTAGGGAAAACCGAGCTATGTAGGTGTGACTGTAGGGGAGAGGATGTAGCCTAACGGCTAGGGCGGTCGACCTCAAAACTGGGGAACCGGGTTCGAGTTTCTGCAACGACGCTCAACAGCCTGTGATTCTGGGCAAATCACTTAATGTCCCCGTGCCTAAACAAAAAACAAAAAGGAATTTGTCCTTATGTAACGCAACTGGTGCTCATGTAAAGCGCTCTGATACCCAATACCTTCAGGTCAAGTTCCGTTATATAAAACTCCGGAAAATAAATAAACTACTTTTGAGTCTGCTGCAGGCATAACTACTTTCTGGTAAGTGACTGAATGTATAAGTGGTTCTGAAGCTGTCTCAGTAGGTGGGAGAGAGGCTCTATGGTTTGTGAACATGTATGTCAGTTGCTTTAGGCGTGGCATACTCTATGTAGCACTTTTCATAGGGGCCTGCAAGTGCACGGGTAACTTAATGAACTCAAAAGAACATCTCATCTTTTAAACACAAAGCGCCATGCTTTATGGCGCACCTACAGCATATCTCAGAGGTGTGTTATGTGTACTAAAACGTGGGTTTGACACTTGAAAACAGCTATTACTTGCTAAGTGAAGCTTGCAGTGAGACTTCACAGACTGGGTCTGCACTAGTAGGTATCACGCATGTTTGAAGGGCTATCTGTCTGCATAGATGATAAGGTTGTGTCAGCACTTGCCTACATAGCTGAGTGAGTGTAGGAGTACACCTGTAGCAGTACAATCAATTGTTTAAGCAAACGTGCCAGTATGTGACTACCTGTTTTGCTACCTTTACGGCTCTCTAAATGTATATGTAAGTGGCTGACCAAATACCTCAGTGCCTGTGTTAGGGAATACAGGGCTATGTAGGTGTGTCTACACCTGCCTTTGACTCTCGTTGCATAAATAAATAGTTTCTGCTAAGTGACTAAATGTATATTTGCTTCTGTAGATGTCTGACTAGGTGAGAGCCAGGCTCTATCCTTTTGTGAACATTAAGGTTGGGATACTCTTATGTAGTACTGGGGATAGGGGCCTCCAAGTGCACAAGTAACTTATTGAACTCAAAAGGAAGTCATCTTTTAAAAACACAAAGCATCATTCTTTATACGATACCAACAGAACATCTCAGAAGTGACTTGAGTGTACTAAAACATGGGTTAGAGGCTTGTGAAACAGCTTTTACTGTCTTTTAACATTCTCACAAACACATATACCTATGAGTTTTGAATGGGTCTGTAAGTGGATCCATGAGTCTCTGATTGGGTCTGTGAGTAGGAGTATGAGTCTCTAAGTGAGTTTGTAGTGGGTGCATGAAAGCCAGAGTGGATCTGTTGGTAAGGGTCGGGGTCTCTAAGTGAGTCTTTGCATGTGTGCATGAGTGGATTCATGAGTCTCTGATTGGGTCTGTGAGAAGGAATATGAGTCTCTGAGTGAGTCTTTGCAGGTGTGCATGAGTTTCTGAGTGGGTCTGTGAGTGGGATCATGAATATCTGAGTGGATCTCTCAGTGGGAGCATCAATCTCAGAGTGGGTGGCTCAGTGGGTGTGTGAGTGCCTAAGTGAAACTGAAGGTGGGTTTATAAACATATTTATTTTTTTCAGTAATAATTGCGATTTTGTCACAACGTATATTCGCAAATTTGTCGTAACGTTACATGGGGGGGCCACGCTGATGGTCATGGCGAATATCACTCCAAATCTTAATACTGAAATCAGATGAACTCTGACTGAGGCATACTTGAGACCTTCTTGGGCTAGGTGCAGCAGGTATGGCAGCACTTGGTGGGGTTGCATCAAAATGGGATTGGCTTAATTATTTTTGCACCACAGACAGAAGCATTTCCACCTAGTATAGTAAGTTGTTGTCATAGTTGGTGTGTATGCCTGTGCCAGAATTGCCTTCCAATCTGCAGAAATGTAAAAATGGGCAAATTCTAAGTGGTCAGGAACAAAGCTGTCAGGTTCCATAAATTCATGTTGTGATGGAGGATATGATTGTTGTGTCTGGAGAGGAGTCTGAGGTGGTTCTTTAATTAAATTGAATCACTGGGTATTGGGACAGTCACACTAGTTTAGTGCATCAAAATTGGTGAGGTCACGTGTCAGTAGACAGTGCTCCCTCTGGCCTGCCTAGCACTTTGGGAATGAAAGGAAACAGCAGAAATAAGTAATTGAGAAAGAACTGCCCCTGGTGCCCACTGCCAGCAATTGTATCAGCATTTCTTGTTACGCAAGGTAGTAAACAGGGCCATGTGTTGGATGACCTCATTTCCAGAAGACGTTGTAGCAGATCCAGATGGAGCTCCAACCAGTGGCAATCTGAAAGGGTATAGCCGAGAGCATTTGGCTCCTCATTTTAGACCCCTCTAACGTGTTCCAGAGATGCCCACTTTGTTTGCTGTGTCTCAGTCTCATAGAGCTGAAACTCCTATGACAGATTAAGGTACTGTGCATCCCTTTTTAGCCATTTAGTACATAGAAGTTATGTTGGCCATTATGATCAAAACAGGCAAGTCTGTTATTTGTGGCAGGAGCACCTGGAGGTCTAGTCTGACAGCTTGAAGCCCTAAGATATTTATGGGGAGTGGATTTTCCTTATCTGACAAGGGACTCCTGGCAGACAGCTTCTGCAGGTTAGCGCCCTCCCGCTTTCCAGACTCATCCGTTGTCTTGGCAGCTCTGTACGGGGTAGGATGGAAGAGAAGGCCTGCATTCAGAAAACCACCACAGCAGAGCTTTCCTGAGGTGTCTGAAAACATCCCCCCTGTTGTCCAATGACTGTCGTCTGCTGCCAATGCTGGTCAAGCTCTTGTTGAACTGATCTCTTCTGCAGCCAGTAGAAGACCAAGCTATATGCAGGATGATATTAGGCCAAGTAGTGATTCATAAGTCCTGACTTAGACCGACTCCTTGCAGCAGAGGCTCACTTCCAAGGTTTGAGTTTTTGCAAAATGTTCTGCTGAGGGAAATGCTCTGTAAAACAGTATATCTAGGATTACTCCTGGGAACAGAATTCTTGTCACAAGATGGATGGAGGATTTTTGAACATTTGTTGTAAGGCTCTACTGATGAAAAATGTTGATGTCAGCCACTGTGGAGGTGTGAGCCGCCTCTTCTGCAGAAGCCTACACAAACCAGTCGTCCACGAACAGGTAGCCTTGGTGTGTTTGTCTCTGTAGAAAGGCTGCACAGGGGGCTAGGCACTTTTTGAAAATCCGGAAAGGTCAGACCAAAAGAGCACTTTGAACTGGTTACTGCCTGTAGTTTGAGTGTATTAGAAAATATAAGTCTGAGTCCTGTACATTCAGGGAGGAAAGGAACTTCCCTTCCTGCAGCAACAGAAGAACCCCTTGCCAAGTGACAATCCAAAATAACTTTCTTCTAAAACGTGTTGCGCTATCAAAGATCCAGGATAAGTCTCCATTCTCCTTTTTTCTTATTGATGAGGAAAACCTACAGTAGACACAGATTTCTCTGGGACTTCAACACCTTCTCGATTGCTTCTTTGAGAATAGTTTCCGGCGAAGTTTCCATAGATGCAGATGGTGTTTCTTATTGGGTGGGTGGTCTTTGCATGAACTCCAGAGTATGCCGAGACTGACTATTTGGAATACACAGTAATTAATGGTAACCTTAGCCCATTCAGGAGCGAAGGAGATAATTCCTCCTAAAGACTGGGCATTAATTGCAGTTAGGGGGCGAGGAGAGCTGCATTGGCATTTTAGGCTTGTTTGGTAGTGTACTAGGGTCACAATTGTGAGGTGCGCCTTTTCTTACCTGCTGACCTGTGGTAACTTCCAGTGCTTTGGCCTATGACTGAGCAATACTCTTGGTAGTTGCAGACTAACTAGAGGGGAAGTATTAGCAACATTGTCGGCCATATTGTTTGAGGGCTCCGCTGTAAGCCTGTCAACTTCTTGAACCATGAAAGGAAGTGGAAGAAGCTCATCTCTATTGTGGGATTCCTAGTGAGTGTGCTGTATTTGTACCTGTCTTTATACAATGTAGTGCATCATCTAAAAGTTCTTCGCTTGTATCTCCTTGCAGGTGCAGCAAAGTAGACTTCAGCCAACCTTGCCTCCAGAGCTTTGAATCACCTCAGCTGCCAAATACCAGTGTTGGAGACATTTATTGCCTTATAGATAAAGGCAGCCAAGGTTGTATACCCTTCCTTGATGAAGTCTTTAGTCCTCTATCTTTACTTAACATGATCAAATCTAGCAGAGACAAGATGGTGTGACACATCTGGAAGTCATAGTGCCCGAAGATGGCCAGTGCATTTGCTGCCTTTATGTATGACCCTGCCATGGGGCAGACATTATGGCCTAAGTTGTCAATGCACCTACCGTTCATCTGGTGCAATGGAGCTAGGTTTTATAAGATTCTTTGAACACCATTGAGCTACCATAGTTCTGATTGTGTCTGGTTTATGGTGGCCGGTTAAGCAAGCTGGTACGGATACAGGTGTCCTGTACTGTGGATGGTGTAGTCATGAGCTTTAACCCCTCCTTCCAGACATCATTTAGGATAGGCACAGACTTAGTTTACCTGGCTGTTAGACCTTTCAGCCATAGGGTGGTCATCCCCCAAACTTTTTGCCTTCCTCCTCCATTTTTTCTGATCTCGTTTTTGCTGACTTCAGGACTCTCCACACTTTATAACTGTTAACCAGTGCTAAAATGCATGTGCTCACTCCTTAAAAATAGGTAACATTGGCTTATCCCCAATTGACATTTAATTTACTTGTAAGACCCTAATAAAGTGGTACTACATGTGCCCAGGGCCAGTAAATAAAATTCTACTAGTGGGCCTGCAGCACTGATTGTACCACCCACTTGAGTAGCCCTTTTAACATGTCTCAGGCCTGCCATTGCAGTCTGTATGTGCAGTTTTAAGCTGCCATGTCGACCTGTCTAAGTAATCCTTTTGCCAGGCCAAACCCTTCATTTCAATACATACAAGCCTCCCCTAGGTTAGGCCCAGTACATCCCAGAGGGCAGGGTGGAATGTATTTAAAAAGTAGGAAATGTACATTTAAGTTTTACATATCCTGCTACTGAAAGAAAATCTTACATTTGTTTATCACTACTGCAAGGCCCAACTCTCCCGTAGACTAACATTGGTGTTACCTTATTACAATTAATAAGTTCATGTTTGGTGTCTTTGACTTCACCATGAATTAGGATTTTTCATTACAATTTCAGATTTTACAATACAATTTTGAAAATGCCACTTTTAGAAAGTTAGCAGCACACAAAGATGATGGATGGAATGCTGACCATTGCCAACCATTCACCCCCAGTACTGAGATCGGGGCCCAAAACCATCGTTTTTTTGCTAACCATGCCATTCCAGTTTGGACCCAGCCATATGCAAATTAGTCTTGACCCTGACCGCCCCACATGACTAGGTGTAGCTGACAGTTGAGCTTTGTGTATTCCTCCTAGACAGACAGACACACACCATAGGGAGCTTAGGTATGCCTGGATGGGGCATCGTTGGCAGGGTGGAGCTGGGCACAGCCCCACTAACACTTGAATAGGTTGTGTCCTGCCCCAACACAAAGGGCTGCATACTCCCTGTAGTTAGTCTGGAGCCAGGATAGGGAAGGCAGGATGCCTGGGGACTTCAAAGGGAAATCTCAAGAAGCTTCTCCCCCACTTCAAAAGCCCAACTGGGTATAAATACTGGATGTCAGGCTACCACTTCAGTACACTTCTTGACCTGTGGATACACTGCCAAGAAGGACTGCTGAGCTGCTGAAGGACTGCCACTCTGCTTCCCCACTGGACTACTGCCTTGCTGTGCTGACATTTTGGCCTGGGTGAGAAGTACTGGACATGCATCTCTTGAACCCAGACCCCCCCCCAGAGTGACTTCAATGGCTAATTGGCTGCCTGCTGACTTGAGCCTCAGAGAGAGCAGGCGCCAGCAACCTTGCTCCTACACCTGAACTCTGCCATCTGTGAATCTACTCTGCCAAGTGGTGCCACCCCAGTCCATTACCCTTGGAAGTGGGCCTATGGTGCTCTGCCAGCCTCTCTGGATCCAGTGGAGCTGACATCTCCTGTGCTGTGGGGCAAAACCCCGAACAGAACAGTTGCATCACTGCTGCTGTGCGGATTGGAACCACCGCATAAACCCACATTACAGCCCGTTGCTGCATCGGAACTGCAGCTGCACGACACATCTTTGGCGCTGGCCCTTTCATCCTTTGTTGACAGAAGCCTTGACGACGATGCTGGATTCTGCATCGCAGCTCCTCAGAACCAACGATCACCTGGACTATGCGACGCATCCTCGACTACAGACTTTGCATTGCAGGCCCTTGTTGACGGGATCTTCGTCATTGATGCATCAGGACCTTGCCAGCAGCATCTCGGCACCGCGATGCATATTCAACATGGATCCTTAAAACACTCCGCAAATGAGGATTTAAGGTTCTCTGTTCAGCTGGCCCAACTGGGTCTTTGTAGCCGACCCGCGCTCCATCGCGGTTGACTTGAACTTGTGACTTGGTCCCGGTTCAGCACCACCAGAGATCCAGATTAAAAAACACCACAAAAGGAGCCCACAACAGAATTAGAAAATAGACTTGTTTGTAATAAATAAAACAAGACCAAAACGATGAAACTCCACTTTGTACAACCGCAGATATTACATTTTTAAGATTTTAGTGAAAATAGCGTTAAAAGGCATAAGGTGGCAACTATGGATTTCATTCAGTCGTTTGGATACCATTGCTCTGTTGGGAGGGGAAGCACCAGAGAGCAATGGCTTGATTTTGTTAACAGGTCTACAGCTCACGGACACCTTTAACGCTCATTACACTCTGGTAACATTTAAGTACATACTGCTTGTTATCTCATTAGGCCATTGATGACCATTAATGCAGCAACTAGTGGAATTCCTACTGTTTTTGCTCACTCATGCTCATTATTACACTTTGGCATTGACACTTATTGAGTGGGACCAGTGACACTTAATATTTTGGTCTATTTAGACTTATTATTGCCTGGAAACACTGATGTTCATTGCAGCCTCTTACCTATATAGATGTGCTTTACTGGTATGGCACATGATAGTTACTACAACCTCAGGACATTAATGTTAATTAGCTTCCGTGGACATGTCTCAAGCTATTTGTGTTTATTACTGCAGGGGGTCATTAATGCCTATTAAGACCAGGGACAATTCATGCTCTTTAATCACAAAGGTCAACTTAGATTCCTTACTAACTGGGCACACAGATATTCTGTGCAAGAGGCAGTAAACGTCCACTACTGACTGAGGCTATTACTCCTTATCAAAGCATGGGGACATTAGGCACATTCCTTTCAAGGAAGATATACTCCTTTAACATGTTGGTCCACTGATGATACTTGACATTGATCTGAAAGAAACAAAAAAAAATCATGGAAAGAAAAACTTGATGTGTGATGAATAACATCACAAAACAAAAACTCAAAAGACAGGAAGTTGATTTGTTATGGTAATAAGTTAGCCTTAAACCCCCCCCACTCCATTTATCCTGTATAAAAGGTGACTAGCATGTGGCAATTAAAGAATGAAGGAGTGTTGCTCTGTGACATTTTCAAGGATTCAGACATTAAATAGGTGGCGCAAATAAATGCATGGAATTGGTTATTGGCAAACACATTCTTGTTCTCGCACGTGTTATTGACTCAGAGCGAGTGATACTAATGAGATGATGCATAGGTTTGTTGGAATGAAGTATGTTCCCTCTTAATTAAGTTTTATGTAACAGTTTGAAAATTATCTGCTGGTGGTTCATATTTTTTCCATTTCGCAGTGCTATGAAGGCAAGGGATTTAATGCCAACTTACAACCTGAACTTGTCTACTTCCTGTGTTTTGCTATACAGTGGCTGAACAAGTTCTATTTGTAGGGCATGCAGTTAAGGAAAAAAGTGTCCTTGTGATGAAAAAGGAAGGCAGCACACTGGACATAAGCTGTCATGAGTGTGTAGCAAAAGTATGCAAATATGACCACATTGGTAAGAGGTAGTGGTCAGCAACTGGGATGGCTCCGGAGAGATCTGAATGAGGATCCCTGGCTCTAGGGGAGTCGGTATGAATGGCCTACAGGTCATTCTTGGTCAAGGCATACTAGACCCTGCTCCCAGCATGAAATAGTCAATAGCCACCGCCTTGGCACTAGGGCCTGACTAGACCCTAGTGTCTGGTGATTATGATTGAATGTGTGTTTTTTTTCAACATGCCAATTTATTTGCACAAATATTCCTCAATAAGCTAGCCATATGTATGGCCAAAGCATGCACGGTGAAAAATCACTATTTGATCACATTGTGAAATCTCAGGAATGACTGTAATCTGATCCATATACTGAAGTGTTCTACCTTGTGTGCACCAGCATGTACAAGAACTATGTTATACCTTAGAATTTACCTACCTGTACAGATACTTTGATTTATGTGAGAAAAAAAGACCACGACATCAATGCACATTTGTATTCCAGTAGATACACTTTTTTACTACAATATGGAACCGTTTCTCTAAGAATCCTGAAATTTCCCTCTGCATATGCATGGTTTGATGGAAATGTACGGACTACAGTTCCCATGAACTGCACGACAACACGCCAATGTCATCCATGTGACTCTTCCAATGGACCCGGCGCACCAGCCAAAACTCTATTTAATGCAAGATTTGTCCAGCAGCCAACCTAGAGTTGAGAGAGAGAAGGGGGAGGGGGCGATAGTTAAAAAAATAAATACAGATTCTTAACTAAGTCAGAGCTTTTAACTGGCAGGCTTGCAAACATACTTATCATGATGGAGTAGTGGTAATTGCTTTGGGAGACAGAACGTTGAGGAACATACTTCGATTCCCCTTGGACTCTCCAGGCCATTTGGTGATCAAGCTTGAAGCCCCGAGCTCCAAACCGCGAACAGACCTCCCGCCCGAGATGCCTTATGTGGTTTTCGCGAATGCCCGCCGATGCCTGCTGTGAGTAGTGGGCTGCATGTCGCAGTGTATCACTCGGCTCACTTGGCGTGGCTAAATCCTCCCTGCCTGGCCCCTCCGTCTTCAGCGTCCTTTGATCTTGGAACAGGCGGGGTGGGGCTGGGCCTCGAGTGGGGACACAGGCAGTCGCGATTGCTGCCTGAAAGCAGCAGTGGGGCGGGTGGGGGGGGAAGGGGCGGGGGAATCGGTTAAAAAAACACACTTACCTACCGGCCGGCCTCCGCCACCTCTCCTGTGTCCTCTTCCTAGGAGAAACAGGAAGCACCAGGGCTCCCACCCTCCCTGCTGTCAATCACAACATGCAGCGATGGGATTGGTCTGAGCGCCGTAACACAGCGCTCAGCCAAGGCTGGAGGGGTGGTGTGTTCTCCATGCAGCCTGCATGGAGAACAGTGAAAGTGCGCATGACTGTTTTGGGCAGCCGGAGAGGGCTGGCCAAACAGTCATTGCGCACTTGGGAGTGTCCTACCAGTCCTCCCCTGCTCTGCAGCCCCTCCTCGCCCCCTCAAGCAAGCTGCTGCAGCACGAGGACATAATAAAATGATAATAACATAACGTTATCATTTTATTTTTTTCTTTCTTTGCTGCTTTATGGCAGTGAGGTGACGCTCCTCCGCCTTAGTGGAAAAGCCGCCACTGGACACAGGAAGCCTTTTGGCTAGGAGGTGAGGGGGGAGAAGGCGAGGAGCGGCCGCAGGGCTGGGCTAATGACTGACTCAGAGGAGTGGCATGTGGGAAGATACAGTCTGGGGTGGGGGGCATCTCTACGGCAGGGGTTAGGCCCAGTGCAGCCGGGGGCCCCAGTCTGGTTTTTGCAGAAGCGGTTAACTTTAGGGATTAATGCAGCTTGCCCTCCTGGCCTTGGTGCCTCCCTCCTGTGCTTCCTCTGAGCAACTCCACATCAACGTACTCCCCCTTTAGGCACAATAGCCCAAGGTAGCCTATGCTAGCAAGTGCAAGGTGGAAGGCAAGAAACACATGAGTGACCCAACAGTACTATAGAAACCTCTACGCTTTCGTCACAGCTGAAAAGCGGTACAGGCCCCCGGGATAGGCTTCTTCGTGGCCCAGAGGCATCAGCACTTAATAATTCAATAATCAAGTATCATTTAGGAACAAGTATAATCAGAATTTATAATTTTAGGTAACGAAAAACTATTAATAACCATTTCAATTTTCTCAGTTACTCAGCACAATTCCACGCATATGCTGTGTATCTTCTAAAACAGCAGCAGCCTAAGGCCTCATACCCACAACCTCATTCTCAATTGTCACTCATCGGCTTCTACATAGCCTCCCTTTTCCATCCTCAATACCTTTTTAAGAAGGATGAGACAAACAACACAGACAAAGCTTCCAAGGGCAGGGAATACGACAACAAGGCCCAATGCCACAAAATCTTTATTGAAAAACGAATGGAAATCTACTTAAATAAAATCCTGCCAGTACAATCGGGGAAATGAAGGCCTATATGAAACCTAGAAAGGCGCACTAAAGTGAAGGTGATGGAACTGACACAGATGAACTTGCAAAATGCTTACATAGCTCGCCAATACTACTGCCCCTTGAGCCTATTAAAATGCAATATAAGCTCCAAGAACCTTCCTGTTAGACTTGGCTTTTTCAGCGGGTTTACCCCCAGACTTTTTGGCCTCCTGTGTTTGACCCTGTGTGTGTTGGTTTTAGGACTCTGGGCACTTTACCACTGCTAATCCGTGCTAAAGTGCATATGCTTGCTGTGTAAATTGTGTTATGGAATGGTGTTTCCATGATTGGCCTATTTGATTTGTGTGTCAGTCCCTAGTAAAGTGCACTGCGAGTGCCAGGGCCTATAAATCAAATGCTGTTGGTGGGCTGCAGCACTGGATTGTGCCACCCACGCAAGCAGCCCGTAAAGTGGAACTCTGGCCTGCCATTGCAGAGCCTGTGCGCAGCCTGGAACTGCCATGTCGACTTGGCCAGTGCACACACTGGCCGGTCCCTAACCTTCCCTTTTCTTGAATGTCAGACACCCCTCAGGTAGGCCCAAGGTACCCCTGTGGGCAGGGTGCAGTGTATGTGAAAGGTGGGACATGCCCTGGTGTGTGTGGCATGTCCTGATAGTGAATTACAGCCAATTTCGTTTTTCACTATTGCAAGGCTACCAGTTCCCCATAGAATAGAATGGGAGGTTTGTTTATAACATCTTATAAACATAACTGGCCCAGGGAATTCGGTAAGAAAATAGAATTTAGTATGCCTGAACTCAGAATCTCAAGATGCATCTTTTAGTGAAGGTGATTTTTACATTCTGTGTTTGAAAATACTACTTTTAGAAAGTGGGTATTTTCTTGCTCAGTCATCCCGTGTGCCTCTGCTGGAATGTGGATTGCCTGTCTGGGTTTTGCATGACAGAAGGCTGGGGGAGCAGGAGGGGCGCCAGATGGTCTAGGTAGGTCAGGAAAGGGCTGAAGAGACCTGGGTTACGATGGGGGAAGGGGGAGGAGATTTCCTTGCACCTCAAAGGGCCTGCTCTGCCTCTGACAAATGCCGTCTCCACCTCCTGCCAGGAATTCACACCAGAGAAGGCAGAACTGGTCCTGACGGGCACAGGCCCTCTCTGCCTAAGAGATCAAAGTATTTTTGGACATAAATGCTGGGTCCCAGACCCCTGAACTTTAGAACTCATCTGGACAAGAAGACTGCCAAGAAGAAGAGCCGGAGAAGCTGCGAAAAGGAACGACTGCTTTGCTGGGTGCTTTGCTGGGCTGACCTGCAGTGGCTGCTTCTGTCTTGGGCAGTGAAAGGCCTGGACTGGACTTTCTGCAACCTAATTTGTGAGTCTCTCCAAGGGCTTGAGGTAGAGCTTGCCCCCTGTTCACGAAGTCTCAGGAACAGCAAAGACTTCAAGTTCTTCGACCCGCAGCACTGGGGACTGTGTGTTTTTGTGCTGCAGCAAGAAGAACGCCAACTCAACGACGTCTACGACGCCGCTGCCGACTCCGTGTCCTGAAGGCACCACAGAGGGCACCGCCGTAACGCAACCTTGGTCTCACCGACAACGCCTGTTGACGCCGACACCGAGCCGCTGCTTGCACCGCGACCTGTGGGCACCGCACTCCGCACCGCCTTGCTTCACGCCAAAGCTTTGGCACCGCAGAGAGCACCGCCGCAACACAACCCTGGTCTCACCAACGACGCCTGTTGACGACGCCACCGAGCCGCTGCTTGCACCGCGACCACCGCACTCCGCACCGCCTCGCTTCACGCTGAAGCTTTGGCGCCGCAGAGGGCACCGCCGCAACGCAACCCTGGTCTCACCGACGCCGCCTGTTGACGCCGCCACCGAGCCGCTGCTTGCACCGCGACCTGTGGGCACCGCACTCCGCACCGCCTCGCTTCACGCCGAAGCTTTGGCACCGCAGAGAACACCGCCGCAACGCGACCCTGGTCTCACCGACGACGCCTGTTGACGCCGCCACCGAGCCGCTGCTCGCACCGCGACCTGTGGGCACCGCACTCCGCACCGCCTTGCTTCACGAGGACGCCTTGGCCTTCCTGACGCCGCCACTTCCTGCCGAAATCGACGCCGCTGCTTGCACCGTGGTTCGAGGGCACCGCTCGTAAGTCACACGACGCACCGCCCTCATCCTGCACTGCAACCTTGGCCTACCGACGCCGGCGCCATTGACTCCAGTTCGTCAGCCGATGACAGCGCTTCAGCAACGACGACGACGCTGCTTGCACCGTGACCTGCTAGCACCGTGGCGAGCACCGCCTTCATCTCGCACCGTGACCATGGTCTCACCGACGCCATCTGACGCCGTCACCGAGCCGCTGCTCGCACCGCGACCTGGGGGCACCGCACGCTGCACCGCTGCGCATCGCAGCACCAGACGTCTGCTGGCGCCAGCGCTCCTGATTCCATCAGAGAGGAGGTCGACCTGCAACGCGAGTGACTTCAAGGGCCTCAACACCCTGCATCTCTCACAGGTACTGTTTGCGGGTCTTCCCGACACCGTAGCTGGCCCGCGACCAGCCAGAACTGTTGGATTTGTTGTTCACAACGCCGTGGTAGCCCGGACGGAGCTATCCACACAAGGAACTCTTTTTAATCAGCGTATTTTTGGAACTGTGAACTTTTAAGTATAGTATTGTGGATTCTTATTGTTTTTGGTCTTGTTTTAATTATATAAAAATATTGGACATTTTTCTAAACTGGTGTGGTGTCCTTTTGTAGTGCGTACACTGTATTACTGTGGGTTATGTGCAAATGCTTTACACACTGCCTCTAAGATAAGCCTGGCTGCTCATGCCAAGCTACCAAGGGGGTGAGCAGGGGTTATTTTAGAAGTGTAACTCCCTTATCCTGACTAGAGTGGTGGTTTTTGCCTGGCTTTGGCCCACGCCCTAGCCTACCACAAATCCCATTTCTAACATTGGTTGTCAGCGGTGAGGATAGGACTTGCGTTTGCACTTGACTTACAGTGATTGGTGTGCACTACTACCATATCGCAGACAATTACGTACCACATACAGGTTCTTTTTCTTTTTGGCCTATTTTTGATCTTGCCAATTTGAACTTGCTACTTCAACATGCCTGAATCTATAGTATCATCAATTGCATCAGTAGAAATTGCCTTTGAGGAGGATCGATTGGAAGCCTACAATGTCAAGGAGTTAAAATCGATTTGCAAGAACCTGAAAGTCCAGGACAGAGGCCTCACCAGGAAGGATGAGCTACAAAAGGCGCTGAGGGCCTGGGTAGCAGCCAGACATGCCAGTGGGCAATCTGGTGATCTCAGTGGAGAGGTGGAGGAGCCTGTTCCTAGGGTGGGTGTGCTTTTGGGAGGAGGGGAGCCCTCCAGGCCAGGCAGCAGTAGCTTGTCCCCAGAGGAGCTGGAGGACAGGCGGGAAGCAAGGAGGTTTGAATTGGAGAAACTCAGAATAGAAAGTGAGAGGGAAGACCAGAGAATAGCCATGGAGGAAAAGATGATGATCTTGGATCATGAGCTTAAAATGAGAGAGCTGGAGCTGGATTGGGAAGCCGGTAGGGCTTTGTCCAGCCCAGATGGTGGCAGCAAAAATGTAGTGTCTAGTACTGAGGGGGAGGTACACGCACACACAGATTTGGGGCCCTGCTTCAAGGAGGGGTTGACATACGCCAGGGGGTTCAGGATTGTGAGGTTACTCCTGTGGTACGCAGTGTCCCTGAGGTGGATTGGGGAACTGGCACAGGGGATCATATTCCTGGTAGTGGGAGGGACACTCTACTGACTCTAGAGGAGAGGTGCAGGGAGAGGGGTTCCCCCATGATAGATGCCCTGGTAAGTGAGTATGGAGACCAGCCAGAAGAGTATGGGTTGAGAGAAAGCAACAGTCAGACACTGTCTCACCAGTCTTGTGAGAATGATGTGGGGTACTTTTCTGAGGCACTGGATGGTTGGGTGAAGGGTAGTTTGGTTAACACCTGTGTGGGGCTGTGTGATTCAATTGTTGGAGAGCACATTTTAAGTCCCCGTTTTCCAGAGCTAGGCCAAAACCCGGTGGAGTGTGAGTTCTCTGACCCCAGGGAGTTTGCACTGGAGGCAGACCTTGTGGTGGATTCCAGAGGGTCTGGAGAAGCATCTGGGGGTGACCCGGAAGGAAGGGGCTTAGGTATTTCCCCACCAAGGGTGGTGGGAAAGGTTCATGGTAGCCCAGCTAGGTCCCGGTGTCATGGGAAGGGTGTAGGGACTCACGTCCTGTCTCAGCGGAGAAGGAGTGGGAAGGGGCTGCGGCCCAAGGTACCCGAAACCCGGTCCCAAAGCCTGGGTGGTTCCAGGAGGGAACACCAGGTGGGGAGCCTAGGCTGTACTGATAGGCTGTCCGTTGAGGGGGATCTCCTAGAGTCAGGAGAACGTGGAGCATCCGTAAACGGAGCTCCAGTGGTTCAGGTGTCTGGCGGTGCCGCTCCTAAGTGGAGGGTGCAGAAGTCCAGAGTGAGGGGTGAGAGGGGGATGTATTCCCCAGAGGGAGAACCAGTGTGTCAGGGGCCAGCCAGAAGGGCTGAGCCTCCTAGCAGTGACCATGGTGACACCACTTCTGTCCTGGGGGATCTTCGCGCACTGTCAGATGGACAGAGGTCAGGAGATCTGCGCCAGGCAGACTGTCACCCAACACATGAGTCATGTGTTACCCTCAGGGGGGCATGCGTGCTCCCAAGGAAGTCCTGGTGCGCCGGGCAGGTGCTCAGCTGCAGGGTTTAGTCCCTGGGTTGGGAAGCCAGGTTCAGGTCCTGCCTGACCTGGAGGGAAGGACGACTGTAAGCAGTGTCCTGACCGGTTTGTCTTCTAGGGGTACCACTCCAGGTGGGAGGGTGCAGAACTCTGGAAGGGGGTGCAGAGGGAGGGAGGGAGTCCTCGCCTCTGACCCCGGTTCAACTTGAGGGTTTAGACCCTAGGTTGGGAGACCAATTGCTGGAGGGAGGTCCTGAACTGGTGGGCGAGTTGGGCAGGACACCTGCCACAGGTGCCCTGACAATTTTGGAAGGACCAGTAGGTCAGGGGTTGCCAGCTATGAGGTCAGAGCACCCCAGGACTGACCCTGGTGAGGCCACCTCTGGCCTGGGGGGTCTTCATGCTCTGTCAGGTTGACAGGGGGCTGGAGACCTGCGCCAGGCGGATTCTGGCACAACTCATGAGGGGTGTGTTTCCCTGGGGGAGGGGGGGTTGATGTGCTCCCCCGGAAGTCCTGGGTTGCCAGGCACAGGTCCAGCCTAAGGGTACAGGCCCTGGGTTGGAGGACCAGGTTCCGGGTGTCCCCCCTGACCTGGGGGAAGGGGCAACTGCTAACAGTGCACTACCAGTTTGTCTTCTGGGGGTGTCGCTCCAGGTGGGAGGGTACAGTGCCCCAGGGAGGGGGACCGGGTGTGGGAGAGCCTACCCCAGTCACTTGTTCAGCCTCAGGGTACAGACCCTGGGCTGGTTTACCAGTTGCAGGATAGCACCCCTGAACTGGTGGGTGAATTGTGCAGAACGCCTGCCACAGGTGGCCTGACAATTCTGGAGTTGAGGGGGACTGCTCCCGGTGGGGGGATGCAGTGCCCCAGGGAGGACAGGGTGTGGGAGAGGCCACCCCAGTCCTGTGTCCAGCCTCAGGGTACAGACCCTAGGCTGGTGTACCAGTTGCAGGATAGCACCCCTGAACTGGTGGGCGAATTGTGCAAGGCACCTGCCACAGGTGCCCTGACAATTCTGGAAGGGGGTACCGCTCCAGGTGGGAGGGTACGGAGCCCCTGGGAGGAAGACCGGGGGTGGGAAAGCCTACCCCAGTCTCCTGTCCAGCCACCGGGTACAGACCCTAGGCTGGTGGGTCAGCGCCAGGATGTCATCCCTGGCCTGACAAGAGGGAGAGTGGACAAAGGGTGCCAGGCACCTGGGGCTACTGCCCCCCACTCTCTGACGCCACAGAGGTTAGAGAGCCCTGAGAGGCATAAGGCCTGGGTCTCCCCACTGACAACTGTCGGTAGCCACTGTGGCTTACTGTCCTGGTGGACAGAGTTGCCCCTGGGAGGGGGACAGGAGTCACACCCCGGGGGTGGACTTGGCCACACCACTGTGTTGGCCATGTGGGCACTGTCGGCCTGTTGGGACACATCTGTGAGCAAAGTAAGTTTAGGCACTGCACAGATGGGGTTCACAGGTGAAGAGAAGGGTACCCCATGGGTCAGCTTAGTGGGCCCTGAGAGTATGGATAGAGGGATCCAACTGGGTTTGGAAAGGCGTAGAACCAGAACGTGCCCCCGCTGTTGTGGGCCAGGTCTATGTTCTATCGCCCCAAGCAGGGAAGTCCATCAAGGGATTGATTAGTCTACCCTGGCTTTAGGATGGGAGGGGGTTGTGTTAGACTTGGCTTTTTCAGCGGGTTTACCCCCAGACCTTTTGCTTTTTGGCCTCCTGCGTTTGACCCTGTGTGTGTTGGTTTTAGGACTCTGGGCACTTTACCACTGCTAATCCGTGCTAAAGTGCATATGCTTGCTGTGTAAATTGTGTTATGGATTGGTGTTTCCATGATTGGCCTATTTGATTTATGTGTCAGTCCCTAGTAAAGTGCACTGCGAGTGCCAGGGCCTATAAATCAAATGCTGTTGGTGGGCTGCAGCACTGGATTGTGCCACCCACGCAAACAGCCCGTAAAGTGGAACTCTGGCCTGCCATTGCAGAGCCTGTGCGCAGCCTGGAACTGCCATGTCGACTTGGCCAGTGCACACACTGGCCGGTCCCTAACCTTCCCTTTTCTTGCATGTCAGACACCCCTCAGGTAGGCCCAAGGTACCCCTGTGGGCAGGGTGCAGTGTATGTGAAAGGTGGGACATGCCCTGGTGTGTGTGGCATGTCCTGATAGTGAATTACAGCCAATTTCGTTTTTCACTATTGCAAGGCTACCAGTTCCCCATAGGATAGAATGGGAGGTTTGTTTATAACATCTTATAAACATAACTGGCCCAGGGAATTCGGTAAGAAAATAGAATTTAGTATGCCTGAACTCAGAATCTAAAGATGCATCTTTTAGTGAAGGTGATTTCTACATTCTGTGTTTGAGGGTATTTTCTTGCTCAGTCATCCCGTGTGCCTCTGCTGGAATGTGGATTGCCTGTCTGGGTTTTGGATGACAGAAGGCTGGGGGAGCAGGAGGGGCGCCAGATGGTCTAGGTAGGTCAGGAAAGGGCTGAAGAGACCTGGGTTACGATGGGGGAAGGGGGAGGAGATTTCCTTGCACCTCAAAGGGCCTGCTCTGCCTCTGACAAATGCCGTCTCCACCTCCTGCCAGGAATTCACACCAGAGAAGGCAGAACTGGTCCTGAAGGGCACAGGCCCTCTCTGCCTAAGAGATCAAAGTATTTTTGGACATAAATGCTGGGTCCCAGACCCCTGAACTTTAGAACTCATCTGGACAAGAAGACTGCCAAGAAGAAGAGCCGGAGAAGCTGCGAAAAAGAACGACTGCTTTGCTGGGTGCTTTGCTGGGCTGACCTGTAGTGGCTGCTTCTGTCTTGGGCAGTGAAAGGCCTGGACTGGACTTTCTGCAACCTAATTTGTGAGTCTCTCCAAGGGATTGAGGTAGAGCTTGCCCCCTGTTCACGAAGTCTCAGGAACAGCAAAGACTTCAAGTTCTTCGACCCGCAGCACTGGGGACTGTGTGTTTTTGTGCTGCAGCAAGAAGAACGCCAACTCAACGACGTCTACGACGCCGCTGCCGACTCCGTGTCCTGAAGGCACCACAGAGGGCACCGCCGCAACGCAACCTTGGTCTCACCGACAACGCCTGTTGACGCCGACACCGAGCCGCTGCTTGCACCGCGACCTGTGGGCACCGCACTCCGCACCGCCTTGCTTCACGCCAAAGCTTTGGCACCGCAGAGAGCACCGCCGCAACAGAATCCTGGTCTCACCAACGACGCCTGTTGACGACGCCACCGAGCCGCTGCTTGCACAGCGACCTGTGGGCACCGCACTCGCACCGCCTCGCTTCACGCCGAAGCTTTGGCGCCGCAGAGGGCACCGCCGCAACGCAACCCTGGTCTCACCGACGCCGCCTGTTGACGCCGCCACCAAGCCGCTGCTTGCACCGCGACCTGTGAGCACCGCACTCCGCACCGCCTCGCTTCACGCTGAAGCTTTGGCACCGCAGAGAGCACCACCGCAACGCGACCCTGGTCTCACCGACGCCGCCTGTTGACGCCGCCACCGAGCCGCTGCTCGCACCGCGACCTGTGGGCACCGCACTCCGCACCGCCTTGCTTCACGAGGACGCCTTGGCCTTCCTGACGCCGCCACTTCCTGCCGAAATCGACGCCGCTGCTTGCACCGTGGTTCGAGGGCACCGCTCGTAAGTCACACGACGCACCGCCCTCATCCTGCACTGCAATCTTGGCCTACCGACGCCGGCGGCATTGACTCCAGTTCGTCAGCCGACGACAGCGCTTCAGCAACGACGACGACGCTGCTTGCACCGTGACCTGCTAGCACCGTGGCGAGCACCGCCTTCATCTCGCACCGCGACCATGGTCTCACCGACGCCATCACCGAGCCGCTGCTCGCACCGCGACCTGGGGGCACCGCACGCTGCACCGCTGCACACCGCAGCACCAGACGTCTGCTGGCGCCAGCGCTCCTGATTCCATCAGAGAGGAGCTCGACCTGCAACGCGAGTGACTTCAAGGGCCTCAACACCCTGCATCTCTCACAGGTACTGTTTGCGGGTCTTCCCGACACCGTAGCTGGCCCGCGACCAGCCAGAACTGTTGGATTTGTTGTTCACAACGCCGTGGTAGCCCGGACGGAGCTATCCACACAAGGAACTCTTTTTAATCAGCGTATTTGTGGAACTGTGAACTTTTAAGTATAGTATTGTGGATTCTTATCGTTTTTGGTCTTGTTTTAATTATATAAAAATATCGGTCATTTTTCTAAACTGGTGTGGTGTCCTTTTGTAGTGCGTACACTGTATTACTGTGGGTTATGTGCAAATGCTTTACACACTGCCTCTAAGATAAGCCTGGCTGCTCATGCCAAGCTACCAAGGGGGTGAGCAGGGGTTATTTTAGAAGTGTAACTCCCTTATCCTGACTAGAGTGGTGGTTTTTGCCTGGCTTTGGCCCACGCCCTAGCCTACCAAAAATCCCATTTCTAACATTGGTTGTCAGCGGTGAGGATAGGACTTGCGTTTGCACTTGACTTACAGTGATTGGTGTGCACTACTACCATATCGCAGACAATTACGTACCACATACAGGTTCTTTTTCTTTTGGCCTATTTTTGATCTTGCCAATTTGAACTTGCTACTTCAACATGCCTGAATCTATAGTATCATCAATTGCATCAGTAGAAATTGCCTTTGAGGAGGATCGATTGGAAGCCTACAATGTCAAGGAGTTAAAATCGATTTGCAAGAACCTAAAAGTCCAGGACAGAGGCCTCACCAGGAAGGATGAGCTACAAAAGGCGCTGAGGGCCTGGGTAGCAGACAGACATGCCAGTGGGCAATCTGGTGATCTCAGTGGAGAGGTGGAGGAGCCTGTTCCTAGAGTGGATGTGCTTTTGGGAGGAGGGGAGCCCTCCAGGCCAGGCAGCAGTAGCTTGTCCCCAGAGGAGCTGGAGGACAGGCGGGAAGCAAGGAGGTTTGAATTGGAGAAACTCAGAATAGAAAGTGAGAGGGAAGACCAGAGAATAGCCATGGAGGAAAAGATGATGATCTTGGATCATGAGCTTAAAATGAGAGAGCTGGAGCTGGATTGGGAAGCCGGTAGGGCTTTGTCCAGCCCAGATGGTGGCAGCAAAAATGTAGTGTCTAGTACTGAGGGGGAGGTACACGCACACACAGATTTGGGGCCCTGCTTCAAGGAGGGGGTTGACATACGCCAGGGGGTTCAGGATTGTGAGGTTACTCCTGTGGTACGCAGTGTCCCTGAGGTGGATTGGGGAACTGGCACAGGGGATCATATTCCTGGTAGTGGGAGGGACACTCTACTGACTCTAGAGGAGAGGTGCAGGGAGAGGGGTTCCCCCATGATAGACGCCCTGGTAAGTGAGTATGGAGACCAGCCAGAAGAGTATGGGTTGAGAGACAGCAACAGTCAGACACTGTCTCACCAGTCTTGTGAGAATGATGTGGGGTACTTTTCTGAGGCACTGGATGGTTGGGTGAAGGGTAGTTTGGTTAACACCTGTGTGGGGCTGTGTGATTCAATTGTTGGAGAGCATATTTTAAGTCCCTGTTTTCCAGAGCTAGGCCAAAACCCGGTGGAGTGTGAGTTCTCTGACCCCAGGGAGTTTGCACTGGAGGCAGACCTTGTGGTGGATTCCAGAGGGTCTGGAGAAGCATCTGGGGGTGACCCGGAAGGAAGGGGCTTAGGTATTTCCCCACCAAGGGTGGTGGGAAAGGTTCATGGTAGCCCAGCTAGGTCCCGGTGTCATGGGAAGGGTGTAGGGACTCACGTCCTGTCTCAGCGGAGAAGGAGTGGGAAGGGGCTGCGGCCCAAGGTACCCGAAACCCGGTCCCAAAGCCTGGGTGGTTCCAGGAGGGAACACCAGGTGGGGAGCCTAGGCTGTACTGATAAACTGTCCGTTGAGGGGGATCTCCTAGAGTCAGGAGAACGTGGAGCATCCGTAAACGGAGCTCCAGTGGTTCAGGTGTCTGGCGGTGCCGCTCCTAAGTGGAGGGTGCAGAAGTCCAGAGTGAGGGGTGAGAGGGGGATGTATTCCCCAGAGGGAGAACCAGTGTGTCAGGGGCCAGCCAGAAGGGCTGAGCCTCCTAGCAGTGACCATGGTGACACCACTTCTGTCCTGGGGGATCTTCGCGCACTGTCAGATGGACAGAGGTCAGGAGATCTGCGCCAGGCAGACTGTCACACAACACATGAGTCATGTGTTACCCTCAGGGGGGGCATGCGTGCTCCCAAGGAAGTCCTGGTGCGCCGGGCAGGTGCTCAGCTGCAGGGTTTAGTCCCTGGGTTGGGAAGCCAGGTTCAGGTCCTGCCTGACCTGGAGGGAAGGACGACTGTAAGCAGTGTCCTGACCGGTTTGTCTTCTAGGGGTACCACTCCAGGTGGGAGGGTGCAGAACTCTGGAAGGGGGTGCAGAGGGAGGGAGGGAGTCCTCGCCTCTGACCCCGGTTCAACTTGAGGGTTTAGACCTTAGGTTGGGAGACCAATTGCTGGAGGGAGGTCCTGAACTGGTGGGCGAGTTGGGCAGGACACCTGCCACAGGTGCCCTGACAATTTTGGAAGGACCAGTAGGTCAGGGGTTGCCAGCTCTGAGGTCAGAGCACCCCAGGACTGACCCTGGTGAGGCCACTTCTGGCCTGGGGGGTCTTCATGCTCTGTCAGGTGGACAGGAGGCTGGAGACCTGCGCCAGGCGGATTCTGGCACAACTCATGAGGGGTGTGTTTCCCGGGGGGTTGGTGTGCTCCCCGGAAGTCCTGGGTTGCCAGGCACAGGTCCAGCCTAAGGGTACAGGCCCTGGGTTGGAGGACCAGGTTCAGGGTGTCCCCCCTGACCTGGGGGAAGGGGCAACTGCTAACAGTGCACTACCAGTTTGTCTTCTGGGGGTGCCGCTCCAGGTGGGAGGGTACAGTGCCCCAGGGAGGGGGACCGGGTGTGGGAGAGCCTACCCCAGTCCCTTGTTCAGCCTCAGGGTACAGACCCTGGGCTGGTGTACCAGTTGCAGGATAGCACCCCTGAACTGGTGGGTGAATTGTGCAGAACGCCTGCCACAGGTGGCCTGACAATTCTGGAGTTGAGGGGGACTGCTCCCGGTGGGGGGATGCAGTGCCCCAGGGAGGAGGACAGGGTGTGGGAGAGGCCACCCCAGTCCTGTGTCCAGCCTCAGGGTACAGACCCTAGGCTGGTGTACCAGTTGCAGGATAGCACCCCTGAACTGGTGGGCGAATTGTGCAAGGCACCTGCCACAGGTGCCCTGACAATTCTGGAAGGGGGTACCGCTCCAGGTGGGAGGGTATGGAGCCCCTGGGAGAAAGACCGGGGGTGGGAAAGCCTACCCCAGTCTCCTGTCCAGCCGCCGGGTACAGACCCTAGGCTGGTGGGTCAGCGCCAGGATGTCATCCCTGGCCTGACAAGAGGGAGAGTGGACAAAGGGTGCCAGGCACCTGGGGCTACTGCCCCCACTCTCTGACGCCACAGAGGTTAGAGAGCCCTGAGAGGCATAAGGCCTGGGTCTCCCCACTGACAACTGTCGGTAGCCACTGTGGCTTACTGTCCTGGTGGACAGAGTTGCCCCTGGGAGGGGGACAGGAGTCACACCCCGGGGTGGACTTGGCCACACCACTGTGTTGGCCATGTGGGCACTGTCGGCCTGTTGGGACACATCTGTGAGCAAAGTAAGTTTAGGCACTGCACAGATGGGGTTCACAGGTGAAGAGAAGGGTACCCCATGGGTCAGCTTAGTGGGCCCTGAGAGTATGGATAGAGGGATCCAACTGGGTTTGGAAAGGCGTAGAACCAGAACGTGCCCCCGCTGTTGTGGGCCAGGTGTATGTTCTATCGCCCCAAGCAGGGAAGTCCATCAAGGGATTGATTAGTCTACCCTGGCTTTAGGATGGGAGGGGGTTGTGTTAGACTTGGCTTTTTCAGCGGGTTTACCCCCAGACTTTTTGCTTTTTGGCCTCCTGCGTTTGACCCTGTGTGTGTTGGTTTTAGGACTCTGGGCACTTTACCACTGCTAATCCGTGCTAAAGTGCATATGCTTGCTGTGTAAATTGTGTTATGGATTGGTGTTTCCATGATTGGCCTATTTGATTTATGTGTCAGTCCCTAGTAAAGTGCACTGCGAGTGCCAGGGCCTATAAATAAAATGCTGTTGGTGGGCTGCAGCACTGGATTGTGCCACCCACGCAAACAGCCCGTAAAGTGGAACTCTGGCCTGCCATTGCAGAGCCTGTGCGCAGCCTGGAACTGCCATGTCGACTTGGCCAGTGCACACAATGGCCGGTCCCTAACCTTCCCTTTTCTTGCATGTCAGACACCCCTCAGGTAGGCCCATGGTACCCCTGTGGGCAGGGTGCAGTGTATGTGAAAGGTGGGACATGCCCTGGTGTGTGTGGCATGTCCTGATAGTGAATTACAGCCAATTTCGTTTTTCACTATTGCAAGGCTACCAATTCCCCATAGGATAGAATGGGAGGTTTGTTTATAACATCTTATAAACATAACTGGCCCAGGGAATTCGGTAAGAAAATAGAATTTAGTATGCCTGAACTCAGAATCTAAAGATGCATCTTTTAGTGAAGGTGATTTTTACATTCTGTGTTTGAAAATACCACTTTTAGAAAGTGGGTATTTTCTTGCTCAGTCATCCCGTGTGCCTCTGCTGGAATGTGGATTGCCTGTCGGGGTTTTGGATGACAGAAGGCTGGGGGAGCAGGAGGGGCGCCAGATGGTCTAGGTAGGTCAGGAAAGGGCTGAAGAGACCTGGGTTACGATGGGGGAAGGGGGAGATTTCCTTGCACCTCAAAGGGTCTGCTCTGCCTCTGACAAATGCCGTCTCCACCTCCTGCCAGGAATTCACACCAGAGAAGGCAGAACTGGTCCTGACGGGCACAGGCCCTCTCTGCCTAAGAGATCAAAGGATGTTTGGACATAAATGCTGGGTCCCAGACCCCTGAACTTTAGAACTCATCTGGACAAGAAGACTGCCAAGAAGAAGAGCCGGAGAAGCTGCGAAAAGGAACGACTGCTTTGCTGGGCTGACCTGCAGTGGCTGCTTCTGTCTTGGGCAGTGAAAGGCCTGGACTGGACTTTCTGCAACCTAATTTGTGAGTCTCTCCAAGGGCTTGAGGTAGAGCTTGCCCCCTGTTCACGAAGTCTCAGGAACAGCAAAGACTTCAAGTTCTTCGACCCGCAGCACTGGGGAATGTGTGTTTTTGTGCTGCAGCAAGAAGAACGCCAACTCAACGACGTCTACGACGCCGCTGCCGACTCCGTGTCCTGAAGGCACCACAGAGGGCACCGCCGCAACGCAACCTTGGTCTCACCGACAACGCCTGTTGACGCCGCCACCGAGCCGCTGCTTGCACCGCGACCTGTGGGCACCGCACTCCGCACCGCCTTGCTTCACGCCAAAGCTTTGGCACCGCAGAGCACCGCCGCAACACAACCCTGGTCTCACCGACGCCTGTTGACACCGCCACCGAGCCGCTGCTCGCACCGCGACCTGTGGGCACCGCACTCCGCACCACCTTGCTTCACGAGGACGCCTTGGCCTTCCTGACGGCGCCACTTCCTGCCGAAATCGACGCCGCTGCTTGCACCGTGGTTCGAGGGCACCGCTCGTAAGTCACACGACGCACCGCCCTCATCCTGCACCGCAACCTTGGCCTGCCGGCGCCATTGACTCCAGTTCGTCAGCCGACGACAGCGCTTCAGCAACGACGGTGCTTGCACCGTGACCTGCTAGCACCGTGGCGAGCACCGCCTTCATCTCGCACCGCGACCCTAGTCTCACCGACGACGCCATCTGACGCCGTCACCGAGACGCTGCTCGCACCGCGACCTGGGGGCACCGCACGCTGCACCGCTGCGCACCGCAGCACCAGACGTCTGCCGGCGCCAGCGCTCCTGAATCCATCAGAGAGGAGCTCGACCTGCAACGCGAGTGACTTCAAGGGCCTCAACGCCCTGCATCTCTCACAGGTACTGTTTGCGGGTCTTCCCGACACCGTAGCTGGCCCGCGACCCCGCAACCAGCCAGAACTGTTGGATTTGTTGTTCACAACGCCGTGGTAGCCGGACGGAGCTATCCACACAAGGAACTCTTTTTAATCAGCGTATTTTTGGAACTGTGAACTTTTAAGTATAGTATTGTGGATTCTTATTGTTTTTGGTCTTGTTTTAATTATATAAAAATATTGGACATTTTTCTAAACTGGTGTGGTGTCCTTTTGTAGTGCGTACACTGTATTACTGTGGGTTATGTGCAAATGCTTTACACACTGCCTCTAAGATAAGCCTGGCTGCTCGTGCCAAGCTACCAAGGGGGTGAGCAGGGGTTATTTTAGAAGTGTAACTCCCTTATCCTGACTAGAGTGGTGGTTTTTGCCTGGCTTTGGCCCTCGCCCTAGCCTACCAAAAATCCCATTTCTAACACTTCCAGATCATTCCGTATTTCTACTAGTGTTCGGATCTGTGGAACAGCAAAGGCTGAACTACACTGGGGAAAATCGCAACCCAATTTCGATTTCAGTTCCTCAATCCATTCAACACCAGCTTTAGACAAAATAGCCCATGAAAACATTAAATACAACTCTGAGCTTCAATCAGGGAGGTAGGACAAAGACCTCCAACTCGAGGCAGAAAAGCGATTAAAAATTGGAGCAACTCTAATCATACAGACTGGGACATCACCCAAAAAGAGGACAAACTAGAACACCCTGATCAAACCATAGAACCCACAGGACCAGAGGTAATAACTTAATTAAATGCAACCACCTTGAAAAATACCTCGGAGACCTCAGAAGAGACACATAGTTCCCAGAGACCTCAACTTTAGCATCTTCAGTTAGCACACTGAACTCCATGGGTATGCTACTGAATACCATAGTGGAAGCCCTAAACCTGCAGTCCATTAAGATGGAGATACAAATTGGAATACTCTCAAGAACTGCGATCCAGCTGCTGGGTCTCAACGAAAAGGTGACTGGTTATAAGACAAGTCCTTCCTCCGCCACACACTGTTTCTGTGGAGATATCATTGAGAACCTTACCCAGCATCCTTCATACATTGATCACTGCTTGGATGCAGATCGAAACGAAATTTGCGTACATGCAACGGCCCATATTCCCTCAAGCCAGGAGCTGGACAAATATGCACCTAACCGCCACAGTTAATTCAAAGCCAGCATTGATAATTCTTCTGATACCCAAACCAGCAACTCAGATGGCTTCGCATCAAGCTCATCTACTAAAATGCCAGAAGATATCCCCCCCAATATATTTGATACCTCAGTCATCACCTACCACCTTAGCGGCTATGGCACCGAATGGCCCATGAGAGGGGTCCCAGATCAAAGAGGTTTTGGAGACCAACCCAGCATATGGATATATTACAGAAGTGTCCTGGGAACTTATCAAGAAAATACATGAGACAAGCAACTTTCAAAAAGCAGCAGACTGACCAAACAGACCAGGGACTCAACAGCAATTTATCGAGGATATTTTGGCAAAACGGACGAGTGTTTTTACGAACATAGTGAGTATTATGGTAGCATAGCATCATGGCTAATACGATGGAAACATACTAATAGAGAGGACACCCCATTTTTGATACACCTTGAAAAAGCCCCGGCTTTGCGGGTCAAGGGCGAAACACGTGTTGGCTGATCTGTTTTGTAAAGCAGTTTTTCCTATAAATTAAAGAATGCCTTGAAAAATTACAAAATAACGTTTGGAAGTTCGTGATATTGAAAAAGAAAAAATTTCACATTGGAATTGAATCCTTACATTTACTGTTTTGCCTGTTGCTCAGGAAACACTTGTACATAACTTTCAAAAAGGACCAATGTAAACCTATTAGTAATACTGTAACATTCTTCATTGTTAAAAAAACAAAAAAAAACAGCTTATACAAACCCTTGAGAAGGACACGAACCTCTCAGCGAAGGGCGACCAACTCCCAATTTCTGCAAATAAATCCGACATAGCCCAAGAGGGTCCCCAACCTACAGTGCATTTCTCTCTTTACTCTGTGTGATCACAAGGAACACTTTGCTCTGAGGCTCCAAAGCGGGCTCTACCCACATGTGTGACAACATCTCCCAAACTGATAAATCTTACAGCAATGACATCTGCGTAACTCGAGCCAAGTGTAAGGGGGAAACATTGATAATACCCAAATTGGACAATCAGCAATCCAGTACCTGCCCCGAAAGAATAAGCAATAAACACTGAAGAGCAAGTTAGTTACCTTCGGTAACGATATATCTGTAAGAGACATAGATCAGTTATAGATTCCTTACCTTAGAATTAACCCCAGGCGTCAGACTGGATTCGGAAAGTTTTTTCGTCAGCAGGACCCCTGCGCGTCAAAAGGTGGCGTCGGTCGGCTCCGCGTTCGTTGCTGGCATCGTGGTAGCCAGGATGATGTTGCGGTAGCTACTTAGACGCCGCCCTCGCGCGCTGACATCAGTTCTGTACACTACTTTCCACGCCAGAAGCGCAGAGCCATTCAAGACACTGACCACTGGTGCACAAAACTAGGGCCCTGAAGGGAGTCCTTAACCCTAGAAATCAGTTCGCAGAACAGGGAGGATGGGTGGGGCGGTAAGGAATCTATAACTAATCTATGTCTCTTACAGATATATCGTTACCCAAGGTAAGTAACTTGTTCATCTGAAAGACAATTAGTTATATATTCCTTACCTTAGAATAGATACCCCAGCAATACCAACCCCGGAGGTGGGTCTGCGAACCAAGTTCACACCAGAAAGTCCTGGAGAACAGATCGGCCAAAGAAGCCGTCTCTCCGTACTTGGCTGTCCAGGCAGTAGTGTTTTGTGAACGTGTGCAGCGATGCCCACGTAGCTGCCTGACAGATGTCATTAAGGGGGACTCCACGTCCCAAAGCATTGGTCGCTGCCGTTGCCCTGGTGGAATGGGCGCGCAACCCCACTGGAGGCTCCTTCTTTGCCAAGGATTAGCAAGCTTTGATGCACAAAATGACCCATCTAGAAATGGTCCGTTTGTGCACTGCCCGACCTTTTTTGGCGCCCACGTAGCCAACGAAGAGCTGGCCATGCACCCGGAATTGCTTTGTGCGATCCAAATAAAATTAAAGCGCACGTTTTGGATCCAGACGGTGGAGCCTCTCTTCCTCTTTGGAAGGATGCGGAGGCGCAAAGAAGGTGGGCAAAGTGATGGTCTGTCCAACGTGGAAAGAAGTAACCACTTTGTGAAGGAAGGACGAGTTCGAAGAACAACCTTGTCCGGATGAACAGCCAGAAAAGGAGGTTTAGAAGAAAGAGCCTGGAGCGCACTCACCCTGCGCACAGAGGTGATGGCCACCATAAAAGCAGTTTTCAAAGTCAGAAGCCTGAGAGGACAGTTATGAAGCGGCTCAAAGGGAGCACACATAAGATACGTAAGAACCAAGTTCAAGTCCCACTGGGGCATTATGAAGGGAACAGGAGGAAAAAGATGAGTAATGTCCTTAAGGAAGCGATTTACAACAGGGGACTTGAAAAGAGAAGGCTGATCAGGAAGCCTATGAATGGCTGTAATGGCTGAGAGATAGCCCTTAAAAGTGCCCAGAGCAGAGCCCTGCTGGGTAAAAGAAAGGAGGAACAAGAGAACCTCAGAAAGTGGGGCGGAAAGGGGATCCACAGCCTTTGCTGCGCACCATGCCACAAATTTGTTCCACCTGCAGGCGTATACCGTCATAGTGGAGGGATGCCTGGCTGCCAAGATAACATCACAGACTTCGGGAGGAAGGTCGAAAGCTGTCAACTGTCGCAGCTCAATCTCCACGCAAGGAGGTGGAGGCTGGACAGGTTCGGGTGGAGGACCTTCCCCTGCTGCTGCGACAGAAGATCCTCCCGAAGAGGCAGTGTGATCGGAGGACCGATGGCCATGCTCAAGAACTTGGGGTACCAGACTCGTTGTGCCCAGTCTGGAGCCACAAAAATGACTTGGACCTGATGATCTTCAGCACTCTGGGCAGAAGTGGTATAGGCGGAAAGGCGTATAGAAGACCGCAGCTCCACTCGTGACGAAAAGCGTCGCCGAGCGAGTGCCGCCTTGAAAATTCCAACGCGCAGAACTGCTGACATTGCACGGTGGCGAATAGATCTAACCAAGGCTCTCCCCACCGTTGAATGAGACCTTGCACCACCTCCGAATGAAGACGCCATTTGTGATCCATCATGCACCTGCGGCTGAGTTCGTCCGCCCTGGCATTCAGCGAACCTGCCAGGTGTTGAACCACCAGGGATATGCCCTGATGTTCCAGCCATGTCCAGAGACAGAGAGCCTCTTGACATAGGGTCCACGACCCCACCCCGCCTTGTTTGTTGCAGTACCACATGGCGGAAGTGTTGTCCGTGAACACCTGCACTACTCTTACCCGGACAGAGGGAATGAATACTTCGAGTGCAAGACGAATCGCACGAAGCTCCAGAAGGTTGATGTGGAGCCCGAACTCCGCCATAGACCAGAGGCCTCTGATATCTGCCTCCCCCATGTGGCCGCCCCATCCCAGAAATGATGCATCGGTCACCACTGTGAACTCTGGTGGGGAAGGGAGAGGGATCTGCCATCGACCCAATCCTGGTTCGTTACCCACCAGTGCAATTGGTGTGCAGTGCCCTCCGAGATCTGGACGCAATCGGGCAGGTTCCCCTGATGATGTGCCCACTGGAACTTCAGGTCCCACTGCAGAGCCCGCATATGCCATCTGGCATGATCCACCAGCAGGATGCCATCAGGCCCAGAGGGTCATCCTGACCGAAAGCCGGGATAGAGGCAGAAAGATCATAATCATAGCCCGAATATCCCGGACTCGCTGTTCGGGAGGATAGACCCGAAACTGCGTCGTGTCCAGAACCGCTCCAATGAAGAGGAGCTTCTGAGAGGGAGTCAGGTGCGACTTCGGCATGTTGATGGAGATCCCCAGCGAATGCAGGGGGTCGGCTGTAGTCTGGAGGTGGGAGACAACAGCCTGGGGGGAGCCCGCCTTTCACAGCCAGTCGTCAAGATAGGGGAAGACTGGAACACCTGATCTGCGCAGATGAGCCGCGACCAACGCCATTACTTTTGTGAACACCTGAGGGGCGCTGGTAAGGTCGAAGGGGAGCACGGTAAACTGAAAATGCTCGTGGCCCACCGTGAACCGTAGGTAACGCCTGTGGGACGGCAGATCAGGGATGTGAAAATCGGTGTCCTGCAAGTCCAATGCTACCATCCAGTCTCCAGGGTCGAGGGCAGACAGGACCTGAGCTAGCGTCAACATTTTGAACTTCTCCTTCCGGAGGAAGCGGTTGACGTTCCTGAGATCCAAGATAGGACGCAGGCCTTTGTCCTTCTTGGGCACCAGAAAATAGTAGTAACAACGACCTACTTCTGAGGCAGGAACTCGTTCGATGACTCCCTTGGCCAAGAGAGCCATAACTTCCTGTTGGAGAAGGGCCAGATTATCCTCCGACATTCGGTGATGCTGAGGTGGCATGGATGGAGGGGCAGTCTCGAAGGGGAGGGAGTAGCCCCTTCGGACTATTTGCAAAACCCACCTGTCTGACGTGATGGTGCGCCAGTGGGGGAGGTGATGGCGAATCCTGCCGCCCACTGGTGATTGGTGGCCCTGAAAGGTCGGACTAGGAGGGTTTGGAGGCTGCTGCAGAGGGGGCTGTGGTGGACTGGCCCGCTCGCTGGCTCCTGGAACCCTCGGCCGCGCAGGGGCTGGACAGCTTGCGCCGGCCTGTGGCTCAGGGCGGGACGTGGCGGGGCACCCCTTCCGTAGCCACGAAAGTGGCGAAAGGCAGACTGCGCAGGGCGGGTGGAGAGGCTTAAGGACTTGGCCGTAGCCCGAGAGTCCTTAAAGCGCTCTAGCACGTTGTCCGCCTTGTCGACGAACAGGCGACGTCCATCAAAGGGCATGTCCATAAGAGTGGATTGGACATCCCCTGAAAAACCAGTCGACCTCAGCCAGGCGTAGCGTCGAAAGGCTACTGACGCGGAAATCGTCCTGCCTAGCGAGTCGGCGGTATCCAGTCCACAGCGAATGGTAAACTTTGCTGGTCTCTCCCTTCGGCAACTGCACGGGAGTACGGGCCGGGCCTCCTCCAGGCACTAGGACAGCACTTGCGCCACTGTATCCCACACGGAGTGGGTGTAACGGCCCAACAGACATGCAGTGTTTACCGACCGCAGTCCCAAGCTGGAGGAAGAAAAAATCTTCATCCCAAGATGGTCCAACTTTTTAGATTCCCTATCAGATGGTGCGTTAGGGAATGCGCCTTTGGATGTGGAGGCTTGGACCACCAAGCTCTCAGGGGTGGGGTGTTGGGAGAGTAAAGTGGGGTCGCCCGGGCGGTGTCGTCGGGCAACCATCCTATCCACAGGAGCCCCTGTGTTGGGACTAGACCAGGTGCCCAAAAGGATGTCGGTTAGGGCTTCATTAAATGGCAGGAGAGGCTCCGAAGAGCTCGCTGCCAGCTGAAGCACCTCTGTCAGGAGGTTAGTCCTGACCGCCACCGTAGGGAGTTCGAGGTCGAGAGCCTCGGCTGCCCTGCGCAATACCACTGCATAAGATGCTCCCTCCTCCATAGCCACGGTAGGAGGAGACAACATGCCATGGTCTGGTGAGGTATCCAGACCACTGGCTTCCCCCAGTTCCTCTCTCCAGTCCGGTTCGTAACCCAACTGATCAGTCAAAGGGTCTCCAGACCCCTCCCAGTCCTCCTCACCCTCCTCTGGTTGCCAATCTGGCCTAAAAGAACCAGGGTAGAACAGGGGCACAAAAGTACCAGTCGGCGCCGGATACGGCGTCGGTCCGGCTCCGTGTCTATATCGGGGTGGAGGCCGGGGTCGACGCCGGTTAGGGACACAACCGGCGGCGGCTGCAGACTTGGTGCCGGTGGAATCGGCGCCGGGGGAGGTGTAATCAGGTTGACCGGCGCCAATCGGGATCCAGGCCTGGATCCAAGGGGGCCCTGCGGTGCCGGAGCCGCTGGCGTCGAAGGCCTGGGGCCCCCAGCCGAGTCCGCGCGGCCCTAAGGTGCGCCGGCGTAGTCGAGCTGCCCAAAGATGGCATGCATCGCTTCGTAAAAGGTGCGAAGCTGGGCAGGGGTCGCTCCAGGGTCCCGGGAAGGGAGGGAAACTCTGAGTCGACCCTTGGGGCTCCGCACGCGGATCCGCGGGAGGGGCACCACCCGCATCCCTTGTCACGTCGGCCGACCGACGGGGAGAAGTCGAAGATCAACGGTGCTTCTTCGACTTACCTGAGGAGTGCGAAGACTTTGAAGAAGACTGGTGGTGGTGGCTCCGCGACCGGTCCCTCGACCAGGACCTCGAACGGCGCGGAGCCGACTGCCGGGCCTCGAGAAGCTTTCGGGACTGCTCCCGCAAAGACTTCGGATTCATGGTCTGGCAGTCGGAGCACGACTTGGGGTCGTAGTCGCGCTCCAGGCAAAACAGGCACACGCGGTGCAGATCCGTTACTATCATCAGCTGGCTGCAGGAGCCGCAAGCCTTGAAACCAGGCATCCCTGACGTGCACCAGGAGTCGAAGACTAAAAAACGACGGACAAAAGTCAGCAAAAAGTCAGTCAAAAAGTGACTGGATGTACCACTCTCTCCGGATCTGCGCTGGCTGGCGCGGAAAAAGAAAGAACTGACGTCAGCGCGTGAGGGCGGCGTCTAAGCAGCAACCGCGACATCAACCGGGCGTCCACAACGCCAACGACTAACGCGGAGCCGACTGACGCCACCTTTCGACGCGCAGGGGTACTGCTGACGAAAAAACTTTCCGGATCCATTCTGATGCCTGGGGGTAATTCTAAGGTCCGGAATCTATAACTAATTGTCTCTTTCAGATATTTACAATGTAAACTAACGCAAGTAGATGGAATGTCCGGGGCACAATCATGCGATACTGTCAAAAACAGAGATTGTGCTCCATACTTCCTCCACCAGATATCAGGCCCCAGCATTCAAGATACTTTCACAATCTATAATAAAGATTTGTTAGAACATGGCCTTAACTGCAACCCTGAATATGATCAAGCATCAGCGAACGCTGGCACTTAAATAGCAGGCCACTTCAAACAACTGGCACAGAGAACTCAGAGCAATTTGCCTGCTTATGAAAGCCTTACCCTCCAAAATCATCGCTGTGTTCCACCTAATTGTTCAGTTCTCTTCATACCCCTATATAATAGTGAAGGCCCACATGACAGACTTAATCGGGGAATGATCTTGTGTCTATTTACTGCCATTATGGCCCTTTCACACATTAAATCAAGTGATATCGATTGCATTGCCTTTTTAGAGGAGACATTGCGCTGGAAATCTGCACTTAAGGAAAACGAAAATTACCTGTAACAAGTAGGATATCGCCATCCTAATTAAGTTGCAACAAAATAGCTTTATTGAATGGGGGATTTATGTACAGCAATAAGCAAAATCCAAATACCCACTGCCGCTGACACTCCCTATAGCAAGAGTGTCCAGTCCCCTCCAAACAAAAATCAACCATGTAACCTGCGAAGCGCACACGGCCCGTTGAGAGCATCAATGTTAACCGAAAATATATCAGTCACAGTAGCCGGGTCTAGAAACAGGACGGTCAATTGTCTTATTAATCATAAAGTAACCCCTGGAGAGGCACATAAGGTTTGGAGCCAACTGCCTGACATTCTTTCTGCTTCCCCCATGCATTACCTAAATTTTGGCAGGGAGAAAACAGATGCTACAGAGCAATGCCTCTTAATGTTCTCTTGGAACTTGGCAGGGGCTCAAACTCATAGTGCCGATATCGGCAACAATCCCCCAAGCATAGTAAGGCACTTAGTACACGCTGCAATAAGTAATCACTCCACACAAAGTTTGTTGCAAAACAGTTTGCTGCAGGTTTATTTCATACATGAAGTATGCCAACATGGAGGGTTAACTTACGGGCGATCAAAGGGCAGGCAGGGGTGAGTAACCTAGGCTGCCCGCCCGCCCGCCTCATGAGCCAAACAGCAACTTGGCCAACCCAATCGGTGCTACCATTTATCTGGGCGATTCCCCCACTCCCCTTAATTACCGTGGACCACTAATCCATGACTTTACTCAAGCCTTTTTAGGGGCAAGCGTTGCAAGGCAATCCCCCGGTTGCCCAGGTTTACAACCGCTGGAAGGATTAGCGAGGTGCCGAGGATTTTCATTCAGGGTCCTGCCGTAAAGACTCTTGTGGTTTGGCATAGGTCACCCCCGCTGTTCTCCTTGTGAGGGTACCCCTATGTACCAATCAGCCTCTGGATCACCCTGTAATTCCACCATCGCTCTGGATGTGGCAGCCGTCATATCCAGGGCTCCCAACCAAGGTAGGCAATTTGATTCACCTACAACCCGCTGTCACCAATGCTTCCCCCAGAAACAACAGGTACATATCCATGCCATCCTGACAGGTGTACCCTGTCCTTTTCGAAGTACCCCTTGGTGCTAGCATTTAGTAGCCCATTTCTTATGAAGCCATAACGAGCAGTCATTCAACTCAATTGATGAACAAACCTGAGATGCTTCTCTGACAAACCTCTATTATGCTTCAAACATCAACAAAACATTGTAGTTGCATCTCTTCTACCAACATTCGAAATGTCGGAGATTAGAGATCATCCAACAGCTCCCGGCCACGATCCACGTTGCAACACAGGCAAAATGCTGCATTCCAAATCACCAGTCATAAAGTGATAACATGGATCATCGGCTCAAATACAAAAGGTGCCCCCCATCCAAATGGAGTCCCCGTGGCTGTGTTGAAGCAAGACTTAGCTTGTTGGCTCCGCAGGATCTTCAAGTGGATCCCCACCGAAACAAGAAAAACAGTCACCCAGGCCCTCGTCACCAGCAGGCTGGACTACAGAAACGCCCTCTACGCAGGAACGACGTCTAAGCTCCGGAGACGGCTGCAACGCATCCAGAACGCCTCTGCACGTCTTATCCTCGACATCCCCCGACGCAGCCACATCACACGAGAGACCTGCACTGGCTCCCTGTCAACAAGAGGATAACCTTCAAGCTCCTCACCCACGCACACAAAGCACTCCACAACTCCGGACCAGCCTACCTCAACAGACGACTCAGCTTCTACACCCCCACCCGCCAGCTCCGCTCCACCAGCCTCGCCCTCGCCAGTCCCCCGCATCCGGAAAACGACCGCCGGCGGCAGATCCTTCTCCCACCTCGCCGCCAAGACCTGGAACACCCTCCCCACCAACCTTCGGCAGACCCAAGACCTACTGGCCTTCAGAAGACTCCTCAAGACCTGGCTCTTCGATCAGTAGCAGCACCACCCCCCTCTTCCCCCAGCGCCTTGAGACCCTCGCGGGTATGTAGTGCGCTTTATAAGTGACATGATTGATTGATTGGCTCACTCTGCTCTTAACACTTTGGACACATCAATAACTAGTAATTACCGGCCGATTGCTAGGCTGCCTTTTCCAACAAAAACAGTAGAGAAAATTATGAATAACCAGTTAACACAATTTATTCAACAAAACAAACTACTTGATCCCTCCCAGTTTGGTTTCCGCCCAGGACATAGTACGGAGACAGCACTGATCAAGGCCACTGAGGAGATTAGAGCAGTGATGGATAAAGGAGGTGCGGCTGTACTGATCCTCTTGGATCTGTCAGCGGCCTTCGATACGTCCATCATGACAGCCTGCTACAGCGTCTGGAAAAATTAGGGGTTAAGGATCAGGCTCTGTCTTTAATATCATCTTTCCTGAAGAATAGAAGACAGACTGCGACCCTGGACCAGTTCAAAGTGACTCCTTACGTGCTCCCTTGTGGGGTTCCCTCAGGGATCGTCGCTGAGCCCATCCTTATTCAACATCTATGTATCGGAATTGGCTCCTTTAATTCAACACTTCGGTCTCAACTTATCATACGCCGACGACACTCAGATCGTGATTGCGGCTCATAAAAATCAAGCATCACCTGCAATGCAGTTTCAAAACTGCATGAGGGAAATCAGTAGCAGGATGGGAAGGCATTGCCTCAAATTGAATTCGGACAAAACCGAAGTAGTGATCTTTGGTAACCTCCAACCAAGATGGGATGGACTATGGTGGCCGGCTGAAATTGGCGAGCTACCAAAACCGGTAGGAAAGGCAAAGAACCTTGGGGTTCTGATTGACAGTAAACTCACCTTCTCCCAACAAACCAATGCCACAGTTTTGGCTTCGTTCTACCGGATTAGGAAACTGAAGAAAGTCCTGCCCTACATACCCCGATTCCAGGAGGACGGTGGTAACTACATTAGTACTATCGAATTTAGACTATTGTAATGACCTCTATCTTGAGTTACAGAAACAACATCTGAAAAAGCTTCAGATGGTGCAAAACGCAGCTACCAGGCTTTTATTGAACTTACCAAAGTATCAACCAGTTGCGGAAGACATTCGGAAACTTCATATGCTGCCAGTGGCAAAGCGTATTAAGTTCAAAGCACTTTGCTTAGCCTATAAAGCCCTGAATAATATAGGACCGGTATCTCTGAAAAGCCTTTTCTCCTGGTACCACACAGGTAGACAGTTAAGGTCCTCAAATGCAAGGTTGATGTTGGTACCAAGGATTCGAACATCGAGCTTGGGAGGTCGAAGCATAGGCCATGGCACGGCCAAACTATGGAATACGCTCCCGGGGGAACTGAGAGCTGCCAACTCCCTTGCCTCCCTTATAAAAATCCTGAAAACTTGGTTATTTTTAAATTAATTTATTTCTCTTCGCTTTCCCACAGGGCTTACGCTCAGGTTCAGCGCCAAGACACCTCCGTGTATTCGTGCGCTTTAAAAGTTATATTAACATAACCTAACTCTTTACTAAGGCTTATTATCGAATAATATCACAGAAAAACTGGTGTAGCTCAATTCTTAGACCCATTCATAAGAAGGGCCCGAGAAATTAACTGCAAAAGTATAGAACTATTGTCCTACTAGATGTCTAGGCTACCCAGAGTACATGGTTAACATTTGTTTACATACTTATAGGAGTGCGCGGTCCCACACCACATAATTCATTACTGTAAGCAGCCTCGATTGGGCCGCAGCACCCGCCAATGACAATGTCATTCGATTCAATCTCTAACATCACTGATAACAGAGCGGATACCAAAACGTATACTTCGGCACAAGCCAATGACATATATTCTTTAATATAAGAGACTCAAACGTTTAGCACACAAGGAGGATCTATTACACAACAACTTCGGCAATTGGAATTTCTATCTAGAAGAGCTCTCAATCAAAGACTCCATGCATCCACCTTAATTCAGTACCATAAGGTACAAAGGATCCCGAGAGTATTACGTCTACCAATCAAGCCTATGTTATTTCGTTTCCAATTCAACAAACATTTTATGGAGAAATGGCAGGCCATTCTCAACAAGTGCTCACTTGATTTGATCCTGTTACTAGTCGAGGAATTATCTAAAACAATCAAAGAATTGGAAGAAGAAATAGACCATCAAAACAGATTTGAGCACGAGATGCGAAGCAGAATTTTGGCAAATTACTTTAAAGGATTTGAATGAAAAACTAGACCGCTATGGAAAAGACACGCAAGAACGCAAATTACGCAAATACAAACGCGATACAATAGACTATAAACTGAATGAGGTGTACACCTGGGCGGAGGTGTACGCGCAAAGGAGACCCCCACCAAAACACGTTACCTCATCCCAAGAAAGTGTCGTTTCAGATCAGGATTTATCAGCAACAAGAAAGCCAATCACTGTGGAATCTGTTCAAACTTCTCAACTAACAACTGCAGAAACTACAGTTACAGCTGGCACTTCGAACCAACAACAACCTGGTTTTTTAGAGAGGGGACCAACAACTGGCAGACCACCAGACACAAGCGGTTCAAAAAAATCCGTCAAGGCCAGAGAAACCATCAGTCAGAATCTCAGGAGCAAAACCAGACCTTAGTCATCAACATCTCGTCCAAAACACTAAACATTCAACAACTGCATGTACTGAATAAAGGGACTTCTTTTGTCCCCACATACCATAGCAACAAAATCGAAACCGAAGTTTTTTTGTTCAAATTCATGCGTAACTTAAGATTACGACATTTTTTCAATAACATTGTGCCAACCTTGTCTGATAGTAATCTTCCAACAGAGAGCAGGGATACACAAGAATATCAAGAATTCAAATCTCGCAGCACATTCATGGCTCTGATCTCGCACAAGATACTTGATGCCTTTGAGACTCTAGTCAAGCAAGATGTGAACAAACTGAACTTCAGGTCGAAAACCAGAAGTAATTTGAACAAGCATGAACAATACATCAAAGAATTGGCAAATGACACATCATTAACTTTTCAAACGGCGGACAATGGAGGCGCATTGGTTGTCATGGACACCATCTTTTACATGACCAAAGTACAAGAACACATGAATGACCAGACGACCTATGCAAGATTAGCAGAGGATCCGATTAATTACATTAAGAAGACTTTAAATGACATCCTAAAGAACGCTGTAGAAATGGAATGGATCAATGAGAACACTTTCAAATTTCTATCTACCACTTATCCAAGATGCCCGAAACTATACATGCTACCCAAGGTTCATAAACATTTGACAAATCCACCATTTAGACCTATAGTCAGCGGTTGCGGGTCTATATTTGAACCACTGGGAAACTACATTGATCATTTTTTGCAACCTTTCGTTCAACAATGGACATCACATATTCTGGACACTACACATTTTCTTCAATTACACAAACTCACTGAAGATTTGGACATGTCTAATGTGATTCTGTGTACGATCGATGTGACAGCACTCTATACATCCATACCATTGGCTGAAGGCATGGAGGCCTGTGAATGGGCTTTATTACAACAAACCAATGTAGCAGCCAATAAAGTGTTTATCTTGGAGTTAATGCAATTCAGCCTACAGCACACATTTTAAATGGAATTAGGAATTTTATTTACAAACCAGCGGAACATCGATGGGTTTTTCTGGAGCCCCTGCGTACGCCAACACATACATGGCAAAATTTGAGAACGACCATATTCTCACCGATCCAGGTTGGCATTAGAATTTACTATTCTACAGACGTTTCATTGACATCTTTTTAATTTGGACCAACACTGGAGATGAGTTAATTAACAAAATAACAGTTGAATCAAAAAAATTCACGTATTCAATTTACCCATCAAATGAACAGGGATCATATTTCATTTTTGGATGTTTTGATCACTAACACACAAGGCAGATTAAATACTTCTGTTTACCATAAACCTACCGACCACAACTATTCCCTGTTGTACACCAGCTCCCATCCACCGGCTCTACTTCGAAATCTACCTTATTCTCAAATGCTGAGAATTAAGCGTATATCAACAGCACAAGCATTCGCCAGTGAAATGGCCCTACAAAACAAGAAATTCTTGGCACGTGAATATCCTCCGGAAGTAATTTCTGCAGCAGAACAGAGCCAACAACATAGAGAGATGCGAATTGTTGCAAACCAAAACCAAACAAGATCAAGACAGGATGGTCTTTGTGTCTAAATTCTCTACAAAATCTGATCAGATTAAAAGAATTTTGAATCATCGTTGGGAATTGCTCTCATGTGAGACTGATTTTCAAGGCTTGTTCAATAAAAAACCTTTATTCGCATATACCAGGAGCAGAAACATAAAGGAATTATTAACCAGAAGATCATGTCAGAGCACATCCACAGAAGTCGGCATGAGAAAATGTCATAATTGTGTGCATTGTAATAACATCATCCCAGGCACAACTATCTCACATCCCCAAACATGAAAGAACATCAAATTGAAAGATTTGGCTGATTGCAATTCCACGTTTGTAATTACTGTATTAAATGTCCCTGTGGTAAATTGTATGTGGGCAAAACAGAAAGAAAAATTAAAGTACGAATTAACGAACACAAGAGCCTCATACGCAATAAAAATCCCAATTCCAGTTTGGCATCGCATTGGTCAGAAGTTAATCACACCATACCACAACTGAGATTCTTGGTATTGGAGAAGATGAGCTTAATCCCGGGGCGTGACAACGCCGAAATGGTTATCACAGAGAGAAATATGGTGGATAAAGTTTTTAAATACCATGTGGCCCGTTGGACTGAATGACAAGCTTGATATGGGCTATCTTTGAACGGTTTCTCTCATCGGAACATGTTTGCTAAACCACACATGACCACAGCCTTGAGTGTCTTTCTCCCATTCTCAACATTTTCACACGTAGTTCACACTTCAGACACTTCAATTTCCTCATGAAAATATTGGGGATTTTTTTTACTCTTGTGAAGTTGTGTTAAATTGTTAATGCTGGTAATATTGTATTCTTGTGCATATTATGTTTTATTGTTGAAGCTGAAGGACATGACACTATATGAGGTGTTAGAGCATTTTTGATCACCAAGTTATTGTTTTCACATTACTCACACCTTCTACGCAATACGGTGGTGCACAGTGGTAGTTGTAGTTCAGGGGGCACTGTTTTTCACTGCGTCTTTATTAGGTACCGTTCGTATGCGGTTTCCAGAAACGGCACGTAAGTTTTGTTGATTGCTATATTTAATGAGCCTCCAGTGATTACTTCACGAACTGGATCACTACACGTAACGATTAGAGAGTGACGGGTGGAGTCTCTCATACTTGATTGTGTAGAACCGGGGATAACTAGTACCTTTTCAAGATGGCCGATATGTGAACCAACAAGGGCGTCATGCCATGAGCAGAGTCGGTCGTTTAGGTTTACTTTACGCACCGGGTTTTTAAGATGTCGGGGTCGCGGGAAGCGCGACTTCCGGAAGTGGCTTACACTGAATACGCGTATTACACGGCTGTTATTTCCAAGGTAAGCCGACAGCGGTTTTCGTGCGAAGGGAGATGCAGTTGGGCTAAGCGGCCGGTTACTTACAGATGCACTTTATTTCACAGCTTGTAAAGTTTGATATCGCAGCCGCGAGCGACAGTGCAGTTTCGAATACATATGGAGCTTTCATAGCACAAGGTAACATTTGGCTGTCGTGAATGTTGGTCAGTGTGTTTAGACCTAGCGCACGTTTTTTGAATAGCTACGAGCATCCATTTCATGTTTTTATGTTGTCGTGTTACAGATAGAATTCAGACGTGTTTTGGACACCTGTTGTAGTGATATTCACGTTGGACGTAAGTTGCTTTTTGGAACTTGCAGCCACTGGGTAGCACCCAATGGAATTTTCCCACACATTATGGTGATGGTTTATGTATCACTAGCAGCAATTAACACTGAAAGGACTTTACACCAAATATGGTATCATGTGATCACGTTGGTATGAATTCATGCTGATAACTATTTAGACAGATTGTCAGAGTCAATGCTTGGTAAAGATCACCAGCGATATTTCCTCCTTGTATGTCTAACATTGGCATTTTTGTTTCATTTTAGTTCCCCTGACGAAGGGATAAGGTTATCCCGAAATGCATTGGGAAACGACTACAGTTATTATTGTTTTCTGTGAATATCGTGTATAAACTGTTTTCTATGATCTGTTATTTTCTGTATATATCAATGATGAGTTGATTACGGAGAGTGACCCGTAATAAAAAAATGAAGATTTTGAAAAAATGAGTGTATAGGTTATTTGAAGATTTATGTATAGGCAGTTCAGAAATATTGTAAAACCTCTGCAAATAGTTCTTTGCACCCCTAGCAGTGCGGGAAGGGGCAAGTGAACATACACACTTGCATCAGCAATCTAGGCTAATGCCTTTGCCAGGATACTATTAGAAGAACTAGAAGAGTGGGCCTTGAATCAGAACTTCCTCCCGAAATTCCAGACAGGGTTTAGGAAAAGCTGTAAAACTTTCAATAACACCTTTGCACTCAGCCTACTTGCAAATAAAGTCTTGAAACAAAACTGGTCTCTTCATGCCTGCTTCGTTGACTACAGCGTAGCATTTGATAAAGTGAAATGTGGCATCCTATGAGGTAGTCCCAACCAGCTACTCAAGGTATAACACTGTTACACATGGACACTTGGGTCCATATCAAGCTGGGTACAGGCTCCACACTCACAAAGAAAACTCCAACCAACTGGGAGCTTGAAGCAAGGCTGTGTATTGGCTCCAGGTCTTTTCAACCTTCAGACTGCTGACCTATTACCATCTCTTACCAACTTGAGAACTCATCCACCGAGACCAAGTGCTCAGCATGTGGCCTTACTACAGGAAACTGATGATACCGTATTACTTGACCAAACTCAAATTGGCCTTCAAAGGGGCTTATCCGGTCTCAATACCCGTAACATCAATAAGGAATTAAAACTCAATCTTGCAAAAACAAAAATTGTGAAATTCAGCTCCAACAAGACCAGCTACTCAAGGTGTATCAACAATCAAACCATAACAGATGCCTACCATAACTTAGGGGTTTGGTTAGATGACAAATTAAAATTCAACCACCAATGCAAAGCTTTGTTTGCCTGCTGTGCTTTTCTAGCAAACCAAATTTGGCGTAATCCTACACAACTAAATATCCCGAAAGGCTCTTATGTTTTGGACATTTTTAAAGCTAAAGTGGTCCCAGCACTCTTATATGGCTCTCCAAGCTAGGGTCCGCAACTTCATAAGAGCTTAGACCGTCTTTATTTAGGAGCAACTAGGGCTCAATTTGTGCTGCCGAAAACACCCGTTAGAAAACTGAGGCTGGAGTTTGGGTTAAGGAATATAATCTCATTAGCTGATCTCAGCTTAGTGAACTATGGTTGCAGGCTGAGAAGCGTGCCAAAAAAGTCCATAGAAAGCTTGATTTGGAAAGAATTAGAATCCTTTAATAAAATTCACAAAGCCAACAATTGCGCCAGCTTAAGAAGATTCTAAATAATCTCCATTTAAAGGACCCGGAGTCCAGACCGGCCAATGACATCTTCAAAACAACAGTCAAAGCAGCAGCTGGGAGTGTTTGCTTCAGAACCAACTTAGAGGCCTTTGCCAAATTACCAAGAGCAGTTATTATTGCCATCTTTCACATTGCCTATTCAACAACAGTACCTTTCTATGAATTTGAAACATTCAATATGCCTCAAATTCATCAGATGTAGATTCCTACTAGTACCACCATTCAAGTCCATCCAACACTTGACATTTAAAGTAGCCTGTCCTTGCTGTAGGGGGTGTGGCAGCAGATTAGAATCATTAATGCACATAATCTGCCTTTGCCGCCTTCTCTTATACTGACAGAAGGAAATTCTTCTGTCCCCGTTTCATTCGCCTAGGAATTAGATCCACCAAATTAGCACTAGACGTATGTCTGCATGGAACTGATATACAGCTTTTGACTAGATTTCTGAAGTTCGTTGATCTTGCAATAATCTGATTGGAGAAAAACTACATCAACCGCCACAGCCAGACATGCTTTGAGTCCAATCGGTCACCATTAAAGGATTCCATGTTACAGAACAAACTGAACTTTTTTACTGAAATTCCCATGCACTAGCTGCCCAGGGGTACAGCTTTAGAACTGGTGCGAATCTGCATCAAGAGTCCAGATTTCTGATCATTTTTTATCTATAGAATCTCAGTAAGAATTGCCTCCTTTTGCATGGGTCGCTCTTTGTTTAGGTCTTTCTCACATGGACTATCCAGAAAGACGATCAACTTTTAACACTGTCTAGGCTGATTTAGAATTCCCTGAAATGTTTTTATTGAGAGAGTAGAATATATGTTGTGTTGTTTTTCGTACTCATATTGTAATGTTTTTATTAACCTATCAATAAAAGTTTAGCAAAATTAACAAATAGAAAAAACTGCCTTCTTCAACTGATGGGTCTGAAATGAATTATGATAAAGGTCCATTCATAAGTAGAGTGACTTTCTGGGTGGTGGTCGCCTATGAATAAGTATCTTCATCTTTATATCTGTTTATAAGCGTGTCTAGACACATGAGAATGTGGATATTTCCTATCCCACTACCGTCAAAGAATGCTCTTAGTCTATTGGCTACCTAGGGGATAAGGACAAATGCACAAGTTACTTACCTTCTGTAACCATACATCTGTAAGAAACATTAGTGGTGATAGATTCCTTACCTTAGAATATCCCCAGGCGTCAGACTGGATCCGGAAAGTTTTCGTCAGCAGTACCCCTGTGCGTCGGTAGGGGCGTCGAGCGGCTCCGCGTCCGTCGTTGGCATCGTGGTCACCGAGACGACGTCGCAGGTGCTACTTGGACGCCGCCCACGCGCGCTGACGTCAGTTCTGTACACGACTTTCCGCGTCAGGAACGCAGAGCCATGCAAGATACTGACACTGATGCATTGAAACTAGGGCCCTGAAAGGGATAACCTTAACCCTAGAAATCAGTCCGCAGAACGGGGAGGATGGGTGGGGCGGTAAGGAATCTATCACTACTAATGTTTCTTACAGATATATCGTTACCGAAGGTAAGTAACTTGTGCATCTGAAAGAAACACAGTGATAGATTCCTTACCTTAGAATAGATACCCCAGCAATACCAACCCCGGTGGTGGGTCTGCGAACTAAGATCACACCAGAAAGTCATGGAGAACAGAACGGCCAAAGAAGCCGTCTCTCCGGACTTGGCTGTCGAGGCAGTAATGTTTGGTAAACAATTGCAGCGAGGCCCACGTGGCTGCCTGACATATGTCTTGCAGGGGGGACACCATGTCCCAATGCAGTAGTGGCTGCAGTAGCGCTGGTGGAATGAGCACGCAGCCCCACCGGAGGTTCTTTTTTAGCCAAAGAGTAACAGGCTTTGATACACAAGACAACCCAGCGGGAGATGGTTCTCTTATGGACCGCCGACCTTTCTTGGTGCCAACGTAGCCAACAAAAAGCTGGTCATCCACCCGGAACTGCTGTGTGCGGTTAAGATAAAAAGAAAGCGCACGTTTTGGGTCCAGACGGTGGAGCCGCTCTTCCTCTCTGGAAGGATGCGGAGGTGGAAAAAGGGTGGGCAAGGTAATGGTCTGCCCAATGTGAAAGGCCGTAACCACTTTTGGCAAAAAGGAAGGACGGGGCATGAGCACAACCTTGTCCGGATGGAATGAAAGGAAAGGAGGCTTACAGGAAAGAGCCTGGAGCTCACTCACCCGCCTGGCGGAAGTGATGGCCACCAGGAAGGCAGTCTAATGTCAAAAGACAAAGAGGACAGTTGTGAAGTGGCTCAAAGGGAGCGCACATCAAATACGTCAGAACCAGATTCAAGTCCCACTGAGGCATCACGAAAGGAATAGGAGGAAAAAGGTGAGTAATGCCTTTAAGAAACCTATTTACAACAGGGGACTTGAAAAAAGAGGGCCAATCAGGGAGCCTGAGAAAGGCCGAAATACCAGAAAGGTAGCCCTTGATAGTGCCCAGAGCAGAGCCCTGCTGGGCCAAAGAAAGAAGGAACAGTAGAACCTCAGAAAGAGGGGCAGAAAGGGGATCCACAGCCTTTGCTGCGCACCATGCCACAAATTTGTTCCACCTGCAGGCGTATACCACTTTAGTAGAGGGCCGCCTGAATAACGTCACAAACTTCAGGAGGCAAGTCGAAGGGAATCAACTGCCGCTGCTCAATCTCCACGCAAAGAGGTGGAGGCTGGGCAGGTTCGGGTGGAGGACCGTCCCCTGCTGCTGCGACAGAAGATCCTCCCAAAGAGGCAGTCTGATCGGGGGATCCATGCTCATACTGAGTAGCTCGGGATACCATACTCTTCGAGCCCAGTCCGGAGCCACAAGAATGACTTGGGCCCGGTCGCGCCTGATCTTCTTCAGCACTCTGGGCAGAAGTGGTATAGGCGGAAAGGCGTACAACAGACCGCAACTCCACTCGCGACGAAGAGAGTCGCCGAGCGAGTGCCGCCTTGGAAATTCCAACGCGCAGAACTGATGACATTGCGCGTTCTCTTCGGTGGCGAATAGATCTAACCAAGGCTCTCCCCACTGCTGACAGAGACCTTGCGCCACCTCCGAGTGAAGACACCATTCGTGATCGAGCATGCACCTGCGGCTGAGTTCGTCCACCCTGACGTTCAGAGAACCTGCCAGGTGTTGAACCACCAGGGACATGCCCTGATGCACAAGTTACTAACTTATGTAACGATATATCTGTAAGAGACAGTAGTTAGTGACAGATTCCTTACCTTAGATATTCCTTACCTTAGAATATCCCCAGGCGTCAGGCTGGATCCGGAAAGTTTTTGCGTAGCAGTACCCTTGCGCGTCGGTAGGCGGCGTCGTGCGGCTCCGCGTCCGTCGTCGGCGTCGTGATCGCCGGGATGACGTCGCGGGCAGTACTTAGGCGCCGCCCCTGCGCGCTGACGTCAGTTCTGTACACGACTTTCCGCGCCAGGAACGCAGAGCCATGCAAGAAGCTGACATAGGTGTCTGAAAAATACTAGGGCCCTGAAAGGGATGTCCTTAACCCTAGAAATCAGTTTGCAGAACGGGGAGGATGGGTGGGGCGGTAAGGAATCTGTCACTCACTACGGTCTCTTACAGATATATCGTTACACAAGTTAGTAACTTGTGCATCTGAAAGAGACACGTTAGTGACAGATTCCTTACCTTAGAATAGATACCCCAGCAATACCAACCCCGGTGGTGGGTCTGCGAACAAAGATCAGACAAGGAAGTCCTGGAGGACAGAACGGCCAAAGAAGCCGTCCCTCCGGACCTGACTGTCAAGGCAGTAATGCTTTGTAAACGTGTGCAGCGAGGCCCACGTAGCTGCCTGACAAATAACGGGCAGCGGAACACCGCGGCCCAAGGCCGTGGTAGCAGCTGTTGCCCTGGTGGAATGGGCACGCAGCCCAACAGGAGGCTCCTTCTTAGCCAAAGAATAGCAGGTCTTGATGCACAAGGTAACCCAGCGGGAGATGGTTCGCTTGTGCACCGCCCAACCTTTTTGGAGCCCACGTAGCCAACAAAGAGCTGGTCATCCACCCGGAAGTGTTTTGTGCGGTCGATATAGGAGAGCGCACGTTTTGGGTCCAGACGGTGGAGCCTCTCTTCCTCTCTGGAAGGATGCGGAGGCGGAAAGAAGGTAGGCAAAGTGATGGTCTGCCCAATGTGAAAGGCAGTAACCACCTTTGGCAAGAAGGACGGACGCGTCCGAAGAACAACCTTGTCTGGATGAACAGACAGAAAGGGAGGTTTGCAAGATAAAGCCTGGAGCTCACTCACCCGCCGAGCGGAGGTGATGGCCACCAGAAAGGCTGTCTTTAGAGTCAAAAGACGAAGAGGACAGTTATGCAGAGGCTCAAAGGGAGCGCACATTAAAAAGGTAAGAACCAAGTTCAAGTCCCACTGAGGCATCACAAATGGAACAGGAGGAAAGAGGTGTGTAATGCCTTTTAAGAACCTGTTAACAACAGGGGACTTGAAAAGGGAGGGCTGATCAGGGAGCCTGAGGAAGGCCGAGATAGCACAGAGATAACCCTTGATGGTACCCAGGGCAGAACCCTGTTGGGCCAGAGAAAGAAGGAACAGAAGGACCTCAGAAAGAGGGGCAGAAAGGGGGTTCACAGCCTTTGCTGTGCACCATGCCACAAATTTGTTCCACCTGCAGGCGTATACCACCTTAGTGGAGGGACGCCTGGCTGCCAGAATCACATCACAAACTTCGGGAGGCAAGTCGAAAGGAATCAACTGCCGCCGCTCAATCTCCACGCAAGCAGGTGTAGACTGGACAGGTTCGGGTGGAGGACCGTCCCCTGCTGCTGCGACAGAAGATCCTCCCGAAGAGGCAGACGGATCGGGGGATCTACGCTCATACTGAGTAGCTCGGGATACCAAACTCTTCGAGCCCAGTCCGGAGCCACAAGAATGACTTGGGCCCGGTCGTGCCGAATCTTCTTCAACACTCAGGGTAGAAGTGGTATAGGCGGAAAGGCGTACAATAGACCGCAACTCCACTCGTGACGAAAAGCGTCGCCGAGCGAGTGCCGCCTCGGAAATTTCAACGCGCAAAACTGATGACATTGCGCGTTCTCTTCGGTGGCGAATAGATCTAACCAAGGCTCTCCCCACTGTAGAAAGAGTCCTTGCGCCACTTCCGAGTGAAGACGCCATTCGTGATCCATCATGCACCTGCGGCTGAGTTCGTCCGCCCTGGCGTTCAGGGAACCTGCCAGGTGTTGAACCATCAGGAACATGCCCTGATGTTCCAGCCATGTCCAGAGGCGCAGAGCCTCCTGACAAAGGGTCCACGACCCCACCCCGCCCTGTTTGTTGCAGTACCACATGGCGGTGGTGTTGTCGGTGAACACCTGCACTACCGTCCCTTTGACAGAGGGAAGGAATGCCTTGAGTGCAAGCCGGATCGCCCGGAGCTCCAGAAGGTTGATATGGAGCCGGGACTCCGCCGGAGACCAGAGGCCTCTGATCTCCGCCTCTCCCATGTGACCGCCCCATCCCAGAAGGGACGCGTCCATCACAACTGTGTGCTCTGGCTGGGGAAGGGAGAGGGATCTGCCCATGACCCATTGCCGGTTCGAGAGCCACCACTGCAACTGTCTTGCAGTCCCCTCCGAGATCTGGACGTGATCGGACAGGTCGCCCTGGTGCTGCGCCCACTGGAACTTCAGGTCCCACTGCAGAGCCCGCATATGCCATCTGGCATGATTGACCAGCAGGATGCAGGAGGCCATGAGGCCCAGCAGCCTCAGGGTCATCCGTACCGAAACCCAGGATAAAGGCTGAAAGATCGGAATCATAGCCTGAATATCCCGGACTCGCCGTTCGGGAGGATAGGCCCGAAACTGCGTCGTGTCCAGAACTGCTCCGATGAAAAGGAGCTGTGGAGAAGGAATCAGATGCGACTTTGGCACATTGATGGAGAACCCCAGCGAGTGCAGGAGTTCGGCCGTAGTCTGGAGGTGGGAGACGACTGCCTGGGACGAGCCCGCCTTCAGCAGCCAGTCGTCGAGGTAGGGGAAGACTGAAACCCCTGCCCGGCGCAGATGAGCTGCGACCACCGCCATCACTTTCGTGAACACCCGAGGGGCACTGGTAAGGCCAAAGGGGAGCACGGTGAACTGAAAATGCTCGAGGTCTACCGTGAACCGAAGGTAACGCCGGTGGGCCGGCAGGACGGGGATGTGGAAATAGGCGTCCTGCAAGTCCAACGCTACCAACCAGTCTCCGGGGTCGAGGGCAGTCAAGACCTGAGCTAGGGTGAGCATCTTGAACTTCTCCTTCCGGAGGAAGCGATTGACGTTCCGGAGGTCCAAGATAGGACGCATGTCCTCCTTGTCCTTTTTGGGCACCAGAAAGTAGTGGGAGTAGCAACCACGCCCTACTTCTGGGGTCGGAACATGCTCGATGGCCCTCTTGGCCAAGAGGGCCGTGACTTCCTTCTGTAGATGCACCAAGTGATCCCCTGACATGCGGTGGAATTGAGGTGGCATGGCTGGGGGGGGTGGTCTCGAAGGGGAGGGAGTAGCCCCTTCGGACAATGTCCAAGACCCACCTGTCCGAGGTGATGGGACGCCAGTGGTGAAGGCGGACCCTGCCCCCGACTGGCGTGCTGTGCACCTGAAAGGAGGGACTAGGAGGGCTTGGAGGCCGCGGACGGGTTGGAGGTGGTGGCCTGACCCGCACGCTGGTTGCCCGAACCGCCACGGCGGTATCCACGTCCTCGGCCACGCGAAGGCGCTTGCTGCGCGGGCCGTTGGCCGGGCTGTGGACGTGACTGGGCGCCCCTTCCGTGGCCACGAAAGGGGCGAAAAGCAGACGTGAGCGGAGGGCGCACAACAGCAAGGCCCAGGGACTTAGCAGTAGCCCGTGAGTCCTTGAAACGCTCCAGCGCATGGTCTGCCTTAGAACCAAAAAGACCGACTCCATCAAAGTGCATGTCCATGAGTGTATTCTGGACATCCCCTGAAAAACCAGTGGTTCTCAGCCAGGCGTGGCGACGCAGCGCCACCGTCTTTGCAAGTGATCGGCCCAGCGAGTCGGCGGTATCAAGGCCACAGCGGATGGTATATTTAGCCGCATCACGCCCTTCCGCAATGGCGCGGGTAAGCAGTGTCTGGACCTCCTCAGAACACTGCGGCAAAACAGTTGCCACCGAATCCCACAGGGAGTGGGTGTATCGGCCCAAGAGGCAAGCGGTATTAACAGACCGCAAGCCAGCACTGGAGGAAGAGAAAGCCTTCTTCCCAAAGTGATCCAGGCGCTTGGATTCCCTATCCGGAGGGGCGGTAGGAAAGGCGGTTTGGGAGGCAGAGGCTTGGACAACCAAGCTCTCAGGGGTGGGGTGTTGGGAGAGAAACAGGGGGTCGCCCGGAGCAGGGCGATGGCGTCGGGCCACGTTCCTATCCACAGGAGCCCCTGTGGTGGGTTTGGACCAGGCACCCAAAAGAACGTCAGTCAGTGCCTCGTTGAACGGCAGCACAGTCTCCGAGGAGGAGGCCGCCGGCTGAAGCACTTCAGTCAGGATGTTAGACCTGACGACCACTGTAGGCAACTGGAGATTTAAGGCTCCAGCAGCTCTACGCAACACCGTTGCAAAATTAGCCCCCTCCTCCGTTGCCACGGGAGGAGACAGCATGCCAGAGTCAGGGGAGGTATCCAGACCACTGGCATCCCCAAGTTCCTCAACCCAGTCCGGGTCAAACTCGCACTGTTGTGTGAGAGGGTACTCAGACCCCTCCCAGCTCTCCTGGTCCTCCTCAGGTTGAAAATATGGAGGAGGAGGGACATCAGGGACCCAAGGTCTCATCGGCGCCGGAAACGGCGTCGGGCGACGCCGGTCCGGCTCCATGTCCGGACCCGGAGAGAACCGGGGAACGACGCCGCCCGGAGCCCCGGACGGCGTCGGAAACGGCACCGGGGACATCGGCGTCGGCAGAGGTGTGGTTAGGTCAACCGGCGTCGATGGGGGTTGCGGCACCACCGGAGCCGGGGTCGAGGCCGGGGCCGGAGCCGAGGCCGGGACGAAGGCTGGTGGGACAGGCGACGCCGGGACCGGAGTCGACGGCGACGCCGGAGCAACCCCATCAGGGCCCGCGGGGCCCGAAGGCGCACCGGAGGGGCCTTGAGGCCCGAAGAGGCGGGCCATGGCCGACAGGAATTCCTGTATATCGGCCGGAGTCGCCCCGAGCCCGGGTAGGGCGGGTACTGCGGGGGTAACTCGACAGGCACGTCCGGGGCGGCGGGGACGGTGCCGACAGGGACCTTAGCCGAGTCGCGAGACCGGCGAGGCGAAGTCTTAGAGCGATGACGCCGCTTAGACTTCTTGTGCTTCGACTTACCGGAGGAGCGCGAAGACTTTGAATCCGACGAACGGCGGGGACTCCGCGTCCGGCCCCTCGACCTCTCCCGGGACCGGGGCTTGGTGCGGCGCGGAGCCGAATGCCGGACTTCGAGGAGCTTTCGAGACCGCTCTCGCAAAGCCTTAGGATGAAGTTTCCGGCAGTCAGGACACGACTTCGTGTCGTGGTCTCGGCCGAGACAAAAGAGACACTCGAGGTGCGGGTCCGTGATCGACATCATGCGACCACATTCCTCGCAGGGCTTAAAGCCGGGCATCCCTACGACACCTTAGGAGTCGTGAAGACTCGTTGAAGAAACAGTGAAAAAATTCACCAAAAAAGATAGTCAAAAAGTGACTAGGGCACTGCTCTTCCCGGATCTGCGCTTACTGGCGCGGAAAAGAAGAACTGACGTCAGCGCGCAGGGGCGGCGCCTAAGTACTGCCCGCGACGTCATCCCGGCGATCACGACGCCGACGACGGACGCGGAGCCGCACGACGCCGCCTACCGACGCGCAAGGGTACTGCTACGCAAAAACTTTCCGGATCCAGCCGGACGCCTGGGGATATTCTAAGGTAAGGAATATCTAAGGTAAGGAATCTGTCACTAACGTGTCTCTTTCAGATGTTCCAGCCATGTCCAGAGACGCAGAGCCTCCTGACAGAGGGTCCACGACCCCACCCCGCCTTGTTTGTTGCAGTACCACATGGCGGTGGTGTTGTCTGTGAACACCTGCACTACTCTCCCCTTGACAGAGGGAAGGAATGCCTTCAGTGCAAGCCTGATCGCCCGCAGCTCCAAAAGGTTGATATGGAGCTGGGACTCCGCCGGAGACCAGAGGCCTCTGATCTCCGCCTCTCCCATGTGGCCGCCCCATCCCAGGAGGGACGCATCTGTCACCACTGTGAACTCCGGTTGGGGAAGGGAGAGGGATCTGCCGTCGACCCAATGCCGGTTCGTGAGCCACCACTGCAATTGTTGTGCAGTGCCCTCCGAGATCTGGACGTGATCAGACAGGTTTCCCTGATGCTGCGCCCACTGGAACTTCAGGTCCCACTGCAGAGCCCGCATACGCCACCTGGCATGATTGACCAGCAGGATGCAGGAGGCCCAGCAGCCTCAGTCACTGACCTAAACCCGGGACAAGGGCTGAAAAATAGGAATCAGAGCCCGAATGTCCCGGACTCGCTGTTCGGGAGGATAGACCCGAAACTGCGCCGTGTCCAGAACCGCTCCGATAAAGAAGAGCTTCTGGGAGGGAATCAGGTGCGACTTCAGCACATTGATGGAAAACCCCAGCAAGTGCAGGAGGTCGGCCGTAGTCTGGAGGCAGGAGACGACTGTCTGGGGCAAGCCCGCCTTCAACAACCAGTCGTCAAGATAGGGGAAGACTGAGACACCTGATCTGCGCAGATGAGCTGCGACCACCGCCATCACCTTGGTGAACACCCGAGGGGCACTGGTAAGGCCAAAGGGGAGCACGGTAAACTGAAAGTGCTCGTGGCCTACCATGAACCGCAGGGAACGCCTGTGGGCTGGCAGGACGGTGAAGTGGAAATAGGCGTCCTGCAAGTCCAGCGCCACCATCCAGTCTTGTGGGTCGAGAGCAGACAAGACCTGCGCTACAGTGAGCATCTTGAACTTCTCTTTGCGGAGGAAGCGATTGACGTTCCGGAGGTCCAAGATAGGACGCAGGCCTTTGTCCTTCTTGGGCACCACAAAGTAGTGGGAACAACAACCACGACCTACTTCGTGCATCGGAACGCGCTCGATGGCCCCCTTGGCCAAGAGGGCCGCAACTTCCTGCTGAAGAAGCACCAAGTGATCTCCCGACATGCGGTGGTATTGAGGTGGCATGGCTGGGGGGGGTAGTCTCGAAGGGGAGGGAGTAGCCCCTTCGGACTATCTCTAAAACCCACCTGTCCGAAGTGATGGTGCGCCAGTGGGGGAGGTGATGGCAGAGCCTGCCGCCCACTGGCGTTTGATGGGCCTGAAAGTTTGGACTAGGAAGGTTTGGAGGTAGAGGTGGCGGGGTGGTGGTCTGACCCGCCCGCTGGCCCCTTTTTCCGCCACGGCGTAAAACCGCGTCCGCGCTGGGATGACTGTTGCGCCGGTCTGTGGCTCTGTTGCGAACGCTGCGGGGCGCCCCTTCCTGTGCCACGAAAGGAGCGAAAAGCGGAGGAGGGCGGACCGCCGAGAGTCCCAAGGACTTGGCCGTAGCCCGTGAGTCCTTAAACCGCTCCAACGCGCTGTTCGCTTTGTCGCCGAAGAGGCGACGGCCATCAAAGGGCATGTCCATAAGGGTGTTTTGGACATCCCCTGAAAATCCAGTGGTTCTCAACCAGGCGTGGCGGTGAACCGCCACCGTCGTTGCAATGGATCTGCCCAGTGAGTCGCGGTGTCTAGACCACAACGGAACATGAACTTGGCTGCGTCTCTCCCCTCTGCAACAGCCTGGGCGAGAGCAGTCCGGGCCTCCTCCGGACACTGAGACAGAACGTTCGCCACCGTATCCCACAGGCAGTGGGAATAACGGCCCAAGAGGCATGCGGTGTTCACGGACCGCAGCGCAGAGCTGGTGGAAGAGAAAATCTTCTTCCCAAACTGATCCAGCTTCTTGGATTCCCGATCCGGTGGTGCGGTAGGTAAGGCGGTTGGGGAAGCAGAGGCTTGGACAACCAAGCTCTCGGGAGTGGGGTGTTGGGAGAGGAAAATGGGGTCACCCGGAGCCAGGCGATGGCGTCAGGCCACGTTCCTATCCACAGGTGGGCCTGGACCAAGTGCCCAAAAGAACGTCCGAAAGGGCTTCATTAAAGGGCAGCAGCGGCTCCGCAGAAGTAGCTGCTGGCTGAAGCACCTCTGTCAGGAGGTTAGTCCTGACGGCCACAGTAGGGAGCTGGAGGGCCTCCGCCGCCCTACGCAACACCACTGCATAACTGGCTCCCTCCTCCGTAGCCACGGTAGGAGGAGACAGCATGCCAAGGTCTGGTGAGGTATCCAGACCACTGGCGTCCCCCAATTCCTCAGCCCAGTCCTGTTCAGACTCGCAGGCTGCAGCGAGAGGGTCGTCCGACCCCTCCCAGTCCTCCCCTTGCTCCTCAGGCTGTTCAACAGGCCTAAAATAAGGAGTAGGGACATGGGGATAGAAATCCCCAAACGGCGTCGAGAACGGCATCGACCGACGCCGGACCAACGCCGCGTCCACTTCGGGGCTGAATCTGAGGTAGACGTCGTCCCGAGGAGCGGGCGGCGTCAGGATCGGTGCCGGTGGAGTCGACGTCGTTGGAGGCGTAACAAGGTCAACCGGCATCAACCGGGATCCAAGGGTGTCCTGCGGCGCCCGGGCCGGAGCCGACAGGGACGCTTGCGAGGAAGCGCGAGGACACCCAAGCGGGACCGCGGGGCCCGAAGGCGCACCGGCGGGAGCGACGGCCCAAAGAGGCGAGCCATGGCTGACAGGAAGTCCTGTATCTGGGCCGGAGTCGCCGACAACCCCGGGTAGGGCGGGTAGTCGGGCGGCGACTATGGACTCAGCCGGAGACGCGGGGGTGGCACCACCCGTACCCTCAGCCGCGTCGCGCGACCAGCGAGGGGAAGTCGGAGAACGATGACGTTTCTTCGACTTCTTGTGCTTCGCCTTACCTGACCCCGAGTGCGAAGACTTCGATCCCGACGATCATCGATGATGACTCTGCGCACGGTCCCTCGACCTTCCTCTGGACCGGGACCTCTCACGGCACGGAGCAGACTGCTGGGCTTCAAGCAGCTTTCGGGACCGCTGCCGCAAAGACTTCGGCGCCATGGACCGGCAGTCGGGGCACTACTTGGTGTCGTGGTCGCGCCCCAGGCAGAAGAGACACACGCGGTGTGGGTCCGTCACCGACATCATCCGATGACCGTCCTTAAACCCGGGCATCCCTAACTGCACCAGGAGTCGATCGACTCGAAAAAGGTGAGAAAAAGATCTAAAAAAACTTAGTCAAAAAAGACACCGGGTACCGCTCTCTCCAGATCTGCGCTTCCTGGCGCAGAAAAAGAAAGAACTGACGTCAGCGCGCGTGGGCGGCGTCCAAGTAGCGACCACGGCGCCAACGACGGACTCGGAGCCGCACGACGCCCCTAACGACGCGCAGGGGTACTGCTGATGAAAACTTTCCGGATCCAGTCTGACGCCTGGGGATATTCTAAGGTAAGGAATCTATCACTATGTGTTTCTTTCAGATACCTTTTGTAACACGAAGCCAAAATCTTGCTACCATGAATGAGTGAAATACACTATATGAATAATGTAAGGACAACTGTTTGCATGATCACACCCCAAGATTTGGACTGATGTTTGCTGTTTTTTTCCACTCAAAGTGTACCAAGGCCTGCTAACCAGACCTCCGTGCCGGTGCTCTGACCCCTAAAAGTGTATGTTTGATTGGCTGTACCCAATTGGCTTTAGTTAACTTGCTTATAAGTTCCTAGTATATTGTTTCTGGGGTACCCAGGGCTTATACGTTAATGTGGCTCACATGACTGCAGCACTTACTGTGCCATCAGGAGTCTGACAAAGTAAAGCATGTATCCCAGCCTGCCACTGCTGCTTTTTTATTCCGATAGAAAGGTTAGCATCCGGGACAGAAAGGAGAAAACAGCACCACACACCAAGATAATGGTCCTCCCATCTTGGCAGTGGGAAGAAAATTGCACCCTGGGATAGCCATATGTTACACATTGCAGGTAGTCGTCGGGCAGGAGGGGACCTAGTAGGCCACTGGCTAGAAATCACTGCATCCTCGAAGGCAAGATGTGGGCATTTCAGTGGCACCCAGACCATGTCTACCCTGGAGAGAAGGCCGAAGGAGGAATGCCCTGCTGTTCCTTGGACCTGGCAAAGTGAGGCTGCACCAAGAAATGGACTGCACCTGCTGCTAGGCTAAGAGAGGACTGTGACTGTGGTGCCATGCTTGAGGAAAAGTGATCCCCAGATAAAAGAGGTAAACTCCAAAAGGCAGTTGGCTGACTTCTTGTTACTGCACCTGGGCCACAAAAGCTGAAGTCGCCTTTGCCAAGTTGGAAGCCACAATTACTTGTTAGCCGCTGACCGATGAAGCTCAGCCCCGGAGACTGAAACCGGACACTCAAAAGCTGCATCCGAGTCTGCTGGATCAGGTAGTCTTGTTAAAGTGCAGTTTGGTAGGTCAAGACGGACACTAGCTGAAGTCAAAGGGAACCACTGCTTACGCTGTAACCAGAGACCAGTGGCAACTGATTTTTGGCTGGACTTCACCTAGACCTCTGGTCAAAGCTGCCCCACAGTGTTTGGACCGAGGGATGGCCCCAGGAAAACCTCTGTCGACTGGATCAGCTCCACAGCATCCTGTATCCCTTGTATCAGGACGACTCCATTGAGGGCTCTGCCATAAAGCCTGGAACTGGACTAGACACTGCTTTGACTTCAAGGTTAACTATCCTGCTAACCCTAACTTGCCATCCTGAATTGCTCCCTGCTGGTGATGGTCACCCAGAGTGGGCTGGAATGATCAAATACAACTTTACAAAGTTTTCCAAAACGTTCAAAGTAACCGCAGTAGTTGCCAATGCTTGTTTGTCATTAGAGTGAAAAAGCAGTGAATTACGATTTGCATAGTAATTTGAATCTCAAGGGCCCTCTGTTGGATTTTGTTCATTTTGGGGTCTAAAAATTCTGTGATTTTATTACATGGAATGGCTGCACAACACTACCATATAATGAACTGCATTTCCTCACAAAGTTACTAACCTTTGGTAACAATCTTTCTGGTGAAACCTATCTGACTGCAGATTACTCCGCTTTTGAATAATTCCTAGGAGTCACACTGGATGTGGACATTTTGAGCAGTGCTCCTGCAAGACGCCAAATTAGGTTGTGCAGCTCGGTTCTGACGTTGCTCCATTCCAGGAATTATGAATGGAGTGCTAAGTGCCACTCATGCACACTGACATTTACTTTCAATGCTGTCTGTGCACTAGGAGGCACAGCCCATCGGCAGATTGGTAGGACCAGTGTGCACATCTCTAGGCTGGGACCTTTTTAAATGGAAAATAGTTCAGTACACAGAACAGGGTGATTGGGGTGGGGAGGTTGTGAGGAATCAGCAGTTAAAGTACCCACCAGAAAGATGGTTACCAAAGGGAAGTAACTTTTTTGTTTGATGGGTACTTCTAACCGCAGATTCCACATCTTGTGAATAGACATTGAAGGTGTACCTACCAAAGTGAGGGGGGGGTAATCGGGGATGGCTCAGAACAAAATGTTCAACAGGTCCGAATGGGCAAAATGCCCCTCTTAAAAGACCTGACTGTCGAGGTAGTAGTGCTGCATAAATCTGTAGCAAAGCCCATGTGGCTGCCTGACAGGTGTCCACGACTAAACAGTGGTGGCAGCTTTGGCCGTGGTGGAATGAGCCCACAAGCGTTCGGGGGGCTACTTTTTTGCCAGTGCATAGCAGATTTTTACGCAGAGAACATTCCATTAGGAAATGATCCATATCTGCACTGCGTTTTCCTCCCTTGCACCTGAAAACCTTACAAAGAGCTGAATGACAACTCGTGTTTCTTGGTATAATCAATATTGAAACTCAAGGCTCTTTTAGGATCCAAATGACTGAGTCTCTCTCTACCTCTAGGGATGAAGTGGAGCAGGAAGGGTGAGGGCCTGGCAGACATGAACGACTAGCCACTTTTGGGAGAAAGGAAGCTGGGGTCCTCAAAAGCAATTTATCAGGGAAGAAGGTGGTGTAAGGTGGTCGCCGACTGGATGAACTGCCTGCAACTGAAAGAAGACAAGTACTGATCTTCAGCAGCAGCACAGGACACGAATCCTGGTGGCCATCAGACCTAGTACCCGCACTCACTCCCTCCGACCCCGCCACAAACCTCCGAATCATCAAGTTCACCATGAAATCACAGACCAACGCCGTCTTATGCACATGCTACATAAGAGCTTCAAGTTGCTTTCCCTAAACATGAGATGCACTGACAGGCTCTCATAACCAGCCATTGGACTAAAAGCAACACCCTTTACATAGGGATCCCCGCACATATCTGCAGAGACTTCAGACAATACAGAATGTCGCAGCCAGACTCCTCCTCACCCTTCCCCGCCTAACCCATATCACACCCCACCTAAGGCAACTCCACTGGCTATCTCAACAGAAGAGATGCCAATTCAAGCTGCTGACCCATGCAAACAAGGCTCTACACAACCAACTAAACACCTACATTACCCACTGCCTGAGCTTCCACCAACTGTTTAGAAGACTATACTCCACCTCCCTCTCACTTGCCCATACGCTCCGCATATACTGAAGCAGGAGTGGATGACGCTCCTTCTCCCACGTAGCAGCAAGGACCTGGAACAGCCTCCCATACAACTCAGGACCACCACCTCACTTCCAGAGTTCTGAATGGCCTGCAAGCGCCTGGATACCCTATCGGGTGATTATAGCCATGCTTTATAAATCCAGATTGATGAATGGTTGGCAATTGTATGTCCAATACTTCAGCTGCTTTTTGCATTATGACAGAAAAAGAAGCGCTTTCCACTGTAGCAGGATTTGGGGGATACAAGGCTAGTATATGAGGTGTTAAGCTTAAGCCTACTGGCACCCTGAAGCTCTTCATACCAATTACCTTCATCAGATTGAGGGAACATTATCCGTCACCATAGTGATCAAAGATTTCTTGTCTCTTCGAGTTACTGGAAGACTTCAACAAGCACCTGGCATGGGAATGGCTTTCGCAGGATCTGCTTCCTCAACATACGTAATGACACATGTAGCAGCCTGACCTTTACAAGATAGGCACTCCACAAGACAATACCATGGTAATAGTCTTGGCACTCCACAAGACAATACCATGGTAATAGTCTTGGCACTCCACAAGACAATACCATGGTAATAGTCTTGGCCTTGGTGTAAGGGGCCCTCAAGCCTTTTGGAGTTTGCTTCTTGGTCAGTGTGGAGCAGATTTTTATGCAGAGGACTAACCATAACCAGATCTTTCTTTTCTGCATTGCTTTGCTCCAGTGAACCCTATAAAGAGCTGACTGTCCACCTGGTGTTCTCTGCTATGATCAACATAGAAATATAAGGCTCTTCTGAAATAAACAATGCTGCCTGTCTTCCTACTTGGGTGGATGAGGTAGAGGAAAGAGCTCTGGATGGGTGATAAAACTGTCCAACAAGAAATACTGTCAACTTTTGATAGGAATGAGGCCCTAGCTCGGGGCACCAGTTTTTCTGGGATGAAGGTGGTATATGGTTGCCGAACAGAAAGGCTTGCAACGCACTTGCACGACAAGCTGACATTATCGCTATGAGAAAAACTGTCTTTAGAGTTAGGAGACGCACAGAACAGCTATGCATCGGCTCAAATAGGGTGTACATCAAGAATGCTGGGCCCAAACAAAGGTCCCATTGTGGCATAACAATGATTGATCCGGTAACCGCATAAACGCTGAAAGGGGTGACAAATTACCTTTGACAGTAGTCGCAAGTCCTTGCTGAGAACCACCACCACCACATTGGACAATTGCACTTTTAAATATTGCATATGCTGAGAAGTACTCCAAGCAACAAACATTTTCCAGCATAGACTACTTTGGAACATGGGCACCTAGCAGCCAAAATTAGATCTACTACCTCACAAGGGAGTTCAAAAGCAGTTAACTGCTGCTGTTTAGTCCCCGCGCATGGAGATGTAGGTTGCACAGGCCAGATGCAGGACTCTGCCCTATTCATATGACAGAAGATCGTCCTGAAGCAGGAGCTGGATTGGAGGACAGATGTTCAATGCCAAATGTTCCAGGTCTCACACTTTACTAGCCTAGTTTGGGGCCACCAAGATGACTGAGCCAGTCATTTCTGATCTTCAGAAGTTAGGAAAGGGAGGGTCGGAAAGAAGTCTCAACCTCCATTCCAGTCTGTAACAGCTCTGTGTGAGAACTGCCTTGGGAATGGCAACGTGCAAAAGCTTGGACATGGCACATCCTCAACAGTGGCTAAATGAAGCCAGTGTTATTCCCATTGCTGGAAGATGACCTGGGTCATCTCTGATTGTAATCGCCATTGGTGATCCTCTAGACAATGCAGTCTGCATTCGTCCAAACCGGCATTTAAAGATCCTGGCAAGTGTTGTTGGAAAAGGGAAACACCCTGACGAATCAGTGCGTTCCAGAGGCATACAGGCTCCTGGCACAGGGCCCACAATCCCACCCCACTCTGATTGTTGCAGTACCACATGGCAGTAAAGTTGTTCTTGAGGAAATGCTCCTGTTCCCCTTTGATGGACAGGAGAAAGGCTTTAAGTGGACAGCGAATCACCCGCAGCCAGCAGGGAGAGTGGTCGGTCGCTGGTCCAAATGCAGGCTAGCATCCACCAGTGTAGATTTATTGCAGTCTCCTTCAAAACCTGGATGGAATCTAACAGGCTCCCTTGGTGCTGAGCCCACTAACTTCAGATCCCACTGCAATGTGCCACATGGCATGGTCTATTAGCAGGATGCAGGAGGTCAAGAAGCCCCAATTTCCCGGAGATGAGGTGGAGGGGTGGCTCGAAACAGCACCATATCAACAATAGATCAGACGAAGGGGAACCCCTACAAAGGAGGCCGTGTGACTATGGCACGATGATTGAAAACTCCAAAGATGCCAGATTTGCCTTAAGTTGTCCATGGCTCAGGCAAGCCCGCCTTCAATAAGCACTCGTTGAGGTATGGGACGATTCTTATTCCCAACCTCTGAAGATGTGCAGCAACCCCTACTTTTGTCAACACTTGCATACACTGTTGAGGCTGAAGAAAAGCACAGAACCGAAAATGCTGATGTCTCACTTGGTAACATCTGAGGGACTGCAGGACAGGAATATGGAAATAGGCGTCCTGTAAATCCAAAGCCACCATGCAGTCGCCTAGATCTAGGGCAGGCAGAACTTGGGCCAGGGTGAGCATCTTGAACTTGTTCTTTTTGATAAAGGTCAGACGGCGAAGGTCTAAAATAGGACAAAGGAGAAAATAACATGAGCAGCAACCAGTCCCCATTTCTGATTCTGGCACCCTATGGTTTGTTCCCTTGTCCAAAAGAGCCTGGAGTTCCCTTAGTAGAACGGACAAATGGTCCTCCTGAAGTCACTAAGGTGTAGGTGGCAGATAAAGCGTGGACAAGCAATTGGGAGAGGGGGGGAGGGGAGATACAGCCCCAATCTAATGACTTACTTCGCACAGTCTTGTCCATCTTGTATGATGTGAACCAAATTAGCGTGAAACTCATCAGGGTCTGTGGGCAAGATTTTGGTTACCATGTCCTATAATGCTTGCGAGTAATATCTTAAGAGGTAACTGGAGTTGACTGATCTGAGTGCTAGGCTGCCAGATGAGAACATTCTCTTTCCAAAAGCCTCAATGTGTTTGGACTCCCTGTCTGGGTACACAGTAGGGAAAGAGTTGAGTTCAACCTGCTTGTGAAGGCTTGCACCAAAAGACAATCTGGAGTAGGATGCTGGAAGAAGAAAGATGGGAAAAATTTGCATATTCACAGTCGAGGAAGATCTAGGTTTGGACTAAGTACCCTCTAAGATATCCATCAGGGCTTTAGTGAAATGGAGGAGTGACTGAAGAAGTCTGCCCAGGCTGTAGGATGCCTTTGAGAACATTAGTTTTTAACTCTACTAATGGCAGTGGATGTCAAATACTTCTGCAGCCTTCCTCAAACACAGCAAAGCATGCAGTCTCCCAAGTAGAAGGGCTAGGTGGAGAGTTCAGGCCAGGGGGTGTAAATAGTTCATTGGCATGTTGGAAATAAAAAAACAGATTTTCATCCTCAAAGTTGGGCATAGTCAATCCCCATCATGGGGTTCTGGATCCAAAAAAAAGCGTTTCCAGGGGCAATGTCCCTACAGAGTCTGAATGGAGCTGTATGGGCTGCCTGAAGTTGAATTGGACATGACTTGTCTAGGCAAGATGGCGTCGAGACAGGAGGGCTCTCGTTGAGCTCCTGAGGGTCGGGATCACCACTAGTGAAAATCCCTGTGTTAGCCTGCCATCTCATCCCCAACCATATCCCCCTGCATTACCTCTCTCTTCGGGGTCCGGAGAGACATCGCCGACGAGCCCAACAGCCAAATTGAAGCGAGGTGGAGCAGCCGAAGTTCCCTCAATGGCGGCGGTCGGTAAAGCAACGACTCCACTTCTTCACTGAAGGAGCCCTGAAAGCCACCACAAGGTCCGGTTCCAACTTGCAGCGAGGCGACAGCGTGCGGGCCGACAAGAGGAGGGCTACGAGACCGGACAGCCTGTCTGGAGAGACTGCACTGCAGCGGTGAAGCCCCACCCCCCCTGCTGCCGAGAACCCAGGAGCTGCTGCCGGCTCGAGGGTCCGTGCCGCCCTGAGTTTTAGGGATCAAATGCTGATCGGAGCATTGGGCTCGCGTCCCTGATGGAGCGCTGGACATGTGAGTGCCTTCATCACCCTACCGAGTCGTTGGTAGAAGCACAACTGCCGCGCCCGTGTTCCCTCCGAGCGGTTGAAGAACAATTTCTACAATGACGTTTACAGAGAAAGCAGCAATGTAACTGTTTTCCTGAGTGCCCGCTACTGTTATGCCATTTGACTTCTCTTCTCTTCAATAAGGTATTCCATTTCAGCTACAGCCTGCTTTATGTACTTAATGCTTAGGCTTGCAATAGTGTTCAGCTGCCTGACCCTAAGATGGCGCCCACTCAAGCAGCAATGCAACGAAGTGCTTTTGTGAGTGCCCGCTACTGAAATGCCTTTTGACTTCTCTTCTCATCACCAAGGTACTCCATCTCAACTGCAGCCTACCATGTTGTTAATGCTCAGGCTGCACTAGTTTCTCAAGCTGCCTGACCCTAAGATGTCGTCCACTCAAGTAGCAATAGGAGCGCTTTCACCTTCCACTGCGCGGCTGTGCGCTGGAATGCTCTAATCCTAACAACTATTTCTGATATTTGTGCCTAATATTCTTTAGCAGCGTCTCATTTTGCTCCTGCTTTCTACTAGGAATCAAAATGGCCGAGCCAGCTAGTCCGATCTATTGAAGCGAAATAGAAAGATGTCTTCACCCCAGAAGCAGAATCAAATAAATGACTTTCTACCAACACCCCTAGATCAGAAACAAAAGAGGTCCTCACTAAGAATCAAAATGGCCGAACCAGCTAGTCCGATCTATTGAAGCGAAATTAGGTCGAAATGGCCGCCTCTGGGGACATCTAACACACCAATTTTCTAATAATGGCCACCATGAGTGGGCCCCTTTCCAAAGCACTCCTTCTCCCCTTGTTGGGGAGGGATCCAGCATTCATGCCCTGGAGTCTCAGAGACCACTCGGAGAGTCCACAGCGACAAGGGAGTCTCACACAGCAGAGGCCTGGGCTATTACCCCATTACCGCTGGGAGCACAGCACCGTACACCGTGACCGGCGCGCTCGTTGGAACTTTCTGGATTATGCCCCCCTAGGCGGAAACTATAACCTTTCTGTATGTACTGCGGTTCCCGAGCAACCTTTGGCCGATGACCGGTGGAGCTGTCCCACGCAGCTAAAGAGGAGTTTGGCTCTGGTTCACCCCTTGGCCGTCACCTACCGAGCCGGACGTCGGACACTTTTTCCTCGTCTCCCCGCTGTGCCTCCTATACCCTCCCCCTCCTCTTCCCTCCATTATTCTCCTCTACCTCCCCTATTCCTTCCCTCTCTCCCCTATTCTTCTCTCCCCTTGCCTATTTTTTCCTCATGTTTATGCTATGCTTTTGTACTCATGTAATTCCTGTAACTAAGCTCCAGTAACTGATGTAACTTTGCAACCATGTTCTGAAACAATGTTTCTTCCTCATGTAAAGCGCTCCGATACCTCCGGGTCTAGCCAGCGCTATATAAAACTCAATAAATAAAATAAATAGGTGGATTCACTTCAAAATCTGAAAGGATAATCTGCTCTTCCGCAAGTGGCAGTGTTGACACTTGGGGAACCAAAGAGGATCACGGCACAGGGTGAGTAATCGGGAAAGGCGTCTGCCCCAAAGCAGGGTCAAGAGGCACAGTCTATGTAAACGATGGATCCACCAACAGTAGTCTGACTAGAGGACTCCTCAGATCCTGGAGTCCAGAAGGCACGCTAGAGGGAGCCAGTAGAGTGCAGAATATACATAACATGTCAGACTGCTAACCAATGCTCAAGTGTGTGCTCTCTCCTTCTCTTCATGCCACAGTGAACGGCAATGCGAGATCTACACTTCGTGCTAAAACATCAACAGCTCGCGGTGACCACCAACGAGAAGCTACAGCAATGACCATCGGCAACACCCAACAGGATCTTCATACTACAGTGATGCCATCCACAACACTCTCCCTGCTTCTCACGGCCCCTTCCACCATGAACAGTAATCTTTGCGCTGGACTTTGAAGTAACTCTTTCAGCAGGACTAACCCGGTTTCTGTAGCCAGCCTGTGTTCCATTGTGGTCGGCCTCAACTCATGACCGTCACCCGATCTCGCACAACCAGATAACCGTGAATGGTGCTTTTAGACGCTTTACTAACCTGAAATCTTTAAAATTGCATCTCTCTGGTTCTACTGATTGGACTTTTGTTGTTTTGGTCTTAAATAATGTATTAAATAGTGCTGGTGTAGGATCTTTCGTATGTGGTGTTTTCACTTCATTACGGTTTAAAGTGCTGCATAAATACTTTACATATTGCCTCGAAGTTAAACCAGACTGCTTTAGTGCCAAACTACCAGACGGTTAAGCACAGGTTTATCTGGTGTGTGCTTGTGTTTCACCCAAACAGAAATTAGGGCTGCTGCTGAAGAAGGGTTTCACCCCCCTCAACCAGTAACCCAATTGCCAATATTGGTGGCAGTGGTGAGTTTAGGACTTGTGTTAGGCAGTGCCATAGTGTGCGTTATGCTAATAATCCCAGATTAATAATTTGAGATCATTTCGAGTTTAAAAATAAAAATCCTTTATTGGCCTCATTGCTTTTCCAAATTCCCTCTCATGAAACGTTTACTTAATTACTTTTAAGGATGGAGTTTGAGCTTGCAAAATGGATGCCTACACTGTGGCTGAGGTCAAGGAGTTGAGCAAAGAGAGGAAACTTCCACTCAAGAGCAACACCAGAAAGCTGGAGCTCCCAAAGACACTGAGGGCCGGTCTGTGCAAAGGTCCACACGTCACTAGCTACAGCAACGGAAAGGAACAATAATATGGAACAGCAAGGAGAGGACCAGAGTGCAGATCCTGAAATGTAGCACACAAGTGAAGGGGATGTCAACCCCTGCATTAGAACTCCCTACCAGACCGGAGAGCAGTGTGTCTTCACAAGGCAGTCCCCCAGAGGAGCTAGCAGACAGGAAGGCTGAAAGGGAGTTCAGGCTGCACATGGTCAAGCTCAAGTTGGAAGCAAATAAGAGGAAGGCCGATGCGGAGAGCGCCTTGACAAGAGAGAAACTGGCCATTGTGGTAGAGGAGAGAAAAATGCCTCAGAGGAGCCTCAAAGACCTAGGCAAGTGGAGCCCCAAAGACCTAGGCAAGTGGAGCCCAGCAATGTTGGTGGCAGCATACCCGCAGTGCCATCTGGAGACAAAAGTGTCCACATTCCAAACCATCCAGTACTAAATTTTAGCTACCTTTGATGTCCTTTCCTTTATACAGTTGGCAAAGCAATGATACAACTAGGAAAATGGAGACAAGGTAAATTTGCAGTCTAAGTAACAGCAGAAGTAAATGTTAGGCAAAGTAAAGGGGTCAGACTAAAGGTTGGACACAGATGACATGCCTGATCAAAAATGTAATTTCCTTCGCCAAATAAATAGGAACTTCATTTGTGTACTACAACGAAGTAAAGAAATAAGCATGCTTAAATAACCACGCAAGACATTTTCCCTTCAACTTTGTTTATTGATGTACTGAACATGAAAAAATACAAAAGATTCAAAACACAAAAGAAAACATGTACAGTCTCTTAAATACCCAAAAAGATACATTCTATTCCAACAAATGTGAATAAAGTTGTACTGTACAATTTTAAATAAATAACCGCTTTACATTTTAAGTGCTCTGATCAACAGTGTAAAGTGAACCTTAATTTGCATGCCACCTCAATGCATTATATTGCAGTGCCAAGAGCAGCAGAGAAAACATAATATATTACACCAGGTATGACAATTTTGCATTATTAAAGTGCATATCTTTTTTTCAAAAGATATGCCAACTTTTAGGATATACTTTAACTGCTAAAGAAATGAAGCATTTTTACTCCTCACACTTTTTGGGTTTCCCAGTCAGTGAGGGTAGCATGAAAACTCACTTTATCACGTTCTTTCCACAATATCAGTACTGTACTATATTTAAAGTATATACTACAAACTGGAAAAATAAAGGAAAAACTCAAAACATCTGCAAAGTTCAACATACAACTAAATTACACATACAGACCATTATGTGCTCTAATGGAAAGCATATGAACATATTACATTTTACAATAGGACAATATAGTTGCCAGTGCACCCTAGTGACAGGATTAAACCCTTCCAAGTTTTTAATTTATAAGATGGATGCAAATCAGAAAGCGTTTGACAATGCCTTTAGATATGATAAAGACAAATTTATATTTCCCCAATAGTAAACAAAGGATCACAAAGTTAAATTTCAACAGCATACAAGTATTTGTGTTTGCTTTGTAAGAAAACACAAATGTAATGAACTTTGAAAAATTATATTTTATTCTCCACAAAGAAAAATGTAGCATCAATATAAACAGTTTAATGTAGACTATATACAGACTAAACTATAATGAAAGTCAATTTGCAAACTTGATGCACTGTAATTCAAGTCCTCAGGACAGCAAAAATATGGAGACCTCAAACAAAAGTCTTAATGCTCTTCACAAATCAGAAAAAAATGAATACAAAAAACATTCAAAGTTTAAACATCACTCAGCATGTTAGGAAAAAAAAATAGCTGAAAGTTTAATAAATGCAAGATAGATTTACAATACACAAAGCTCAGGTGTTCGCCTGGAACGGAACTTCCAAAATACGTCCAAAAATATCCAACTCGGGTGCTGCTTGGCAGGCCCTACAGTGCAAACTCATGTGTGCAACTTCATTTGTTTCTTCAACACAAAAACAATCCTTCAAACAATACTGCAAGTACATCACTAAACACCATGAGCTCAATCTGAAGGGAATTCTTTAGGAAGAACAGATTTTATCCCCCATCTCTTGGTAATTTAATTTGCTTGCCTGCTCTTATTTCATATTGTTTTATATTTTATAATTTTATTCCAAAATCACAAATTAATGTGAGCTGGTCATCACATAATAACCAGAACAATCCGACACTTCACTGATGATTGCACAAATGGAACCAACGGTGCCCACTGATTCTACTTCCATACAAAGATCTCAAAAGCATTTTCAAAATCTAAACTCCCTCGAAAGCCAACCATTTTGGAAATTTCCCAGTAAGTTTTAAAAGCTCACAAGGCGTTATATGAAGTAGATTTCTCAAAGTATTCAAGTGAAAATATTTGTTCCAGGATCAGTAAAAAGTATCTTCAAATTTTTTTCTTTTTCTTTTTTATAAAAATAGATGTTTTTTTGTTTAAACCCACATCAAAGAGGTTATCTCTTTGGTAAGGTACTACTGCTTTATGAAAATTTCTCCAGTATTCTAACAACGCAATTCTATATTCACCTCCCAACTTACAATTATAAAACAAATATAGATATAACAATATAAATAAATGTAAACTTCAAAACAAACCGGTTCTTACAAATGTTACAGCAATGCATAATGACAACAAAAACATTTGAACTCAGGAAAAATAAGATGCATACACAAACTGAAGAATTACAATACAAAGCCTCAATATTTACTCACAAGTTCAAGGCAATTATGAAAACACAAAAGGTGTGTAGAAGAAACATTTTAAAAGGTTCACCTTCTCAAAAGAAGGCAATCGACTTAAGTGGCAGGCAGAACCCCTGCCATTTGTCCATAGTTCAAAGAAAAAAAGCTTTTGAAGACGTTTTAATTCAAATACTAGTAATAAAAAAAATCTCACACTCTTAGGATGCTAAATAATTATTTGACCCCCTCTCCATCTCAACACTGAATTACAAAGGCATTCAAATATGTATAAAGTTTCTCTTAATTGGCCTTTGTTCAATAGTTTTTATACTGTATACAAATAGACTGAGGAGAAACCATTAGGCTTTGTGCGTTTTGCTTGTTTTAAAGGAGACTTGCAATACCCGGTCCCCCAAGCGGTATCCATTAAGGCTGGCAATAGCCATGGCTGCCTCATCGTAGTTAGTCATCGTCACAAATCCAAAACCTTTGCATTTGTTGGTGTTAAAGTCTCTAATGACTTTCACATTGGTGACTGCTCCAAACGGTCCAAACATCTGCCACAGGATGCTCTCGTCTGCATCAGGTGCCAAGTTGTATACAAAAATGCACCATCCCGTTCCTGCATGCCCAGGGATGTTAATGCCAGCCAAACTCGTCATGCCATCAATGGTCATCGGAGAGAACCTACTAAGCAAACAAAGACAATGTAAGCATAAAAGCAATGTTCTACAACATGAAACCTTTTGGTAATAATGCACTCTGCAATCTGTAAAAACCTGTCTAGGCATTATCAATTATATGTTTAGACAGTATGTACATCAATCCATGGATCAATAAAGGGGGGATTTAAACATTTTAGAAGGGATGAATTATTTAGGTCAGGAAGTATTACTATAAACTGCTAAGAGTTAGTAGTTTAAGATACGGATATCAACCGGGAGCCTGTTCCAGACTCTGGGAACTACAACGATTAATCTACATTCTTTGACACAGCGTTGCAGGGATAGGCTAAGGAGTTGAGGGCCAACTCACAGAGGAGGATATATGTTTTTTTCCCCTGATTAGAGCTAAAGGCTGGTCCGGCCAGGATTTTGTGCATTATGAAAACAGTAAAATCAAAACAGGCAGTTTGAGCCACTGACAAGATTTTTTTATATAGCTTCATCTTAGCTGCTTATTTTACAGATGCACTTGGGAGTCCTGTAAACATGAGACCCCAAAGGAGCAGTAGTTCCATAGAGAAGATACATTAGCATAGGCTCCTGTTGATTAAGGCGCACTTAACGTTTACCAGCTCCATTTAGTCTTTCATTAGTAGGATATCAAATATTATCCTTCAAATTCTTGCCTATTAGCTTGGTTGGAGGAGGTTCCATAGCACAATGGGAGGAAGGCTAGAAGGGCAGGGTTTTTGTTAGAGACTTTTTGGCCATTAGGCTTTTTGTATTTGAACTGAATGGTTCCCCAAAAAACATTTGAAATAAGCAGGAGTTATCATTAAGTGTACTGCCAACTTTACAAGCTAAATGGCTACTAAAGGGCTGCAATATTTAAGACTACATGGATGTGGTACAGAAAAGTTGGCATAATGGAGTAAAAAAACATTAATGCATTATCTGCCATTTTGATGTTCGAGTTAAGAGTCAAAATAGTGGCATTCCTTTTCAACTCAAATTTGGAAAAACATATACAGAGCACTTTATGCCACGATTTCATAAACACCTACCAATACTACTTCAATCAATACCGCTATGTCACAAAAGGAGTAAATATCGATCTATGTTCACCTCAGACAACCACAATTTATTACAATAGTGGATAACCTTTTTAGATCAGTATTTTATTACCTATGACCTAAGAACACGGAGGCCAAGTAGCAACAGAATCTGGGGAAAATTGGTGCTTGGATTAGATGTCTAACAGCAGTGAAATATGTTATGTTAGTGCCCTGTGCCAAACCCAGCACAATTTAGGGCAGTGGTGCACTGCTGCCATTATGCTGCAACTACAAAAATGAGAAATGAACAGCCACTGGGGACCTCAGTTACATACTTTATGAATAATTCTGAGTTTAATTAAACCCACATCAATATAATAATGATAAGGTAAAGAAGATTAAAAAAAGGTTAAAACTATCTGCCTTGCACCTCATCACTCAAATTTGAATAATCAACAATCACAGGGTAAGACTGACAGATTTAATTAGATTGGCTCATTGTACAGTGTATGTTACACATTGCTTCCCACTGAACAATTCTCATACATTTAACAAAGCCAGACTTTATTAACCCCAAAGACTGACAGAAGTCTGTTCCTGAAAGTCCGTAGATCAATTCTTCAGACAGATGGTAACAAATACACATGGTATGCATGCAGGAAAACTAGGCAACAGAACAAGAGAAATACTTTTGTGCACAAAACTGCATTACTAAGATTTTCTACTTGGTCTCCGACATTTCCATGACTGCCCAGCTCACTCAAATCAAACAACAAATCAAAATCTGAATTGAAGATTAGTCGGATTTTAGGTTCCGGAATATTTAATTCAAATGTCTGGGGTCAAGCATTCAGCACACACTTGCGGTGTAGGCTTCCTTTGAATTTATCTACTTTGTTAATGAATGTGATAGCCTTTAGCTTTTGTACGGAGGAGATTTCAGAACAAAGAATACGAGATGTGTGACTGTCATTCATTTCTATTTGAAGATGTGGCTTGTGAAAAGAAACAAACCGTAAGTAGTTAGGAAGGCACTTGTATAATTACAGTTCCTGTCAGAGCTTGCAATTGTTGGGGAGGCCAAAAATAATTCTAAAGAGCTTACACGGAGTGTGGTCCAGTCCGAGACCCTCACCAGCAAGACCTCCTATTCATGTTTGAAGGTGGGGCAGCTCGTATAGCCACTGGTTTAAGGGACAGGTCCATACAGTGAAATTTGCAAACTGCATGATGTAATCCTCTCATGAAATATCACCCCAATGAATCTACATATCTGATGGTCCTTTTGTTCTCTACTGCTTGTAAGAACCATTTATCCCACTTAGCTGGTTGGAACTTGAACACTACTTCATTCGATTTAACCTTTGCACATCAGCCACACACATGGGTGAGGCTGACTGCCCTTTCCAAATTTACGCTTCCGAAAACATTTGATGAGGGATCGCAGTCTGATCATTATCAAAGATCAAACACCTGTCACTAGATATCAGGGATAAAAAGTAGAGGAATGCATCCTGGCCTAGCAAACCGCACAGCTCCTAAACGACCGGAAACCTTTCGCCGCTCCCATTGAGCCAGCTGGTAGGGCTATCCTCCAATCCGAACCTCCTACTCCACATGTAAGGTCAATGCTCACTTTGTGCTAGAGTCCATTTTTCTGCTCCTCTTAGGCCACAAGATGCCAGAACTCTGCTAACAGAGAAGTATGGGTGATACTCTGCAGGAAAAGGGGAGATTGTCCCTCTTTTCATAACTGCACCTCCCAAAAGTCTTCCTGGTAATAGATTAGGGACCATAATGCCATAGGTGGAATCCTTTCTTCCACAAAGCGGGGACCAATAGCGTACACCCCCTTCCCAACAGGGCCATAATTCCACTCCTCTAAACAACAAACGTTTACCTGCCATGGTGAGCTAGATTGGTGCATTTCTGTTAGAACTTCCACCCCCATGGAGATTCAAGCCCATAGAAATGCCATGGGTGGATAAGTTTCCTACCTTTGGTAAACATCTTTCAGGTGGATAATCTCGTCAACTGGCAAATTTCTCACGATTCCTCAACTCAGATCTTCTAATGCACCAGTCTGGATTAATACATTAGAAATAACTTGTGTGGCAAAAGGTGGCGACATGGCTCAATCTCTACTCCCACTTCCTCCCTCAAACGTGATGTCACAGAGGAATGTAATGCACCACGCAGCGAGTGGTCGTCAGTCGGCGCCAATGTTTTCCCATCATCTCAGAGGCAGAGTGGAATAAATGAAAGAAAGCCAAAAGGGAAATACACCACACAACTATCACTTCAGAGCAGAGATGCTGGCGGGAACCATGAAGAATCTGCAGGTAAGAGTATCCACCAGAAAGATTGACAAATTGAATTTTCTTCTGAAGGCAAGTTTACTTGCAGATTACTCCCTTCATGAATCAATACCAAAGCAGTACTCCCACAGAAGGGGGGGATGAGGGGCAATAATGTTAACCCGTTTCAGACACTTCGCAAATCCCAGAGAGAGAATGCTCAAAGAGGCTACCTATACCAGGACCACAAAGGAAGGGTAAAAACCAGTGCCCACGGGAGAAATCTCTATTCCAGGGCTCTAGCTGGGCGGCAGAAACTTTCAAGGAATAATAACAGACTAGCAGAAGAAAGCATCTGCTTTAAAAGCCAGCTAAGATCAGTAGTGAAAACCAGTGATCCCAGAGGCAAGCAAAGGGTCAGCAGGAAGGGTACCATCACATTCATATATTGACATGAGTACAATACAGGCTGTGATATGATCCACAGGGGTTGGATGCCACCTCAGCTGAAGGAAGGCAAGCACAGAATGGAGTAAGGCAAGAAAACTAACCACAGCACCATAGAGCACTGCCCACCAGCCGCCAGGCAAAAATGGAAAAGACAACTCTATTACCACAAATAGCAACAATCCAAAGTACACCAAGTCAAAGCCAAAATCTTTACCAATGAAAAGAGAATGCCACATAAATAACCTTGCAGCCAGCAACCTGCCAGAGGTGCGAACCGGGGAGTGATGGACAGTAAGTATCAATGGCAAGCAAAAGCAAAATCAAACCATGCAGATAAAATGTACAGAGAACCCGCTCAGTCAAAGATAGGACGCACCAGTAAAGGACAGCCAAAACTGGTACAAAAAGCAAAAACAGCTAACACCATTGAATGACCGGAAGTAGTAAGTAGGAGGATTGAGAAAGAACCGGAGGAAGCACACCCACCCCCTTCAGAAACCTGGGTTGCCCCCAGAGTTGACACACAAGAGGAAGAACGTCTCAAAATTAGCTGAAAGACTCCCCAAACCAATCTCCAGAGATTAAGTAGCCATTGCACCAAAAAGGAGAGAGACACCAAAGAGTGAATCCAACAGGAGGTCTCAGAAGCAAAATCGAGCAGTGATGCAGGGACATAGACGAACACAGACATCATCACAGCCTGAGGAATGAAGGCCAAATCTGAGAAGCTGTCTGTTGACACTAAACCCGTCACACACCACCTCCAGCAACTGCTCACTGACATGATCTTGAGGATGCTGAACCACCATCTCCCTTAATCTCCCAAACTGTAGGGGAGTAACAGGCCAACAAGCACATGGCATTAAAAGAATGGAGGGTGGGTGGTCCCTCACAAGACCACCTTCCTTTACAACCCATCAACAGGACCAGGGGGCGTTTACAGCCATGCCAAGTCATTGATTAGAAGTTATCTATTATAGGTGCAGAATACAGAAATCCTCAGGAAGGTGTGCAATACTAGCACTAAGAGTAGAGAAAGGTCTACCCTGGACTGTTTGAACAAGGACTCAGAGTGCATTCAAAGAAGGGTAACAAACGTTCCGATTAGTAATGCTGTAAAATTTCTGTCAACAATTCCAACTCCACCGTGGGCAGGGTTAATTACAAGACTGAAGAGACCTGAAGATTAATCGAGGACAAACTCCCACTCCTATTAAACTGGCAAAATAGAAATTAAGTAGAAACATTTTACATTGTTTGCCTGGGAACATCCTCTGCATGGTGTACATTTGTGTTGCTCTGAACTGAGCGCCTGACTGCAACTATTTGGTATCCTGTTTTTTTTAGTTCAGGCATCAACATCAATCATCGGTGTGTGCAGAAACCTAGGCCTGTTCCTTGACATGAGTGAGGTCATGGACATTTCCTGTGACTGAGAAGGGCACACCAAGTGTGCCCTAATTTAACTGACAACGAACTACCGTTTCAGTAATGTGTTCAGTACATAGAGCAGAGGTGGCAGCGTACTGCATTCTGTAAACCTATTGTGGTGATCAGTCGTTTTTATCTGTGTCAATGGAGTGGAGGCCTTCTAGCCCACTCATGTAAAGTTCCGCTCCTATGCGTTAACCTAGATCCTAGTGCCAACATCCCAAGCACAGGTTGTGCGTTTGTGGCCTGTGCAGGACATGCATTGTAAACATCAGTGAATTGGAGTAATGGAGGTCTGGGGCCATTTTGGAATGCCTGTAACCTGGCTTTGTAAACATGGGAGGTGAGGCTGTTTTCCCAAGCACTGGAAGACCCAGAGTGAAGCAGGGAGAGGAGACGGTGCTCTTTTAGAAATTCAATTAGGCCTTTTGCAAGATGGGCTGCTGACTAGTCTTCCTGTAGTGTTACCAGTGGATAGATGGAAAGCAGTGTTTGGTGGTGCGGGGGGTTAGGTTGAGACTGGAGTCTATCTTCTTCAAAATGAAAGCTGCCCCTTAGGTGAGCCCAGCCTCCTGTTCACTCTTGGTGTGGCCGACTACAGCACCACGTAGGAAGCTCACACCTCGCTGTGCATCTGTAGTAGGTACTCCAGGCTGGAGACTAACTTGGTGTGAGGGGCATCACCCTACACAGACTGTCTGGAGAGCAGATTGGAAAGGATATTTGAAAGGAGAACCACCATAAACCAGTTCTGAAATTGCTGACAGTGGATCCACTTATTGTTCCTGTTCCAAGTTCTCTATGACCAAGAAAGTGAGTGCTGCGCAACCAGAGTTGGTGTATGCCAGACAGCCAGATTCCAAGAGGTTAAGGGACATCACCGGAGTCTATCCCTTGCTGAAAGATACCATCTAGAAGCCATCCTTCCTGCTAAGTGAGGGATCGAGACTTCCAACCCTGTAGGAGTGACTCCCCAGGACTGAGGTGCTTGACCCCAGTGCTGGCAGGGCCTGCTAGAGGACAACAGAGGAGAGCTTTGTGTACCCAGAGTTTGTCTTTGTCTGCAGTTCCAGGCAAGAGACATGAAAAGATCTTGACCTGCACCGCTCTGACCAGAACAAATGGAGCTGAACTACACTGCTGTGGCCAAGAGAAAAGTGTAGCCCAAGCCACCTTGCTGCAAGAATTGGGGCCTGTGGGTGTCATTGCTGCCTCTGATTTTGGGCTGGGGACGTCAAGACCAGTGGTGTGGGTTTGCCACAAATACCTGCCTATCTATTTAGAGAATGAGGCAGCTACCTTGCTGAAGAGCAAACGCAGTGTCTGTGACCAGAAGAACCTTCTCCAGAGTTGCTGCTTCTCACTCTCTCCCAGAAGTGGAAGAGAGGCTGCTGGAGGTTCTGCCAAATACACCAAAATGATAGTCATACTTTTCAGAGGCAGGGATATTTATTACTTATCAATTCTGTCTCAAGCTCTGGGGAAATGCAAAAGTCCAAACATCTTGAGCCTTCCCATTCTCTGTCCCTTATTTCATCAAGTCTCATTCCTGCACTTGATTGGCTTCTAATCTGTTTCTACTCATCTATCCCTTAAGATTCATGAACTGGTTTGGACTGTGGTTGCCAGTCACTGGAGGAAAGGAAAGAGGAGGGTCAGGTAAATGTTGTCCTTTTGCACTGTTTCCCCAGAGTATTCCTTCTTTTCTACTACTGTCTGATCCTGGCCGTTTACTCTTTCTACAGGGTTGCATTAGTTTTATAGTCTTAACTGATCTTATTTCCTTCTAGTCATCGGCAGGAAATTTAGATGGACTTCCACACATTTGGCCTTTCCTAACTTTAAGCTATTGTTTAAGGTGCTGCCCTTTTTACTATATTCTCTTTTTTCTTCCAGGTGGCAGGGCATCGCAGAGCTCCCACAGCAGCTAGAAGCCCTTCAGCGCATGGAAGTCGAGCAAAAACGAAGTCCGTTTTTTTTTTTTTTTTTACTAACAAAAGAATCAAGGACTGAAGGGTTTGCACTAGGCCCAATTTTGCAGAGCCGCAGTAGGAGACACCGTGGGACGCAAACTACCCTCCAGTATTGAGGCACAGTAGCCCTCATCTTGCCACATGACCCCTCCACCACCTACCTGAAAGAGGGTCTAACAATTGGTGGCAGCGGTGGGATCCTGCAAAATCCAGTTTGCACTTCACAGCAGAGAATTAAGTTCAACACGTACACATTAGGACCTGCACATTGAATGGCAGGTACAAGAAGGTGGTGGAGGGGTGGAAGGGGAAGTGGGTGGGGGGCTGACAGACCTTGACCAACTTGTCCTAGATCTTTTGAAGAACCCTGGTTTGGATAGAGAGTGGAGAGCTCCGAGGAAGAGGGACATGAAGGTCCTTGTGAGTTACCTTAGACTAGAGGGGGAAGAAAGAACAGACTCTGGGGATGGTACTGTGATAGAGCGAGTGCTTTGGAATTGGGCGCTCTGAGCTCCTTAAAACAGGTTTCCTGCAGACACATCCTATGTGTATCCTAAATTTGCTTTCTAATGTTTTCCCATGGCAGTCACTGCCGATTTTGATGGTACCACTGTCACTGACCCCAGGAGTTATTCTATTGGAAAGGACAAGTCAGAGACTCTGAACATACACTTGGCTCCCCACAAAGCTAAGGAAGAGAAGGCCATGGAGTCAGAGAGGGAAATGGAGATTACCTTGCCAGGAACAAAAGGAAAAGAGGAGGAACAGACCCGAAGAATGGGCTGGGATGATAGCAAGAGGGAGCGTGAAAAGCAGTAAAAGGACAGTGAATTGGAGAGGGAAAGAGGATAGCTTTAGAGAAAAAAAGCTCAGGACGGCAGCAGAGAAAGCCAAGTATGGGAAAAGTCATTTCACTTTCAACACAAGCAGAGTATCTGCCAAGGTTCTAAAAGAGCTTGTGCACATGTAAGCAGAGGGACAGAATATTTTAGTATGGTTTGCAAGCTCAGAATGTTTACAGAGCACAGCATTTGAACGATGTGCCTAAGGAAGACACTTAATGAGCTTTTGCTAATGGAAGGCATGGTAGTCATTGGAAGAATATTTGTGACTGAGCAAACAATTTAACCAAATGAAAGAAGCTCAAATTAGGCGGTGTGGGCTGAAGCCAGCTCGGTAACAATCAGAGGTTTAAAGATGGAAAGAGCAGATGGTGTACCATTTAGTTCACAAATTGAAGGAATAATGCATGATTAGAATGCGTGGGTGCTAGGGATGGAGGCAAAGGATTTCCATGCCCTGAACCAGGTGATGTTAGCAGACACAATCAAGGAGGAATGCTCTACTCCTCTTACCAAACACCTGTCAGATCTGCATGAGCCAGAAAAACTTGCAGTGTTGGCTGACAAGTGCTTAGGTAACAGTATTAAAGGGCTGGAGCAGCCTACCTCCAAGCCAAAGAAAAAGAGGATATCAAATTGGTACAAAACCGAAGGGTAAGGACCAGAGCAACTGCCAAGGTTCCAAGGGCAGACACAAGCAGAAAGGAAATGGGTTGCAAGCACGGAACACCACAAGACGTAAGGAGAACAGGAAGGTTCTTCCAAGTCCACAGAGTACTTGTTTTAGGAGTCCCAAGGAGGGGCATTACAAAAGAGACTCACTTAAAAAACCTTGTTACAGCTGCACCCATGATAGCAAGTGTGTTTACTGCGGGTGAAGGGACCAGAGGCCCCTGTTGCACTTAAGCTAGTGGTTATGGACATTTTGGAGAAGGACCCGAACGCCTTGAATCACATTTTCCCCAAACAAAATGGGGTTGGTGCTATTTTAAATGGGAGGAAGATTTCTACCCTGAGAGATTTAGAAGCTTCTAGACTATGGTTGAGGAGTTGTATCTCAAACCAGAGATCATCATCCCTGGGACTAATGGCACAGGTTTGGTAGTCAACGGGGAAGACCTGGAGTACCTGACTGGCCAAGTTGAGGCAGAATTCGTAGACAAGTGGGCTATGGTCAATGTAAGGGTGAAAGAATAATGTGCAGGGCATATCTTGGACAAGGATTTGATTGCCTCTGGTTTAGTACCAGGAGGCTACATAGCTTGGATCGCATCAGCTCTGTTGAACAGAACACATCAGTCTTTGGCAGAGAAGATCACAGAGACCAGAACAGGGTAGTTCACCAAACTGAGAGTGCACTGTCCTTCTCATCCTATGTCCCTGCCACAAACAGGGAGGAGGATGAGATAACTGAAGTGGACCAGGCGTTGCAGTTTAGACCATTGTCAGAGCTGTAGGTGTTAGCAGTTGCTGAAAGACGTTCAGGATTAATTCCACAAGGCACAGGCTGAGCCCACTAGGCTTTTGTGACTTCAGAATAATGCATAGAAACAGATCAAAGGACTGGTAGGAAGACAATATGCTGACAGAGTATGGACTGCTTTACAGTGCACCTGTAAATCTTAAGCCACAGGCTAGCTGACGTTTCCACTAGTGCACAGGAACTTGTTGTGACTGGCCCACAAAGAGCCCTCTAGAAACTTGGGCATTAAAAGGACCCAAGATACAATCGACGCTCAGTTTTACAAGCCAGGGATGCACAGAGTGTACTACCTGTCCCACTTGTCAACTTAGTGGGAAGTCATAAAGTGCGACCAAAGCACTGTCTACTGGTTGCATGTGTTACATTTGAGCAGATGGGAATAGACCCTGTCCATGTAATCAGCACTCCACATCAAGCAACAAGTATATATCTCATTTGTGGTGTGTTGGACCTGGCATCTTTGGTGCGTTTTTCCTGTCTTTTTGCTTCTGACCTCCTGTTTTTGACTGTGTTCTGCATTTCATTTTTGCTGGTTTTAGAACTCTGGGCACTTTACCGCTGCTGATCAGTGCTAAAGTGCAAGTACTCCCTTAGTAAGTTGTCATTGGTTATCCATGATTGGCATATCTAATTTAATGGTAAGTTCCTAGTAAAGTGCACTGTGTGCGCCCAGGGCCTGTAAATCAAATGCTACTACTGGGCCTGCAGCACTGATTGTGTCACCCACATGAGTAGCCCTGCAAACATGTCTCAGGCCTACCACTGCAGTGTCTGCCCGCAGCTATAAACTGCCATGTCGACCTGGCAAGTGGGTGCAAACCTTCCCTTTTACTACATGTAAGGCACCAATAGGTAGGCCCAGGGTAGCCCCATGGGAAGGGTGCAGTGTATTTAAAAGGTAGGAAATATACTGGTGTGTTTTAAATGCCCCGATAGTGAAATAGTGTTAATTTCATTTTTCACTATGGCCAGGACTATCTCTCCCATAGGGTATGATTGGAGTTTCCTTGTAACCTCTTACAAGTGTAACTTCCAAATGGGAAGAGAGAGAGCTTTGGAGTTTAGGGTCCCTGAACTCCCATTTTAAAAATGCATCTTTGAGTTAAGTTGGTTTTTAAATATGCGTGTTTGAAAATGCCACTTTTAGAAAGTTGGCATTTTCATGCTTTACCATTCTGTGCCTCTGCATGTGGAATCCACTTCTGAGGGAGAGTGACAGTTGGGCTATTTGTGCATTCACTCTAGACAGTCACACAAAGGGAACTGAGTTGTAAACAATGTTGCTGTGCTGCCAAAGAATCAACACCGCCTGCTGTAGGCTGAAAGATCGCCAGAGTTCTGAGCACAGTCTCTGGCGTCCAAGGCACCCGCTCTTACTCCAAAATAGGCCTTGCTTGCAGCTGAAGAAATCAACGCAGAGCCTGGTTCGCCGCCGCATCGACCCAGCACGTCCGGATTGTCGACGCATCGCACCTGTGCGCCCAGTTCTTTATCGACGTAGCCCAGCAATAAGGAACCGAGGCCACGTGCCCGGAGATCGATGCATCACCTCTCCTCGCAGTAAGGAATCAACGCCTCACCTTCCCTGACACAGGAATCGATGCATCACCTCCCATGCACTGCAGTAAGGAATCAACACATCGCTTTGCTTTTCTGGCTCCTCATCTCCCCTGCCAGCGCCTGTTTTTGTCTTCGATTTCCATACATTCAAGGTACTTTGTGTTAAAAGTGACGCATCCATAATTTCCTAAGGACTGAATTATTTTGAACCTTTTGAAAGGGATATCTTTGCTTGTGTATGTTGGATTTTTGTTGTTTTGGTCTCATTTTATTCAGATAAATATTGGTTATTTTTCTAAACTGGAGTGGTGTCCATTTGTAGTGTTTTCACTATGTTAATGAGTTTGTATGTACAAATGCTTTACACATTACCTCTGTCATAAGCCTGACTGCTTGTGCCAAGCTACCAAAGGGGTGAGCAGGGGTTACCTTAGCTGTGTGACTCCCTCACCCTGACCAGAATAAGGGTCCCTACTTGGACAGGGTGCAAACTACTAACTTCGAGATCCCTATTACTAACATGGAGTATCATGCCGCCAGGTATTCAGAGGCAGTAACCCGGAGAAGCAAAACCACAAAGATGGTAAGTAGGCCTCTGTTAGGGATTTTTTTCTATGGCTAAATTTCCAAAGACTGATTTCTGAACTGGGAACATATTTATATTTCTTCATATAATAGAGAGATGTTGGAGCAAGCTGGTGTAACCAACCACTTCTCAATGGCACACCATTCACAAACTGAGTTAGGAGACAGGTTAAACAAGACCCTTAAAAAGCATGATGGGAAATATATTGGGGAACCTCATGAGAAGTGGCTTCTTCTCCTGCCATGTCACTTAACTGTTTATAGGGAGATTCTACAAAAGGGAGTGGATTTCAGTCCATTTGAGCTTCTGCTTGGGCATGCAATACAAGACCCGTTCAACTTGCTCAGAAATCTCAATCTAGAGTGCTTCCCCCTGCCCTGTGGTTTACCGACTCTCTCAGACTTGATAAAAAAACACTGTAAAGTTTTGGAGAGACAGTGGAGAAAGCACTACGCGACAGAGGCTAAGGTTGCTTATCTGGAGGCACTGAAAAAATACCATGCTCTATGCAGATCAACTCGTGCTTCCTTTTACACAGATAAGATTACGACTGCCCAAAACTGCCAGAAAACCCTATTTAAAGTTGTGACAGAGCTCTCAGCATCAAGTATGTTCTTGCCGTCCCCTTCACTTTCGCTGCATCAATGCAACGAACTTGCGCTGTTTTTTCACAATAAAGTTGAGTCTATTCACCACCAGCTTGATTCAGATTCCTCCCTTCAAGATAACTTCATCTTCCCCGACACTCAACTCTCTGATTAGGTCAATACTGCCCCCCCTGACCTCATCTGTTGAGCCCTGTCAAGTTAATGCCTGGTCCCCACTTGATTTGATTTCTCTGCAATGCCTGCTAGGAACCATCAAGTCCGGCTCCCCACTTGACCCTCTCCCTCCATCTAAGCTCAGACTTTTGGATTAGTCTGCCCTTGTCGTGATTCTAACTCTTTTCAATTCCTCTCTAAATCTTGGGCAGGTGCCTTCGAAATTGCAAGCATGCTCTCGTGCTCCCTTTGCTGAAAGACTGGCCTGGATCCCCTCTGTTGGTCTAATTATCAGCCCATATCTCTTCTTTCTACCTTTTCCAAAGTATTGGAAAGACACATTAATTCTCAACTCTCCGCACATGTGACATTGCACAAGTTATTCCATCCGTCAGTCAGGTTTTCGTCCTGGTCATAGTACCGAATATGCTCTGCTTGGGGTCACGGAGGACCTCAGGCAGCAGCTTGACTGTGGTGGTAAGGCAGCGCTCATCCTATTGGATTTGAGCGCAGCCTTCGACACAGCCTCTCACTTTATTTTAGTGGATCGCCTTGTAGTCTCAGGAATTGTAGGTGTGGCCTTGCAGTGGCTGATCTCTTTTTTAGAGGATCGCTCTTTCCAAGTCTTCTCACACACCACTAAATCAAACTCTGTAGCCTTAACATCAGGAGTAGTGCAGGGCTCGATCCCAAGTCATCTACTTTTTAATCTTTATAGTCGCCCTCTGGGGGACATTGCGGAAAAATCTAGGTTGACCATCTTCTCTTACGCAGATCATTTTCTCTCTTTCATCTGCTCAGCATCAGTACCCTTCACTACTTCAGCTTGGACTGGGTAATATTTCCTTGTGGATGCCCAGAAATGCTTTAAAGCTGAACGGCTCTAAGACTGAGGTCCTCATCCTGGGGAACAATCCCGAGCTCTGTGGAGCTAGCCATTGGCCTGCCTCTTTAGGACCTTTACCAGCTCCGGTCCCGAAGGTTAAGAACTTGGGTTTTACCAATGATAGTAAGCTTTCTCTTGGAGCACAAGTGTCTGGAGTCACCTCAGCTTGCTTTGCGGTCCTCAAGTGGTTAAAGAAAATCCTCTGGCTAATTCATCATCATCTAAGCTTTATTTCGACTATTCAAGTCATAAAAGCTACAAAAAACATACGTAATAAAACACAGTTAAAAATTTAAGAAAGAAAGAAGTCGCACAGGGCATCCAGCAATAGACATGCGAAAACTTGTATCACAAGATTGTTATTTGGTGGCAAGTTACCTACATGGCTAAAATAGTTACACCAGTATGGGGAAAAAAATACATAGGGTGTTCAATTCAACTACCCACAACAATTAATATTGAAGACAAGCCCATGTATCAGCCAGCAAATGGATACCAAATCTGTTCGGCAACAGCCAATTGAGAGTTATACCTCAAAACCTTTCATACATTTAAAAATAGGATTCGTTGGTTAAAAACTAGCATAAAATATAAAAACTAATTAAAACAATAATATAAGCATCTAAAAGCACCTTGGGGTCCTACCCTAGCAATCGAGTTATGCAATCCATCTACAATAAAGTGCATGTGCAACATTTAGTGCAAGTGAGGGTAACCTGAGTTTAGTAACTAGGACCCAAAAAGCAAATCAGACTGGGGGGTCAACCTGGCCTTTGCTGAGGTGCTCTTGTAAGTGCCTTCCTTCTAATACCCCACATGTGGCTTAAAAACCTAGCCATAGCGCAGGCAAAGAGGGGCCTGGTGTCCGACTTCAGTATGCGAAGGGCATCCCAGTGGTTCCGTGTACCCAATTGTCGGCAAACGCAACCAGGGCAATTGCTTTGACTTGGAAAGGTAGGGTGCCACTTAGCAGTAACCTCACTCACAGGAAGGGTACAAAACCTGAATTGAATATATAACGTCCTGTCGGAACTGGATTACGTCTAGGTAGGGTTCCAATGATCTTACCTGTTAGTGGAGCAGGAATTCCTCAGTGATTGTCCCCTGATTAGGCTTGATAGACTCGCTTTGCTCCACCCATTTCCAATAATATTGCTTCAGGACCTCTTTTCGAAGTAGGGTGGGGTCTGGCTTGTCCCATAGACCCTGGAGCCCAACATGTGACACCAATTTCCTGATGTTTCTAATCCACCCTACCTTATTACACGTGTCAAGATGGGCAGTAGCTCCGCTGCCCTCCTAATGCGTGCCCAATATAGCAGCGGACGGAGCCTCGCTCAGACTCTAATAGTGCGTCTGCCCATATCGAGCATTAAGGGTGTAAGCGGGGTACTTTGGGGTAGCATCATGAGGTTCCTAAGAAATTTGTTTTCTGAGGTACTAAGCTCGGATGTCTTGTCAAAGCCCCACATCTCTGCGCCATACAGCGCTGCGCTAACCGCCTTTAGATCATAGACCTGTAAAGCGGCAGCAACCGGTCTACTATGCGAGGAGCGATGTTCCTTCCCTAGTGCACCCGTAACACGCTTGTGGCTCAGTAACATCTTGGTTATGTGGGGATTCCAAGACATTCTATCTGAAAGACAGACACCTAGGTAGTCAAAGGTACTGACTCTTTCCAGGGGGGACCCATCTAACACTACACTGTTAATAAAGGACTTATGTGGATTAAAGGCCCTGAATTTAGTTTTGGTAGTGTTAATAACCAAACCCCTAGTGTCACAGAACGATTGAAATCTATTGAGCAGAAGCTGAAGTCCCGCCGGGGTCTTAGACACCAGCAGGGAATCGTCTGCAAACAATAGGGTTGGTACCTTGTCTCACCCCAAGGTTGGTGCGTCTGCAGGTTCTTGTTGCAGAAAGCTGACCACCCCATTCATGTATAATGAAAAAAGGGTGGGAGCCAAGACACAACCTTGGCGCACTCCCCTACTAACTGGGATACACTCTGTGAGTTGTCCCTACAGCCCCCATCTGATCTGTGCATAATTCCCCTCATGCAATTGAACTAGAAAGCTGAGGATAGGTGGAGAAATCCCCATATCATTAAGCACGAGCCATAGCTGGCTAATTCCACCTGCAGCCCAAAGAAACGTATTGCAGGCCTTGGTGATCTCCAGACTTGATTATGGTAATGTACTGTATTTGGGCGCGGACAAGGCCTCCGTCCGCAGTCTCCAGCTCATTCAAAACGCGGCAGCCGGTCTGCTTTTTCGATTGCCTCGTCACGCCTCGGTTTCCCCTCTGCTCCATCAACTTCACTGGCTCAAAGTAAACAAACATATTGAGTTCAAGGCCCTTCGCTATATGTTTCGAGCTCAGCATGACTTGGCCCCCTTGTACATACAAAGCCTTGTGAAGCCTTACCAACCCAACCGTAAACTGAGATCGGCCAGCCTTTCTTTTTTCTCAGTTTCCAGAGTGCGGCAGACCCATATGGGAGGCCGCTCGGTCTACCTTGGACCTAAATTGTGGAATTCCCTTCCGTTGGAACTCAGGATCTGTCGGTCTCTCCTAGCCTTTCGTAAAAAGCTGAAGACTTTTCTTTATAGTCGGGTTTAATTTCTCGTCCCCAACAAACTTTGTCCTTGTCCTGCTCAGCGCCGGGAAACCCTGCTGGGTAGCTGTAGGCTTTATAAATCTTTTAAATAAATAAAGAACTTTTGACTTAACTCAGAAGGATGTGGTGCATTATGTGATGAGCTTCAGAAAGTGGGTGGGCCAATATATTGGCCAAGCGAAGAAAAACCTTGCTAACGCCAGGGTCCCCACCAGTCTGTGTTCATGTGACAGAGAGAAAACAGCCTGTCAAAAGACGACTTCTCACCGGTCTGAGTCGAAACAGCATTAAGGTAGAAGTGGCCAAGATGATGTACATGGGAGTGATTGAGCAATGTCTTAGTCCTTGGGCTGGTCCAGCAGTGCTGGCGCTCAAGCACAGTTCCACAGAATTGCGCCTAAGTGCAGACTACTGGGCGCACAACAAAGTCACTAAGATGCATATCTCATCCCCAGAGCAGATGAGCTTGTGGACTGGAGAGGTGCTGCAGAGTACCTGTGATATGACTGGGGGCAGATTACTTTAGCAGACACACAAAAGGTAATGGGAGCAACACTCGCAATTTGTCTAACTAGTGACAATCACTTGGGGAAGCGTCCCAACCCCTAATTTTTTCGCCAACCATGCCAACTTAAATAAGAAACAGCCATGTGCAAGTCAGCCTTGGTCCTCCTCCAGAAGGAACAGCGCAGCCAGACCTCTCGAGCCACGTCCTCTCTGAACTAAAACACCAGCAACACAAGTCTGGCTTTGGCCTCTTCAGTTGGTGCAACTTGTTTCCAGTGGCACAGTGAGCACAAATCCCGTGTCTGGGCATACCCTTGGCCACAAATAGACAAAAAGTGATGGGAGGAATGCTTACAATTTGTCTAACCACTCGCAAACAATGGGCATGGATGTGGCCCAGAGTAAATACCAGTGGCTGAGATTATTTCAGCAATCAGTTGTTTTGTAATCTTCAGATTACTGAGGTCATCCCCCTCACCAAACGTGGTGCCAGAACACAACAACGTGATGGATAATGCTTTAAAGGTGGTATTAGAGTATTTAGAACATCCTGTCCTAGAACACAGGCAGCGGGTCTAAAGGGGGCTCATTGACAAATTGACTTGATAGTCTGCATCATTCATAATGGTCTCACAGTGCAGAGGAATGCAGGAAACAGGAGGCCGAACAGAGTATCTTCCCATTGGCTGCGTCACAGCTGAAGAAACTAACAAGGCCTTTAGCAGCAGACTTGGAGCAGTCTAGGTTGAACGGACATCAACACAACCACAAAATCAAACTGACATATGGGCATGAGCTGCTGGTGAAGGAGTCAGAAAGATCCAAAGGCAACTTGGGTTTTAAAGGGGCATCAGAGAGCGGACTGCAGGGTCAATAAAAACAAAAGCTGAAATATGACATTACCAGGAACAGTGCCAGAAAAGTTAAGTGCAAAAACAATTATTGATGGACAGAATGCAGAACAATGTCATACATTCACCCTCGTACAGAGATTTGGGCCTAAATCCATCGTTTTTTTGCTCACCATGCCATTCCAGTTTGAACCCAGCCATATGCAAATCAGTCTTGACCCTGTGCCCAATGGGAACAGTCCAGCCCGAACTGCCAGGCCAGGTCCTCCCTGGACTGGAAACAAGCATCCTAGGACCGGTTTCGGGGTTTCACCCCTCTTCAGCCAGGATAGCTTGACTCCAGTGGCATGGAGAGCACGGGACCCACGTCTGGGCATACCCGTCCCACTCGGGGTGACAAATGCAAAAACAACAATTGATGGACAGAATGCCGAACAATGTCATACATTCACCCCAGTACAGAGATCTGGGCCTAAATCCATCGTTTTTTGCTCACCATGCCATTCCAGTTTGAACCCAGCCATATGCAAATCAGTCTTGACCCTGTGCCCAATGGGAACAGCCCAGCCCGAACTGCCAGGCCAGGTCCTCCCTGGACTTGAAACAAGCATCCAAAAAGTTTTACGAGCATGCAGTAGCACCAGGCCTCTACCCAACTGGGTAAGATAGAATCTAAGGATGACACCAAGGCTAAAGTTGTGGAATGGGGCTGTTGACTTAACAGATCCACGAGCAGAGGCTGACAGGTGTCAACACAATTCAAAAGGATGGGGGCAAAATGGTCCCCAGCGGTAGACCCCAACAACCGGGCCATTCAAGTTACTTCGGGAGCCACACGGTGAGAGACAACGGCTCCACAGACTTGTATTATACCTTTAAGACATCTGAACGCTCATAGTAGATTGATGAATACAAGGCGAAGGCAAGGGAAGTTCAAGTAGGAAGCTTGCAAAAAAACTAGATGCAAACCTGGGACACCAACACAACTGCCACTACAAGTACAAGACAACACTAAGAAAGCACTTAAAATCTACATTGAAGGGCGTTCGGAAAAAAGGAACAGATGTCAGAATACAGAATGGCACTGTATGTGGCTCAGTGATGACACCTCCAGTGAAGGATTCTATGTTGAGATGGAGGCACGGAGTCATTTTTGCTGGTGCACGCAAGCAATTCCAAGTTTCTGGTTTAAGCCTGACACCTGGGAAGATTCATGAGATGAGGATCCTGCCGGTATATGTATCCATTAGAGTTTATTTTACTCTTCAAGGGTCAATAGGTGGAAAAATCATAACTCTTCAGGTACATAGAGTACGAGAGGCATTGTTGGAAGTACTTACCCATCTGCCTTGCTTTTGGGGGTGCGGGGAGGATGCTAATGACTAGGTTAATGGACATCAGGGTTTTACATTCAAAATAAAGTTGTGCAAAGAACAGCTAGTTTATCCTGGCATTCTGTCTCACCCCTCCCGTTCTCTTAGGTGATCTAGGGGTTACACCATGCTGTAGCACCAAAGAAAAACCTGCAGGCTCTAGAGACGAGAAAGAAACAGCAAGTGGTCAGCAAGTACAAGGGCTTAGGCTCCTTAACAAAGCTGCAATATGATATGGACTGCTCAGACTCAACCAAACCTTTATAGGAGTGGTTGGATATAGCACCTTTCAGCAACGTTGTAGTCTTCCATTCAAAATGTGGCCCAATTTACCAGCTCATGGCTTGCTCACATTTAGTTAACAGATTTACTCAGCAGGTCAAATGCCAGAGGCATACAATTTTTGGTAAGCCCTACTTTCTACCAGATGTCGACCCTAACCTGGTCCTCCTTTTACAGTTCAGTAATGTTGCAGGAACAGCACTGATCACACCTTGAAAGCGAAGTCAAGGCCACCTTTGTTATTCAGGGCCCCAAGTTAGGCTTCTCAATAAGCTGTAGCTGGCTCCATTCTCTACAGACCTTCATGATAACCAAACAGAGGTTTCAGCACAAAGAACTTGCTGCCTGGGCAATGCCACCATCACTGCAGGAAGCTGGAAACTTGCTCATGTGAAGTAAGATTGACAACCTGCCCCCTACACCACCCTCTTAGACCTAAGCAAGATTCCTCAGCTAGCCTTCTCTTTCAAAACAAGCTCAAAGATACATACGTTGAAAAAGATTCACAACTAAAATTTTATAGCGACAGGACTTGGTACGGGCACTCGTTAGGCTGGGGACAGCTGTTAAGTATCGAGGGCTCTTACAGTTTAGGTTTATGTGCAGCTGGATCAGCCTCAACACGAGACCTGAAAGAGGCTCTGGATCCTTCAAAAGGTGAGATGGGTCTCGTCTTTCAGAGTTAGCAGAAGGGGAGGGTCTTGAGTTTAAAAAAATAGGAAAAGATGATTAAACAATGACTGTCCTTCAGACAATACAGAGGCTTAGAATACAGTTTTGGAGAACACTATTAGAGCCTGTGCAATTTAACTCAACCAGGAGGAAATCTCTTGTAGACAGGCAGGCCCACGACACTGAGGAGGGTATGGCCAGTTTTTAACTTCAGGAGGCTTCCGAATCAACATCTTAGTGAAGAATATTGAGCAGGGCCTTTAGCGGATGTTGAAATTATGGGACATCAATGGTCACCCTGAAGAAAGTCCATCCAACTTTACTGGCAGATGTAAGTCTATTACCTCAAGGTGTTTTGTTCGGTCTATCGTCAGCCCCCTTGGAGTTTATTTTTAAGCGTCTGTTGCTGGTCATGGAATGTCTGAGGAAGGAAATATTATTTTAAAGGCACTAGAGCAGGGTTGTTCTCACAGGTGGCCTGATAGAGGGTCTGAGATGCCTGATAAAATAGGTGCGAGACTGGAGCCCAGGAAGCAAATTGAGCTTCGGGGGGGTGGGGGGGGTATATCAAGTCAGTGTCTGAGAGACACTATATGCCCAAGGCCAAGATAGTTTCTATAAGGAAAAAAATGAGAAAAGGGCTGGTAGCACAAAAAATGCCATCAAGCTGGGATTGGGGGCCTCTTAACCTTCTTTTTCAGGCGATCTATGCAAGACCACTGCACTGCCACACCCTAGAAAGTTTAACAATCCTGCATTTGCAGAAGGGTCTTCTGCACATTGGTTCTCAGAGCTGGCCAATGCAGAGATTCAAAGGTGGCAGGACCACATGGATCTTAACACCAAAGTCTGACACCAACCCCTTCCACAAAAACATAGCACTGTGCAAAATATATTCATATGATTACTTGGATAGAGATTAACACATTCTCAATATACACATACTGAAGACTATAAGAAAACCCCTATTTTTGCATGATGATCCCCATTTTTTTGGACTGATACTGCGGTCCTATTAACCAGGCCCCAGTGCATGTGCCTGACTGCTCAAACACGTCAAAATTAAATATACTCATAATTGACATTTAACTTACCTCCAAGTCCCTAAAATATGGCACAAGGTGTACCCAGGGCCTACAAGTTAAATGTCACTAGTGGACTGTAGCACATATTGTGCCACAACTAAAGTGACAATTCAGGCTTGCCAGCAGTAAAATGGCTGTGCAGCTCTAAAATGCAACCTGTTAAAAAAAAAAAAAAAAAGCCTTTTGACAAGGGTAAACTCTCTATTTAAATATTAATAAGTACGCCCCCTCCCCCACAAAGTAAGCCTTAATGCCCACTAATGCAGGGTGCATGGTATTAAAATGGATATGTAGAAGTTCATGTAAAACATGTCCTAACAGGGACAAGGCCCCCAAAAGCTATTTTCACTGTAGCAGGTTTAGATGTTCCAAAGTGAAGCACTGGCAGGTAATAATAAAGTTAAATAGTGTTATCTTTGCCTAGGACCCAGCTAAAAAGTTAATTCTGACTTTTTAAAAATATTCATTACACATCAACTCCTTGGTAAAGCTGGACTTGTACTATATATCTTACATAATGCACTTTTATAAAGGCACCTTATACCTACCTAAAACGCCAGAATCCCATTTGAATCAACTTCCAACTGTCGCTAAAATGCTGAATAGCTCCGTGATGTGTGAACTTGCTCCAAGAGCTGAGACAAAGACTTTGAGGGAGATGTTCTGTTCCTCTGACACCATGATCATCAGGGAAGCTATATCTGCCTGTGACAGTCCTATCCCAGTCACACGCAGATATAGCTAACACCTGGGCCTGTCCCCTCTTTTGTCCTTTTAGCCAGACAGGCACCAATGCCAAAGGGAGAAGAACCGCCCCCAGAACCGTTTGGCGTGACCACAGAGGAGTTGCTAATTTCCCTGGCCATATCTCTTGGGTGGTTCACAGGAGTTCTGCACAAGGGAAGAAAGGTTATGCCATGTTGGTTTTAGGTTGGGGGGGGGGGGGCTGTGGGCACATACTGCAAACGTGGTTAGGCTAACAGCTGTGGCACTCCTGGGCACTCTTCAGAACACTACTGAACCTGTTGAGAAATGTGAGGAGAACCCCAAGGGCAGCACCTGCTCCCACTTGTACCCAGGACAAAGAAGTTGAACCCAAGGGTCAGTTGGCTGCCCTCGTTAAGCTTCAGGGATACAGAAGTGCAAGAAGCCCACTTTCCAGAAAGAGCCCGGCTGACCAGTTTCAACTGGAACTCACCAACAAACCTGCTGAAGTCCTGAACCCCCAAGTGCTGTTCATGAGGTCCTGGAACCCTTTGGTGGTATCAGATTGTACTCCTCCTGTGCAACCCCAAAAACCTGGGACTTCAAAACATTTTCATGACTTTCTGCCTGATGAACCGACAGAACACCAGGACCAATTTGCCAAACCGAACCGTCAAGGGTACACCGCCAATGGACATGACTTCACTATAGATCCCAATACATTCTCAGCAACAGTAAAACAGTTTGAGCAGGCTAGACGCCAACCAGAATCTAGAGTATGTCAAACCCTCTTCTGCTACAGCTAGCAGTCTTGTCCTGCTGGATAAATCAGCTTTCCAATAAAGCATCTAATTCAGAAGAAAGAAAGCTTCACCAGTCCTGATGCTGAGCAGCATCCAATCAAAACGGACTGCTTCTTGGATGCAAACTCTGGTGTTTTCCAACTCTGAGCTTTTCCCGCTACATTGATGGCTTCACTGAGACCTTGTCCTTTGTCAAAACGTTGTCGCAGACCCAGTATTCTAATCAAGCCATCGATGTGCCACTTTGAAGACTAACTTCTCGGAAACATTTTAAGTTCAAAGATAACTCTTTGACTGAGACAACCTGGTCCTCCTACCACAACTGGCACTCTATCGCTGTTGGCCTTAAACCATACCCTTGGCCCGGTATAGCACGGCCGGTTGCTGCATTGTGCTTTTTAGTGCTATTTTTATTTAAAACTTTCAAAATTCATCTCTCTGGTTCCCCTTATTGGATTTCGGTTTTGGTGTCATTTTGTTGATTAGAATATTTTCTATTTTTAGAAATTGGAGTGGGATTTTTAATGCATTGCGTGTTTTGACTGTTTTGGTACTTCTAAATGCTTTTCATATTTGCTTACGATAAGGCGGTCTGACCTGTGCCACAGCTACCAGGGGTAGAGCTCAAGTTTAAATGACTGAAACCTTCACTGGACCTTACAGGAACAATGCCATTACTACTTGTGGTGGACCACAATCCACCCCTACTAATAATCCACTTTCTTATAAAGATTAACATAAGCATCAATTACCTGATCAGGACCTTTTGATATGTAGATGCTAAGAAAACACATTTAAAAATCAAGGGATACTTGACACCTATCTTCCTGCAGCTGAACACAACAGTGGATAAACTCCACCTTGTTAAAAAAAAAAAAAATGCCTGAAAGATTTACAGCTTAACACACAGCTTGGCCACTGAAATCAACCCCCCCCCCCCCCTTACATTTAACTAAGGCAGGATAGTCAGCTTGGAATACGCCCCAACAAGTATGTATAGTCCTTTGGCTAACACAAAAAAAAAAAAAGCTAGCAGAGCATGTGTACATTGTTATGGCTTTGTCTCTCTTGAAGGACAAACATTTAGTCCACACAAGGTAAAAAGCCAAATAGTGGATTCTGGTTCTCTACGAAATATGCCTCCAATGCTAGAGAATTTGCTTTTGACAAGTTTGGTGTATGCAATTTACCAAGACACACACTAGGCCTGGCCTGAATCACTCATGGGTCCAGAAATCCTACACCAACAGTAACTCTGGACAGGTCATATGCATGTCATACACATGACATGCTTTGGTGCAATCTAAGCATGGCCACAAGGAAAGTAAAAACTGCATCCAAGAACACTGCAGCACCATAAGATGATGCATACCTAATACAAGGCAACTGACTCGCCCATTACTACACAGCAGATTTATACTTAACAGTCCTTTAATAACACATGAGCCAAAGAAGACAATATTGTAACCAATGCATTTTCCCACACAAAAGAGCAGTGTTGGTTTTACCATCTTCATAAAAACGCCAACAATCTGAATGATGGAATAGATTTGGGTCCCTTCAGTAACTTGCACAAATATATTTTTCACCTATAATACCATACTATAATCTCTACCTTATGGAGAGTACACCATCAAGACCAACATTTAGGTTGCTGCTTCCACCGTATGAAGATTTAGTTGTCTGTTACCTAATACTGTGCCTCGAAGCACCTGTACACAAGCTCCTACAATAGATGGGTCTAGTGAATATATCTATATGTATTACACTGTGGCGTCCGCCACACTGTAGTTATAGTTAGGACCACTTGTCCACAGGAAAAGATTTTTTGTTTTGCTAATAGCTTTGTGTCCGTTCGGTGAATCTTCAGGAAACTATAAAAAAAAAGTCATACACCTCAGCTCCTTCATGGAACGTTTTGGGGTTCTGCCAGGCAAAGGAAAAAGGTGGAGTCCCAAATGTAATTTCCCCATGTATTTCCATAGAGAATTTTGAACCGCGCTACAGTGAAAACTGCTGAATGGAATTACACCAAATTTAGCAGAAACGTAGCCCTTTACCCAGAAAGTATGCCTTTTGTGATTTGGTGTTAATCCATTCAGTAGTTTGAGGAATTAGGGTTAAAAAATGTATAGACAAGCCTTGAAAAATCCACTCGCTATGTCAAGTGAGATTTTATCAGGTCGAGCTATTTTTTAGCATTTACTCGTCAGTGCTGTGCTGGCGAGTTTACTTAAACTGGAAGGAACAGGTGTTCTGTTTATTCAGAACGGGAATGAGCAATAAAGACACCTTTATGTTTTTGTCTTGATACATTAGCTGTCTGTTTAAGGACAGAGGTCAAATGTCAGTCTGTCTTTTTACTAAGTGTTGCTTATCTTTTCCTGGAAATTTTTTTTTTACTTTTCTTTCTCTTATTATAGTTAGTGCTTTTTGTCAAGTGATTTACCTGAAAATAATTGTGAAACAAAAGCTAACATTTAAACAGCTTGTAAATTTAAGAGTACAATTATTTTAAAATATATCAGGAATTATTAAAGACCTTTTCCTGTAATTCAGAAGTGTGATGCAAACAGATTCACATAGGTGCAAAACAAATCAGAACACTATTTGGTGATGTGCAAATGGCAAATATTTGCAGCAACTCGATTTCCAGTCATTCTACACTATATAGTTTTAAAACCACATGTCAGTGGGAAACTCTGTGGGCATTTTAATGTAAAATCTGCTGATTGCAAATGACTGTGTGCTGCTACTTTACGCTTTAGTTATGTATTTATTAAAAGGGACAGTTTTTAAACATGAGTTGAGTAACAGTCCTGCCCCCACACTGATGACAATGCGGTTAATGAACTGAGGCAAGTCAGTGGTCATGTGTATTCTATATGTGGCTAGATTTGTACTATATATGGAGCAAAACTTTAGTCTATTAAATCAAACAAGAGTTTTCTGTACAGCAGACATACTGACCTCGCGTATTTGAAGGTGCTCTCATATGTGATAAAGAAGAAAATGGTGTCTTAGTGAATTAAAATACTTGCCTAGGATCAGAATTTGAAACCAGTTTATGGGTCAAGAGCATTATAATTAGATCGAGTAGATTGAAGTCACTAGACCTGCAGGTCTAGTAACATTTTTAGGATTTTTCAAGGCCTGATAGATATCTGGACTGTTTGTTCCCAGATTTGCTCTGACTGGCAAATTTAATGGGGACTAGTCAATCCTGTTTTGATTATCACAACCTGCACAATACATTGTGGCAGCCATTACCGGACTCAGGAATATGGAAACCTGTGTCCTGATAAAGAATTAAAAAATATGTAAAGGGGAAGGGTGAGCACACCCTGACCCCATAGGGACACCCCTCCCCACCACCTCTAACTGGCAGGCCACAACATGTGGTGGTAGTTATTACAGGACTCTGAGACTTGTTTCCCAATGAAATACATTGTAGTAAATGGCAGGCTTTGAGAGTCCCAAAAAGAGCACTATGAAGTTTGAAAACAGATTTTAACCAAATAAATCATTTGTTGGTGGTGACATATAGATTTTAGAAATTGTGGTGTATTCTAGGATGATGTTACTCTGTAAAATGCTGATCCCCAGCAGGGATTTGATAAACCATGTTTAAGAGAATGGCTTTCTCTCATAATATTATAGAGATTATGAAAGGGGCTACAAAACACTAAATGAGAATATTTTCTGTAAATTCAAACTATATTCCTTAGCCATGTGGAAAAAACGTCTGACATACTAACTAAAACGTACTTCCAACAGAAGCAGCAGCCTGTCAGTTTATTCCTCTGTGTTCTACTGCAGCCTCTTGGGGTGTGCTGATCAACAACTTAGAGTGCTAATATTCTTATGTATTACAAAAGTGTGGCAGACCTGAAGCAATCTTGATGGATTCAAAGCTCAGGCCTCGAGAAATCTACTCGCCCACTCACTATGGAGAGTCAGATTTTTATCAAGGCGAGCTATATTTAGGGCCTACTCGCCCATTCTGGCGAGCAGATAAAGAACTAGTGTTCTTTTCACTCAAAGTATAGGAGCAATAAAGACGTCTTTAAATCTTGCTTTTATCTTATCACATTTGCTCTGTGTTCAGAGACAGAAGTCAGTTTACGTATTCTTACAATTACCGTTCTGACAGCAGAGTTCCTGTGTTTTATAAAGTGAACTGTCTGACATGCTGCACAAGGAGTGTGAAAAGAAAGACGAGTGTCAGCTTTTTTCAAACACACAACATTTATATAGCTAAGTGAACTGTACAAACATTTCAAAATATTTTCCAGAAGTTATGAAAGACCATTATTTGTAATTCTGTGTGATGAAAAAAAATTAATTGGATGAAAACATCTGAAAACTTTGTGACGTGCAAATGATAAATGTTTGCTAAAACCCAATTTTATTAGATCAGTAAAACTGCATGCTAGTGGGAAAGTTTTTGGCCATTTCAATGGGAAATTTACTCTCTGTAAATGACATTGCGCTACCACATCATGCTTTAGTAATATATGGCCATATGTAGCAAACGCTTTTTGAGGTCACAAACGGCCCAATTTGCAGAATAGGGTAGTTTGTTACCACAAAAAAGGTTTTAAAAATGTACAAAAGCCAAATTGCATGTGGGTTACCTGTTATCGAATCGCAATTTGGGTTTGCAAATCGGCATTTGAAAGTGATGTGGTTAGGGCGTCCCTTCCTAATACTGATTCTCAGTGGTATGTATGAATGTTTTGCAACCAAATTACGGTTGCAAAACATTCATTTTTTACCAAGACCTCAAGGGTATGGTAACCATTTGCAAAAGGAAAGGGGTCCCTATGGGACCCCTTTCCCTTTGTGAATTTTGATGAACAAGTTACTTACCTTCAGTACCGATGTATCTGGTAGAGACATATGTTAGTTGTAGATTACTTACCTTAGAATTTCCCCCAGCCATCAGTCTGGATCTGGAGATTTTTCGTCAGCAGTACCCCTGCGAATCGGTCGGCTTCGTGTCCGTCGTCATGGGTGGCGGGATGTCGTCACGGGACTTATATAGATGCCGCCCAAGTGCTCTGACGTCAGTTCTTAACACTACTTTCCATGCCAAAAGCGCAGAGCCATGAAAGACATTCACCACTGGTGTGTCAAAACTAGGGCCCTTTAGGGGAGTCCTTATCCCAAGAAATCAGTTTGCAGAGCTGGGAGGATGGGTGGGGCGGTAAGGAATCTACAACTAACATATGTCTCTACCAAATACATCTTTACCTAAGTTAAGTAACTTGTTCATCTGATAGAGACTGTTAGTTGTAGATTCTTTACCTTAGAATAGATTCCCCAGCAATACCATCCCCGGAGGGTCCGCGAACCAAGATCAAACTAGGCAGTCCTGGAGGACCGAACAGGTAAAGTACCAGTCCTTCTGGACTGGACTGTCCAGGCAGTACTGTCTGGTGAACGTGTACAGGGATGCCAACCTCGCTTCCTGATAGCTATCAAGGAGTGGGACTCAGCGTGCTAACGCAGTGGTTGCCGCTGTTCTAGTGGAGTGAGCACGCAACCCCACAGGAGGTTCCTTCTTCGCCAAAGCAAAGCATATTTTAATGCAGAGGACAACCCATCTAGAGATGGTTTGTTTTTCACCAGCCCAACCTTTCTTGGCACCCACATAGCCAATGAAGAGTTGATCGACCCAGAAGTCTTTAGTACGATCAAGATAAAAAGATAACACACATTTTGGGTCCAGACGGTGGAGTCTCTCCTCCTCCTTGGAGGGATGTGGGGGTGGGTAAAAGGTGGGTGTTAAAAATGGGATTTCTGTTTGGCTAGGGCATGCGCCTAAGCCAGACAGAAAACCACCACTCTAGTCAGGACAAGGGAGTCACACGCTGAAGATAACCCCTGCTCACCCCCTTGGTAGCTTGGCAGAGCAGTCAGGCTTATCTCAGAGGTAATGTGTAAAGCGTTTGCGCAACACAGCAGCGACACACTAGGCACACCACAAAGGAAACTCCACAGAAGGTTATATCAAAAATAGCCTTTGTATTACTCATAACATATTAGAACGTAATCACATATATACACTGTGCCACCTGGCACTTGGTATGACTTTACAGGGATTATATACACTACAGGGCCAATCGGGCCACTGACATAACATTACATCCATCACAAGGCCAATCGGGCCAGTGTAATGACCTTTACAGTTAGATAAGACAACCAGTAACTACTCGTAGACACTGCACGTAGCAAACACACTATGCATGAAAGATCATCAGTAAGGCCTCATTTCAATAACACATCATGCCTCTTAGGCATAAACATACCTACACGTAGCATTACCCAGCATAGCACAGTGTGCCTACACAATTAGTGCACTATTGGAACATTTGTAGAGTGCATATATGACTATTACATCATGGTGAATTCCCAAGTCAAAACATTCCTAAACGGGGGGGCCCGTCCTGGGCTCGCCCCGCAATGCCACCTCCACACAAAATTGCCCCGAGTCTAGAAGCGCGCAGCTGCCCGCGACCATGCGGCGCAACTGCCCTTATGGGGACAACGGCAGGAACGACCTTGGTGCTCCCTCCGCACCCATGTGAGGTTTACTAATGGCCCCGGGAAAGGACAGCGCGGCCCGGGACAAGAGACACTCAGGTCTTCAAGGCACTAATCCGCTGTCACGGCCGTCTCTGTGGCCGGCACTGCTCCTGCTGAGTCTCGCCCCCTGGGACTCCTCCTTGCGTTAGGGGCACTCAGGGTCCGGAGCTCGCTGTGGCTCCCGTCCCCCAGAGGCTGTGAACCGGCTTCCGTCCCCGCCTCCACCAAGCTTAGACATGCAGGGCTCTCCTCCTCCTTACTGGGAGCCCTGCCGACAGCCAGGCAACAGCCGCTTGGCTTTCTGTTTCTGGAGGGCCGCCCTTCAGCGGAGCGAAGTCTCTGTCGGTTGGGCTCCTTCGTGGGAGCCCCGCCCGGAACCAGGCTTTTGACTCTGCCCGACTTCCTGTTCTCCAGCACGAATACGGAGCAAAGTCTCCGCAACTTCTCGGGCTCCTGGGGGCAAGCTGAAAAAGCGCCCACCACACGCAGCACTGAGAGGGGGGGGCAACACGCACATTGGCTGCTCCCCCTTCTCCAAGGAACTCAACAACAGCACCCTCACTCGTGCTGGTTAGGGAGCAGAGCAAAAAGTGCTCCTCCCAAGTTTCTGTAGAGTTGGCTTGGAGTCAGAAAGCGCTCGCCTGGCGCTAGATCCCAGGAATCTAGAGCTGGAAACACGCAGAGATCAACGCCCTACTCAAAAAACCCAAGGCGGACCAGAGAGACCTCAAGAACTTCCGGCCCATCTCTCTGCTTCCGTTCCCAGCCAAGGTCATCGAGAAGATCGTCAACAAACAGCTAACCCGATACCTCGAAGAAAACAGCATCCTGGACCCATCCCAATCAGGGTTCCGCAGCAACCACAGCACTGAGACTGCCCTCATCGCCGCCACCGACATCAGGATCCTGCTGGACAATGGTGAGACCGCAGCCCTCATCCTGCTGGACCTCTCCGCCGCCTTCGACACTGTCTGCCACCGCACTCTACGCGCACGCCTCCACGACGCAGGGATCCGAGACAAGGCCCTGGAATGGACCACCTCTTTCCTCGACGGCAGAACCCAGAGAGTCCGCCTCCCACCTTTCCGATCCGAAGCCTCCGAGATCATCGGCGGCGTACCCCAGGGATCGTCCCTCAGCCCAACACTGTTCAACATCTACATGGCCCCGCTCGCACGCATCGCCAGACAACACGACCTCAACATTATCTCCTACGCCGACGACACTCAACTGATCCTCTCCCTCACCAAGGACCCCCTCGCCGCCAAAGCCAATCTAGGACGTCGCCGATTGGATGAAGATCAGCCGACTAAAGCTGAACACGGACAAAACGGAGGTCCTCATCCTCGGCTCCAACCCCTCAGCCTGGGACGACTCCTGGTGGCCAACGACGCTGGGAGCAGCCCCGACACCCACCGACCACGCACGCAACCTGGGAGTCATCCTAGACTCAACGCTCTCCATGGCCAAGCAAGTCAACGCAGTCTCCTCCTCCTGCTTCAACACCCTCCGCATGCTTCGCAAGATCTACAGGTGGATCCCGACAGACACAAGAAGAACAGTCACCCAGGCCCTCGTCAGTAGCAGACTGGACTATGGGAACGCCCTCTACGCGGGAGCCCCGGCCAAGCTCATCAAGCGACTGCAACGCATACAAAACGCCTCCGCACGACTGATCCTCGACGTACCACGCCACAGCCACATCACCCATCACTTGAGGAACCTGCACTGGCTCCCCGTCGACAAGAGGATCAACTTCAAACGCCTCATCCACGCACACAAGGCACTCCACAAAACTGGCACAGCCTACCTCAACAGACGACTCTTCTTCTACGTCCCCAACCGCCAGCTCCGCCGACCTCTCCCTCGCCACCGTCCCTCGCATTCGAAGAACCACCACCGGCAGCAGATCCTTCTCACACCTCGCCGCCAAGACCTGGAACACCCTTCCACTAAGCCTACGACAGACCCAAGACCTGCTGACCTTCAGGAGGCTACTCAAGACCTGGCTGTTCGTCCAGTAGCAGCATTCCCCCCCCCCCTTCCCTCTCCCCAGCGCCTTGAGACCCTCGCGGGTAAGTAGTGCGCTCTACAAATTCTGTGATTGATTGATTGAATCTCACAGGGCAGAGCTGGGCCCAGGTAGGCCAGCTCACAGGGCTCTCCAGCAGTGGCTAAAAGTGGCATTTCTAAAATAGTGATAAACAATCTGCGTACACCATTACACAGCATTTACTGCCACTATTCCAAACATACCAAACTTTATCACGCCACCCCTCTCATATCAGGAATTACCACTGAAACACATATCAGGGAATCCCCAATGCATTCCTATGAGAGGGCAGCCTCACAGTAGTGAGAAACCAAATAGGCTGTTTGTCACTACCAGGACATGCCACACAGTTAATGCACATGTCCTACCTTTTACCTGCAGCGCACCCTGCCCATAGGGCTAGCTAGGGCCTACCTTAGGGGTGACTGATATGTAGTAAAAGGGGAGTCACAGACGTGGCAACCACTTTATGTGCCACGTCACAGCGGCAGTAAACTGCGGTCGCAGGCCCTGCAGAGGCCCGAGACAGGTTTGAAAGGCTACTTTGGTGGGTGGCGCAAGCAGTGCTGCAAGCCCACCAGTAGCATTTAATTTACTGGCCCTGGGTATATGAGATAGCACTTTACAGGGGACTGATGGGTAAATTAAATACGCCAAACAGGTGTACACCAATCTTACCACGTTTACCATAGAGAGCACATGCACTTTACACTGGACAGCAGTGATAAAGTGCCCAGAGTCCTAAAACCACCAACACCAGGTCAGAAAAAATACCAGGAAAAAGGCAAAATTTTCAGAAATGACCCTGCAAAAAGGGCCAAGTCTAACAGTGGGCAAGGTGATGGATTGTCCTACATGAAAGCGAGTGACCACTTTAGGAAGAAACAAAGCTTTCGTTCGAAGCACCACTTTATCCAGATGGAGACAGATAGATAGGGAGGCTTGGAAGACAGAGCCTGGAGCTTGCTAACTCTACGAACAGAGGTGATGGCAATAAGGAAAGCAGTTTTGAGAGTCAGCAGCCTGAGAGGACAGTTATGAAGGGGCTCGAAGGGGGCACAAAAACGTTAAAACAAAATGTAAATCCCATTGGGGCATTATGAAAGGAGACTAAGGAAACAAATGAGTAAGGCCCTTAAAGAACCTAGTAACATGGGAGATTTAAAGAAGGCTGATTTGGAAGGCGTAGAAGGGCACATATAGCTGCAAGATATCCTTTACGGGTGCCCAAAGCGGAAGCCTTTTGGGCCAAAGAAAGTATGTGCAAGAGAACCCCTGAAAGAGGGGTAAAAGGCGATCAACTGCCTTTGCTGTGCACCATGCCACAAATTTGTTCCATCTACAGGCGTATACTGTTTTAGTGGAGCGATGCCTGACTGTCAAGGTAACACTACAGACTTCGGGCGGAAGGTCGAAAGCTGTCAACTGCCTCTGCTCAATCCCCATGCAAGGAGGTGGAGGCTGGACAGGTTCGGGTGAAGAACCATCCCCTGCTGCTGCAACAGAAGATTCTCCTGAAGTGGCAGTCTGATCAGAGGATTGATGGCTATGCTCAGAAAGCCGGAATACCAGACTTTTCATGCCCGATCCGGAGCCACAAGAATGACTTGAGCCCGGGCGTTCTTGATTATCTTGAGCACTCTGGGCAGAAGTGGTATAGGCGGAAAGGCGTACAGGAGGCCGAAGCTCCACTCGCAACGAAAAGCGTCACCAAGCGAGTGCAGCCTTGGAAACTTCAACGCGCAATACTGCTGACATTGCGCGTTCTCTTTGGAGGTGAACAGATCTAACCAAGGCTTGTCTCACCGCTGAAAGATCTTGTGCCACCTCCGGATGGAGACACCATTTGTGATCGACCAGGCACCGACGGCTGAGTTTGTCCAATCTGGCATTCAGAGAGCCCACCAGATGTTGAACCACCAAGGTTATGCCCTGATGTTCTAGCCATGTCCAGAGGCAGAGAGCCTCCTGACAAAGGGTCCACGACCCCACCCTGCCCTGTTTGTTGCAGTACCACATGGCAGTGGTCTTGTCGGGGAACACCTGCACCACTTTCCCCTTGAGAGAGGGAAGGAATGTCTTCAGTGCTAGTCTGATCACCCGTGGCTCCAAAAGGTTGATATGGTGGCCGGCTCCCTGGAGACCAGACGCCTCGGATCTCCGCCACTCTGATGGCCACCCCATCCCAGGAGTGGCGCATCGGTCACCACTGTTCGATCTGGTTGGGGAAGGGAGAAGGACCTGCCTCTAACCCAATCTTGGTTCGTTAGCCACCACTGCAGTTGGTGGGCAGTTCCCTCCAAGATCTCGATGTAGTCGGAAAGATTCCCTGATGCTGCACCCACTGGAACTTCGGGTCACACTGCAGAGCCCGTATATGCCACCCAGCATGATCCGTCGGCAGGATGCCATGAGGCCCAGCAGTCTCAGATTAATTCTCACCGAAATCCGGGATAGAGGCTGAAACATCAGTATCATAGCCCGAATATCCCAGACTCGCTGCTCAGGAGGATAGGCTAGAAACTGCACTGTGTCCAGAACCGGGAAAAGTGAGTGAGGGGGTCAGGTGTCACTTCGGCATATTGATAGCGAACTCCAGCGAGTGCAGGCAGTCCGCCGTAGTCTGGAGGTGGGAGACGACAGCCTGGGGCGAGCCCGCCTTCAGCAGCCAGTCGTCAAGATAGGGGACGACTGGAACCCCTGATCTGCGCAGATGAGCTGCGACCACCGCCATCACCTTTGTGAACACCTGAGGGGCACTAGTAAGGCCAAAGGGGAGCACGGTAAACTGAAAGTGCTCGTGGCCAACTGTAAACCGTGAGTAACATCTGTGGGCAGGCAGGGCGGGAATATGAAAATAAGCGTCCTGCAAGTCCAACGCTACCATCCAGTCTCCTGGGTGGAGGGCAGAAAGGACCTGGGCCAAAGTGAGCATCTTGAGCTTCTCCTTCCGGAGGAAGAGGTTGAGTGTCCTGGGGTCTAAGAAAGGACGCAGGCCTTTGTCCTTCTTGGGCACCAGACAACCGTGGGAGTAGCAACCACGTCCTACATCTGGCACAGGAACACTCTCTATGGCCCCCTTGGCCAAGAGAGCCACAACTCCCTCGAGGAGAAGTACCAAATTATCCTTCAACAGTTGGCCGAAATACGGTGGCGTGGCGGGAGGGGTCGTCTCGAAGGGGAGGGAGTAGGCCCTCCGGACAATTTGGGGGAGAAGGGAATTGCGGCGGGTTGGGACAAGGCGGACTGGCCAAACCGGTGGGTACCTCACCCACAAGGACGCTGGGTCCCACGTCTGTGGCCACACAGAGGCTGGACAGCTTGCATGGCTCTGTGGCTGGGCAGGATGAGGATGAGGCTTGGATGACCAAGCTCTCAGGGGAGGGACGTCCCGTCAGCAATGCTGGGTCATCCAGAGCAGGGCGGTGGCGGGTGAACGTCCTATCCACAGAAGCCCATGTGCTGGGCTTGGACCAAGTGCCCAGAAGGACGTCCGTGAGGGCCTCACTTAATGGCAAAAGGGGTTCAGAAGAGGAAGCCGCAGACTGAAGCACTTTTGTCAGGAGGTTAGTCCTGTCTGCCACCGTAGGGAGCTCTAGGGCCTTGGCTGCCCTCATCACCACGGCATAGAAAGCCCCCTCCTCCGTAGCCACGGTAGAGGGAGAAAGCAGCCAGTGTCGGGGGAGGTGTCCAGACCTCTGGCATCACTCAGGTCCATTCTCCAGTCCGGTTCCTCAAGCTGGTCAGTTAAGGGGTCCAGCGCCCCCACCCAGTCCTCTTCCTCACCTTCTGGCCCAAAATGGACGCCAGGAATGAACACGGGGACAAAAGTCCTCTCCGGAGTTGGAACAGACGTCCATCGAGGTCAGTCCGGCTCCTTGTTCACTTCAGGGATGAGGATGTGGTCGGCGCCGGGATCGACGGCGGGGAAGGTCGAATGAGATCAACCAGCATCGATATGGATCCAAAAGTGGTTCCACGGGGGCCCTCCGGAATCTGGGCCGAAACTGCCGTTGAAGGCCTAGGGCCCTCATCCAACTCCACCGGGCTCGAAGACGCACCAGTGGAGCCAGGCTGCCCAAAAATGAGATACAGTGCCTCATAACATTTCTGGATTTGGGCAGGAGACACTCCGGCACCCGGAAAGGCGGAGAGTCGTCCCGGCCGGAGACTCCTGAGACTGAGCTCTTTAGCGACGATGCTCTGAGTTCCGCGTCATGTTGGCCGAAAAGTCAAAGAATGCCTGTGCTTCTTTGACTTCTTGCGTTTGCCTGACTTACCCAACCTCCCCGACGACATGGAGTGCGACGAGGTGTGTGGGCTTCGTGACCGTCCTCGGGCCCCAGGGAGCTGAGCACCGGGCATCCAGCAGCTTTCGGGACCGCTCCTGCAAAAGCTTCGGGTTCATGGTCCGGCACTCTGAGCATGACTTCGGGTCGTGGTTGCGCTCCAGACACCAGAGGAACACGAGGTGTGGATCTCTCAGGGACATCATCAGGTTGCTGGAACCGCAGGGCTTGAAGCCTGTCCGTCCTGGGACACCCTCAATGCACCAGGAGTCTAAGACTTGAAAAAGAAGTTGGCAATAAGTCAAAAAAAGTTAGACAAAAAGTGGCTAGGTGTAGCTCTCTCCGGATCTGCGCTTAGGCTGGCGCGGAAAAAGAAAGAACTGACGTCAGCGCGCATGGGTGGCTTCTATATAGGTCCCGCAACTTCATCCTGGAGACCACGAGGCAGACGCAGAGCTGACCAACGCCACCTACCGACGCGCATGTCGCGCATGTTTACAGTATATTAGAGTACTCACCTGTGGATGTCTACACATGACAGTCATGTAGTGCCATCAGCTTTTTTTAAATAACCGGATTTAGAAGGTATATCTATTTTCAGAATTTCAATGAAAATTCTGAGACATTATACATGGTTGAACAACTTAACTTATGGGTGACTAACAAACGGTTAAAGTTGCAGAACAATTTAATGCATTGTTGTAATGGAGCACACCATTCTGCTTATTTCAAGAATGTGTGTAGGGCATTTTCACAAACATGCCTTATCAGTGACTAAAGCATAGATGTGAAGTCGTTGACTTAAAATTCTATGTTAGATAAGGTATTTAACAGGTACATCTCATTAAGGTAAATAAAGTCCAAACACTCTTTTTAACAGCATTTAAGTCTAGGTGTAGCTCGCTGAATATCTTCCAGTACGAAAAGAGTATACCAAATGGTCACATTCATTGGATGAGGTAAGTTGAGCTGTTACAAAGGATGTCATTTAACGGATCATGAGTGACGTAATAAGTAAGGTCATAAGGGGGAGGGGGGGGGCGGAGCTTGCCTAAGCTCAAAACAGCCGCGTAGCCCGAGAGCTCCGGCTAGCCGCCGTAATATTCGCAAATTATCCTGCATCAGTACAGTTTAAATACCCTAACCCACGCCGATTGTTGAATCGGAACGTTTGACCTCTGTGACGGTCTGACCAGAGGCCCCGGAGACGGAGTAGAACATCCGATAATGACCATCGGAGTGAAGGCCTGACCTCGCACTCAGAGCGCCGGGGCTACGTTGCAGGAAAAGAGACCAAAAGGAGCCAACACCGGGAAAAATCTAGAGAGCGGCCCGTCCCTGGCGGATCGACGGCGAGGGCTGCGTTACGCTCCTGCTCGTAGGAGCTCGCTGATTTCCTGGTGCCTGATCGCACAGCGGGGAAGAAGAGTGGAGCCTGACCGGAGCGCCCGCTAACGACTGGAGACTGAAACGAGGCAGTGGGACCTCCGGAGGTTTCGTAATCACTCGACATCGGAGGCAATGCAGAGACCGTGCCTGCGGGGCGACTGGCAGCTTGGTGCGCACCATTAAGTGGCCGGACTGAGCGTGATGCACAAGTTACTAACTTGTGTAACGATATATCTGTAAGAGACGGTAGTTAGTGACAGATTCCTTACCTTAGAATATCCCCAGGCGTCAGGCTGGATCCGGAAAGTTTTTGCGTAGCAGTACCCGTGCGCGTCGGTAGGCGGCGTCGTGCAGCTCCGCGTCCGTCGTCGGCGTCGTGGTCGCCGGGATGACGTCGCCGGCAGTACTTAGACGCCGCCCCTGCGCGCTGACGTCAGTTCTGTACACGACTTTCCGCGCCAGGAACGCAGAGCCATGCAAGAAGCTGACCTAGGTGTCTGAAAAAATACTAGGGCCCTGAAAGGGATGTCCTTAACCCTAGAAATCAGTTCGCAGAACGGGGAGGATGGGTGGGGCGGTAGGAATCTGTCACTAACTACTGGCTCTTACAGATATATCGTTACACAAGTTAGTAACTTGTGCATCTGAAAGAGACACGTTAGTGACAGATTCCTTACCTTAGAATAGATACCCCAGCAATACCAACCCCGGTGGTGGGTCTGCGAACAAAGATCAGACAAGGAAGTCCCGGAGGACAGAACGGCCAAAAAGCCGTCCCTCCGGACCTGACTGTCAAGGCAGTAATGCTTTGTAAACGTGTGCAGCGAGGCCCACGTAGCTGCCTGACAGATAACCTGCAGCGGAACACCGCGGCCCAAAGCCGTGGTAGCAGCCGTTGCCCTGGTGGAATGGGCACGCAGCCCAACAGGAGGCTCCTTCTTAGCCAAAGAATAGCAGGTCTTGATGCACAAGGTAACCCAGCGGGAGATGGTCCTCTTGTGCACCGCCCGACCTTTTTGGCGCCCACGTAGCCAACAAAGAGCTGGTCATCCACCCCGAAGTGTTTTGTGCGGTCAATATAGAAGGAGAGCGCACGTTTTGGGTCCAGACGGTGGAGCCTCTCTTCCTCTCTGGAAGGATGCGGAGGCGGAAAGAAGGTGGGCAAAGTGATGGTCTGCCCAATGTGGAAAGCAGTAACCACCTTTGGCAAGAAGGACGGACGCGTCCGAAGAACAACCTTGTCTGGATGAACAGACAGAAAGGGAGGTTTGCAAGATAGAGCCTGGAGCTCACTCACCCGCCGAGCGGAGGTGATGGCCACCAGAAAGGCTGTCTTCAGAGTCAGAAGACGAAGAGGACAGTTATGTAGAGGCTCAAAGGGAGCGCACATTAAAAAGGTAAGAACCAAGTTCAAGTCCCACTGAGGCATCACAAACGGAACAGGAGGGAAGAGATGTGTAATGCCTTTTAAGAACCTGTTAACAACAGGGGACTTGAAAAGGGAGGGCTGATCAGGGAGCCTGAGGAAGGCCGAGATAGCACAGAGATAACCCTTGATGGTACCCAGGGCAGAACCCTGTTGGGCCAGAGAAAGAAGGAACAGAAGGACCTCAGAAAGAGGGGCAGAAAGGGGGTTCACAGCCTTTGCTGTGCACCATGCCACAAATTTGTTCCACCTGCAGGCGTATACCACCTTAGTGGAGGGACGCCTGGCTGCCAGAATCACATCACAAACTTCGGGAGGCAAGTCGAAAGGAATCAACTGCCGACGCTCAACCTCCACGCAAGCAGGTGGAGGCTGGACAGGTTCGGGTGGAGGACCGTCCCCTGCTGCTGCGACAGAAGATCCTCCCGAAGAGGCAGACGTATCGGGGGATCCACGCTCATACTGAGTAGCTCGGGATACCAAACTCTTCGAGCCCAGTCCGGAGCCACAAGAATGACTTGGGCCCGGTCGTGCCGAATCTTCTTCAACACTCTGGTTAGAAGTGGTATAGGCGGAAAGGCGTACAACAGACCGCAACTCCACTCGCGACGAAAAGCGTCGCCGAGCGAGTACCGCCTTGGAAATTCCAACGCGCAGAACTGATGACATTGCGCGTTCTCTTCGGTGGCGAATAGATCTAACCAAGGCTCTCCCCATTGTAGAAAGAGTCCTTGCGCCACTTCCGAGTGAAGACGCCATTCGTGATCCATCATGCACCTGCGGCTGAGTTCGTCCGCCCTGGCGTTCAGGGAACCTGCCAGGTGTTGAACCATCAGGAACATGCCCTGATGTTCCAGCCATGTCCAGAGGCGCAGAGCCTCCTGACAGAGGGTCCACGACCCCACCCCGCCCTGTTTGTTGCAGTACCACATGGCGGTGGTGTTGTCTGTGAACACCTGCACAACCTTCCCTTTGACAGAGGGAAGGAATGCCTTGAGTGCAAGTCGGATAGCCCGGAGCTCCAGAAGGTTGATATGGAGCCGGGACTCCGCCGGAGACCAGAGGCCTCTGATCTCCGCCTCTCCCATGTGACCGCCCCATCCCAGAAGGGACGCGTCCGTCACAACTGTGTGCTCTGGCTGGGGAAGGGAGAGGGACCTGCCCATGACCCATTGCCGGTCCGTGAGCCACCACTGCAACCGTTTTGCAGTCCCCTCCGAGATCTGGACGTGATCGGACAGGTTGCCCCGGTGCTGCGCCCACTGGAACTTCAGGTCCCACTGCAGAGCCCGCATATGCCATCTGGCATGATTGACCAGCAGGATGCAGGAGGCCATGAGGCCCAGCAGCCTCAGGGTCATCCGTACCGAAACCCAGGATAAAGGCTGAAAGATCGGAATCATAGCCTGAATATCCCGGACTCGCCGTTCGGGAGGATAGGCCCGAAACTGCGTCGTGTCCAGAACTGCTCCGATGAAAAGGAGCTGTGGAGAAGGAATCAGATGCGACTTCGGCACATTGATGGAGAACCCCAGCGAGTGCAGGAGTTCGGCCGTAGTCTGGAGGTGGGAGACGACTGCCTGGGACGAGCCCGCCTTCAGCAGCCAGTCGTCGAGGTAGGGGAAGACTGAAACCCCCGCCGGCGCAGATGAGCTGCGACCACCGCCATCACTTTCGTGAACACCCGAGGGGCACTGGTAAGGCCAAAGGGGAGCACGGTGAACTGAAAATGCTCGAGGCCTACCGTGAACCGTAGGTAACGCCGGTGGGCCGGCAGGACGAGGATGTGGAAATAAGCGTCCTGCAAGTCCAACGCTACCAACCAGTCTCCAGGGTCGAGGGCAGTCAAGACCTGAGCTAGGGTGAACATCTTGAACTTCTCCTTCCGGAGGAAGCGATTGACGTTCCGGAGGTCCAAGATAGGACGCATGTCCTCCTTGTCCTTTTTGGGCACCAGAAAGTAGTGGGAGTAGCAACCACGTCCTACTTCTGGGTTCGGAACATGCTCGATGGCCCTCTTGGCCAAGAGGGCCGTGACTTCCTTCTGCAGAAGCACCAAGTGATCCCCTGACATGCGGTGGAATTGAGGTGGCATGGCTGGGGGGTGGTCTCGAAGGGGAGGAGTAGCCCCTTAGGACAATGTCCAAGACCCACCTGTCCGAGGTGATGGGACGCCAGTGGTGAAGGTGATGGCGGACCCTGCCCTCTACTGGCGTGCTGTGCACCGGAAAGGAAGGACTAGGAGGGCTTGGAGGCCGCGGACGGGTTGGAGGTGGTGGCCTGACCCGCACGCTGGTTGCCCGAACCGCCACGGCGGTATCCACGTCCTCGACCACGCGAAGGCGCTTGCTGCGCGGGCCGTTGGCCGGGCTGCTGACGTGACTGGGCGCCGTGGCAACGAAAGGGGCGAAAAGCAGATGTGAGCGGAGGGCGCACAACAGCAAGGCCCAGGGACTTGGCAGTAGCCCGCGAGTCCTTGAAACGCTCCAGCGCATGGTCTGCTTTTGAACCAAAAAGACCGACTCCATCAAAGGGCATGTCCATGAGTGTATTCTGGACATCACCCGAAAACCAGTGGTCCTCAGCCAGGCGTGGCGACGCAGCGCCACCGTCGTTGCAAGCGATCTGCCCAGCGAGTCGGCGGTATCAAGGCCACAACGTATGGTGTATTTAGCCGCATCTCGCCCTTCCGCAATGGCGCGGGTAAGCAGTGTCTGGACCTCCTCAGAACACTGCGGCAAAACAGTCGCCACCGAATCCCACAGGGAGTGGGTATATCGGCCCAAGAGGCAAGCGGTGTTGACGGACCGCAAGCCAGCACTGGAGGAAGAGAAAGCCTTCTTCCCAAAGTGGTCCAGGCGCTTGGATTCCCTATCCGGAGGTGCGGTAGGGAAGGCGGTTTGGGAGGCAGAGGCTTGGACAACCAAGCTCTCAGGGGTGGGGTGTTGGGAGAGAAACAGGGGGTCGCCCGGAGCAGGGCGATGGCGTCGGGCCACGTTCCTATCCACAGGAGCCCCTGTGGTGGGCTTGGACCAGGCACCCAAAAGAACGTCAGTGAGTGCAGCATTGAACGGCAGCACAGTCTCCGAAGAGGAGGCCGCCGGCTGAAGCACTTCTGTCAGGAGGTTAGTCTGGATGGCCACAGTAGGCAACTGGAGATTCAAGGCTCCAGCAGCTCTACGCAACACCGTTGCAAAATTAGCCCCCTCCTCCGTAGCCACGGGAGGAGACAGCATGCCAGAGTCAGGGGATGTGTCCAGACCACCGGCATCCCCAAGTTCCTCAACCCAGTCCGGGTCAAACTCGCACTGTTGTGTGAGAGGGTCCTCAGACCCCTCCCAGCTCTCCTGGTCCTCCTCAGGTTCATAATATGGAGGAGGAGTGACATTAGGGACCCAAGGTCTCATCGGCGCCGGAACCGGCGTCGGGCGACGTCGGTCCAGCTCCATGTCCGGAGCCGGAGAGAGCCGGGGAACGACGCCGTCCGGAGCCCCGGACGGCGTCAGGAACGGCACCGGGGACATCGGGCGGAGGCGTGGTTAGGTCAACCGGCGTCGATGGGGGTTGCGGCACCACCGGAGCCGGGATCGAGGCCGGGGCCGAGGCCGGGATGAAGGCTGGTGGGACAGGCGACGCCGGGACCGGCGTCGACGGCGACGCCGGAGCAACCCCATCAGGGCCCGCGGGGCCCGAAGAGGCGGGCCATGGCCGACAGGAACTCCTGTACTTGGGCCAGTCGCCCCCGAACCCGGGAAGGACGGGTAATGCGGGGGTGACTCGACAGGCACGTCCGGGGCCGCGGGGACGGTGCCGACAGGGGCCTCAGCCGAGTCGCGAGACCGGCGAGGCGAAGTCTTAGAGCGATGACGCCGCTTAGACTTCTTGTGCTTCGACTTACCGGAGGAGCGCGAAGACTTGGATTCCGACGAACGATGGGGGCTCCGTGACCTGCCCCTCGACCTCTCCCGTGACCGGGGCTTGGTGCGGCGCGGAGCCAACTGCCGGACCTCGAGCAGCTTTCGAGACCGCTCTCGCAAAGCCTTCGGATGAAGTTTCCGGCAGTCAGGGCACGACTTCGTGTCGTGGTCTCGGCCGAGACAGAAGAGACACTCGAGGTGCGGGTCCGTGATGGACATCATGCGGGCACAGACCTCGAAGGGCTTAAAGCCGGGCATCCCTATGACACCTTAGGAGTCGGAAGACTCGTAGAAGAAAACAGTGAAAAAAAATCACAAAAAAGGTAGTCAAAAAGTGACTAGGGCACTGCTCTTCCCGGATCTGCGCTTACTGGTGCGGAAAAAGAATAACTGACGTCAGCGCGCAGGGGCGGCGTCTAAGTACTGCCCGCGACATCATCCCGGCGATCACGACGCGGAGCCGCACGACGCCGCCTACCGACGCGCAAGGGTACTGCTACGCAAAAACTTTCCGGATCCAGCCTGACGCCTGGGGATATTCTAAGGTAAGGAATCTGTCACTAACGTGTCTCTTTCAGATACGCTGCGCGAGCTAGTCGCCTGGCTGGGGCCCCCGTCCCAGTACAATATCGGACGTTGTGGTGAGCAGAGGTGCAGAGTGCCGACATCGCGCTGGTCCCGCCACGGGCAAGCTTGCATACCGGGAGGCCCTGAGAGAAACCCTGACACGCCTGAGTGTGGGGAAGCAGTGAGTTGCACCCCCCCCTGCGGATGTGGTGAAGATGCGCTCCTAACTGCTCATGAAGGGAAGGAAAGTGAGAACCTGACACCGAGCATTGCGGACAATCAAGGCGAACTGGTGGGCAGCGGAGCGAGCTGAGATCACCGCGATGCAGCTGCGCCCGTGCTGGTGCCTGCGCCAGACTCCCCCGCCTGCAGGTGTGAAAACGGGATGAGCGGGGAGGGGCACCCGAGCTGAACCTACGACGACGCCCAAGCTAAGAGAGCTGGCAACACCTGATGGTCAAAAACAAGTACCGACGCAGGCAAGGCAAATCGGCAGACTGCGTCTGTAATGGAGTACTGAATTGTGTCACTGGAGTGTCCACGGCGCATTGCTTCACAGCGCGGGAGAGAGCCTTGCAACTCTATACAAAGACAGCTGGATGAATTGGGCTCCCCCCGTACCTAGCGACCAGTAGAAAACCGGTTAATACTACTCCCTGGGGCTAGCTCCGTAAAGAAGATTGCACCGAAAACGCGATCGAGAGATACTAGGCCTAACTGGGCCTACCGGAAGACTGTACAGCGGTTTGATTGCACTTCCTCCTGACCGCAGTCAGAAAAGCCTGAAATGGTGACACCGGGGCTGTGACCTCAGCAAAGTGCTTTCCGGGGGTTGACAGGGGAGTACTTGCACTACAACTGGGAGGCAGCGCTGCGACGGCCCTGCCCGAACTCTCGTTGGCGAAAGGGAAAAGCCAGGCTAACGGCGCAACCATGGGGAAAACTGATAAAACCCAGACGAAGTTAATATTTGAACATAGGAAATTCAGACAGCGTGACCACACGCCAGAAGAGTGCCAACTCGCAAACAGAACCGCTGGATCCAGTGGAGGGTGATATCCGCACCGCGCTGGCTGTTATACAAAAGAACTTGTCCACTATTGATAGCAAAATAGACTCCTTATATCGTATGGATAGAATGACGGAGCGCTTGGACAAACAGGCGGAGCGCATTGACATGACTGAGCGTAGGGTTACAGAAGTGGAAGAGGCACAGACTGAAACGGACACCATACAAAAACAAATGGGGAAGGCGCTCCAGTCCCTTCAAGCGGAAGACCTTGAAGCCAGGTCCCGAAGAAGCAATCTCCGCATTACGGGCCTTCCGGAATCCACAAGCGTTTGGAACATGGAGCTGTTTGTGGAGAAGCTGCTGAAGACGCTGTTGGGTAACGAAACGTTCTTCTCAATTTTTGTGGTGGAGTGCGCCCACTGCTCGCTGGGCCCGAAACCTCCTCCTGGTGCTCCACCGAGACCTATCATTGCAAAACTGCTGAACTACCGAGATAGGGACGCGGCTTTGAAAGCTGCGCGGGAGAAACAAACGCTACAATACGAAGGATCCACAATTTCGCTCTACCCGGACTTCACGCTTAGAGTACAGGAAGAACGCAGACAATTTGCGCCACTGAAAAGACAATTAAGGGAACAGAACTTGGACTACGCTATGCTGTACCCGGCGCGACTCCGAGTAAACAGACAAGGGCGATCTCGGATTTTCACGGACCCTAAAATGCTACAAAAGGCCCTGAAGGAGTAGCCGAGAGACAAACCAACCAACAGCGAGCTGCCCAACGAAGGAGCGACGGGGGGGGGGGGGGAAGTCTGGACGAGCAGGACTAGCTACTGGGACGTTTGATTTGTGAGATAAGTTCTTCTACTTGTAGTGTAAATTGGGACACAATGAGCAACAGACGCTCTTCTAGAGTAGCTGAGCACTAAGAAAGGTGTTGTTTAATGTCGCGTCTAGTCAGATAGTTTAGTAGCGACGGCAGCAACAGGCCGGGGAAGGGGTCTCTAAAAATAGATTAGCATCTTATGACAGGCAGATATGATGAAGAATATACTGTTATGTAAGGGAACTGATGCAATAGATGTTCTAGGCGGCGTGGAGTGCACAGTTTACAAATTACCACAGCCTAGTATAGATAGGGCGTATGCAAACATAAGCCCACGGGTGAGAACCACTACTCAAAGTTCAACTAACACTGTATTTGTTGTTTCAAACAACAGATGTGATTGTGTTTCATGGAATACAGGGGTTGTATGGGGGAATTCGCCGAAGCACAGTTGGGGGATGCTTAGCGTGGGAGGGGGGGCACAGAGTCAACAATTGTTTGTGAATGTAAAGGTATACTTACTGAACGTTTTGAGCATCGATTAGTTAGCAAGGACAGAGCGCCAGCAGGCATATCAGCATACTCGATAACGATAATGGTGAAACCAAGACGCATATATGACCCAGACCCAACGCAGTAAAATAAACATCTTATCCTGGAATGTCCGCGGCCTCAACGACTACAGGAAACTTAGGAAGATCCAGGCTTATATGGCCAGGCACAATATAGGTGTAGCACTATTGCAAGAGTCTCACCTGCCCCTTAGCGCAATGCTTCGTAGTAAAGGGATACAAGGAAACACTCATGTAGCGGGGTTTACATCTCATGCCAGGGGGGTGATCACCTGGGTTAACCCTAAATCTGAATTAAAACTGGAACCGCTAGGCACAGACCCGGAGGGGAGATTCGCCATTTCGAGACGCAGGGGGAAGGGAATTGATCTCACTCTAGTTAATATTTACGGCCCTAACTATGATCATCCTGGATTCTACGCAGGGCTACTCGAGAAAATGCGGGACCATGGAGGGAGCATGCAGCTCTGGGGGTGGAGATCTTAAATGCACTCTAGACCCACGACTGGATAGATCGGGGGGGACCAGAGCGACGCACCTCAGCCCGGACAATTGCAGATGCAATGACGCAATTGGAACTATGCGATGTATGGAGAGAGAGAAACGCAGAAAAAGGGGGGTACACACACTACTCAGCTTATCATAACCTACATACTAGGATAGATTATTGGTTGGCCTCCAGAGCAATGTACAACCAGATCTGCGACTGCGCAGTGCTCCCTAGGACTTACTCAGATCACTCGCCAGTATTGTTAGTGGTGGAACGCGCACATAGGCACATTCCCCCTTTCACCTGGCGGTTCCCCCCATACTCACTTTTGGACCCAGTCTTCAGATCAGAACTAGCGGAAGCCATAGACGCGTTCTTTGAATGTAACATCGGTTCAGTTGACACATTCGCTGTAGTATGGGAAACGTTCAAAGTCTACATCCGTGGGATCGCCATGGCCAAACTCTCGGGGGTTTTGGGGGCGCTTCGCACGCATCTCTCACAGTTGGAAAATTCCCTCAAAGCACTGGAATAGAAATCCCTATCCACCCCTGACGTTAGTGTTGGGGAGGACTTTAAGATATTATTAGAAGAATACCACTAAGCGGCTGACGCTGAGCTCAAACACCTAGGGAAATACGCGACAGCTCATACGTATGGTGAGGGGGAGCGCCCTGGCTCAGTTCTGGCCTCACTACTAAGAAAGCGGCGGGAGGAGACAGGAGTCACGGAAATCACTAGCCAAGACGGGGTGCCTGTAACTGACCCATCTCTGATAACTGACAGATTCAAACAGTATTATTCGACGTTACATAGCTCGCAAAGCGGAGATAACGAGACAGATGTCCTTGACTACCTGACGCATATCAAGCTGCCCTGGTTGCTTAATGTACACCGGGAGTACTTGATGCGCCCTCTCGAAACAGAAGAGATAATGACTGCTCTAGCTGGGATGAAATCCGGCAGCGCGCCAGGCGGGTACGGCTAAACAGTTGCATTCTATAAGGAGTACAGGGAAGTGCTAATCCCGCACCTAGCCACGCTATTTGAAGAGATGAGCGAGAGTGGAATAATGCCACCCTCGATGAGAGAAGCGCTAATTGTGGCAATCCTCAAACCGGATAAGCAACCTACTGAATGTGCATTGTACCATCCACCGTCGCTCCTAAATGTCGATGCAAAGATTTACACCAAGATATTGGAGACCCGTTTGGCACCGCTGATGCCGATACTAGTGGTGCTGGAGCAGGCAGGGTTTGTCCCTAGCAGAAACCAGACTTATAACTTACGCACAGTATTTGGGGCTATTCAGCATACTAGATGTGACGTGCAGGCCGTTGCAGTGTTTCTGGACATGGAGAAAGCGTTTGACTCCGTGGAATGGACGTTCATGAAGCAGGTCCTGTCGAGATTGGGACTGGGTGAGATCTTTCTGCAGATGGTAGGAGTTTTGTACAACTCCAACACAGCCAGGATCAAAATTGGTAACATGGTTACTGGCCCGATTAGCATAACTAGGGGCACGCGTCGGGGTTGCCCGTTGTCCCCGATTTTATATGCACTAGTGGCGGAGCCATTGGCCTGTGCAATACGGGAGTACCATAGCAACAGAGGTATACGATTCCCGGGATACGAACTGACTATTTCTACATATGCAGATGACACCTTGCTATATGTCAGAGATCCCCACCGTAACCTCTCACCAATACTACGCGTGGTGGTAATGTTTGGTTAGTTGTCAGGGCTGAAAGTGAACTGGACTAAATCAATTATATTTCCCCTCACTACAGCCACCACCCCCCTTTACCCCTGATTATCCACTCAGATGGACGATGGAGCCGGTGCGCTATTTAGAAATCATGATTCACACTAATTCAGTGACAGTGATGAGGGAAAATTATGGAGTGGCCATTAGCAAGCTGGAAGAAGATGTAGATAGATGGATCCGGCTTCCATTGTGTCTAGCAGGGAGGGTTTCAATCATGAAAATGGTGATACTGCCGCGATTCTTGTTTCTATTTAACAACATACCTATGGTCTTACCTAAATCATTCTTCCGATCGCTGCGCACAATATTAACGAAGCTAGCCTGGGCTGGGAAGCATGCGCGAGTGCAGTGGGATATTCTCACGCTCCCCTACCATTTGGGAGGCTTAGGAGCCCCAGACCTGGATCTATATTACCGGGCGGTGCAAAGTGCGCATGCACATTATTGGATACATGGCCCCCCTAGCACTCCCCATGTACAGATTGAAAAAGCTGTAGCTGCACCTACCCAAATGCCGGCCCTATTATTTAGCCCGCCTGATCGTAGTACGGGTATTCTGGATTCCATTAATGCTACAGTACATGCCTGGCACCGACTTCTGAAAACACAAGATGGAGCCATTCTGTATTCTCCGCTGACCCCCCTCGCCTGGTGCAGCTGGCTTCCACCATGCAAAGATAGAGGTGTGACTAAGGCATTAGGCTCACTAAACATTCGAGCGATAGGAGATATGTTTTCAGAGGGCACAGCGGAAAAGTGGGAAGACGTGGAGGCACTGGAACACGATACCACGCTACTCACCAAATTTCAGTTCCATAGAACAAGACAGGCGTTACTGGATATACTGGGCAGTGACCTGGCAGAGCAGCCAGAAGGCGTTGCATTTACACACATGATCAAAACTGATTCACCAACAAAGATAGTATCTACCATATATAAACGTTATCAGGAGTATAGAGCAAACCACTACACTAAGGCCCGACTGGCCTGGCAACCTGACCTGGGTACAGACCTTGACGCTACGTGGAAATACTGCTGCGAAAGCACGAAGCGCATATCACTGAACGGTAGGCACAGACTGATCCACTTTAAGTTTTTAAACAGGGTATATTACACTCCAGAGAGATTGTTCAGGTACGGGCTGCGAGACGCAGCAGACTGCGACCGCTGCGGCACGCAGGAGGCGGACTTTTTCCACCTGGCTTGGTTATGCCCAGGGATTGCGAACTATTGGGACCAGATTTTTAGAAATCTAGGAGAGATATTTGATATGGCACTGACACCGGACCCAATGCTGGCCTTACTGGGATATTCCAACAAGTACCAAAAGCGGTCCGACGAATGGTAGACATGGTGCTCCTGATAGCCAAGCGCAGGGTAGCGATTTGCTGGTCCCAAGGCCCAGCTCCCACTGTTATGAGCTGGGCGAAAGACGGTGTATTGTTGCACTCAAACGGAAAATTACAGCGATTCCGCCCTAAAAACTTCTGGGGGTTGTATAGAACATACCTACTCACTAAAGATGATGAGAAGAAAGGTACGGATGCGCCCGCACATGAAGAGGAGAGAACAAGGCGAAGCGATGCAGAAACAGTGTGCTAGCATATCACAATAATGTTGGGGTATGAACGAACAATAGCGAGCCGCACTCTGTTGACTCAGAGATAGATAAAAAGAGTTTCAGGTGGATGTGGCGAGTTGTTAGACCCTGTACAGTTATTACATGGTTGCAGACAGGATTTTAAACTGAATTAAGTTAAGGGAATGTATACTGCTACTAATTGGAATGCCAGGTATAAGTGCTATACAGAATGTTAGTCTTACTAGACAACGAATATGTATAAAATGACTGTGCTCCTTTGTTATACACAAAATGTTAATAAAGGTTTAAAAAAAATAAAAAAAAAATAAGTAAGGTCAGAAGCAGTGCATGGCTGAGGCTCAAATTATAGCTAGCTCACTAAAATATAAGCTTTAGTTCTAGTCTTATGACCTCTTTTTCCACGTTAGCTCATGCTTTATTCTAACAATTAATTAGGATGTCAATTTTACCATTGAGGCTGAGCAAAGGCGGCCAGGTGGGGTGATGGCTTGTCCAACATGAAAAGGTATCGCCACCTTTGGCAGTAACGCAGATCGAGTCCTTAACAGTTTGTCTGGAAAAAAGTGGCATTGGAAGGGTGGGCCCAAATGGCCTGAATTTCACACACCCAATGTGCAAATGTTATTGCAACCAGAAAGACTGTTTTTAAGATGACCTTGCACGATGGGCAACTGTGCATTGGTTCAAAAGGGCTATACATCAGAAATGTGAGAACAGATTCCTACCGAGGCACACAAAGGGCTTGGGCGGAAAAATATGGTATAAATCTTTGAGGAAGTGATTCACAACAGTTGATTTGAACAAGGACTATTGGTCTGACTAACAAAAAGGCTGAAAAGGCAGACAGATAACCCTTAACTATGCTGAGGGAATGACCTTGCTAGGCAAAAAAACATCTGACAATTTTGCCTATAACGGGTTGATCTGGCGGGTCACACATGAAGTCACAAACTACTCCCAGTACCCTGAATAAACAGATTTGGTTGAAGTAAGCCTGGACGCCGAAGAACATCAATTTACTTGGGAGAAAGATCAAAGGTGATCAACAGTTTCTACTCAATTTCCATGCATGGAGGTGGAGGGTGTGCAAGCTCAGGTGCAAGACCCTGACCTGCTTCTGAGACAGAAGATCCACTAAAAAGCAGCAGCCTGATCAGAAGACTGATGCTCAAGCCTAGCTTCTGGGCACCACACACTCCTGGCCCAATCTGGAGCCACTAGAATTAACTGGGCCCAGTCATTCCTGAACTTGACAACCCATAGCAAGAGAGGTAGTGGTGGGAAGGAATAAAGGAGTTCTGCGCTCCACTCTAGACAGACTACGTCTGAAAAAAGGCTTTCTTGGGAACTCCAGCAAACAAGCGCTAACGCACATTCTGTGCAGTGGCGCAGAAATCGAACCAGGATTCTCGCCATCGTCAGAAGATGCCCTGTGCTACCTCCAGGTATAACTGCCATTGATGATCCACTAGGCGCCTCCAGTTCAGTTAGTCTACCCTGGCGTTTAAAGATCCTGCCAGGTGCTGTCCCACCAGGGAAATAGCATGACAATTCAGCCAGCTCCAGAGGCACAGGACAAATGACCCTCTCCCTGCCGTGGTTGTTTTAGTACCCAAAGAGGTGGTGTCTGTAAGCTCCTGCACCAGTCGTCACTTAAAGGGTATGAAAGCCTTAAAGACAAATCAAATTGTCCATAGCTTCAGCAAATTGATGTGGAGACAGGTCTCTGAAAGAGACCAGAGTACTTAGATGTCCACTTCTCCCAGACAAGCTTCCCAACCCATACCGGTGCATCAGTCACCACCAACAACTCTGCATGGGGTAGGGAGAGGAGTCCGCAGCTGGTCCAATTGCAGGCGAGCAGCCATCACCACAGATCTTTGACAGTCTTCCCCAACTCCTGGATAGAATCTGACCCTTGGTGCTGGGCCACTCAGACTTCAGATCCACTGTAACACTCACATGCGCTATCTGGCATGGTCATCAAGTGGGATGCAGGAGGCTAGTAGGCCAAGAAACCTCAGTCACCCTCACAGATGCAGGAAAGAGGCTGAAACATCAGGATCACAGCGCAAATATCCTGGACTTAGTCTGGAGGATAGGCTCAAAAGTGCATCATATGAAGGGTGGCTCTGATCAGGAGCCTGTGCTAAGGAGTCAGGTGAGACTTCAGCAGGTAGATGAATAACCCCAATGAGGTCTAGAAGTTTGCCATCATCTAGGGTTGGTCTGCGACTGAGGGAGCTAGGGGAATACTGGTAACCCTGACCTCCTAACATGGCCAGCGACCACCGCCACCACCTTTATGAACACTCAAGGGTCACTAGTGAGGCTGTAGGGGAGCACAAAACACTTGTGGTACACCTTAAACAATAGGTGGGCCTGTAGGATGGGGATGTGAAAACTGCATTGTAAAGGTCCAGCGCTCCCATCCAGTCTCCAGGGAGTGAGAACCTGGACCAGGGTGAGCATTTTGAATTTGCCTTTGTGCAAGTACGCATTGAGAGGGAGAAGATCTAATGCAGGACGGAGGCCTCTACACTCGTTCGGCACTAGGAAGTATGAGGAATGGCACCAAGTCCCTACTTGTGAGGCAGGCACCATCTCTGACTGCTTTGGCCAATAGGGCCTGCACTTCCAGGCCTAAAACGGACACATGAACCTCCAAGAATTCGTTTGATGTATTAGGCATCACTAAGGTGGGAGACATCTGGTGAGAACGCGATGGCACACTCAGCTGCAGAAACAATGTGAATTGGCAGGGAGTCAATACCTCAGCTACCTACAGCTGAAGTATATTCTGTGGGACTATGAAGAACTGTTACAGGATGTGGCAGAGGAGACACCATTGGAGCATAAGGTGTTGGGAACCCCTCTGCTCAATTGTGCTGTCTCACAAATATACACTACACTTAAAAAAAAAAAAAATAGTCTCCCACAGCTAGATGGCCTGAAAGACGGAGGAACAGAACCTGGGTCTGCTGGAAAATGACTATTGGTGAGAGACCTGTAGGTAAGCAACAGAGGTGGCCATACGGGCCGGATTTGGCCTGCTTCAATTAAATATATTCTGTAGTGCCTACTATAAGAGTACTAGGCTGTTCCGAATGAGAAGGATGTATAATTATCTTTGTCAAAGGGGCTGCTGGCCGAGGGGCACATTGCTACACACAATCTAGAGCTGCCTCTGAGCCCAGGGATACTGGGGGAAGGTGTGCTGTAGGATATAGACGGTGATGGACTTGTCTGTGGAACCCACTCATTTGATGGCATTAGGCATCTGGGGAGAACAAAGCATAGACAAATATATGCTCCTCTTCTGCAATGTTGCCTTGATGGTGGTGAGGCACTATATAATCAGGCACTGGGGAGGGATAGCTGTCCCAATCCTGCGGAAGTAGGAATGCAACATGGACTGGTGAGTGTGTGCTGAAAGGAAAATGCTACTTACCCAGTATGCATCTGTTCTTGGCATATAGAGCTGTAGAGTCATATGCTTGTGCATAGATCGCCATCTAGTGTTGGGTCCGGATGTTTGCACTTTGTTTTTCTTCGAAGTCTTTACAGTCACAAGGTAGGTGACTCCTCCTTTCGGTGATAGTGCGCATGGGCATCGACTCCATTGTTAAATTGTTTTCCCACAGAGGGTGATAATGGAGTTAGTAAGAGTAGTAAAAGGAGATGTCCATGAATGCATGTATCTAAGTAAGATGATACTGCAACAGGTATAGGTACCCGGGGAAGCAGGTGGGCGCATATGACTACAGCTCTATATGCCAAGAACAGATGCATACTGGGTAAGTAGCATTTTCCGTTCGAGGCATATGAGCTGTAGATCATATGCTTGTGCATAGACTACATAGCAGTTCTCTCCCAAAGCGGTGGCTAACCTGTAGCAGTTGCAGTGGTCTGAAATAGTGTACATAAAACTGCCTGGCCCACACTAGCTTGCTGTCTTGCCAACACATCTACACAATATTGTTTTGTAAATGTGTGGTGTAGACCATGTTGCAGCTCGGCAGACGTCCTCTATGGAAATATTTCCGAAGAATGCAATAGAAGCCCCCAGTTTACGTGTAGAATGCGCTCTAGGGGAATTGTTAATGTGCGTTTAGCTTTAATGTAGCATATTCGAATGCACTTAATCAACCGTGCAATACTTGCTTTTGATATTGGATTGCCTTTATGTGGTGGAGCAAAAGCGACAAAAAGTTGCTTGGTTTTCCTGAAAGGTATTGTTCTTTCTATATAGTATAGTAATGCTCTTTTGACATCTAAGGTGTGAATAGCACGCTCTGCCACTGAATCTGGTTGAGGGAAGAACACAGGCAACTCAACAGATTGGTTGATATGAAAGGTAGAAATGACTTTAGGTAAAAATTTGGGGTTAGTCCTAAGAACCACTTTGTTTTGGTGTGGCTCTTCTATGGTTACTGCCTGAAGCTCACCCACTCTCCTTAGAGATGTGATGGCTATGAGGAAGGCTACCTGCCAAGTGAGAAATTGTAGTTCACATTTGTGCAATGGTTCAAAGGGTGGACCCATGAGTCTTGTAAGAACTATGTTGAGATTCCACACTGGAGCAGGTGGAAGTCTGGGGGGAATGACTCAAGTCCTTCCATAAATGCTTTAATAGCAGGCCCTCTATAAAGAGACAAATGCAGTCTGTTTTGAAGATATGCAGCTATTGCAGCAAGATGTAAGCGTATAGATGTGTACGCTAAATTGGAACGCTGTAGATAGCAAATGATGTTTTGAATTGAAGCATCTAGCGGATTGATTTTATTGTTGTTACAGTAAATGACAAACCGCTTCCACTTTGCTGCATAGCATGCTCTTGTGGTAGGGCGCCTAGCCTCTTTGATAATATTCATGCAGTCTGGCGGAAGATTAAGATAACCAAACTCTAGGATTTCAGGTGCCAGATCGCAAGGTTGAGATGACTGGGATCTGGATGCCTTATCTCTCCATGGTTCTGAGTGAGAAGATTGGGAGTAAGGTGTAGTTTTTGGTGAGGAACTACTGATCGCTCCAATAGGGTTGTGAACCATGGTTGACGGGCCCATGTGGGAGCTACTAGGATTAGTGTCAGGGACTGCTATTTGAGCTTCCGAACCACTATGGAATGAGTGGGAGAGGCAGAAAAGCGTAAGCAAATATCCCTGACCAATTCATCCATAGTGCATTGCCTTTGGACAATGGGTGTGGATACCTGGATGCAAAGTTTGGACATTTTGCGTTTAGGTGGGTGACGAACAGATCTATCTCGGGAAGCCCCACATTTGGAAGAATGGGAGGAGAACTTGAGGGTGGAGTTCCCATTCGTGGATCTGCTGTCGTTGACGACTGAGCAGATCTGCAATCTGGTTGTTTACTCCTGGGAGGTGTTCTGCAAAGAGATATATTTTCTGAGGTATGGCCCATCTCCAGATGCTCTGGGCTAGCTGTGAGAGCTGGAGAGTGTGTGCTCCCCCCCCCCTGTTTTTGTATGTAGTACATTGCTGTCATGTCGTCTGTGTGAATCAGGACAGCTTTGCCTACTAGATGAAGTTGAAATGTTTTAATGCTAGAAAAATTGCTAGCAGTTCTAGATGGTTTATGTGGAGTTGTTTCTGTTGCAGAGTCCACATGCCCTGAATGTTATGTTTTTGAAGATGAGCTCCCCAACCAGTGAGCGATGCGTCTGTTAGCACTATCTATGGAACCGGGTCGACGAATGGCCACCCCTTGGAAAGGTTTTGTATGTTCCAACACTACAGAGAGCGATGGGTGTGGCCATCCACCAACACTAGATCTGATAACTGACCTTGAGCCTGGTTCCACTGACGTGCTAAGCATTCTTGTAGGGGACGCATTTGGAGTCTTGCGTAAGGAACAATTAAAATGCAAGATGCCATCATTCCTAGCAATTGCATGAACACTCGAGCTGGTAATGAGTGTTGAGGCTGAAACTGCGATATTAGAGTCTGCATGTTGCAGATCCTGACTGGGTTGGGACACACTAGAGCTTTCCGAGTGTCTATTGTGGCTCCTAGATACACTTGTGTGTTGGATGGTTGGAGAGGAGACTTGGTGAGGTTTACAGTGAACCAGAGGTCATGAAGCAGTTGGACTGTTTTTCGAGTGTAGCGTAGGCAGCTCTGTTGCGAGCTGGCTTTTATTGGCCAGTCGTCTAGGTAGGGGAAGACGTGAATGTGCTGTCCTCAGATGAGCCGTGACTACTGCTAGACACTTTGTGAAAACCCTGGGTGCTGTAGTTACTCCGAATGGGAGGACTTTGAATTGATAATGTTGGCCGTCTACCATAAACCCGAGGTATTTGCGGTGAGCGGGGTGAATGGGAATATAGAAATAGGCGTCCTTTAGATCCAGAGTGGACAGAAAGTTGCCTTGTTGGAGTGGGAGAACCTGTTGGTGTGACCATGTGAAAGTGGTCTGATTGGATGCAGAGATTTAGTTGTCTGAGGTCTAATATAGGTCTTAAAGAGCCATCCTTCTTGGGAATTAATAAGTACAGGGAGTATACCCCAGTCCCTTGGTATTGTAATGGGACTGGTTCTATAGCTTGTTTTCCAAGGAGAGAGAGAACCTCTTGCTTTACGAGTGAGATGTTCCGGTGACATTGCATGTGGTCTTGGAAGGATATTTGGGGGATTGGCTGTAAGTTCCAGGCAGTAACCATATTGGATAATTTGCAGTACCCATTTGTCTGAAGTGATGGAGTTCCAGACAGGCAGAAAAAGGGAGAGACGTCCCCCGACAGGAGTGGAATGATCGGGGTGTACAGGATGGAAGTCAGTGTTTACTGCTGGAGGGGGAAGAGCGTGTGGAGTTGCCTCTGCTTCTTCCCTTGCCATTATTCCCTCTAAAACCTCCTCTGAAATAACCTTTTGGTGAGGGGGATTAAGTATTACCCTTGTATGAGGAGGAGGAGGTAGTCTCGGTGGATATGTTTTTAGAGCCACCCCTATAAAAGGAGCGGCGAAAGGAACCCCTATTGGTGGGTGACTGCAAAGCCCCCATGAACTTTGTGACCTCTGTATCTTTTCATTTTTTCCAGCGAGGTGTCAACTGCTGGTCCAAAGAGATGTTCCTTATCAAAGGGTTGGTTGAGGATGGAGGTTTGCACCTTGGGTTTGAAACCTGAAATTCTCAACTAAGCATGCCTTCGTAAGAGTACACTGGTGGTAATTGTACGGGCCGCTCTGTCTGCCGCATCTAGGGCACACCTGATCGAGGTATTTGTAATGAGCTTACCCTCTTGAATAAGGTCATTAGCCTTAGTCTTGTGTTCGTCGGGTAAGAACTGTACGAGTTTCTCTAACTCATCGTAGTGAGCCCTGTCATAAGGAGCCAGCAAAGCTTGAGCATTGGCAATACGCTAATGGTTAGCTGCTTGTGAAGCTACTCTTTTGTCTGAGGCGTCAATGAACTTGGACTCCTTATTTGGAGGAGGAGCTTCACACAACGTTTTGGAGTTGGCTCTCTTGCGAGCGTTAGAGACTACAAGAGAGTCAAACAGAAATTGACCTTTGATGTATGTAGGGTCGGTGGGTGCGGGCTTATATTTTTTCTCCACCCTAGGAGTAATAATTCTTGCCCTGACAGGGTCTTTGAAAATGTCCTCAGTGTGTTTTAACATGCCTTTGAGCATAGGTAATGTGCGAGTGAGACTGTGAGAGGAGCGAAGAGTCTCAGAGGAAATCCTGCTCTAATTGTTCTGAATGCAACTCCACCCCGTGATATTGAGCAGCCCTATTAAGTAGCTCAACGTATCCGATGTTATCTGTTGGGGAGGGTCTGGAGGGTTACAAATCTGGATCTTTATCTGGATCAGTGGGATAATCCTGCCAAGGATCAGTGTCCTGTGGGGGAACTTGATTGTCATCCCCATCTAGTTGTGGGTTAGGTGAAGTTGGTGGTGAATTTTCGGATGAAATAAGTAAATTGGGATTAGTAGGAGAAGTAGGTGGGATGTAAGGAGGGGAAGGGTTAGTACCCACACTTTTCTTCTTTAGAGAAATGTGGTAGTCCTCTGGTAGGTGCATTTTCCTGTTTTTTGGTAGAGTAGCCTGAATATGGCCTGTTTCAGGGTGAATCACCAACTCTTTCTGTTTCGGATCCGAAATGGAGTGATCGGACCGAGGCTCTTTCGACGGAGTCTCTTTATCCTTGGTTGCATGTTTTGGTATCGAAGGTTTAGGCTCCGAGCCCTTTGGCGCCGGCTTGGACTTGTGTTTTGGTGTTGATGGTGTTGGGTTGGCACCGAGATGGGGTCGGTTCGAGCCCGAACAGGAAGGCTTTGCTTTATGTTTCGGAGCCGGGCCCGAGGGCAGGGCGTCAAATGTTTTGTCGGTGCCGACCTTGGCCCGAAGGCAGAGGAGGGACCAGAGCCTTTATCTTAGGTTGTGGAGGGGGGGGCAAGGTGTTGTCTTTACTCACGGTACGCTGACCCGGAGTAACTTGCTCCTCTTCTTCGATGTCTGAGTCGGCCTCGGACAAGTGATCTCCTTCTTCGGCTCCTTGGGCCTGATGTTCGGAGTCGGAATCTTCACCGAAGATGTCCGGCGCGGAGCCGCTTTGCTGTTGCATCTCGTGACGTCGAGCCCAACGATCACGAAGAGTCTTTTTTGATCTGAACAATCGGCACGCGTCGCAGTCTTTTTCGTTGTGTTCCAGGGACAGAGGTTGCACACTTCGAAATTTAGCACGACACCCGGGACATAACTTTAAGAGAGTCCTGTCCATCGACTGCTAGAGCGGTCGGCGCGAATAGGCCAGACGGCTTTCCACGAGTTTTACGATCGAAGATTTTAAAGTTGAAACAATACGCGACGAAAGGAGAACCGCAATCGATAACAATACCATTGAGGGTATGGATTGCGCGTCGAAGGGGTCCGAGAAACGGTGCCGAACCAGAGCGCAGCAATACACATCCGAACCAGATGGCTGAAAAAAACAATCTAACAATGGAGTCGATGCCTATGCGCACTATCACCGAAAGGAGGAGTCACCTACCTCGTGACTGGAAAGACTTCTTCGAAGAAAAACAAAGTGCAAACATCCGGACCCAACACTAGATGGCGATCTATGCACAAGCATATGATCTACAGCTCATATGCCTCGAACAAAATGGTTTATATGTCACGGGGGATAGCCGAGTAACTTTGAAAAAATATGGGATCTTTGGAGAAGTACAGAGAAAATGGGGGTTTATGGGAAGGGGGGAGGGGGCGGGAATTGCCCGACTGTGCTGAAAGGCCTACATAATGTGCTGTGGGCCACATGAAGCAACCCTACGCAGTGGGTGAACTATCGCTTGATGGGGGTTTGGGCTCAGAATATGGTTTAGCCCAAGTGCACAACAGTGTGTCAGTGAGGGCTTCATTGAAAGGCAAAAGAGGTTCAGTATGTGCTTAGCCAGCCTGTAGGACCTCCCAATCCTATTTACCACTATAGTAGAGAGGTGGAAGTCCAGGACCCTCAGCACTCCTTGCAATCACACGGGTCGAAATTACTTCTGCTGCTGACCTAGGGGAGGGGGGCAGGGTGCAGGGGTGAACAACCCTGGTGAGGTGTTTAGTCCACTGGCTTCCTGTAGGTCCATGTGCCACTTACAGGGTGCCGCAAACTCTTCCCCATTCCCACCTTTGTCTCGACATGGCCGGCTCTGGTCAGAGTCCAAGCCAAAAGGTTGGTGCAATGTCTATGCTTGGCAGTGCAATCATCTGAGTCAGATGGATTCAGTAAAGGCTGCTGCACATCAAGATCTGGACGTGGCTTCAGTCGAGCCAACGGAGGGTCTGAGTTCGACACCGTAATGGGTTGTGAGGTCTCCTTATGTGAGTGTGCCCAAAGGGACCAGCACAGATTTCGGTGCCAGTCCCGATGCCAGTAAGGAACCCGAAGCAAGTTCAAGGGGCCCAGACTGCACAGAGGGTAAGCCTGCTGGTGGTAAACATACTGAGGGTTCCCATAGATCCTTGGGGCCCGAAATCACACCAGAGAGAGCCTGTAGCGTGCCGAAGATGTGCAGCAAGGCCTCTTGAAAGCTTTTGACTAGCTGCTACATTGCCGTTGGACCTAGGAACTCTGGTGCATCGGAATCTAGGATGGAATTAGCTCCTCAGTGAAAGAAAGACTAGGAAGCACGGAGATGCCCTTGCACCTTTTCTGGAAGAAGAGGGTGGTAGGAAGGGAGGCTGGACTCATGTTTTTTCTTTGACTTACCTGAAGACTTCGAACGCGAGGAAGATCTGGCTTGGGAGAGACTTCTGGAGCATGCTCTTGACCTAGACTTGGAGAGGGCCTTCTGGTGCTTCGCCGTGCAGACCTTTGAGTTCTCTAATGCATTTTGGATTCATCTTGGAGCAGTTGCAAAGGCTTTAGAATCTTGCATCGAAGCCAAGCACCAAAGGTATTCCTCATGGGGACATGCCACAGACATTAGCTTGCGACTTAAAACCTGTCATTCTAGGGAGTGAAATGTCCCTTGCACAGTGGAGTATTGCAAGGAAAACTCCACAGAGTGAAGAAAGGAGCAGAGCTCTAGATCTGCGTCTTAAGAAAAAAAGAAACTGACTTCAGCATGCATGGGTGGCACATATACTGCTCCATTCATCACTAATGAAGTATGGCGTAGACATGGAGTGACACGGAGTTACGCAACGTCACCTACTGACGCTCAGGAGCACAGCTTTTAAGCTTTCTCAATCCAGTCTGGTGATTAGGGAAAATCAGAAGGTGAGGAATCTGTGGTAAGAAGTATTCATCAGAAATATATAAACATACATATATACATTATATATTTAATGAAAAACCAAATGACAAAGGACTGTCTTAGTTGGGTGAAAATTTAAGTTAAAACAATGTTCTAAGCTAACAAAACCACAGAAATGCACCAGTTATAGTTATCTCAATTAAGTATAACTCATGCCCTAAAACAACTATAACTCGCGCCCCATCATACACAGTATTGTCATGAAATATGTAATTTCAGAAGTTGCAGTGCAGTTATCAAAGAGGTCATAGAACATGTCATGAGTGATGGAATATGTGAGGTAATTAGCAGTGCAAGGTGAAGGCGCAAGTTAAAGTTACTTTCAGTGGCCTCAGGGACCCCATCCGCCGAGGTCCGATGGCTGCAGTGTCCCAGAGACCCTGCTATTCAGTGCTCGGACGAATGTGGGCAGGGAGAACTTTAACTCCCTGCCTGTACTGTTGCAAACAGAAAACAAAGACTTGCTCCTGCCCAGCAGGAGCAGAGAAAAGCTGCTCCCGCCGGGCAGGAGCAAACCAATGGAGCCGGCTTCTGCCGCACCCGGGGTGTGTGCAGGCAGGGAAGCCGGTGGGACCCTTGAGCTTTGCTGCACCCCCACGGATTGGTATTGCTGTGGATGTCCCAGGTGGGACCGGGGGCACCCACGGCAACTGTAAATTGCATCATCCCTGGGTGATGGGGACCCCAAAGCCATGTTATACCTAGAGGACGCAAGTTACACCCCTTCTCAGAGAGAGGGCTGCACGCCTCCCTTCCCCATGCTTCCTCCGCTCGTCCCAGGCCTATATTACCTACAAGTTTCCAGAAGTGGAAGTCTTGCATGGTCATATTACAGATTATTCTACCTGTCAATTTGATTCCCCTAAGCACATTACGCTAACCTTTGCGGTGAAGGAGACCCTACCAACATGTATTTCCAGATCTTTTACATTTTAGATTTTTTATTTTTGAAGCAACTTCCGATCCGCAGTACTGTTAAATAAAAACAATTTCCCCGTGGGGTGAGGGAATATCTGCACAAATGTACTCATACTAGGAGTAATCTGGACTGACCATATGTCTACCACAACTCACACACACTGAAACAGTGGAAAAGACTGGGCAGTGGCACAAATTAGTGATAAGTCAGTCTGGAATGCCTGGAAGTCAAAATGTTGCCTTGGTTCCCCTTAGAGAAGCACTTTTGAGCAGTTTCAATCCTTTCAAACACTAGGGGAAATTTACTGGCAGCTAAAATAATCCAGGGTAGGCGTTAGTAGCAAATAATTTTGCAGGACTATTTTGGGGAAAGTTGCACTTTCCCTAAATATTTTATGATTGTAGAATATAAATTGGCCTTCCCACAATGCACAAAACCCTCTGCTGCCCTGAGGGCGCAATAGAAGACAAGAAAATTAAACGTGGAAAGACATATCACAGTCAGGTACATATTAATCCATCATTTTGGTAGGGCAAGTGAAGCCTATTGGGAAAAATATTTGAATGTAAGCTGATGGGGTATTGAGATAGAGAACACTCCTCAATATAGTTATTTCCAGTTTTGAGACATCAGAAAGGTATTGAATCTTGTCAGGACAATTGAGATTTGGCTTGCTAGCACGTGTTGAATATAACATGTAGCGCGGTTTGCACTCGTCGCAGTCTGTCAGATGTTTGTTTGTTGGACATGACAAAGTATTTCACCCAATAAATATTTTCAATGTTTGCAGGCATATAAAATATAATAAGTGGGTCATTTTGTATCCAATGCTTATGTCCACCACAAGTTGTGTGAAGTAATGCTTGAGGGAGTCGGAGAGCTTTGGAAGTACCTTTAAAAATTCCTTCAGACAGCAATAGTGGTCAACTTCACCAACTGAAACCAGGTAGACAATTCAGGAAAAAGGAGTCAACCTTTTTTTCGATTTGGGGACTAATCAGTGAGTGGTGCGATTTCTTCCAATGCTTTTTGGTTTAGTGCTAGACAGCAAGATATTCAAGGGGAGAGAAGCCACATATTTGACTTATTTCATGCAGGCACATAATTTGCCTCTTTGCCTAAAATGATGCCATAGAAATGAAAATGCATTTGATATCTTAAAGGGAAGGTATGATTATATTAAGGACACATAGGCAAAGATTCCAGTTTATCTTAATAATTTGCACTCATGTGCTTTCCCTTTCTGATGCTGCTCTATTTTTGAACCGATATGCTGGTTGTCTGGTCCTGAAGAATATCCTGTTTTCTCAGTTTCACAATGTTTTTTGTTAACAGCAACAGTAGAGAAGCAGTCTTAGGTGGAACATTGGATGCCAGAAAACTGTGGCTGCTACAAGTTTAAGAAGGATAAAGCATAATCCTCGATCCGGTCTCTCTGGGTGAATCATATTGATCCTTCATATAAGTAGGACATTTTACATTTGAAATCAACCACTTTTAGCCTATTTTTGGGACTCATGCTAAATTGCTTACTGAACTTCAGTTGATAGCGTAGGAAGGAAAGGAAATGTATTCCACCGGCACAATATTCAGCGATCTTTATGTCTATTTTTCTACTATACAATAAGGATACAATTAGTAAAATACTTGAGCAATTTGCTGAGAATTGTTTCTGCAATCACTTGGCGAATGTGGACTTCGTTTGTATGAATGCTGAAAACAACTTAAAAGAGTGCTTCAGTTCCCATCAAATCACACGTGAAGTCTATTCAAGTATCTGGTTATTTAAACAAGTGTACATAACAGTCAAAACAATACATTTTACTACCAGTCAAAGCTTGTAAAAAGCATTTATTTGATGCCTGCCTTAAATGTATTGCAGCGTATTTATAATCTACCGAACCTCAATGTGATTCTGCTTCTATTACATAAGACTAGAATGTTTCAGTCAGTCATCAAAAGAATAAAAAAATGCTTTCCTTTTTATAGTTGGCTTGAATGAAGGTTACTCAAATTGACCTTTTAGATTTTAAACACTGTTTTATTAGCACGCTCCTTAAATTCTGATCCTGAAACATGAGAACATTTTTGGCAGCAATCAAGATTCTGGGAAGTATGTTCTAAGCGCCTCCATATTGTACTGAGCCAGTTCTTATAAAAATGAATTAATATTGTCTGAGTACGATAAATATGATTAGTATCACTCTTTCTGCACTGATTAACTTATTCATACTTTGGCTCTATTGAATGAAATGCCTAGACAAAACCTAAAGAGACCCAGACTTACATTTGAGTTTGCCAAAAATATATATATATATATTCACTGAAAAAACCATAGGTTTCAGACACGTTATAGTTAGAAATTAGCATTTAAAAACCTTTGAAATTCACTGAAAAAACCAGAGGTTTTAGGGACAGTTCTAGTTAGTTGGACATTGCACTCGTACAAAACACGTGAAATTCCCCGTTATAGTTAGTTCAGCTAACTATAACTCGCGCCCCGCAATGCACTGCTGATGACGTCACATATTACATCACTCATGACATGGTCAGTGACATCACTGATGACATCACTGATGACATCTCAAATGACATCACTGATGACATCATCCAGTGACTGTGTTTCTGTAAAGTTTAAATATGTTTAATATATATAGGGAAAGGCGTATTGAAGAATGAGTGGGTGTATAAGTGTCTGAATGGATGATTTAGTACGTGCGTGACTGACTCTACAAGTGAGTGATTAAACGTATCTTACTGAATGCATGGGTTAGTGACTAAACTGTGTGAATGTCTGTATCCGTCTGTTGGTGTGTAAGTGGATGCATGGATTTGCGAATAGCTACATGAGTGTCTATATGGGTTATTTATTGGTTCTATGAGTATCTGTATGGGTGCCTGAGTGTTTGTGTGGATGGGGTGTGTGCGACTGTGCATAGATGTGTGAGTGGGTGATTCACTGGGTGGATGGTTTCAAGAGTGCATCTGTGATAGACTGTATGGGTGGGTAAGTGTGTGTAAGAGTGTGTTAGTGAGTGAATGTATGTCCCAGTGGTACATGTGTGAGTAACTAAATATGTGAAAGGCAGTATATATGTGTATTGGAGTATATAAATAGCTATAAGCGAGAGTGAGTGATTGTGATAGTGGCTGTATGGATGAGTGTGTGCTTGTATCAGTGATTGTATAAGAGCGTAACAATGTGCTAGTATTTGTATGATTAAGTGAGCTGGTGTGTGTATAACTGTATAGGTGAGTAAATGGCAGTGTGTTTAATTATTTGCATGACTGACTAGGTGTGTGAGTACCTCTTTGGATGAGTGGCGGTGTTTGAGTGTCTATATAGGAGTAAGAGTGCATATGATAGTCCTGTACTGAGTGACCATAAGTATGAGTGACTGTACGGGTGAGTGAGTGGATGTGTGTGTGTAGACCTAAGAATCAGTGAGTGGGTATGTAGTTATTGGTGTTGGAGTGTCTATGGTTTTGCGAATGGCACTCTGTAATTTAGATTGGGTGTATCAAAGGTTATATTAGGGTGTGAGGAGCTGCATCAGATTATCACGTGGATGATGTCATCAGTGATGTCATTTGAGATGTCATCAGTGATGTCATCAGTGATGTCACTGACCATGTCATGAGTGATGTAATATGTGACGTCATCAGCAGTGCATTGTGGGCGCGAGTTATAGTTAGCTGAACTAACTATAACGGGGAATTTCACGGGTTTTGTAACGAGTGCAATGTCCAACTAACTATAACTGTCCCTAAAACCTCTGGTTTTTTCAGTGAATTTCAAAGGTTTTTTAAATGCTAATTTCTAACTATAACGTGTCTGAAACCTATGGTTTTTTCAGTGAATTTCAAAGGTTTTTAAAATGCTAATTTGTAAATATAACGTGCCTGAAACCTACGGTTTTTTCAGTGAATTTCAAAGGTTTTTTAAATGACAATTTTAAAATGTATTAATTTTTATATTAATTTTTTTCATACTGATTTACTACATTTTTAGAAACAATTTCTTTTACATATTTTATTTTTTAAATTACATTGTAATTACATCATACATTACATTACAAAAAATACTTTCTCAGAATGAATTACTTTAGTTTAAATACTTTGCACATAGGCAATAGACTTTTAAGTACAGTAGTTACAGTTGTTGCAATGGGCAACACATTTTCAAACAATGCAACATTCAGCTCAATGTGAATTGCTAGTTAAATGCAATTAGTTACTTTATGGATTACTTTTCTAACCACAGGACTGGATCCTAGATTCAGTCCTGGTACATCTCCTGTAAACAGTTGAGTAAAAGCGTTTTGGTTACAGTCGTGATTTTTAAGGAATATTATTGTATTTTAAAAGTTGACACTTAGAAACTTTTTCTCATAGAATCACCAATGTTATCCTATGGAAGGAAATTCACTTAGCAGGTAAAAACTGTTATCGTTACTTTTTCTTACTCAGTGTTGGATCCTGGATCCAGCACTGGTGCATCTCCTGTAAACAGTTGAAAGAATGCGTTTAAGTCATACAGGCGATTTTTAAGGAATATTTGTAGTTTGTGAAAATCGACACTTTGAAACTTTTCTGCTGAAAACCAGAATATGGATTCCTATGGAAGGAAATGTAAGTTACTGGTAAGTACGGTTAGAATTACTTTTCAGGGTCAGTGCTGGGCTAAAAGATGCAGCACTGAGGTCTCTCCTGAGAACAGGTGAGTAAATCGGAATTCGTATTTCGGCTGATTTTAGATGAATATTTTAAAGTTCCAAAACTCCACACTTAGAAGAATTTCCAAGTGAAACCAGTCAATGTTAGCCTATGGAAGGAAATTCAAGTTACTGGTAAGTACGGTTAAAATTACTTTTCAGGACCAGTACTGGGCTGAAAGATGCAGCACTGAGGTCTCTCCTGATAACAGGTGAGTAAATCAGAATTCGGATTTCGGCTGATTTTAGAGGAATATTTGTATGTTTCAAAAATCAACACTTAGAAACTTTTTCAGCAAAAAGCAGGCAATGATATCCTATGGAAGGAAATTCAAGTTACCGGTAAGTACGGTTAAAATTACTTTTGAGGATCAGTACTGGGCTGAAAGATGCAGCACTGAGGTCTCTCCTGATAACAGGTGAGTAAATCGGAATTCGTATTTCGGCTGATTTTAGAGGAATATTTTAAAGTTCCAAAACTCCACACTTAGAAGAATTTCCAAGTGAAACCAGTCAATGTTAGCCTATGTAAGGAAATTCAAGTTACTGGTAAGTACGGTTAAAATTACTTTTCAGGACCAGTACTGGGCTGAAAGATGCAGCACTGAGGTCTCTCCTGATAACAGGTGAGTAAATCTGAATTCGGATTTCGGCTGATTTTAGAGGAATATTTGTATGTTTCAAAAATCAACACTTAGAAACTTTTTCAGCAAAAAGCAGTCAATGATATCCTATGGAAGGAAATTCAAGTTACTGGTAAGTACGGTTAAAATTACTTTTGAGGATCAGTACTGGGCTGAAAGATGCAGCACTGAGGTCTCTCCTGATAACAGGTGAGTAAATCGGAATTCGTATTTCGGCTGATTTTAGAGGAATATTTTAAAGTTCCAAAACTCCACACTTAGAAGAATTTCCAAGTGAAACCAGTCAATGTTAGCCTATGAAGGAAATTCAAGTTACCGGTAAGTACGGTTAAAATTACTTTTGAGGATCAGTACTGGGCTGAAAGATGCAGCACTGAGGTCTCTCCTGATAACAGGTGAGTAAATCGGAATTCGGATTTCGGCTGATTTTAGAGGAATATTTGCACAATGGTGAAGGGAGGGGGCGGGGCCTGAGGTGACATCTGTGCAAACGCGCCCCGTGGTGCGTTTTAAGTTGGGGGATTAAGTCCCCTTGAATCATGAGGGTCCCTACGGGCCAACTAGCCCACCAGGAACCTCCAGTATGCGCCAGGGGCTGCGTTGCAGAGACATGTACAGAGACCACACCCCTTTTACACCTCTGCAACGCAGCTCTGTGGCGCTTTCTGGACGTACCTGTTGGGCTAGTTGGCCCCCAGGGACCCTCAGGATTGAAGAGGATTTAATTCCCCATCTTAAAACGCGCCACGGGGCCTGTTTGCACACATGTCACCTGAAGCTCCGCCCCCTCCCTTCACCACTGTGCAAACGCGCCCGTGGCGCGTTTTAAGTCGGGGATTAACTCCCTTGAATCCTGAGGGTCCCTGGGTGCAACTAGCCCACCATATACCTCCAAAAAGCGCCATAGAGCTGCGTTGCAGAGAGGTGTAAAAGGGGCGTGGCCTCTGTACACCTCTCTGCAAGGCAGCCTCTGGCGCATACTGGAGGTTCCTGGTGGCTAGTTGGCCCCCAGGGACCCCCAGTATTCAAGGGGAATTGCTCCCAGGGGCGCGTTTGCAGAGTGGTGAAGGAAGGGGGCGGGGCTTGCGGGCCCGATCGTTTTTTTTTGGGGGGGGAGGGGGGCCGCGTGGCCCCCTCCCGGGCCACTACTTGCCCCGGGGACCCCATCCCCGGGGCTGGCCCTCTCGTTGGGGTCCCCAATCCCCCACAGTCCCGCCGGCTCCCCGTGTCCTACGGGAGCCGGCATTGCTTTTACACATGGGGAGCAGCTAACATGCTGCTCCCCATGTGGAAAAGCAATCGGCTTTCTCTCTCTCTTCCAATATCCAAAGCAGTTTGCAATGACAGGACGTGAGCCGCGAGGCTCCCGTCCTGTCATTGCAAACAGCAGTGTCCCGGGGGTAGGCACCCCGGGACACTGCAGGAGCCGGCCCTGGGGGTGGTGGTCCCCAGGGCCATCAAGGGCTCCAGGAGGGGGCCGCGCGGCCCCCTCCCATTCAGTGCACAGCCCCGGGAGGTGGTGGTCCCCGGGCTCTGGGGGTCCAAAACGGACCCCCATTGTAATTTTTCTTAGTGCCCCGGGAGATGGTGGTCTCGGGCGTGTGGGGGCTGGAGCCCCCACACAGGTTTTTAATAAAAAAAAGAAGCCCCGGGAGGTGGTGGTCTCGGGCTGCGGGAGGGCTCAGAGCCCTCCCGCACCATTGTACATAAAGCCCCGGGGGTGGTGGTCCCCGGGCTTGGGGGCCCTTAGAGGCCCCCACACATAAAATTAACCCCCCAGCATGCCCCCGGGACTTGGCCCACCCGGGGCCACTAACATCGAGCGCGGGAGACCGCGCTCGATTTTCTGGCAGGGTTCGCTCTCCCTGAGCGCATCCTGCCGATTTTTTTTTTTTTTAATTATTTTTTGCCCAGGGGGTCCTTGTGGGACCCCTGAGCAGACCTAGGGGTCAGGGTGTTTCTACCCTGCTCCCTTTGTGCGCTTTGCGCACTTGTTTCTGTCCCTCGGTTCTACCGAGGGATAAAATGGCTGCCAACACTTCCTGATTTGGAGTGTTGACAGCCAATTAACATAAAGCTCGTGCTCGGGAGGATCCGCGGCCCTAGATATATCTATCTTTTTTACTTTTCATTTTCTCAGCAACTACTGAACGGATTTACACCATTTAACAAAAGGGTTCTTTCTGAACCAAGAACTACCTCTTTGCCAAATTTGGTGTAATTCCGTTCAGCAGTTCGGGCTGTAGCCGTGTCTAAAGTTTCCTATGGAAAATTGCATGGGGAAAACGCGCTTTGGGACCCCCTTTTTCTCGGCCCCCGCTTGACGAATCCCCCGAGACTTTCAGGGTAGGAGCGGACCGGAGCGGGCCACAAAGTTTGAAAATTTTGCGAAGATACGTCAACCGGCAAGAGAGTTATTTCAAATAGAATGTCGCGGATTTCCTATGGATAATAGGTTGTAACTAGAACTATCTACTGGCGACCGCCAGTAGATTATATATATATATATATATATCTAGGAGCTCAAATCTTACGTAGCCTACAAACAAAACCGATGAACACTTTATGGCGATTGATTTTGATAAACAACTCCATGAGAGTCAGTAACTTATGCACACTACTGTTCTGATTAGCTGGTAGAAAATGGATTTATAGGACGTGCTCTGGAGTAAAGCGTGATTGCCTGGAAGTGCTCTTTTGTCACAGTGGTCTTGTAGCTGACAGAGTGCAGTGGAGCAACGAGGAGATAGTGTGCATGTTTAGTAGGAATGACAGCTATACATTTATAATTAATTTTTAACAATAAGCAAACCAGCATATTTTCTAGTAGTTCAGATAATGTGATGAAACTGAATGTTTATATTTGCATTCATAAGCATAACAGTCAATACTCAACTTTGAAACCTCTGGATTGTTTAAGATGCTTGGGCAAAGCATGAGAGAAACCAATTTTAACTCTCCTGCGTACCTTGTGATAATGATGAAGGCTATCTTCCCACCCTGTAGGGCAGTGCTCTTAACCTTTAGGCTTCTGTGAACCCCCCACTTAATCATTATTGGAACCTGGGGACCCCCACTAAATTACTGAATTCCTAAAATCCCCTAATAAGTCACTACAGAAAGCCAGGGACCCCGGCCCTAGACATTTTTAGATGATCTGAACTGCAAAATAATACACAGAAAAAACAGAAATAAGTATTCATAAAACAAATGAATAAGTATTTGGCTCGCTACCTAGCGCCAAAAGACCGTCTGGTGGATGTGCGCTTTATAAATGGACAGTAACATAAAATAACAAAAATATAAAAAAATAAAAGTTTAATTCTAATGGGAAGGTTAGCTTTTTATTAAAAAATAAATTCAATGGCAGCCATCCATACTATATTCTGTTTGATGCACTTACACTGCTCCCACAAATCAACCTGAGGGTTACCAACTTAATTTTTAGCCTCCAATTTCTTCATATTTACAAACGTTTTAAAATGTTCAACTTTACATTTTGCTTCTTTATATACATTTTATTAATCTGTTAATCTTAATTTTCTAAGCAGGCGCGGACCCCTTGAGTAGGGGTCCAGGATCACAGATTGAGAAACACTGCTCTAGGGACTATGTGGAAAACCCCTATTTGTTTTGTACTACTATACATATAAGTATACATGCAGTATTAATATGGGTTTGACCTGGGACCATAACCGTGTGCTTAAGTCAACACCGATGCACCAGGGAAATGCGTTATAGGATCGTGAGCAATAAGGAAATGTGTGATGAATGTACATACTTCGTAGGTTTGAATCTGTCTTTTTTTAAAGGCGTGATACATTAAACACTCACAATTCAACTTTGCAATTTTAATTTGAGTTAACTACGTCTGACGGAATTCTCTTCGCCAAAACAAAATAAATGGGCCAAGCAGATCAATAATATAAAGGGGTACTTTCTTCGATGAGTTATGAGAACCGTTGCTTTCTAAATATTAATATAGCTAACTAAAGAGTAGATTTTCTGTTTTTTACTAATTCGAAATCAACGTTAACCGGGCAACTGGGCTCAGCACACAATTTTTCCTGATACCCAGAGTACTTTAAAGGGGCCAGACAGACAACCTCGAGAGAAATATTTTGCACTGTCACTAAGACAGCCCATGTCAAAAAGGATGACTTTCGGAGCCATCCTAACGTCATTGTTATCCAACTACATTAGAAGTAATTTTCACGTCATCCGACATCTTTATGCTCCTGAAGTCATCAGCGAAGCTTAGAAACTTGCATCTGAGGATGACATGGAAGTGAGTACCCGATGATTTCACAAGGTTCAGTTGTCCCTGATGATTTCAGGATGACTGGAAAGGAGTATCCAATGACCTTATAAGTTGAGTTGCTCTTGATTTGAGAATGGTTTGCTTATTAAGTCAGGGGAATATCCACCATTTTGGTTTAATTTTTGTTGGAAAATGAGAACTGCTGGATGATTTTAGAGCTGTTGGCTGCTTCCTGCACAATTGACATTAATTATTAAATTAGCTTTCTTTTGTGTGCAAATAAGCATAGCATGTGTGTAGGAAAGTAGGATCTGCTTCTTATGGTTACCCCCACTTTTTGCTTGATGTGTTGCTGTTTTTGACTAGTCTGACTGGGTTCCTGCTAATCAGGACCCCAGTCTATATGCTTTCTCCCTAAAATGGTAAGTTAAGTACTTGGGTACATCCCAGATTGGATACTGGGGTACCATTGTCAGTCCCTAGTATATGGTACCCATGTACCCAGGGCATAGGTACCCCAGAGGTCCCCCATGGGATGAAGCATTAATTATGCCACACATGGGAGACCGTTCAAATTCGAACTACAGGCCTGCCATTGCAGCCTGTGTAAGTTGGTGCATGCACCACTTACTAAAGATATAGGTTTACTATATCTAAGGGTCACTGCACTTAAAACCTATAAGTCATCCCTATAGCAGGCCTTAGCAATCTTGAGGGCAGGGTGCTTGGTTCTAAGTGAGAGGGTGCCCCTGAATGAGCAGGACACCCCTGCAGCCTACGGAGTCCATTCTCCTGGGTTGTCAGTGAAGCAGCCATATACTATATAGAGGGGCACTGCGTAATCGCGTGATAACCATCTCGAAAACGGCTGCAACACATCCGAACATATTTGGTATCAAACATGTTGGAATCATACCCCATGTGGGAGGTATGATTCCAAGCACTGGAAGAGCCCTCGGTTAGGCTCTCTGTATTCCCGGTACCAGCCTTCTAGTCTTTTTTGCATTTGTTCTAGTCCCGGACAGCACAAAATGGTTGCTGCCGACCAGAGACACATTTCTGCCCTCCTGCTGCTCAGCCAAGCTCAAGCAGAGAAAGGTAGAACAATAGGCATCCTGTCACAGGGAGGTGTGACCACCTCTCAGACAGGATTTAATATATTAGGGCTGAGTGGGTGCGCTTGCCAGCCCCTGAAAGTCTGCATGAGGGGCACATTTGGTGTCCTTGTGCATAGTCCAGTTCAAATCAGCCCTGGGAGCCGCTGGCTCCCGCTCTGGCACGCAACTGGACAAAGGACATGGGAGTAACCTCCCCCCTGTCCAGACCCTCCCCTGGGAGGGTCCCCTGAACCTTCCCAACCCTTTCCCTAGGGTACTTAAGGGCTTACCTGGGTGTAGGTCTTTAGATTTGTCGTGGGATAAGATTCAGAACTGAAACCACTGCACTACTGTCTGGGCAGCCTGGACTTCGCTTGGGCATGACTTAGTCTCCCTTTCGGTCTGCTGCATCGTCTGTGCCTGTGAAACATACAGGATCCATGCAGGACCTGTGGAGCATCCAAGAAACTTGAAGGAATCTCCCTTGAAGTGATTGAGTCACGTCCCTGCATTTGCAGGCACCTTTACACTGCTGACTGGTCTGCTGATCCAGAGTTTGAGGTCAGAATCCCTTGTGGGGGCTGCATTAACTGAAACCCTGTGCACTGCGTACTTTTGCAAATGCTTAAAGGCAACTTTGAGACAAGTGCATTGGGCTCCAAGTAGCCCCAATCTCCAGCAACTTCTTCCACCAAGATCTTCAGCCACACCGCCTCGTGGGCACCGTGGCCTGCTCCTTTTGGTGAGCTGCTCAAGGTCCTCTCGCGACTCCTGTGCCTCCATTTGAGGGTCACCTTTGTTTTCCTTGGGCTCCCCTGATTGCTCGGGGCCTGGCCTGACTCCCCTGCTTGTGGCGAGTCCCCTGGACCTTGCTGGTCCCAACGTTGCACCTTCTCAACTTCCTGCATACACTCGACATCCTTTGAGGGACAGCTCAATTCCGGGTCCTGGTCTTCCTCGGCGTCGCCTGGTCCTCACGGCTGCAGAGTCAAGGTCATCGACATCTGCCCTGAAGCACCCTACATTGGAGGGCATTCGTCTTCCAAGTCTCCTGTTCACCCCTGAGTGACAGACTCTGTCCCCTCTGCTTTCAGGTACTCCTTGTCAAGAATCCACGTTTGGATTCCTCCGGACACTTTCTCCTCTTCCAATAGCGGCACTTTCCTGAAGTCTTCCATTGGGTTCCATGGCGGTTTCCGACGCCACTTCACACCTCTGCACCCGGCTTCCCTGGGATAGGCAACTTGGGTACCACGGTATCCACGGGTGGCTCTCCAACCTTCTGTCTTCCACGGGTTTTCCTCAGGGTCTACTGGGAAGGGTACCTAATCTTTAAAAATCCAACCGCGACTTGCACATAGACTTGTACGGAGCACGCGGTCGTGTTCACACACTGCACATGCTCTCCGTGGGGTCCATTTCTATTTACCTTGGGTGGTTCTGTGGGTCCCCACCACTTCTACGTCCTCTCGACATCGTCCTGACTCGAGTCATGGTTCTTATACCACTTTCTTAGTATATGGTTTGCCCCCCCGTCCGGGGCCCACTGTGTATTAGTGCTATTTACTGTGATTTCCTTGCTAAAGTATTGTGTGCTTTGTGTCTAGCTCCATGTAGGGGATACTGTAACGTTCTAGAGAGTGTTCTATAATAAATACATATTTTTATAAATACTTTGTGTGGTTCTTTTTCATTTAATCTATACTATAAGATTGCATTCTGGTAAACAAGCTGCTTTACACTCCAAGAGTAAGCCTGAAGGCTGCTCTCCACAGCTACTACTTGGATAGCTTTCTAAGGTTGTCTGAGACCCTTTAAATCACCATAAGCTTTGTCTGGACTGGTGCAAGGTGCCCACTTGCATTAGTGGGCATCATATACCAGGCCAGCTCCTCACAATGTGCTTCAATGAACTGTGTGTAAAGTAAGTAACTGGTTGATATATATGTGTACATTTTCATTTATAATTGGTAAAAACAAATATCTTGTTTAAAAAATGCTGAAAACATTAATGATAAAGACATTGGAGCACTTTAGATAGTGCAGCTGAAATTAAGAGGCAAAGCTTTCCTTTACTCAGTCCCCTTTCTAATCTAAATTGTACATTTGCTTACCGTTGAATGCTCACATAGGAATACTAAATAATTCAAAGCATCCTGTACCTTTCATAAATTAAATGTTTACCCTACCCTTAGCGACTCAACTTCAACCTGTTAATTACATATTTACATATGTTCACTTACATACAGTAATTTACATCAGTCGGCTCAATTACCCAGCAACATACAGCTTTCCCCACCTAAGATGTAGCCACTTCTGACGTCCTTACTCATGCAGTCTTTTATATAACCACTTGTAGCTTGTGACTCAGCTTCCCTCTTACACCAGTCACAATCATATTGATAAGGAACCACTCACATCTTATTACAACTGCTACCATATCCATTTCCTCGCAAATTCCCAGGACCTCTATTTCTCGTAGTCAAACAAACAATCATAACTTCCTGTAACTCCATTTGTCATCTACAGAATCCCATCTATTCTCAGCTTCCACCGCCCTCACCAGCTTACCTACAGACACACCACCAATCACAACTTCACGCAGTCACCTATAGTCACCTTGCAACTCACAGCTAGCTTTGTTTGCAAATGTTGACCTACACAAACTCATTTACAGTTTTCCTCAATCTAATTTGCTGACATATTATTTCTTAGCACACTATGTATCCGGTGTAAAAATCATTTTTATGGGCACAAATATTCCGACTCTGAATTTGCAACTGCAAAAGGAAAATGCTACTTACCCAGTATGCATCTGTTCTTGGCATGTAGAGCTGTAGAGTCGCATGCTATGCATAGATAGCCATCTGGTGTTGGGCCCGGAAGTTTCCACTTTGTTTTTGTTCGAAGAAGTCTTTCCAGTCACGAGGTAGGTGACTCCTGCTTTCGGTGATAGCGCGCATGGGCATCGACTCCATTGTTAGATTGTTTTCCCGCAGAGGGTGAGAATGGAGTAAGTAAGAGTAGAATAGAGATGTCCAGGTGTAGTTATCCAAGTAAGATAGTACTGGAACAGATACAGGTAACCGGGGAGGTGGGTGGGCGCACGTGACTACAGCTCTACATGCCAAGAACAGATGCATACTGGGTAAGCAGCATTTTCTGTTCGAGGCATGTGAGCTGTAGATCACATGCTATGCATAGACTATACAGCAGTAATCTCCCAAAGCGGTGGCTAACCTGTAGCTGTTGCAGTAGTTTGAAATAGTGTACGTAAAACTGCCTGGCCCACATTAGCTTGTTGTCTGGCTAACACATCTACACAATAGTGTTTTGTGAATGTGCGTGGTGTAGACCATGTTGCAGCTTTACAGATATCTATGAGAATATTTCCTAAGAAAGCCATAGAAGCCCCCAGTTTGCGAGTAGAATGCGCTCTAGGGGGAATTGGTAAAGTTCTCTTAGCTTTTGCATAACATATCTGAATACATTTAACTATCCATCGTGCAATACCCGATTTAGAAATGGGATTGCCTTTGTGTGGTGGAGCAAAAGCCACAAAGAGGTGTTTAGTGTTACGAAAAGATTGTTCTTTCTATGTAATACATCAATGCTCTTTTTACATCTAAAGTGTGTAGAGCACGTTCTGACACAGAATCTGCTTGAGGAAAGAACACAGGCAACTCAACAGATTGGTTGATGTGGAAGGCAGAAACTACCTTAGGTAAGACTTTAGGATTAGTACGAAGAACCACTGTTTAGGTGTACTTGTAAAAATGGTTCTTCTATGGTTGATGCCTGAAGCTCACTCACTCTCCTGAGTGATGTGATAGCATTGAGGAAAGCTAGGTTCCAAGTGAGAAACTGTAGTTCACATTTATGTAAAAGCTCGAATGGTGGACCCATTAGCCTGGTAAGGACAATATTAAGATTCCACGCTGGGACCGGTGGAAGTCTTGGGAGGAATAACTCGAGTCCTTCCATGAAAGCTTTAATAGCAGGCACTCCGAAAAGGGACAGGTGTTGTCTGTTTTGAAGATAAGCAGCTATTGCAGCGAGATGTAAGCGTATAGACGTATACGCTAAATTTGAACGTTGTAAATGTAGCAGATAAATAATATTTTGAGTAGAAGCATCAAGTGGATTGACGTGGTTATTACTATAAATAACAAACCGCTTCCATTTTGCTGCATAACAAGCTCTTTTAGTAGGTCTTCTAGCCTCTTTAACAATGTTCATACAGTCTGGTGGAAGACTTAGATAACCAAACTCTATGACTTCAGGAGCCAGATCGCAAGATTGAGAGGTTTGGGATCTGGATGTCTTATCTCTCAAAGGCTCTGTGCGATTAGACTGGATGTGAGATGTAGTTTTTGATGAGGAACTACTGATAGTTCTAAGAGGGTAGTGAACCAAGGTTGGCGAGCCCAAGTGGGAGCTACTAGGATTAGTGTGAGGGATGTTTGTGTGAGCTTCCGAACCACTAGTGGAATGAGTGGGAGAGGCGGAAAAGCGTAAGCAAATATCCCTGACCAGTTTATCCATAGAGCATTGCCCTTGTATAACTGGTGTGGATAACTGGAGGCGAAGTTTGGGCATTTTGTGTTTTGGTGTGTGGCGAACAGATTTATGTCTGGAAAGCCCCACATCTGAAAGAAGGGGAGGAGAACCTGAGGGTGAAGTTTCCATTCGTGAATTTGTTGTCTCTGTCTGCTGAGATCTGCAATGTGATTGTCCACTCCTGGGAGATGTTTCACTAGGAGGTAAATCTTGTGATGAATGGCCCATTTCCAAATGTCTTGTGCAAGGTGTGACAGTTGCAGAGGGTTTGTTCCTCCCCGTTTCTGTATGTAATACATTGCTGTCATGTTGTCTGTGCGACTCAGGACAGCTTTGCCTAGAAGGTGAGTTTGGAAGGCTTTGAGCGCTAAAAATAATGCTAACAGTTCCAGATAATTTATGTGGAGAAGCTTTTCCTTTGGACTCCACAATCCTTTAATTGTGTGAGTTTGGAGATGAGCTCCCCAACCAGTGAGCGATGCGTCTGCTGTTAGCACTGTCTGTGGAATGGGGTCGATGAAAGGCCGCCCTTTTGTAAGGTTGTGCGGATTCCACCACTGCAGAGAGCGATGAGTGCGGCCGTCCACCAACACCAGATCTGCTAGTAGACCGTGAGACTGAATCCACTGGCGTGCTAAGCATTCTTGAAGGGGACGCATTTGCAGTCTTGCATAAGGAACTATCATGATGCAAGATGCCATCATTCCTAGTAGTTGCATGAGTACCCGAGCTGGTAATGAGTGATTGGTTTGAAATTTGGAAATGAGAGCCTGAATTTTGTGAATTCTGGTTGGATTGGGATAGGCTAGAGCTTTTTGAGTATCTAGAGTGGCCCCTAGATATGCTTGTGTATTGGAGGGCAGAAGATGGGATTTTGATAGATTGACTGTAAATCCAAGGTTGTGCAGTAAGCGTACTGTTGTTTGAGTGTGCTGTAGGCACTCAGAGTACTGGCTTTGATAAGCCAGTAGTCTAAATATGGGAAGACGTGAACATGTCTTCGCAGATGCGCAGCAACTACTGCTAGGCATTTGGTAAATACTCTGGGAGCAGTAGTTACTCCGAATGGAAGTACCTTGAATTGATCATGTAGCCCCGCTTTTTCAAACCTGAGGTATTTGCGATGAGCGGGATGTATTGGAATATGGAAGTACGCATCCTTAAGTCCAGAGTGGACATAGTCGCCTTGTTGTAACAGAAGGAGTACCTGTTGGAGAGTGACCATATGGAAGTGATCTGATTGAATGTAGAGGTTTAATTCTCTGAGGTCTAATATAGGCCTCAGAGAACCGTCTTTTTTGGGAATTAGAAAATAAAGGGAGTACACTCCTGTCCTCTGTACTGTAGTGGGAAGGGTTCCATAGCTCCTTTTTCCAGAAAAGATTGTACCTCTTGTTTGAGTAGGTGTAAATGTTCTGGAGCTAGTTTGTGTGTTTGTGGTGGAATGTTTGGAGGGTTGCTTGTAAGCTCCAGGCAGTAACCAGATTGGATAATTTGTAAAACCCATTTGTCTGATGTGATTGAGTTCCGGACTTGGAAAAATTGAGAGAGACGGGGGAAAGGGGAAACAAGTCACTGCTTGTTTGTGGCTGGGGAAGTACGGGGTGTATTACCTTTCCCTCTTCCTTTGCCATTGTTTCCACGAAATCCACCTCGAAAATAACCTCTGGTAGAAGGTGACTGACTATTGCCTCTGTATGAGGTAGAGGACCCTTCAGTAGAAATGGACTTTGAGCCTCTCCTATAAAAGGATCGGCGAAATGATCCACGATTGGATGGTGTTTGTAGCGCTCCCATAGATTTGGCTACTTCAGTGTCCTCCATTTTCTCTAATGAAGTGTCCACCGTAGGACCAAATAAATGCTGCTTATCAAAAGGTGCATTTCAAATGGATGTTTGGACTTCTGGTTTAAAACCTGACACTCTAAGCCACGCGTGGCGTCTGAGAAGAATGCTGGTGTTAATAGAACGTGAGGAGGTGTCTGCTGCATCTAGAGCACACCTGATTGATGCATTAGAAATACGTTTTCCTTCCCAAATGAGGTCATGATCCTTGGATTTATGTTCATCAGGCAGATATTGCATCGGTTGCTCTAGCTCATCATAATGAGCTCTGTCATATCTTGCCAAGAGTGCTTGTGTGTTAGCTATGCACCAATGATTGGCTGCTTGTGCTGCTACCCTCTTGCCTGAGGCATCTATTAATTTAGATTCTTTGTCGTGAGGCGGAGCGTCTCCCGTTGACTGAGAATTTGCCTGTTTCCGAGCATTTGAAACCACTAACTAATCTAGTGGAACCGGACATCTAATAAAAATTGGGTCTGTAGGAGCCGCCTTGTATTTTTTGTCCACTCTAGGTGTGAGTATCCTAGCACGCACTGGATCTTTGAACACCTCATCTGCATGTTTTAACATACCCTTGAGCATAGGTAATGTATGCGTAGTTTTTTGTGATGCACTTAGTGTCTCAAATAGGAAATCTTCCTCAAGAGGCTCCTTATGGAGTTGCACTCAATGATACTGTGCAGCTCTATTAAGCAATTCTGTAAACCCCACATTATCATCTGGAGGAGAAGGCCTAGATGGGTATAGATCTGGATCATTGTCGTTATTAGGATCCGTGTTATAATCTACCCAGGGGTCTGGAGCATAATCGTGTGGTACATCCCCCTGTGTGTCATCATCTAGATCCCCATCACCATCAACCTGCTGAAGTGGAGATTGTGGCTGAGGGGATTTTGAGGGTGTTATAAGAAGGTTAGGGTCAATAGGAGGAGGAGGAGAAGTATTAGTCCCCATATTCTTTCTCTTTAGAGGGATATGGTAAGATTCCTCAACTTCTGGTTTTCTTTTCTGTGACAGTTTTGCAGAAAGGTGTCCTGTTTTTGGGTTAATAAATTCCTTCTGTTTGGGGTCCGTGTTAGCAGGCAGAACGTCCAAATTAAGCTCCTTGGATGGAGGAGGAACCGACTTTTCCTTTGGAGCCATAATTTTCAAAGTCGAAAATTTCGGTGTCGACGTTTTCGGAGCGGAGGATTTTTGTGCAGAGGATTTCGGCTCATATGATTTCGGTTCCGAAGTGTGTTTCGGTGCCGAAGTTTTGGAGGGATCAGTTGGCTTATGTTTAGGTGCCGAAGTCTTGTGTTCAGGCCCCGAAGAAGGTCGACTCGGTCCCGAGCCGGAAGGCTTTACTAGTTGTTTCGGTGCCGAGCCCGAAGGCAGGGCGTTGGAAACTTTCTCGGTGCCGACCTTTGCCCAAAGGCGGAGGAGGGCCTGGAGCCTTTTTAAATGGAACTTTCTGGGGCAGAGGAGTATATTTACTCACCGTACACTGACTGGGTGTTATGTCTTCTTCGATGTCGGAGTCTTCCTCGGACACGTCAATTTGTTGTTCCTCCTCTGCCTCAGCTCCATGTGCTTCGAGGATCTCCTGGTCGACATCTTCTCCAAACAGGTCTGGAGCAGAATCCTTCTGTTGCTGCATCTCGTGACGCCGAGCCAGACGGTCACGGAGCGTCTTTTTTTCGATCGGAAGGCTTCGCAGTGGTCTTCGTAGTGTTCAGGCAATAAACACAAATTGCACACCTTGTGAAGATCGGTGCAGGGGTACTTGGAGTGGCACCCGGGGCAGAATCGGAATGGAGTCCATTTCATCTACTGCAAATTCGGTCAACGAGGCTAGGCCCAAGGGCCTCGCACGAGGTTTTCCGATCGAAGTTGTTGAATAGATTTGATACGCGAAGGGAGGAATACGCGATCGAAAAACAATACCATCGAGGGAAGTGGATTGCGCACCGAGGGGAACCTGAGAACGGTGTTGAACCGGAGCACAGCAATTCACGTCCGAACCCGATGGCGGAAAAAAACAATCTAACAATGGAGTCGATGCCCATGCGCACTATCACCGAAAGGAGGAGTCACCTACCTCGTGACTGGAAAGACTTCTTCGAACAAAATCAAAGTGCAAACGTCCGGGCCCAACACCAGATAGCAATCTATGCATAGCATGTGATCTACAGCTCACATGCCTCAAACATGTTTTTTCCTAGTTACCAATCCCACTTTAGAAGTTGGTAAACTTTTACTGACTCCTAAAATAGGATGGTGACCCCGAATACTGAATAGTTCTTTTGAAGGGGCTTGGTGGGGGGCATCCTTTCCAAATACTATTTTGGTATGCAGTGCATCAATGTTTTGCAGTCGTAAACTGGGTGCAAAACATTGAAAAGTTACTGTGTCCTAAGTTGGAGTGGTAACCCATTTGCGAAAGGAAAGGTTCGACTGTGGAATGAAAAAAGATAAGTTTGGTGTTAACAGGCAGCGGTCCCAGGGACCACTGCCAACTCTTAAACTTTCAAACAAAACGCTAAACTTTTTCTTAAATGCAGCCCCATGTCCTTTAAGGGAAGCAGGCTGCATTAAAAAAAAAAAGATTTCTTCATTTAAAAGGGATAACGGACATGGTGGTTTGCTTACCCTAGCGGTCCACAATATCATTGAAGGTCACTTATCAGAGTGAGTCACAATTTGTGACCCATCTTGTTAATATTCAGGCAGTAGATTAGATTGTTACCCACTCGGATTCCTTATTTTGTGAACTGGCGCAGTCCTAAATAGGTCGTGTCTCAAAAAGTTGGAACTCAAATTGCAACACATTTATGCAACTACATTATTAATTCATCTAGTCCTATGTTCCCATAGCTCCTCCCAATAAGTCCACCACTCAGAGCATCCATGTCATTTATCATAATATAACCTTATAGCCTCTTGCACATCACCACAGACCAAATCCACAAAAACTAGTTCTCATCTTAATCGAAAAGAGGTGCCATCCAAAAATAGATGGTGCAGAGGTGTGACATGAGTGAGTTAACTGGAAAGGTTGGAGCTGGTGATTGTAGTGCACTTAGAATACCTGGAATGGAAGGGATAAATTAATTTAAATCGTGAAGTTGTCACAGAATCATTTAAGAGTAATCTGCACTAATCCTGAAGTTGTCCTGGAGTCATCCTATTATAATTCACACTCACCCTGAAGTTGTCAAAATCATCCTAGAGTAATCTGTACTTATCCTGAAGTTGTCAGTATTCCTAGAGTAGTAAGCAATCATCACAAATATTCAAATACAGTAATCAGAACACCATCCTGCAGTAGTCATTGCGAGGACTCTGGAGTAATCTCATTTAAATATTTCACCCTATACACATACTTCAGGATGGTTTCAGATGACTTCACCTGATCATTACTGAAATAGCCCTGCTGAAGTCATCAGAGGACTTCAAAATGACTCCAGGAAGATCTTACTTTTTGACCTGGTATCCCCCACAAGTGGTGCAGAGAATTAAAAGGCTGTTTCTCATCTATGGAGCATCCATACACCTACTTTCCAAAAGAAAATTATGCTCAGTAACAATATTTCTGGTCGCAACTTCAGGTGCCTGACTGGATCCATATATTTTTTTCCCCAGCATTAACTCTCCAGCACTGCAAGGTTGTGCCACGTGACCTCAGCCCAAATGCACCATGACATCTGTTTCTGGTACATTGCTCATTGAGGTGTACAGAGGAGAATCGAGTCAGCAGTGAAAGTACAGCTTATATGTTTGCATACCATGGGATCTTATTAAAAATGGCATTAGTGCATAGGGGAGGAGGGAAGGTGACAAGGAATATGTGGGAAGTTATAGTATCCGCTAGCAAGAACATTACCGAAGGGTAAGTAACTTTCTTCTGATGAATACTTCTGCCAGCAGACCTTCTGAATGAGCTCCCAAAACAATAACATCCTGGGAGGTGAGATTGAGTACCTATTACGCAAGTAAGTTATTCAACGTGCTGGACTGTGAGACCCTAATGTTTAGTACTGGTGTAGAAGAATGGCAGCCTGGCACACGTCAACTACAACACCTTCGTTGAGAGAAGTGTAAGCAGCCATGTTCCAGGTTGAGTGGGCATGAATGCCAGCTGGAACGTTTCTTGGCCAAGGCACAGCTAATTATAACACGCAGAGTAAGAAAAATGATGCAATTGGTCACAGTTTTACACTACTTGGCACAAGCAAAATACACAAAGTGCTGATCATTAACTATCCTGTAGTGTATGGTCAATGTAGTAAGACAGTAAACGTGTAGGGTCTATTCTTTGCAGCTTCTCCTTCTTGGTGGGATTAAGAGGAGGTAGAAAAAGAAAGAAAGGTAATGAACTTACCCGTGTGAAGGGCAGATACCACTTTAAATATGTAAAATGAATGCAAACACCAGCTTAACTGGATGGAAAACTGACCCATGGCCCAACTAAGAGGCCAGGGGCTGTATTACAGTGTCCCAGGGGTGCAACGTGCATGTGTGCCCACTCTGTGCACCCCCAGGGAACTTTGGTATTATAGAAGGGGCAGAGACGCTTGTGCAGCCCCTTCTGTAATACAGAAACTGCTAGGCCACATGTAGCGCCAGCGCTATCCCAAGGGGATGTGCCCTTGTATGCATGGAGACCTGGCTTTGGATTGATGACAGTGAACCCAAACAATGTTAAGAGGTTTGCTCTTGTCCTGTGGCGGCCCACAAGTGACTGTAGCGAGCCCATATTCATCAGCAGATTGTCCCTGACCTCCAAAGATGGGCCATGTCCACAGCCATTGCTTTCATGAACACTTGAGGGGCACTGGTGAGGACAAAAGTGAGCATGATAAAAAGTGCTACTGGCTTACCTTGAACCGCAGGACGGTAAATGAAAATAGGTTTTCGGCAGGTCCAAGGACACATCCAGTTACCTGGGTCTAGAGCAAAAAGGGTCTCAGCAGCGTGAGCATTTTTAACTTGCCCTTCAGCGTGAAGACATTCAGAGGTCGGAAGTGCAGAATAGGCCTTAGGCCCCCACCCTCCTTCGGAAAAGGAAACGGCAAGAGAAACAACCGCCTTCTCTCTCAGAGTCAGGAACCATCTCAATGGTACCTTTGGTGAGCAACAGTAGCACCTCCTGTGTCCGATCGAACATGTGCTCATCTGAAACCGGCTCTGGTGTGGGACGAATAGTGGGCAGGGCAGAAAATAAAGGGAGAGCATAGCTATTCTGAATAATTAAGATTCATCTGTCTGACGTGTTAGATTGCCAACCTGGGAGAAAAAACGGACTTGTGCCCAGTCAGCTGGGCATGTGCCACTAAGTGAAAACTAAAGTGGTTTAGTGGCCATTGTAGTGGAAAAATTGTTGAAGGACTGATGCACCTGCTGGCCTGCACACAGCCTACCAGACCCACATCCTTTGCAGAATTGTGGTGCCTGCTGCGATGGTTCGGTAGGCTGTCACTGACCATATGAACATGTTACTTACCTTCAGTAACGATTTATCTGAAAGAGACATAAATTAGAGATTCCTTACCTTAGAATTACCCCCAGGCGTCAGACTGGATCCGGAGAATTTTTCTTAGCAGTATCCCTGCGCGTCGGTAGGTGGCGTCAGTCGACTCTGCGTCCGTCGTTTGCGTCGTGGTTGCCGGGATGACGTCACGGTGCCTACTTCGATGTCGCCCCTGCGCTGACTGCAGTTCTGACACGACTTTCCACGCCAGAAGCGCAGAGCCATAAAAGACACTGACCACTGGTGCGCCACAACTAGGGCCCTGTAAGGGAGTCCCTATCCCTAGAAGTCAGTTTGCAGAGCGGGAAGGATGGGTGGGGCGGTAAGGAATCTAGAACTACCCTATGTCTCTTACAGATACATCATTACCGAAGGTAACTTGTTCATCTAAAAGAGATAGTTATAGATTTCTTACCTTAGAATAGATACCCCAGTAATCCCAACCCCGGAGGAGGGTCTGCCAACTAAGTTCACACCAGAAAGTTCAGGAGGACAGAACAGGCAAAATAGCTGTCCCTCCAGACTTGGCTGTCCAAGCAGTAATGTCTGGTGAACGTGTGCATAGATGCCAACGTTGCCGCCTGGCAGATGTCAAGGAGTGGGACTCCATGTGCCAATGCAGTAGTTGCTGCCGTAGCCCTAGTGGAATGAGCACGCAGCCCCACTGGAAGTTCCTTTTTCACTAAAGCGTAACAGATTTGAATACAAAAGGACAACCCATCGGGAGATGGTACGCTTTTGGACAGCCCAACCTTTCTTGGCACCCACATAGCCAGTGAAGAGTTGATCATCCACCCTGGAATCTTTGGTGCGGTCAAGGTAGGACAGCGCACGTTTAGGGTCCAGACGGTGGAGTCTGTCCTCCTCCTTGAAAGGGTGCAGAGGCGGGAAAAAGGAGGGCAAAGTGATAGTTCGTCCTATGTGAAAAGGAACTAGGGTCTCATCCTAAGCACCACTTTGTCCAGATGCACAGAGAAGAAAGGGGCATAGAAGAAAGCCTGAAGCTCACTCACCCTGCGAGCAGAGGCAACGGCAACAAGAAAAGCAGTTTTCAGGGTTAGGAGCCTGAGAGGACAGTTGTGAAGAGGCTCGAATGGAGCACACAAGTTAAGTTAAAACGAGATTCAAGTCCCACTGGGGCATTATGAAAGGAGATGGAGGAAAGGGATAAATAATGCCCTTAAAGAATCTGTTTACAAGAGGGGACTTGAATAAAGTGGGCTGATCTGGTAGCCGAAGGAAAGCACAAATAGCTGCAAGATAGCCTTTTAGAGTGCCCAGAGCAGAGCCTTGCTCGGCCAAAGAAAGGATGAAGAAAAGAACCTCAGAAAGGGGATCCACAGCCTTTGCTGTACACCATGCCACAAACTTATTCCATTGACAGGCGTATGACGTTTTCGTGGAGTGACGCCTGGCTGCCAAGATGATGTTAGACTTCGGGCGGAAGGTCGAAAGCTGTCAACTGTCGCCACTCAATCTCTACGCAAGGAGGTGGAGGCTGGACAGGTTCGGGTGGAGGACTGACCCTGCTGCTGCGACAGAAGATCCTCCCGAAGGGGAAGTCTGATCGGAGGATCGATGGTCATGCTCAGGAGCTCGGGGTACCGGACTCTTCGTACCCAGTCGAGAGCCACAAGAATGACTTGGGCCTGGTCGCGATCGATCTTCAGCACTCAGGGCATAAGTGGTACAGGCGGAAAGACGTACAGGAAGCTGCAACTCCACTTGCGACGAAAGGAGTAGCCGAGCGAGCGCCGCCTTGGAAACTCCAACGCGCAAAACTGTTGACATTACACGTTCTCTTCGGTGGCGAACAGATCTAACCAAGGCTCTCCCCACCGCTGAAAGAGACCTTGCACCACCTCCGAGTGAAGACACCATTCGTGATCTACCAGGCACTGACGGCTGAGTTCATCCACCCTGACATTCAGGGAACCTGCCAGGTGTTGAACCACCAGGGTCATGCCCTGATGTTTTAGCCATATACAAAGGCGAAGAGCCTCTTGACATAGGGACACGACCACACACCGCCTTGTTTGTAGCAGTACCACATGGCAGTGGTGTTGTCTGTGAACACCTGCACTACCTTCCCCTTGAGGGAGGACAGGAATGCCTTCAGTGCTAGGTGGATTGCTCGAAGCTCCATCAGGTTGATGTGGAGCACGGCTTCCGCCGGAGACCAGACTATTCTGATCTCCGCCTCTCCCAGATGGCTGCCCCATCCCAGGAGTGATGCATCGGTCACCACTGTGAGTTCTGGTTGGTGAAGGGAGAGGGATCTGCCTCTGACCCAATCCTGGTCTGTTAACCACCACTGCAGTTGTTGTGCAGTTACATCCGAGATCTTGACGTAGTCGAAGGATTCCCCTGATGCTGCGCGGACTGGAACTTCAGGTCCCACTGCAGAGCCCACATATGCCACCTGACATGATCCACCAGCAGGATGCAGGAGGCCATGAGGCCCAGACTCGTCATTCTCACCGAAATCCGGGATAGAGCCTGAAACATCGGTATCATAACCCAAACATCCCGGACTCGCTGCTTGGGACGATATGTCCGAAACTGAACTGCGTCCAGAAAAGCTCTGATGAAAAGGAGCGTCTGAGAGGGAGTCAGGTGTGACTTCGGCACGTTTATAGTGAACCCCAGCTAGTGCAGAAGGTCCGCCGTAGTCTGGAGGTGGGAGACGACCCGCCTGGGGCGAACTCTCCTTCAACAGCCAGTCATCAAGATGGGGGACGACTGGAACCCCTGATCTGCGCAGATGAGCTACGACCACGGACATCACTTTCGTGAACACCCGAGGGGCACTGGTAAGGCCGAAGGGGAGCACGGTAAACTGAAAATGCTCGTGGCCTACCGTGAACCACAGGTAGCGTCTGTGGGCAGGCAGGACAAGAATATGGAAATAGGCGTCCTGCAAGTCTAACGCCACCATCCAGTCTCCAGGGTCGAGGGCAGACAGGACCTAAGCCAACGTGAGCATTTTGAACTTCTCCTTCCGGAGGAAGCAGTTGAGGGCCCTGAGGTCTAGAATAGGATGCAGGCCTTTGTCCTTCTTGGGCACCAGAAAGTAGCAGGAATAGCAACCATGACCTACTTCTGTCGCAGGAATCCTTGTGATAGCTCCCTTGGCCAAGTGAGCTGAGACTTCCTGGCGGAGAAGTGCCAAATGATCCGCCGACATGGTATCGAAAGACTGTGGCATGGAGGGAGGGAGGAGTCTCGAAGGGGAGGGAGTAGCCCCTTCGGACTATTTGCAAAACCCACCTGTCCGACGTGACGGATTGCCTGTGGAGGAGGTGATGGTGAATCGTGCCACCCACTGGCCATTGATGGTCCTGAAGGGTTGGACTAGGAGGGTTTGGAGGCTGCTGCAGGGGGAAAGAGTGGACTGGCCCGCACGCTAGCACCCAGACCCGCGAGGTAGCTGGGTCCAACGTCCGCGGCCACACAGAGGCTGGGCAGCTTGCATGGACCGGTGGCTGGACTGGGCCCGACGCGGTGGGGTGCACCTTCCGTAGCCACGAAAGGGGCGAAAAGCAGACTGGGGTGGAAAGGAAGCGAGGCCCAAGGATCTGCCCGTAGCACGAGAATCCTTAAAGCGCTCGAGCGCTGAGTCTGCTTTTTCACCAAAAAGGCAACGAACATCAAAGGGCATGTCGATCAAACCTCAACACCCGCTCCGCCCGCAAACACGCCGTTGAACTCTGGGACCTACTCGACTCAACCTCCCCCTGACGGAGACCTGGCTGAACCCCTCCTCGGCACCCGACATCGCCATTGCCATCCCGGAAGGCTACAAGATCTCCCGCAGGGACCGCACCAACGGAGTAGGAGGAGGAATAGCCATCGTCCACAGGAACACTCTGAGTCTCGACCAACGACGACACCCTCAGCACCGCCGAACACCTGCACTTCCAGATCCACACCGACCCCAACACCACCCTCAGAGGAACCCGCGTCTACAGACCCCCCCGGATCCCGACCACAGTTCAGCGACTCCATCGCCAACTTCGTCAGCCCTCACCTCCACGGACTACATCCTCCTCGGGGACCTGAACTTCCACCTCGAGAACAACAACGACACCAACTCTACCACCCTGATCGACAACCTCGGACTCAGACAACTCGTCACATCTCCCACCCACTCCGCCGGCCACACGCTTGACCCTATCTTCTCCGCAAGCTCCCACGTCACCTTCAGTCACACCACCAAACTCCACTGGACCGACCATCGCTGCATCCACTTCACCTTCCAGAAAGCCACCACGCACCACCGCACCCAACAGATGCCTCGCCGCTGCTGGAGCAAAGTCACCGAAGACCAGCTACCCACCACCCTAGCCCGGCGCCCTCCCGCCGACCCCACAACCTCAGACAGTGGATCGACGACTGCGCCAACACCCTCGCCCCGCTCAAGAAACCCTCCAACAGCCACACCAGCAAGAAAGCCAGCTGGTTCACTGAAGACCTCCGGGCCTCCAAGCAAACCTGCCGAAAGCTGGAGAAGAACTGGCACCGCGAACAAACACCGGACAGCTACACAGCCCACAAGAACGCCACCCGCAGACACCATCACCTCATCAGATCCGCCAAAAGGGCCTCCTTCAAAGACCGCCTAGACAACAACGCACACAACCGCAAAGAGCTCTTCAACATCGAGAAGGAACTCTCCAACCCCAGCTCCAACACCAACGACATCCCACCTTCGCAAGACCTGTGCAACTCGCTGGCCACCTTCTTCCATCGCAAGATCGCTGACATCCACGACAGCTTCAACACCACGATTGCCCCGACAACCACTGAGATCTCCGCCCCCACGACCAACATCCGCACCAACCGCCTGCTCTCCTGGACCAACATAAACGACGACGACACCATGAAGATCATGAACACCATCCACTCCGGATCTCCGTCAGACCCATGCCCACACCACATCTTCAACAAAGCCAGCACCGCTTTCGCACCCCATCTCCGGAAAGTGATCAACATCTCCGAGACAGCAACCTTCCCGGAAAGCTGGAAGCACGCCGAGATCAACGCCTTACTCAAGAAACCCAAGGCGGACCTCAAGAACTTCCGGCCCATCTCCCTGCTTCCGTTCCCGGCGAAGGTCATCGAGAAGACCGTCAACAAACAACTGACCCGCTACCTCGAGGAGAACAGCATCCTGGACCCGTCCCAGTCCGGGTTTCGCAGCAACCACAGCACCGAAACTGCCCTCATCGCCGCCACCGATGACATCAGGATCCTGCTAGACAACGGAGAGACCGCTGCCCTCATCCTCCTGGACCTGTCAGCCGCCTTCGACACGGTATGCCACCACACACTACCCACACGCCTCCACGACGCCGGAATCCAAGAGAAGGCCCTGGACTGGACCACCTCCTTCCTCTCTGGCAGAACACAGAGCGTCCGCCTCCCCCCCCTTCCGCTCCGAGGCCACAGAGATCATCTGCGGCGTACCCCAGGGCTCATCCCTCAGCCCAACGCTGTTCAACATCTACATAGCACCACTCGCCCACGTCGCCCGACTGCACGACCTCAACATCATCTCTTACGCCGATGATACCCAGCTGATTCTCTCCCTCACCAAAGACCCCACACCGCCAAAACCAACCTCCACGAAGGCCGTCGCCGAATGGATGAGGAACAGCCGACTGAAGCTGAACTCTGACAAGACGGAGGTCCTCATCCTCGGACGACTCCTTGTGGCCGACCGCACTGGGAACAGCTCCAACACCCACCGACCACGCACGCAACCTAGGAGTCATCCTCGACTCCACCCTCTCCATGACTAAGCAGGTCAACGCCGTCTCTTCCTCCTGCTTCAACACCCTCCGCATGCTCCGCAAGATCTACAAGTGGATCCCCACCGAAACGAGAAGAACGGTCACCCAGGCCCTCGTCAGCAGCAGGCTGGACTACGGAAACGCCCTCTACGCTGGAGCATCGGCCAAACTCCTGAAGCGGCTGCAACGCATCCAGAACGCCTCTGCACGCCTGATCCTCGACATCCCTCGCCGCAGCCACATCACCCCTCACCTGAGACCTGCACTGGCTCCCCGTCAACAAGAGGATAACCTTCAAGCTCCTCACCCACACACACAAGGCTCTCCACAACACCGGACCTACGTACCTCAACAGACGACTCAGCCTCTACACGCCCGCCAGCTTCGCTCCGCCGACCTCGTCCTCGCCACAATCCCCCGCATCCGAAGAGCGATTTCCGGCGGCAGATCATTCTCCCACCTCGCCGCCAAAACCTGGAACTCCCTCCCCATCCACCTACGGCAGACCCAAGACCTGCTGAACTTCAGAAGACTTCTCAAGACCTGGCTCTTCGAGCAGTAGCAGCACCCCCCCCTCCCCACCCCCAGCGCCTTGAGACCCTCACGGGTATGTAGTGCGCTCTACAAATGCTATGATTGAAAGTTGGCTGGACATCCCCCGAAAAGCCAGACATCCTCAACCAGGCGTAGCGCCTAAGAGCTACTGATGTGGCAATTGTTCTGTCCAGTGAGTCGGTGGTATCCAGTCCACATCTTATCGTGAATTTGGATGCGTTTCCCCCATCCGCCACTGCCTGGGAGAGAATAGCCCGGGCCTCGTCCAGGCAATGAGGCAGCACTTGCGCGACCGTACCCCAGATAGTATGGGAGTATCGGCCCAAGAGGCATGCAGTATTCACGGACCGTAGTGCAAAGCTGGAGGAAGAGAACATGCGCTTTCCAAGATAATCCAGCTTCTTGGATTCCCTGTCTGGGGGAGCAGAAGGGAATGCGCCCTTGGAAGTAAAGGCTTGGACCACCAAGCTCTTGGGGGAAGGATGTTGGGTGAGGAAAACTGGGTCGCCCGGAGCCGGGCGGTTGCGGCGGGCAATCATCCTTTCCTCAGGAGCCCCTGTGCTGGGCTTGGACTAGGTGCCCAGAAGAACGTCAGTGAGGGCTTCATTGAAGGGCAGAAGGGGTTCCGAGGAGGTTGCCACAGGCTGAAGCGCCTCTGTCAGGAGATTAGTCCTGACCGCCAATGAAGGTAGCTCCAGGTCCAAGGCCTCGGCTGGCTTTCGCACCACCACAGCGTAGGACGCTCCCTCCTCCATGCCACGGTAGGGGGAGAAAGCATGCCATGGTCTGGGGAAGTGTCCAGGTCACTGGCGTCACCCAGGTCCTCTCTCCAGTCCGGGTCTTCCAGCTGGTCTGGCAAAGGGTCTAGCGACCCCTCTCAATCCTCATCACCACCTTCTGGGCGATAGGGAACACCAGGGCTAAACGGGGAACACACGTACCCTCCGGTGTCTGATTCGACGTCGGTCCAGGTCCATCTCGGGGGTGAGGATAGTCCTGACTACCACCGTAGGTAGCTCAAGGCCCAAGGACGCAGGTGCCCTACGCAACACCACAGCGTAGGAGGCTCCCTCCTCCGTGGCCATGGTAGGAGAAAGCATACCAAGGTCTGGGGAGGTATCCAGACCACTGGCATCACCCAACTCCTCTCTCCAGTCCAGCTCTTCCAGCTGGTCTGCCAGAGGGTCCACAGACCCCTCCCAGTCCTCCTCACCCTCATCTGGCTGCGACTCCGGGCGAAAAGGAATGCCAGGATAGGACAGTGGTACCAAAGTACCGGCCGGCGCCGATCCGGCTCCGTGTTCAACCGGCGTCGGAGGTGGCGGAGGCGTTGTCTAAGGAATCGGCGCCGGGGGAGGTGTCGTGAGGTCAACCAGCGCTGATCCAGGCCTGGATCCCTGGGGGCCCTGCGGCGTCGGGGACGGAGCCGCCGGCATCGAAGGCCTAGAACCTCCAGTCAAGTCCCCGGGGCCCGAAGACGCGCCGGCGGAGTCGGGCTGCCCAAAGATGGAGTAGAGGGCTTCATAAAATGCACAAAGCGGGGCAGGGGAAGCTCCGGCTCCCGGGAAGGGAGGGAAGCTTGGAGCCGTCCCAGCAGGCTCCGCGGGCAGAGCTGAAGGACGACGACCTTCCGCGTCTCGTCGGCCAACAGACTGGGAGAAGGCGAAGAGCGACGGTGCTTCTTCGCCTTCTTCTTGTGCTTCGACTTACCCGAAGACTTCGAAGATGAATGATGGTGGTGGTGACTCCGCGACCGGTCCCGCAACCTCCCTCTCGACCGGGACCTCGAGCGGCGCGGAGCTGACTGCCGGGCCTCCAGAAGCTTTTGGGACTGCTCCTGCAAAGACTTCGAGTTCATGGCCTGACAGTCGGAGCACGACTTCAGGTCGTGGTCGCGCTCCAGGCACCAAAGGCACGAGGTGTGGATCCGTGACCGACATCAATTTGTGACAGGAGTCACAAGGTTTGAAGCCGGTGTGTCAATGGGACTTCCCTATGTGCACCAGAAGTCCAACAGCTCCAAAAAATGTCGACAAAAGTCCCAAAAACTTTTGTCAAAAAGTGACTACGGGTACAGCTCTCTCCGGATCTGTGCTGGCTGGCGCGGAAAAAGAACGGACGTCAGCGCAGGCGGCGTCTAAGTAGATACCGCGACGTCATTGCAGCGATCACATCGCCAACGACGAACGGGGAGTCTACCAACGCCACCTACCGACTAGCAGTGGTACTGCTGAAGGAAAATTCTCCAGATCCAGTCTGATGCCTGGGGGTAATTCTAAGGTAAGGAATCTATAACTAATAGTCTCTTTCAGATCAGGGGAACAAAAGTACCCTCCGGTGTCGGATTAGACGTCGGTCCAGCTCCAGGTCCATCTCAGGGGTGAGGATGGGGACAGCGTCGGCCGGGGGGTAGGGGCAAGACCAACGACGGGGAAGGTCAAGGAAGGTCGACCAGCGTTGTTCCGGCTCCAGGCCTGGATCCGCGGGGACCCCGGTATTGAAGGCCCAGGACCCCTGACCAGCTCCACGGGACCCAAAGGCGCGCGGGCAGAGTTGGGCTGCCCAAAGATACTATGGAGGGCTTCGTAAAATGCACGAAGTTGGGCAGGGGACGCCCTTTTCCCGGAAACGGAGTGAGGCGTGGAGTCGTCCCATAAAGAGGGACCGAAGACGGAGCCTTAGAGTGACGACGCTCTGGATCCCGCGTTGCGTCAGCCGACTGACAGAGAGAAGGCAAAGAGCGCTGGTGCTTCTTCACCTTCTTGTGCTTCGACTTACCCAAGGACTTTTTAAGACTTGTACAAGGTGTGATGGCTATACGAGCGGTCTCGAGACCTTCCCCTTGAGCGGGACCGGAAGCGTCGTGGAGCCGACTGCCGGGCCTCCAAGAGCTTTCGGGACCGCTCCCGCAAAGACTTAGGATTCTAGACCAACAGTCGGAGCACTACTTCGGGTCGTGGTCGCGTTCCAGACACCAAAGGCACACGAGGTGCGGGTCCGACACAGACATCACTGTGACAGGCCTCGCAGGGTTTGAAGCCGGCCCGACGATGGGACATCCCTTGCGCGCCAGGAGTCGAAGACTCGAAAAGGAGTCAACAAAAAGTTTAAAAAAAAGCTTAGTCAAAGAGTGACTAAAGGGGTAGCGCTCTCTGGATCTGTGCTAGCCAGGCGCGGAAAAAGAAAACTGACGTCAGCGCACAGGGGCGGCGTCCAAGTAGGCACCGCAGCGTCATCATGGCGACCACGATGCCGGAGTCGACCGGCTGCACCTACCGACGCGCAGGGGTACTGCTAAGAAAAAAATCTCCAGAGCCAGTCCGACTCCTGGGAGTAATTCTACTGTAAGGAATCTATACCGGTCTCTTTCAGATGTCAATGTTCTGGAACAGTCCCTGAACTTTCAGAATTATGCAGGCAATGTCTAGCAGGGGTCAACGTATCTCGAATGCCCTTAAAGCACTCCAACAGAAATTAGACCTCACTGAAAAGGTGGGACCTAAAGGGCACATCTATGGGGGAGGCCTGTTCATTGCTGGAAAATACTGTGGAACCTATCCACACGTGGCAATGAAGTGCAACAGTAGTATCGACTACCCTTCCCATGCAATCTGTAGTATCCAGACCTGTGCAGATGACTTATTTAGGCACATCCTGTCCATCATAACTTGTCTGAGCCAAGAATGCTATACTGTGTTCCATAATTGTTGAAAAGATCTTGCTAGCCAGGTCCCAGAAGGTATGTGTATTGACCCAGCAATCTAACAGCATTAACAAATCACAATGCGAGACAGAGAAAACACCTCAGACTTCTTTGCTTCCCTCTCCAGAGGAGTAGCTAGAAAAGATTTCTGAATCACATTACTGATCAAGGGCTGCGCAATAAGCCTCCCTGGAATGTGGTACTTGGTGAGAAAATCTGAGTCACCAGGGTTCAGTCTGTGACATCTGGCCACTTGCCTATTCACAGGCAGTCAAGAACAAGGCTTCTACTGCCAGCCATCAAAGTATCACTGGGGGCACATCATTAAAGGGAAGCAAGGGCTCAGAAGTAGCTGACCCAGGCCTTGAAATCGGTTAGTACATTTGCTTTGTTTCTATGGTGGTCCAAGAAGTGAATCAAACTATCCAATCAAGAGACAAACAGATATGCAAGAAAGCCATCTAACCATGAGCATGGGGCTGAACCAAAACTCATTCAATACAATATTGTATGCCATCTGAAGAGAGTTGAGCCGACTTTAATGATACCACAAAAACATAATGGGTTGCTGTACAGCTTAATTCTGCTTAATAGACTGCCGGAATTTGAACATTCAAATGAAACTGAAATATTTCCTATTATGAGGTGGAAAAGACTCGTTGGCCAAGCAGGCATATATACATCAAACAGTCAGAGCAGGTTAAATGTGCAGGCACGTTGGAGGAAGATGGAGTGATACTGCACATAAGCTGTCAAACAAAAGGCAGGAAATTAAGAAATTAGAATGTGGCAAGAACCACCAATAAACTATTGTAAACTACCCTGAGAACGAATTCTGAAGTACTTATGCTGGTGATGCAAATGACATGACTCATTAGATTATCAATTAATTGCTTTAAATTCAGTATGTTTTATATAAAATTTGAAAATAGGCTGGCCATAATTTGGAAAGCGTCAACTAAAAATCGTACAACAGACTATAAAAAGGAAAAAAGGTGATGCACTTGATTTATACAGAAATAATATACTACAAATGTTGAACATTGTTTTTTTTTAGCAAGCATTTTGAAAGCAAGATCAGATGAGCGGGACAGTTCTGATCAATAAAGGTTGCAAGATAAGCAAATGCAAGAGTGAGTAACATTTCAGAAGATTTTCAAAAGATTTACATTATGAACTTGAGTAAATGCAACTGATAAGGTCTATGCTTGCAACTAGTACTATTTTAGGAATTCCCAGGTTTATGGTTGTCATCCTACAATCTGAGGAATATACTTGTGACGTGAATCTGCAAACGCTGCTAATGTCTCTTTAAACAAATGATCATATGTGACAAGACGTCAGTATTCCACTGAAGGCAAACAATGACAAAAGGCAAAGATACAGTAAAAGACATCTGCTGTGGACACTAAGAAATGACAAAGACTACTGCATCATTTTCTATCCAAATTTTACATAAATGTATTACCTCTTTACTCCATAAGCCATGTTCAGCAGATTGTCCAACCTGCAAAACACATTTAGCAAGCTGTTCAGTAATCTTTAACACATCATTCTGTTAACACCACAATGTAAAATACCTTTAGTATTTTTACATTAAAAGAAAATAATTACCAGCGATTCCAATTTTATCGGTCAAGTAAGCAATACCTAAAGGAAGGTCGAGTAAGCTTCAGGCAACAAATTAGGCAACACAAAATAATTCCTACCCTGAATTGGCGACTGGTTTTATTAAAAGGAAATAAACTATTAATCCAGCTTAATTTTTAAAATCATAATACACAAGATGCTTATACATAGAAGACAAGAAAGGTTGAAAGTACACATTGCAAATGTTAGACTCAGTGACACACAAAATAGACAAGTATAGTAGAGGCATCGTAAAAGCATCCTTTAAAAGGAGAGATGAAGAAAACACATTTATAAGACTACACTAATACATAAGAGAGTTGTGATAATGGAATTTTAGTGCAATTGTTGGCTATTAACATATGATAAAAATTGTGCTGCTGTGTGAAGTGGCATAGCGCAATGCTAACTTATGAAATGTTTCTCTGGTGCTGACCTTTCCCCTGATTTAATACAATAGATCGTTCTTTGCAAGTAATGTTACTCGTTTGTCCTGTACACTTCTACACCTTAACATTCTTTCAATGCTTTTTCAACGTTCCCAGTGGAATATTCCAGTGGGAATAGAATTTCAGCTAAGGCTATAAGTCACAACTTTGCATTACTTCTCCACCAATGTTAGGCTCATGTGGACTTAACGTTCATTTCTCATGACAAGCATGGGAAACTAGCTTAATGTTTCAACCATTTTAGGTGAAATGTGGACATGTGATAGTCTTTCGATGTTGGTGTGATGCCATGCCACTGGACATTCCTAAAACTCTATAAAAGAAGAAACTCCAAAGGAGGGGCATCGAACGCCATACTTTTCTTCTTCCTGTACGAGAGGATGCTATGCTGATCGATCTTTCACTTTGAACTGTTTGTCAATGCTACAATCTGTAGCTGATGGACAGACCTTTACCGAACCATTTTGATTTTTCACATTTTTCAATATATCTTTAGCATCAAGCTAATGGACTCGCCCATAATGGGCTTTAAGTCTGAACTTTCCCCCTTCCTTCCATAGAGCCTGAGCTGCTAGAAATGTGAACCATCCTTCTGTCTTAGTAGCGATTGGACTGCAACTGATTTTATAATCAAAGGTTTGCCTAAATGCTTGGTGCTCTAACACAAGCTGTGATATTCTTAACTTAAGTCCTTAAGAAACGGCCTATTTTGATGAATTTTGCTTCTTTAATACAATAACCAAATTCATCTAAATTTGTCTTGAGTTGGATGAGTCCTGTTGGTTCTTCCATTGAAACTGCGCTATTGTACTGATGTTTTAAATGTTTTGTAGGGAGAATCAATGAGCTCTATCAGATCATCAGGTTTGCTTCTTTTGTTCTGTTACGCTATTGTGGAGCTCTTGGTCTGCATCATCCTCACTACTTAACTTGTTTAGGAGGTTGGGTATTAAAGTTGCTATTCTTTATTTCTACAGTATGGTCTTGAGAGTGGTGTATCTAAAGCAGATTTCAAACCTGTCATTTGGCTGACAATTAATGGTCCTCATTGTACAGCTAACATGGAGTCTGGTCACATTAATTTCCACTCCTCCTATCGGCAGAGGAATAGTCATCAGAGGATCATTGCCTCTGTGGTCATGGCAATACTTCAGTCGAATAGTAAAGGGCCCAGAACGGTTAGAGGAGTAAGAAGAGTAAGCGTACAAATAAAGACATTTTACGCATACTACACGCTGCAAAAATATTTTACACTGGAACATAAGCAGAGCAAACAATTATTTCGACACCTATTTGCACTGACTCTGGAGTCACGGGAACCCAGAAACATGTCATGTTGTTTAAGAACCGGGAATTTCGGGGCTAAACCAAATGGCACAGGGTTACAAAATATTAAGTCCATTTTAAACTGGAAAACGTCAACTGAGAGAAAAAATAATTAGAATGTTAATTTAATGTGAAGCAGAGCACCATCTCATTTGTTTGCAGGTGCTGCTATAACCTCTAGATCTATAGAGTCAGATATAAAAAAGTTGTGGTGCGCTAACTGCACAAATTTGTCTGGTAAAAACAAAATTACAGTCACAAGGAACCCCAAACTATGGAAAATGTTTTGCTGTTGCCAGTGAAATATGGATTTCTTTATGACAGCCCCCAGATCACTGTGCAGAACTTTAACACTGTCAAGCCTACTAAGAATGTGGCACAAAGAAAACAATTTATGCAGCAGATTAACTAAATTATGCTTGCAAAAATGCAAATTAAGTGTCCAAAAAATGCAAATTATGAGGCACATTCTCAGGCTGTATTTTCATCCCTATGCACTAGAAACAACACTTCTGGTGAAATTAGCAAATTTTGCAAATTACATGTCAAATTATGTAGCAAATATAGTAAATCTATAGTTATTTGGTAAACACTGCAAACAATCACAAATCCACTGACTATGACCCCTGTCCATCGTTTCATCAACAATTTATTCAAGAAAGGAACATTTATAAACATTCCAACTCTTATCAGGGCATATTGCTAGCTGCACTTTGAAGAAAGCAGCCTTTTCAGGATAACAATGCCAAAATAAACATGTAATATAAAAATACATGTGATTACTGTATGTACTATGGTCAAATATTGCCATCCTGTGGCCCTGTGATGTACAATGTCACCAAATCCCCTTAATTGTAGTATTGTACCATATTACAAGACATTTATACGCTATACACACACAGAAATAATTACGTCACTCATGCTGAGCACACGTTTCAAATGCCAGACACTCCGGAATACTGCGATTCCGGAGTTCAGCGAGTGGGTGGAATTGGCACACTGCTCTCATTGTTAGTGCCGGGAGCGTGTTCCGCGTTGAAAAAAACTGCGTGAACGGCACCACATTGCGAGCTAGAGGACGCTGCTTCTTTGCTGTAGCTCAAGTAGTTTTTTTTACTTGAGCTGCAGCATTCTCACCGTGAACGCTCGCGACTGCTCGCTTTGAGAAAATCTTGCCGGGTGCGGTCCTAGTGCCCAAAAATTGCGCTTGGGGATGCCAATTTTCACTCACCAACTTAACATTGGTGAGCCGCACAGGAGAAAAACTTCACCCTGTGGCTGAGTTTTGCCAGAGCTCCGTGTTACCAGCGTAACAAAGTGGGCAAAACTCCGCAAAACTCTGCTGACGGAGCTGAATTGATTGCCCACATCTACTCCAAATACTGTTGCCTGTTTAAAACTTGTGCTCAGTAGGAACAGAATAATGAATTTAAGGGGTTTGGCTATCCCCGTCTTTGCAGGTAAGAAACCAGAATTGGCAACTGACAAGATTGTGTGCGCAAGATTGTGAGCTTTTAGTTGGGAACTACTGATAGATCTAGTAACGTTGTGTACCAGGGCTGTCAGGCCCATGTGGGAGCTACTAGCAAGTGTGAGAGATGTTTGTCTGAGTTTCTGAACCAGAAATGGATGGAGAGGCGGAAAAGCAAAGGCAAATATCCCTGACCAATTCATCCATACAGCATTGCCCTTGGATAGTGGGTGTGAGAACCTGGAGGTAAAGTGTGAGATTTCTGCATGGTCTGTGGTTGCAAACAGATCCATTTGTGGAAGTAAGGGAGGAGGACTTGCAGGTGGAGATCCCATTCGTGGACTTGATGACGCATCCTGCTGAAGTCAGAAAATCAGTCTGTTCCCGAAAGGTGTTCTGCTAACAGATGAATACTGTGATACAGGGCCCAGCGCAAAATGGTCTGAGATGGGCGTGAGCCATGGAGAGTGCGCCCCTTCCCTTGTTTTTTTAGATAGTACATGGTTTCTGTATTGTCCGTCCAGACAAGGACGGTGTGGGTCACTTGCTGATCAGGTGAGGTAGGAACCCCTTTCAATGCTATGTGAACAGCTTGAAGCTCTAGGTAGTTTATGTGGGGAGTCTGGTGCTTGGAATCCCAAAGACCCTGAACTGTGAGGTCCTGTAAGTGTGCACCCTAGCCTGTGAGGGACGCGTCTATTGTCAGAGTGATGTGGAGAACAGGGTCTAGAAAAGGCCGCCCCTTTAACAGGTTGGTGTTCCAACACTGCAGTGTGATGATTGTGGCTGTTTATCAACAATAAATCTTCTAACTGATTCCATGACAGACCACTGTTGCGCAAGGCATTACTATAATGGACGCATGTGAAGACAAGCATGGAGTACTGTAGCAATGCAGGAAGCCATCATGCCTAGGAGCCGCATGACTGTCCTTACTGTGGGATGTTGATTGATTTAAAAATGAGACATTAATGTTTGGAACTTTTTACTTCTTGCAGTATTAGGATAAGCTAATCCTAGTTGTGTGTTCAGGATTGCACCCAGATACGGCTGAATTTGTGGACTTGGAAGGTGAGATTTGGTCATACTGATGCTTAGCTTAAGCCTAATTGGTGAAGATCTATGGTAACTTGTGTGTGTTACCGGCATAGATAATGAGTACTGGCTTTTATGAGCCAGTTGTCCAGATAAGGGAACAAATGGATGTTTTGTCTGCACAGATGTGCTGCTACTATTGCGAGGCATTTGTGCAACACCCGAGGAGCAGTAGTGACACCGAAGGGTAGGACTTTGAATTGGTAGCCTTTTCATGCTATCACAAATCTTAGACATTTGCAATGTACTGGGAGTATTGGAATGTGAAAAAATCGAGGGCTGCAAGTCACCTTATTGGAGGAATGTGATCACATTTTGGAGTGTGACCATATGAAGGTGCTCTCACAGGATGTAGTGGTTTAGGGGCCTTCAAACTAGAATGGGCCATAAAGATTGGTCTTTTTTGGGGATTAGAAAGAATAGGGACCCCATGATGGTGTAGAGTGATGGGTACTACAGCTCCTTTGAGAAGAACTTGAACTTCCTGTTTGGGCAGTGTGTGATGTCCCAGTGATCACCTGCGTCTGCGAAGTGGGATGTTGGGCGGTGTGGTAATAAGCTCCAGACAATAACCATGTTGGATAAAGTAGTACACCCACTGGCCTGATGTTATTGACTGCCATGTGGCTAGAAAGTTCTGTAAGCGACTTCCGACAGGTGTTGTATGGTGGGGGGGTTGGGGGGGGGAGGTGAAGGTAGTCACGGTTTAGTGGTGGAGGTTCCACTGCATGGGGAAGCAACTTTGTCTCTACCCATGGCATTGTTGCCCCAGTAGGAGCCTCTATAGTAACCTCTGGAGGAGGTATACTGATTTTGGCTACATTGGTAGGAGGTGGTGGCTTCCAAAGTTGTGGTTTTGGAACCCCCACAATAGCCGGAGCAGCGAAAGGAGCCTGAGGTACAGGTGTTTGAAGGGCCCCCATGGTCTTGCCGTTTGGGTCTTTAATTTTTGCCAGGGCCTAGTAGACTTAGGGCCCAAAGAGGTGCTCCATATCAAAGGGTACATTTAGGAGGTTCTGGTGTACCTCTGGCTTGAAGCCTGTAATACGCAGCGGAGCAAGATGCCCATGTTAATCCCTCTTGCTGCTGTGTCGGCAGTGTCTAGGGCATATGAAGGTGTTGGATATAAGGTGTTTGATATAATTTTGCCCACTGCGACAAGTTCTTGTCCCCGTTTTCTGTACTCATCTGGGAGATGTTGGAGGAGCACCTCCATCTTGTCCCAGTGAGCACAGTCATATCTGGCAAGCAAACTCATTGAGTAGGTGATACGCCAATGGTTTGGAGATTGGGCTGCCACCTTTTTCCCCACCGCATCAATGCGCTTGCTCTCCTGGTTGGGTGGGGGCGCGTCACCGCTAGCTTGTGAATTTGCTCTTACGAGCGTTGGTTATCACAAGCGAGCCTGGTGGTACCCGTCCTCTCATAAATGGGATCTGATGGAGAGGGTTTATATTTTTTTTTAAATCAACCCTGGATGTTATTATTCTAGCCCTAACAGGGTCTTTGAAAAAGTCATCCATGTGGCATAACATGTCCTTTAGCACAGACAAATATTGAGTACCCCATGTGTAGATGACAGTATTTTAAAAAGGAAATCCTCTTATAGGGGTTCTTTGTGCAGCTGCATGTCATAAAAGTAATGTTATAAGTCTAGATCAGTGTTCCCAGAGGAACTATATCGTAGGCATCCCAAAGGTCATGTGGTGGTGTCATCCCTTGTATTGTGTCCACATTTCTATGGAAAACTCTGGAGAAGGGTGCCTGGTGAATAGAGGCATGGGGAGGAAGGATGTGACGTCTTCACCATTGAAAGAACTTTACAGCTTTTTTTCATAGGCTGTTCAATACGCTAGCGATGCAATTGCACACAGAATGTTATAGTACTGTTGACTTGCATCGATGCACTTGTCTTTCTGTCTGTGTGCTAAAAAGCCTTGGAGTGTGCCCATACGCTTTTCCTGAGGCAAGCATGTATTCCTAAATCACACTGCATGACCCAGTGTGTGATAATTGTAGAGCTCTTCAATCCGTGGTGGCACAGCACCCAGGATAATGCGCAGCATGGCTAAATACTTATAAAGGTCCCAAACGTGAGACCTATTGGCTATGCCAATGCTTGTTTCCGAATGGCCAACATGGGTTGAGTGGCACGGGGTACAGTACTCACTGCGAGAGGGTTTGGTGTGACATCCGTGATTTTGAAATTGAGTCTGTGTACGGATTTGATACTGCCCTCATAGAACACCTCTTCTGCTACGGAAGCTTGTGGGTGGTTGTCTTCACCGACTTCTTCATGCCCGAAGAGGCAGTGTGTCAACGGTGCTCCTCTGCTACATCTCAAGACAGCGTGCTCAATGGTCTATGGGGGTCTTGCTCGCGTGAAAAGAGCGACAGGCCTCGCAATCCGCTTCCTTGTGTTCCGGTGACAAACAGCTTACAGACCTGATGGGAGTCGGTCCGTGGGCATTTGCATGGCATCGAGAGCAGAAACGGAAAGGCATCCGTTTTATAGCGAGCAGGGCATTCTATAGAGGACCTGATGGAGACTGAGTTCAAAGGCCCAAAGGGCGAGGCCCTGAAGGGGCCACAATGGAAGCGCGTCGACTCGACGAGCGATTGCACCTCGATATGCATAGTGGTAAAGCAAGATCGAAAATAGTGGCACAGGTTAGATTGTATTAGGAACCGAACAGAGGTTCAAAACGTCTCGACCTGGAGTGTAGGCACACACGTTAGAACCAGAGGGTGGAAAGAAAACATTTTAACAATGGAATCGATGCCCATGTGTCTTATCACCAAGAGAAGGAATCTCTCAAACCCGTGATTTGAAAGACTTCTAAGAAAAAAACACTTGCACACATAGGGATTAAAAATTAGATGGCAGGAGTATGCAAATCATGTGTATCTACAGCTACACATGCCTGGAACATCCTTTTTTTAAACGCATTGGTGTGGCCAGTAGGGTTTGCCTAGCTGGTGGAAGAACGGACCACCAGGCTTTCAAGGTTCAGGAAGGATGGGTGCTGAGAAACAGATCTACAACTTCTCGCTACACGGCAACTCACTGGAGGTGGGCTTCTGAGCACAGTTTGGACCACATCATTATCAATGCCTCGGTCAGTGCCTCATTTAAACGCAAAAAGGACTTTGCAGAAGCAGGCCCAGGCTGCAAAAACTCCGTGAGTAGACTAGCCTTGGTCACTGGGCTACTGAAAGTCTAGCACTTCTACAGCTCTTCAGACTATCACCACACTAGAGGAATACTAGCCTGTAGGAAGCCCCATCGGAGAGTCCAATTCTCAGGGGAAGTATCCATGACATTAGCATTTTGTATATCTGCTTACATGACGCCATCAGGATAATGAGGCTCCTCATCATAATTCGAAACATTTTGAAGTCTCAGGACATTGTCTGCATCAGACCCAAATTAGGACTTCGGCCTTCAGGAGTACTCAATTCCAGGTAGTGACATTGCCTGGGAATTCTCCCAGACCATAGGCGGATATCTGGGTATCTCGTAACAAGACACCGGGTGGACTCTGCCAGATCTAGGAATCTGCACCACTACAGTAGAGAATAGAGCTTGAGCAGCTGGAACCAGCATTGCCTTTGGAGCAGATGTTTAAGTATAGCCATTGCTGGCTGGGGGACAGGCGGGGGCATAAACGGGTCAGTCTGTATCGGTTCGGGCTCTGTCCTCATGAAATCAGACTAGGGGCCCTGAAAAATCTATGGGGCAAGGCATGCCAGAGGCACCAGGAATCATCCTGAGGAGTTGCAGCATAGACTCCTTGAAGGCCTCCATCTGCTGACAGTTCAATAACAGCATTAGAAACATTTCTAAGCGTGTCAAGACCATATTAGGAATGGGCTCAGTCAGATGATTGGTACAGTCTGATCATTCGAGTGCACACTGTGCAACTTCCCTCTGAAAAGACTTCTGATCTAATAAAATAAGACTGACATTTCACCTAACATCTCAAAAAAGGACTGTTAGTCATACTTGAGCAAAGAAGCCGGGTCTGGTGGCTTAATGGACTAATGCGTCCACTGTAGGGGCCGGTGTTTGACCTCATGGTCACAGGTATAAATCTCGGCAGGTCTACTCCCCCTCTCATCCTTCTGAGGTCAATAAAATGAGTACCACTGAGTTGGGTAACAAAGCATCTGCCATTCAGTGCTAAGATATCCTTTTGGGTGAACATGCGCTTTACAAATACACATGGTATGTTAAGATGTATGCTTCCTGAGTCACTAACGTACATTTACCCACGCCCCACTCCTTCAGGATGAGAGCTGCTGTAAAGCAAGCTTTTTGGAGCTGATGCGCAATTGATTTAAATCTCCAACCAGTAAGCTGTATACCTCCAGTTATGGGTCTTAAAGTATGATGGTGTAAAAAGTAAACACTTCTTTCTAGATTACTGTGAATGTCATCTGACAATCTTCCACCTCTAAGCTTAGGTGTGTCCACATAAGAGTAGAAAGACTTAAAAATGTATTCTTGGCTATCAGTAAGGCAAAGGTTTTCTGTAAAGGTAGAGCCTCTAAGAGCTTGAAAATGTCAAACACTTATGATTGTAACCTGTCAATGTCTGACTGCTGAAGGAAAATGAAGGACTTTCAGTAGATCTTAATTACGGTTTCTAAATACATTGTGTACTTGTCATGAAGGCCAGGGTAAAACTGCAAGATCCATATCCCTCCTAGAAAAAGAGGAAACATGGGTAGAGTCATAGATCAAGCCATAGTCTAAGGTTTACCGCCAGTGCTAGGTATCTGTATGAAAGAATGTAACCTCAACCCGGACCTCTTGCTGTGATATGATCAAGCCATACTAGCCCCCGTAAAATTAAACTCTCCTGTAAGTCCAATGAACACACAACAGTCTGCTCAAAAACATACTGATTTGCTACCTAGATATTGGAGCTCTGTGAACCCAAAGAAAACTGGATACCACAGATATTGGGTAGAATTCTACACTGTCCATTAATGGCCACAGCTAATATTAACCACAAAGTAAATTCACCACATAGCACACTGGGTTCCGCTTTCACGCCTTAATTAAAAACACAAATTGGGACCACTACTTTGATGCAGAAGGGCTAGAATATAAACAAGCTGTAAGGGTCTACCACAAGGGCTTTTGCCAGGGACAGTTAACTAGAATGTGAAAACCCAGTAAGACGTACTGATTCAAGTAACTGACCTCACACTAATGCTGAACCCATTAGAATGTTCAAATATAGAAACAGCCCTTTCAAAATTACGGAATTGATATGGCAATAATCGCTCATTAGGAACAGTTACAGAAAAACTATAGTAATAAGCCTGCAATCAACTGATGGTTGGCAAAGCCATCAGAGCTGTTTCGTAATATAGTGAAAGATCACTGACCATTTTGCATGTTGGAGAATATAAGCAAGAATAGTCTGAGACGGATATAGAGACAATATTATATGGCAATGACAAATCTACTCTACACCATGGCCCCATTTCAGCGATTGAAAAATCAAACGCATCAACTCTTGTTTGGACCATTACTATACTAAGGGTGATCTCGTAAAGCAAGTGGTGTTAATAATGAAGATGCTTTAATTAATTCATCTTTAACAAGATTTCTTGTAATATCGAAACAGCAGCAGCAATAAAACGGGCAGGTAGAATGCAGCAACCTAAAGGAAAGATTAACCACCTTGGGGGAAATACTTACAGATTGTATGCATTTTAATGCAGATTTATCAGGTGCACCATTTTCGAGTGCCAAACTAAACTTGGAACTTTTTTTTCTAAAGTAGTATCAAATATCGGCTAAAGCACTACTCCAGTTACACATTTGAAAAGCTCCATTGTTCATGACATCAGGGATCAAATACAAAGCATCACATACACATGGGATGACGATTCTGCTAAAAAGTAATGTCAGTACTGTACAGCAAAGGATGTCATTAGAGAAACTACACAAACATACATATACACACATGCACACACATGTGGTTGAAACTTCAGAAAGATGCTCATCTAACAGAACAAACGTAATCGAAGGTACAATTTGTTCTTCTCTCTTCAAGGATAGACCTTGTTGCAGATTTCTTAAGTGAACGGTTCGCCAAGCAGTAAACAAAGCTGATGGGAAGACTGAAGATAAAACTACACTGCAAAGCTTTGAAGGACATCCTGTCGAAACTGACTCATCTCAAGAGTGCATCTAAACAGCAATGAGTTGAAAATGAATGCAAACACAACCAGCTTGATAAACTGCCTCAATCTGAACAACTCGGTGTTGAAGCAACAGCCTTACACCTAACCAAGTGAACCCTACAACACAATGGTGAATCTTTATGGATTTTAGATATCATCGAAATCCATCTTTAAATTTTGACACCATGGATCAAACTGTTAAAGTACTAGGCTTATACTGATTATCTAGCCATATATTTTCTTTGAAAGTTATAATTAAAAGCCATCCTTGGTTTTAACCTGTGTAAACATTCCCCAACCATGGACAAATGAGGTGGAGTCTAAAAATATTGCAGGGATCGTAGAAGAGATAGAATTTACTCAATCGAGTTAGGCAAGGAAAATGTTACCTGCCCTGTAAGCATATGTTCGTAGCATGTAGTGTGGTAAATTCACATGCTGTGCATACTCTTGCCATCAAGTGTTGGGTTCAGATGTGCGGAAGTTGTTTTTCTTCTAAGTCGTCTTTTCGAGCCACAAGGTATAGTGACTCCACCTATTGCTTATAACGGGCATTGGCTCCACTGTTAAAACTGTTTTCTGTACAGCAGGCAAGTACGGAGATGGAGCGTAGAGATGCATAAGAGATGGGCATGCAAAAAAAATGATAGAAAAGGTAAAGCACATCTGCAACAACTAAGTTTCCAGGGAGGAGTGTGAATCTACGGCACTACATGCCACAAACAGATGCTTACAGGGTAACACTTTCCGTTCAAAGTATGTGTGGCTGTAGATACACAAGCTGTGCATAGACTGTAAAGCAGTCCTCCCATAAGTGGTGGCTAGCCTGAGGGTGTTGCAGAGGATTGAAAACGTGTACAGAATACAGCCTGGCCAACGTCAGCCTGTTGGTGTGAAAGTACATCTAGAAAATAGTGTTTAGTGAAGGTGTGGGGCGGAACAGGTAGTTGCTTTGCAGACATCAGCTATAGTAATGTTGCCTAGGAAGACTTTAGAGGTCCCTTTTTTTTTTTTTTTTTTTTAACGGGTGGAGTGGGCCCTGGGAGGAATAGGCAAAGGTCTTTTGCATAACATGTTTGAATACATTTACCTAACATGCTATGCCGGATTTGGAAAGAGCCCACCTTTTGTGCAGCTTTGAGAAGGGAACAAAACCTCTGAGTTTTGTGAAAAGGTTTTGTTCTATCCGCACAGTACATAAGGGCTCAATTAACATCTAGAGTATGGAGAGCCCTTTCTGCAACTGAATCGGGTTGGGGTAAGAAAACTGGCACCTCTATAGAATGTTTAAGGTGGAAGGGGGAACCACCTTGGGCTAGTACAGAGGACAACCTTTTCTGTGGACTTGAAAAAAAGGTTCTTTCAATGTCAAAACCTTGAGCTCACCGACATGTCAGAGGTGATCGCGACAAGGAAAGCCATCTTACAGAAGAGGAACTGATTAGGGGAAAAATGGAGGGGCTCAAAAGGAGGGCCCATGGATCGAGGGAGAACTATGTTTAGATTCCATGCCAGGAGGACCCTTGGCGGAATGACTTGAGACCTTCCATAAAAACTTTGGCAATGGGGATCCTGAATAGGGATGTGTGTTCTCAGTTTTGAAGGTAGGCAGCCAGTACATCAAAGTGGCGCCGACTGAAGTGTAGGCTAGGCCAGAAGTCTGCAAGTGTAGGTGGTAAAGGCTAAAGTGTCAATGTGTTGTGATAGGCAGTAGTGGATAAATCGTTTCCACTTTGTAGCATAGGAAGCACGGGTAGTGGGCCTGCGTGCTTCCTTAAGAATGCTCATGAATTCTGTGGAAGGTTTAGCTACCCAAACTCTAAGAGCTCAAGAGCCAAATCGCAAAGCTTGGTGCACTAAGGTCAGGTGGCTGATTTCTCCATGGCCCTGCGCGAGAGGAGCATCTCATGCACAACCACCAAGAGTTCAAAGAGAGTAGTAAACAAAGGCTGCCTGGCCCAGATGGGTGCTATTAGGATCAGGGTGGGGGACATTTGTCGCAGCCTCCAAACGACAAACCAAAGAAGAGGGAGAGGTGAAAAAGTGTAAGCAAGTGTCCCTGATCAGTTCATCCATAGTGTGTTGCCCATGGAGTTTGGGTACCTGGAGACTAAGCTTGGGCATTCTGCATTTCCTGCAGTGGCGAAAATGTCTGCATTCGGAAACCCCCACCAACGGAACTAAAGGAGGAGGACTTGGAGTTCCCACTCGTGGACTTGTTGCTGCATTCTGCTGAGGCGGTCTGCAAAGTTCGTTGTCTACTCCCAGAAGGTACTGCACCAGTAGATGGAGTCCGGTGGAGTGCCCACTGCCAAGTGCTCGGAGCCAACGCAGGCTTCTGAAGGGCGCGAGTGTCGCCTTGCTTTTGTAAATATATGTCCGTCATGGTGTTGGTGCGAATGAGGACCACCTTACCCGGATTGTGATAATGTAAGGTTTTCCTTGATAGTTGAACAGCCAATAGTACCAAGTAATTGATGTGGTAACCCTGGTGATGAGGTGCCCAGAACCTTGGACACCGAGGTCCTGTAAATGCACCTCACATCCATAGGAGAAGAACTCACTGTGATGGTGATCTGCGGAATGGGTCAAAAAAGGTCACCTCTGCAACAGGTTGGGGTTCCACCACTGCAGAGAGCATTAAGTGTGGCTCCAGATCAACACTAGATCTTCCAGGGGACCCTCCTCATGTGTAACCTGGCGTGAAGGGGACTGGCAATGCAGGAGTTCATCATGCCAAGGAGGCACACGACTGTTCTGACCGTGAACTGGTGAGCTGGCTTAAAAAGAGTAAGCAATGCCCGGACAGCTTGAACCCTTACAGGACTGGGATGGGGCCCTGCCCACCACAGGGTTGAGGACTGCCCCTGATATGGCTGTATTTGAAGGGGTTGGAGATGGGACTTGGTGGTGATGGTGAACCCTGGGTTGTGTAGGAGGTATATGGTAGCCCGAGTCTGTGTTAGGCAGTGATGCCAAGTTGCACTCTTGAGTCAGTCTTCCAGGGAAGGGAACCCCTTGGGTGCCCATGCACTGCAGGTGCACAGCCACCACCCCTAAGCACTTAGTGAACACTCTAGGGGCAGTAGTGACACCGAAGGGCAGCATTTTGAACTCATAATGCTTGCCACTTATTATGAACCTGAGGCAGCAATGGTGAGCTGGGTGAATTGGGATGTGAAAGAAGGCATCTTTGAGGTGGAGGGCATTCATATAGTCGCCTTGTTGCAGTAACAGTATGACATCTGGTAGTGTGACCAATTAGAAGTGTTTTGACAGGATGTACTTGCTGAGGAGCCTGAGGTCCAGTATAGGCCTGAGGGACCGGTCCTTTTTGGAAATAAAGTGGAGGGATTAGTCCCCTGTGCCTTGTAGGTGGAATGGCACTGGCTCAATGGCGCCCTTGAGGAGGAGAATGTTTATCTCTTCCAGAAGTAGGAGATGGTGATGAGGGCAAAGGATGTGTCTGCAGGGTGGCATGTTTGGGAGGAGTGGAAGTGAGCTATAAACAGTAACCATGGCGTATGATGTCTAGTACCCACTTGTCCAGGGGTGTGGAATTTTAAAATAAATGTACTTGTCCAAGGGGCAAAATGTTACTGAAATCAACTTTACTTGTCCTGTAAAGAAATTCACTTGTCCAACATACTACCAATATCAGTTAGCTGGTAAGTCATGCGAATTCCAGGTAACACAATCCTGTGCTAATGGGCTGAAGCTGACAACAGCACATCTGTGTTACATGTCGTCTGTACTAAAGCCACCTGACGAGTTGTTTTCAAAAGCCTGTTTTGTTACCACCACCACCACCAATAATACCACCAATAGCAATACCACCACCGCCAATAGCAATAGCACCACCAATACCACCACCGCCAATAGCAATACCACCACCAATACCACCACCGCCAATAGCAATACCACCACCACCAATAGCAATACCACCACCACCAATAGCCATACCACCACCACCAATAGCCATACCACCACCACCAATAGCCATACCACCACCACCAATAGCCATACCACCACCACCAATAGCCATACCACCACCACCAATAGCCATACCACCAATAGCCATACCACCACCACCAATAGCCATACCACCACCACCTACCACCACCAATCAATCAGGGAATTGTAAGCGCCTTACTCTCCCGTGAGGGTCTCAAGGCGCTTGGAGGGGGGGGGGGGGGAATGCCGCTCCGTTTAGCCGAAGAGCCATGTCTTGAGGGTCTTCCTGAAGGTGTTCAGGGAGGGGGCGCGTCTGATGTCTGCCGGTAGCTCGTTCCAGGTCTTGGCTGCGATGTGGGAGAACCATCTTCCGCCTGATCTGGCCACCACCACCAATACCAATACCGCCACCACCCCAATACCGCCACCTCCCACCAATACTCCAATGCCACCAATCCTCCAATGCCACCAACCCTACCAATCCAATCCCGCCGCCACCAACCCAATCCCGCCGCCACCAACCCAATCCCGCCGCCACCAACCCAATCCCGCCGCCACCAATCCAATACCGGTAAAACCACCAATGCCAGTACTGCCACCAATACCGCCACCACCAATACCACCACCACCAATACCACCACCTCATCGCCTCTCGCTCACTAGTAACAGCAGGGGCACTGTACGAGGCCGGAGCTGCAGCCAAGACCATCCCTCACTCCCTACATGCCTGCCATAAAGCACAGCCCGCCCTGCACCAGGAGGTGAAGCTTGGGCCCTACTACAGTTGGAGTGTTTATTAGGCCAAAGATAGCAATGACATTACGCAATGCCACACTGCACACACATTACAGAGAGGGCTGGAAATAGCGCGCCCCCCTCCCCCCCCCCCGAGCCGCAACAGTGTAATCACAGAGCGAAAGGCGTTGGAGCGCTTTGTCAGTGTTTATAGCTCGGATCATATGCAACTCTCACTTGACACTGTGTCCGTTTAATTTACAACACTTATACATCTTCACTGCACTATTTATCACTACTTTGAAGACATCGCAGGCCAGTCTCATCCTCTGATATTTACAATCTAACAAGTGGTCGAGGCGGCCCTTTATTGCAATGCAATAGGTCCAGCATTTGCAAGAGTTTAAGCTATTAGTATTGTAGATGACAATGCCTTTTGTTTACGTTTTAAAACCCAAAACATAAAAATAAGGCATTGTCATTTACAATGCCAATAGCTCAAACTCGCGTGAATGCGAGACCTATTGCATTGCAAATGCTTGTTACAGTTGTGACATGGAGAGGATCCCCACACCAAAAAAAAACAACAAAAAAAACAGGTGGCACAATTTTAAATTCTGCTTTTTTTTTATTTTTTTAAATTAACAGAATTCTTTACATGTCAAAAAAAAAAAAGAAATTTTTTTTCTTTACTTAATATCATTGCCTGTTTTGTAGTTCTTGCTGCAGTGCAAGCTGATCAGTGGAGTCGAAGCGGGGCGTGGGAGGTGCCGGGTGCAATTTCTGGCCAGGCATGACACAGGAGGCGTGGTCCAGTTTATTTACATTTGTAGAACAAGTTACTTGCCTTCGGTAACGATATATCTGTAAGAGACAGATTAGTTATGGATTCCTCACCTTAGAATTACCCCCAGGCGGCAGACTGGATCCGCAGAATTTTTTCTTCAGCAGTACCCCTGCGCGCTGGTAGGTGGCGTCGGTCGACTCAGAGTTCGTCGTTGGCGTCGTGATTGCTGGAATGACGTCGCTGTATCTACTTAGACGCCACCCCTGCGCGCTGACGTCAGTTCTTTACAAGACATTCCACGCCAGAAGCGCAGAGCCATGCAAGACACTGACCACTGGTGCACAAAACTCGGGCCCTGAAGGGGAGTCCCTTACCCTAGAAGTCAGGTCGCAGAACGGGGAGGATGGTTGGGGCGGTGAGGAATCAATAACGAATCTATGTCTCTTACAGATATATCGTTACCGAAGGTAAGTAACTTGTTCATCTGAAAGAGACAATTAGTTAGGGAGTCCTCACCTTAGAATAGATACCCCAGCAATACCAACCCCGGAGGTGGGTCTGCGAACTAAGTTGACACCAGAAAGTCCTGGAGAACTGAACGGCCAAAGAAGCAGTCACTCCGGACTTGGCTGTCCAGGCAGTAGGGTTTGGTAAACGTGTGCAATAAAGCCCACGTAGCTGCCTGGCAGATGTCATGAAGGGGAACTCCACGTCCCAAGGCAGTAGTGGCTGCCGTCGCCCTGGTGGAATGGGCACGCAACCCCACCGGAGGTTCCTTTTTCGCTAAGGAATAGCAGATTTTGATGTAAAGAACGACCTATCGAGAGATGGCCCGTTTTTGCACAGCCCGACCTTTCTTAGCGCCCATATAGCCAACAAAGAGCTGGCTATCCACCCAGAATTGTTTTGTGCGATCCAGATAGAATGAAAGCGCACGTTTTGGATCCAGACGGTGGAGCCTCTCCTCTTTAGAAGGGTGCGGGAAGAAGGTAGGCAAAGTGATAGTCTATCCTATGTGGAAATAGGTAACTTCTTTGGGAAGGAAAGAAGGCCTAGTGCAAAGGACAACTTTGTCCGGATGAACAGCCAGGAAAGGAGGTTTTGAAGAAATAGCCTGAAGCTCACTCACCCTGCGAGCAGAGGTGAAGGCGACCAGAAAGGCAGTTTTAAGAGTCAGAAGTCTGAGAGGACAGTTATGTAGCGGCTCGAAAGGAGCACACATAAGATAGGTCAGAACCAGGTTCAAGTCCCACTAGGGCATTACCAAAGGAATTGGAGGATACAAGTGAGTAATGCCCTTAAGGAAGCGATTTACAATAGGGGACTTGAAAAGAGAAAGCTGGTCAGGAAGCCGAAGAAAGGCCGAAAGATAGCTCTTTAGAGTGACCGGAGCAGAGGCGTGCTGGGCCAAAGAAAGAATGAAGAGGAGAACCTCTGAAAGGGGAGCAGAAAGGGGATCCACAGCCTTTGCTGCGCACCTTGCCACAAACTTGTTCCATCTACAGGCGTATACCGTTTTGGTGGAGGGACGCCTGACTGCCAAGGTAACGTTACAGACTTCGGGAGGAAGGTCGAAAGCTGTCATCTGTCGCCGCTCAATCTCCACGCAAGGAGGTGGAGGCTGGACAGGTTCGGTTGGAGAACCGTCCCCTGCTGCTGCAACAGAAGATCCTCTCAAAGGGGCAGTCTGATCAGAGGATCGATGGCCATGTGCAAGAGCTAGGGATACCAGACTCTTCGTGCCCAGTGCAGGGCCACAAGAATGACTTGGGCCCGGTCACGCTTGATCTTCAGCACTCTGGGTAGAAGTGGTATAGACGGAAAGGCGTATAGAAGACCGCAACTCCACTTGCGACGAAAAGCTTTGGCGAGCGCCGCCTTGGAAATTCCAACGCGCAGAACTGCTGACCTTGCGCGTTCTCTTCGGTGGCAAATAGATCTTACCAAGGTTCTCCCCACCGTTGAAAGAGACCTTGCACCACCTCAGAGTGAACACGCCATTCGTGATCCATCATGCACCGGCGGCTGAGTTTGTCCGCCCTGGCGTTCAGAGAACCTGCCAGGTGTTGAACCACCAGGGACATGCCCTGATGTTCCAGCCACTTCGAGACGAAGTGCCTCCTGACATAGGGTCCACGACCCCACCCCGCGTGTTGCAGTACCACATGGCGGTGGTGTTGTCCGTGAACACCTGCACTACTCTCCCTTTGACAGAAGGAAGGAATGCCTTCAGTGCAAGACGGATCGCCCGAAGCTCCAGAAGGTCAATGTGGATCCCGGACTCCGCCGGAGACCAGAGGCCTCTGATATCTGCCTCTCCCATGTGGCCGCCCCACCCCAGAAGTGATGCATCTGTCACCACTGTGAACTCTGGCAGGGGAAGGGAGAGGGACCTGCCGTTGACCCAATCCTGGTTCGTTAGTCACCACTGCAATTGCTGTGCAGTGCCCTTCGAGATCTGGACGCAATCGGAAAGATTCCCCTGATGATGTGCCCACTGGAACTTCAGGTCCCACTGCAGAGCCCGCATATGCCACCTGGCATAGTCCACCAGCAGGATGCAGGAGGCCATGAGGCCCAGTAGCTTCAGGGTCATTCTGACCGAAATCCGGGATAGAGGCTGAAAGATCGGAATCAAAGCCTGAATATCCTGGAATCGCTGCTCGGGAGGATAGGCCCGAAACTGCGCAGTGTCCAGAACCACTCCGATGAAAAGGAGCTTCTGAGAGGGAATCAGGTGTGACTTCGGCACGTTGATGGTGAACCCTAGCGAATGCAGGAGGTCGGCCGTAGTGTGGAGGTGGGAGACGACAGCCTGGGGCGAGCCCGCCTTCAAGAGCCAGTCGTCGAGATAGGGGAAGACTGGAACCCCTGATCTGTGCGTATGAGCTGCGACCACCGCCATCACTTTCGTGAACACCGGAGGGGCACCGGTAAGGCCAAATGGGAGTACAGTAAACTGAAAGTGCTCGTGGCCGACCGTGAACCGTAGGTAACGCCGATGGGCCGGCAGGACGGGGATGTGAAAATAAGCGTCCTGCAAGTCCAATGCTACCATCCAGTCTCCAGGGTTGAGGGCAGACAGAACCTGAGCCAGAGTCAACATTTTGAACTTCTCCTTCCGGAGGAAGCGGTTGACGTTCCTGAGATCCAAGATAGGACACAGGCCCTTGTCCTTCTTGGGCACCAGAAAGTAGTGGGAATGACAACCACAACCTACTTCTGGGGCAGGAACTCGCTCGATGGCTCACTTGGCCAAGAGAGGCGTAACTTCCTGTTGGATAAGGGGCAGGTGATCCTCCGACATGCGATGGAATTGAGGTGGCATGGATGGAGGGGTAGTCTCGAAGGGGAGTGAGTAGCCCCTTCGGACTATCTGAAAAACCCACCTGTCCGACGCAATGTTGAGCCAGTGGGGGAGGTGATGGCGAATCCTGCCGCCCACTGGCGAATGGTGGCCCTGAAAGGTCGGACTAGGAGGGCTTGGAGGTTGCTGCAGAGGGGGCGCTGGTGGACTGGCCCGCCCGCTGGCCCACGATGGTGGATCCCACGTCCCTGGCCACGCAGAGGCTGGTCAGCTGGCGCAGGCCTGTGGCTCTGGAAGGAACGTAGCGGTGGCCCCCATTCGTAGCCACGAAAGGGGAGAAACGCAGACTGCACAGGGCGAGAGGCGGAAGCGAGGCCCAAGGACCTGGCCATAGCCCTGGAGTCCTTAAAGCGCGCGAGCGCGTTGTCAGTTTTGTCGCTAAACAAGAAACGGCCATCGAAGGGCATGTCCAAAAGTGTAGCTTGGACATCGCCCGAAAAGCCAGTGGACCTCAGCCAGGCGTAGCGTCGTAGGGCTACTGATGTTGAAATCGTCCTGGCTAGCGACTCGGCAGTGTCCAGCCCACACAGTATGGCATACTTCGCTGCGTCTCTCCCTTCGCCCACTGCACGGGAGATCACGGCCCGGGCCTCCTCCGGGCACTGTGGCAGCACCTGCGCGACCGTGTCCCACACAGAATGAGAGTATCGGCCCAAGAGACATGCGGTGTTCATCGACCGCAGTTCTAAGCTGGAAGAAATAAACATGTTATTCCCAAGATGGTCCAGCTTCTTGGATTCCCTATCAGGTGGTGCGGTAGGGAAAGCGCCCTTGGAAGTCGAGGCTTGGACCACCAAGCTCTCAGGGGTGGGGTGTTGGGAGAGGAAATGGGGTAGCCCCCATTGCTGGGCAGTCGTGTCGGGCAATCATCCTAACCACAGGAGCCCCAAGTGCCCAAAAGGATGTCCGTGAGGGCCTCATTGAACGGCAGCAGGGGCTCCGAAGAGGCCGCTGTGAGCACCTCGGTCAGGAGGTTAGTCCTAACCGCCACTGTAGGAAGCTCAAGGTTTAAGGCCTCAGCCGCCCTACGCAACACCATTGCGTATGATGCACCCTCCTCCGTAGCCAAGGTAGGGGGAGAAAGCATGCCAAGGTCTGGAGAAGTGTCCACAGACCCCTCCCAGTCCTCACCCTCCTCTGGTAGCCACTCAGGGCGATAGGGAACACCAGGGGAGAACAGGGGTATAAAAGTACCGGTTGGCGCCGGTCCCGACATCTGTCCGGCTTCGTGTCCACATTGAGGGGGAGGCCGGGGTCGACGTCGGTTGGGGACACAACCGGCGTCGGAGGGGGCGGAGGTGTCGCCAATGGATTCAGCGCCGGAGGTGGTGTCACGAGGTCGACCGGCGCCATCCCGGATCCAGGCCTGGAACCAAAGCTGCCGGCATCGAAGGCCTAGAGCCCCCAACCGAGTCCACGGGGCCCAAAGGCGCACCGGCAGAGTCAGGCTGCCCAAAAATAGAATGGAGGGCTTCGTAAAAACTACGAAGTTGCGCTGGGGTCGCTCCGCCCCCGGGGAGGGAGGCTCGGAGTCGACCCAACAGGCTCTGTGGGCGGAGCCGGATGACAACCATCCGCATCCCGCCGGCCGACGGTGTAGGAGGGTCCCGTTTTACCATCTAACAGAAACCCACACCCCATTCTGCAATACCCTTCAAACCTGGCATCCCTAGATAAGCCCCACCACTGAGGCCTAGATAAAGGGTCTTTAAGTTGTCCACGGTCCTTCACTTTCTTGCAAATTCACACAGAGGCCCAAGTTCACCTTCTCACAGACCTACATACAGGACCAACCATACCTTTGTCAGAAATATGTATAGGCCCAATAAAAGACAGGGTATCCTATTGTCATTTTTCTTAATATTATAAACTGATCTCATAGACTTCAGTAACCTGACAGCAGAGGCCTACGCCATCCTCCGCGACAAACTCTCCCCCCCCCCTTGTAAATTTCCACAGTTACGAGAATTAGATTAGCCCACACGCATACGACATTTCTGGGACATCTGGCGGTTTCACAAGTACATGTGCAATATTTAGTTATGAAACTTTCCGCGCTTGCTTAAGCGAAACTGAGACAGACGGCTACGTGACGAAGAATTAATGTATTAAAATATTAACTCTGAGCTTTTTTATGGTAAAAATTATCCTTTGTTTACTTTTTTGCGGTCAGGAGCACGGACCACCTGTCAAAAGCCCCTAATTTCACCATGATACCACTTCTCAGTCCCATGGGTGGAATTTTCCATAGTTACAGGAGGGCGGTCAAGGGCTGCGTCAGGACATACGTCAGAAAGGGTAAAACTTCTGCATTCAAGCATATATAACAGCTGCACCCAGGGTGTGGCATCGAATTCTCTTCAAACCAGCACCCAGGTGCCGTGTGAGGGTTCCCGACTGATCAATCGTTCTCCTGACTGGGCCCAGAGCTCCTATTGCCAAGGTGATAATGCTCCTACTTAATAATTCTGCCTATTGACTTTGTCAGTCTATCTGACTTAATAATTTTGCCTAGTGACTTTGTCAGATTTTGCCCATTGACTTTGTCAGTCTATCTGACTTAAAGATTTTGCCTATTGACTGTGTCAGACTATCTGACTTAATAATTCTGCCTTTTGGCTTTGACAGATTATTTACTTCAGGTCATCTGTACCCAAGCAATTGCATTTATTTCAGTTTAAATGTGTAGACTTGAATATTGTTATTTTATCTCAACAAGAAGCTTGTCCTCTGAATGCTATCATTTGTATCACTCTTGAATTCAGGGCTGCCCCTTGATCGGCTGCTCATGGAGTAATTTATAGATATACATTTTTGTTTGAATTGAACCAATTGATCTCTAACATTGTTGATGCAGTCATTTCTGATCTTACCCATATGTTGATGGGCAACACTTAAATTGAAGTATTTTCTTTTATGCTTTTGAATTGTTTAATAAACTATGATATTTTAACACATGGTTCTTTCTTGCCAAGTGACACAGAAGAGTGTGAAAGAGACTCAGAGGAGAGAGGTAAACAGAAGAGTGTGGCCAACCACAAACGTTCCCTCTAACAACGGGGAGAACGCGAAGAGCAACGTGGCCTCTTTGCCTTTTTTTTGTGCTTCGACTTACCCAAAGTCTTCGACGAGGAATGGTGGTGATGACTCCGCGACCTCCCTCTCGACCTGGACCTCAAACGGCGCGGAGCAGACTGCCACGCCTCCAGAAGCTTTCGGGACAATCCCCGAAGACTTCGGGGCCATGGCCAGGCAGTCTGAGCACGACTTTGGGTCGTGGTTGCGCTTCAGGCACCAGAGTCACGCAAGATGGGGTTCCATCACCGACATCAGCTTGTGGCAGGAGCTACAAGGCTTGAAGCCGGTCTGCCGAGAGGACATCGCTGTGCACCAGGAGTCGTAACGACTCAGACGTCGACAAAAAGTCGCAAAAATAGAGTCAAAAAGTGACTCGAGGTACCGCTCTCTCCGGATCTGCGCTGGCTGGCGCGGAAAAAGAAAGAACTGACGTCAGCGCGCAGGGGCGGCGTCCAAGTAGATACCGCAAAGTTATTCCGGCGACCACGACACCAAAGACTAACGCGGAGTCGACCGACACCACCTACCGACGCGCATGGATACTGCTGAATAAAAAATTCTCCGGATCCAGTCTGGCGCCTGGGGGTAATTCTAAGGTGAGGAATCCATAACTAATTGTCTCTTTCAGATTAGAGAGCTTATTACCCTTGACAGGACTTAAGAGCATTGTGGAGCAGTCCGTGTGCACCTGGTCTCAGGAACAGAAGTTGATTTACGTGAGGGAAGCTGATGGCATACGATGGATCTACTGTGGGTACACTGGCTCCCACAATTACGTAGACATTTGACTCTGTTCCTAAAACCATACTGTAAGTAGGCATGCAGCCTGAAACGACGCGCTTATGCATCTTCATTAAGAATTTAGTTTGATTGCATCCTGCATTCCAAATGAAGCAGAGCAAGCCCCTCCAATGTTTTCAGCACAGCGTGCACTGTGTTAAATAATGTAATGAAGCATAACCATGGGAGCACTTTGGGAGTGCTCCGACAGCTGTAGGTTATTGAGAGGGACTGCTGAGCTCCGTAGTATGCAGAAAAACTGGTGGTCCTTGACACACATGAAGAGAGGACCCCAAATAGGTCTCGTTCTTAGAGGAGATTGATTACCATAACAAGCAGCCTTGAAGAATTTTTGGGCATGCTTGGGCGAGATGAGAGCCAAGAGGCATGAGGGGCATGGGTGGGGGAACATCCAGGGAACAAACTTACCAGGGAAGGCCAAAAACTCAGGAGGAACCAGATTATCAGGAACACAGAACCAGGACAGGGAGTGGCAGGCACGAAAGCGAGAAAAAAAGCTTAGAGCAAGAACCTGGAATAGGGACAAGTCCCTCTTCACTCTCCTCCCTCCAGTCTTTTACCACACACTATAGGGAGCTGAGCTTTTACTCTTCACTGTTGCAGCTAATTCTGAGCTGCCAGGGTGTTTCTGGGGACATGCAGGTTAGAAATTGTTGCTCCTGAATCATACTGCTACCTATGGCCAATAGCAGCACAGAGAGGGCACCTCCAGTCCTTATTTACCAATGGAAGTAAAATGTTTGTTTTGGAGGCGTGCTCATGTTTTCCTCAGCTAACACGGGCCTAGGGCCAGTCCCCCAGTCACTTTTGCAGACGTCTAATGGTTATGACATTTGGTAAAGCCACCTTGATTGGCTGGGATTTCCAAAGTGCCTCAGCTCATCCTTTGCAGCGTTATTTATTATCTAGTTGTCCGGGCGACAAAGTAGACATTAGATCTTTTTGTCCTCTATAGAAATCTACTTGGTTCAGGCGTCGGGTGCCATAATTCCCCCACCTGACTGGTCTGAGGTGATTTGCTGCCATTTGTGGAGAAACCTTAGAAGTCGACACCTGACAGGAGTAGTTGGATCACAGGGAAGGAGAGGCAAGTCACTTTTTAGCAGGGCAGCTCCCTTGGGGTTACCAACCTTTCCTCTTTCTTTGAACTGTTGCTTCTGTAGTTATCTAGTGGGGGCTATTGGGCCTGCTGGCGTGGGAAAGATGTAGCCTCTGGGGGAGTAGCCTTAGAGCCTCTGTGGTAGGCATGCCTCCGAAAGGACCCACAGGGGGAGGTAGTTTGGAGGGCACTCATGGCTTTGGCAGTGTGTCCTTCTTGATCTTTTCCAGCATCTGTTCAACCTGTAGTCCGAACCTATGTTCCAAATCGAAGGGCAGGTGGCAGAGATGCTGTTGGACATCTAGCTTGAAGCCAGAGACATGGAGCAAGGCGTGCCTACAGAGTAGGATGCTAGAATTAACAAGGGCACAGCGTATGGTGGTGTTTGAGGCGAGTTCACCTTCAGACACCAAATCTTGACCTCTTTTGCAGTACTTCTCAGGAAGGTGGTGGAGGAGCTCCTACATGTCATCCCATTGAGCCCCGTCACATCTGGAAAGTAAGCAGATTGAATACGTAATCCACCACTGGGAGACAGATTAAGCAGTGACGCATTTGCCAACAGCAACAATCTTCTTAATTTCCTGTTCTGGAATGGTGCGTCGCTGAGCCTATACTGGTGCGACAGGCACATTTATCATGAACCCCAGCGAATGCAGGAGGTCAGCCGTAGTCTGGAGGTGGTAGACAGCCTGGGGCGAGCCTGCCTTCAACAGCCAGTCGTCGAGATAGGGGAAGACTGGAACCCCTGATCTGTGCAGATGAGCTGCGACCACCGCCATTACTTTCGTGAACACCCGAGGGGCGCTGGTAAGGCCAAAGGGGAGCATGGTAAACTGAAAATACTCGTGGCCTACTGTGAATCGTAGGTAACGCCTGTGGGCTGGCAGGACGGGAATGTGGAAGTAAGCGTCCTGCAAGTCCAACGCTACCATCCAGTCTCCATGGTCGAGGGCAGACAGGACCTGAGCCAATGTCAACATCTTGAACTTCTCCTCCCGGAGAAAGCGGTTGACGTCCCTGAGATCCAAGAAAGGACGAAGGCCTTTGTCCTTCTTGGGCACCAGGAAGTAGTGGGAATAAAAACCACGACCTACTTCTGGGACAGGGACTCGCTCGATAGCTCCCTTGGCCAAGAGAGCCGTAACTTCCTGACAGAGAAGGGCCAAGTGATCCTCCGACATGCGATGGAGTGTTGGTGGCATGGAGGGAGGGGTAGTCTCGAAGGGGAGGGAGGAGCCCCTTCGGACTATGTGCAAAACCCACCTGTCCGACGTGATGCTGTGCTAGTGAAGGAGGTGATGGTGGATCCTGCTGCCCACTGGTGGCCCTGAAAGGTCGGACTAGGAAGGCTAAGAGGCTACTGCAAAGGGGGCACTGGTGGACTGGCCCACCCGCTGGCCTCCAGACCCACGGCGTTGGGTCCCACGTCCCCGGCTGCGCAGAGGCTGGGTAGCTTGCGTCGGCCTGTGGCCCTGGGTGGAACATGGTGGGGCACCCCTTCCATAGCCACGAAAGGGGCGAAAGGCAGACTGCACAGGACGAGAGGTGGCAGCAAGGCCCAAGGATCTGGCCGTAGCTCTAGACTCCTTGAAACGCTCGAGCGTACTGTCCGCCTTGTCGCCTAACAGGCGACGGCCATCGAAGGGAACGTCCAAAAGAGTCGATTTGACATGCCCAGAAAAGCCAGTGGATCTCAGCCAGGCGTAGCGATATAGGGCTACTGACGTAGAAATCGTTCTACCCTGGGAGTCGGCAGTGTCCAGCCCACATCGGATGGCTTACTTTGCTGCGTCTCTCCCCTCCCCGACCGCACGGGAGAGTTTGGCCCGCACACTGTGTTCACCAACTGCAGTCCTAAGCTGGCGGAAGAAAACATTTTCCCAAAATGGTCCAGCTTCTTGGACTCCCCATCTGGGGGAGCAGAAGGGAACGTGCCTTTGGATGTTGAGGCTTGGACCACCAAGCTCTCGGGGGAAGGTTATTGGGAGAGGAAAAGTGGGTCACCCGGGGCCAGGCGGTGGCATCGGGCAATCATCCTATCCACAGGAGCCCCTGTGCTGGGCCTGGACCAAGTGCCCAGAAGGATGTCTGCGAGGGCCTCATTGAACTGCAGCAGGGGCTCCAAAGAGGCCGCTGCCGGCTGAAGCACCTCAGTCAGGAGATTAGTCCTGACTGCCACCATAGGAAGCTCAAGGCCCAAAGCTTCAGCCGCCCTACGCAACACAACAGTGTAGGAGGCTCCCTCCTCCGTGGCCAGGGTAGGGGGAGAAAGCATGCCAAGGTCTGGGGAGGTATCCAGACCACTGGCCTCACCCAACTACTCTCTCCAGTCCGGCTCTTCAAGCTGGTGTGCAAAAGGGTCAACAGACCCCTCCCAGTCCTCCTCTGGCTGCCACTCAGGGCGATAGGGAACGGCAGGGTAGAACAGCGGTACAAAAGTACTGGTCGGCGCCGGTACTGGCGTCGGTCGACGCCGGTCCAGCTCCGTGTCCAAGTCGAGGGGGAGGCTGGGGTCGACGCCCGCCGGGAACACAACCGGCGTTGTAAGTGGCGGAGGCATCATCAGAGGTATCAGTGCTGGAGGAGGCGTCGTGAGGGCGACTGGTATCGATCTGGATCCCTGCGGCGCCGAGGCCGGAGACTCCGGCATCGAAGGCCTAGAGCCCCCAGCCGAGTCCGCGGGGCCAGAAGGCACGCCGGTGGAGTCAGGCTGCCCAAAGATAGAGTGGAGAGCTTCGTAAAATGCACGAAGCTAGGCAGGGGACGCTCCGGCTCCCGGGAAGGGAGGGAAGCTCGGAGCGGTCTCAGCAGGCTCTGCGGGCGGAGCCGAACAACTACCTTCCGCGTCCCGCCAGCCAGAGAGAAGGCGATGAGCGACTGTTTCTTCGCCTTCTTCTTGTGCTTCGACTTACCCGAAGACTTCGATGAGGAGTGATGGTGGTGACTCCGCGACTAGTCCCGCGACCCCCCTCTCGACCGGGACCTTAAGCAGCGCAGAGCTGACTGCCAGGCCTCCAGAAGCTTTCGGGACCACTCTCACAAAGACTTCGGGTTCGTGTCCAGACAGTCGGAGCACCACTTCGGGTCATTGTCGCGCTCCAGGCACCAAAGGCACACGAGGTGCCGGTCTGTGACTGACATCAACTTGTGACAAGTGTCACAAGGCTTGAAGCAAGTCCGATGATGGGACGTCCCTATGTGCACCAGGAGTCGAACGACTCGAAATAGATGTCAACAAAAGTCGAAAAATCACTAGTCAAAAAATGACTAAGAGTACCGCTCTCTCCGAATCTGCGCTGGCTGGTGTAAATGCGGGAAGACAGGGTGTTAATACTATTATCGACAACAGCAAGCACTTTTTCTAGATTCGCTTGATCTATTTCCCGTAAACGGAAAGCAGCTTCTATTTGTGAAAGCTTCCAGATCTCATTGTAAGTCGCATAAACAAATCTTTTAGGTCTTGGACCTCTAGGTCCTAGAACAAAGTCGGCCAGATCGATGTTGCTGGATAGCAGTGATAAATGTCGTTTAACGGAATCTAAGGTAGAGTGCTGCAACCACTGTTAACATAATTTACCAACCGAATATGTTGTAACTGAACGTGAATCAGAAAAACGTGGATCTGGTCTATCCTGTTTGTAACCAGGAGCAGAGTTATGAAAACGCAGTTGGCAGGCATTAGAAGCTATGGGCCACACCAACCATGCTGAGCGATCTAGTGTAGAGACATTAAACGAGTTATTTTGAAACAAAGCTTGCAATCTATCAAGGGAAAAATTTAAATGCAAGCTCCTGTTCGGCCAGGAAGACAACGCAGGAGTGGAAGGTGCATTTAATTGTTTGGAAGTCGCCAAACCAAAACAAGTTGTTTGATATATAGTACTATTTAAAAATAATATTTGGGTGGGGATAAGGCAAGCGCGGTGTAAGGCTTCTGTACCACGTACCTGCCAAGACTTAGTGCCCCAAATAGATTTCAAGTCAATGGTGTTTTTCCAGTACTCATAGCCACCAACAGCTAACGCGTCCATAAAGGAACTGGAATATAGCAATTTGGTGTGGGTTAACATCACCTTTGGATTTGAAGAAATGTTCAATTTAACATAATAGGACCCTGGGTTTGATCTGTCAAAGTCTGTAAATGTATTTATCAGTGTTTGGGAGCTACCTTGCAGAGGGGTCGGGCAATGTTCCCACTGGGTACAATTGAAACTACCTCGAAGTGTACTTGGTTTATGCAGAAAATTGTATAAGTTACATTAAAAACATCAAACTATTATCTTAACCATGCGAATGCATACACCATGTAGCTGCCCCTCCCCCCCATTCCCCCCCAAGCCCTCCCCACCCCAGGCTCAGTAAACTAACGCTATGCAGGTAACTCCATATTACTTATTACGAAAGGGAATACTCCAGCGACCACATTCTCCGTTCATGTGCCTACATATACGAATACTGAACACATAGGCTTTCTGTCCGCCCAGATACTCTCGGTGTGATGTGACCCTGTGTTGTGGCCTAGAGTTATACCCGCCCCCTATGCTCTACGGGGGCAACTCATCTGGTGACGTAGGCAGCTCCGCAAGCGTTGCCGCCCACGCTCTCAAGTCATCACTCACTTTTTCGTCCCTTCGGGTTGCCTTCATATGCATTCTTCAGCGCTTATCCATTCAGCCATGTCTTTCAGCCAATCCTCTATCTTGGGGCGTCTAGGGGACAACCATCTTATTACAATCCTGCGTTTGACTAGCAACAGTCCCAGCACCACAAATCACCTGCTTAGTTTCCTTTTCTTACGAAACAGTATTAACCCCAACAAGCACTGCAATGGTTCCCTAGGTATCTCCCACCCCGTGGCAGTATTAAGTTTCGAAAGGACGGTCTGCCAGTATTCATCAATATTGGGACAGTTCCATAAAATGTGTAAAAAAATCTGCCGGCTGAGCCCCCACCTTGGACAATCCATTCAACGCTCCGGGTATATAGACTGCAATCTACTAGGGGTTAAATACACCCGATGTGCCACATTGTATTGGAGGAGCTTAAACCTCGTATTCATAGATGTGCCTTTGAACCCTACATATATCTTCTCCCAATCTTTTTCTGTCACAGGTGTTTCTATCTGTGCCTCCCAACGCTCCTGTATCGTCAATGGCTTTTTTTGGTGCGACCTCCCTCAGGGTCCAAGAGCAATGAATGTTGTTAGATATTGTTACAACATTACCTTAACTTGTTCGCTTTCTATTTTACCTTAAGTTAAGTAAATGAGATCACAACTCAAGGTATCTATGCCCCAAATGTAATTTTACCAGCAACGGGGTGCATATCTTTGCTACCTGTCAGAGTTTAATCCCCTACTGGAATCAGGTGTTTTCTCAGATATCTGCAGTCACACAATATAAAGTTACATATGATCTTGTGCTAATTGTGATGGGATTTAGTAAATTAATTTGCAAACCTTTTGTCTTTCTAGGGGCGTTTGACAATTTGCCTATTGCACAGGAATGGAAAGGAAAATTCTACTTACCCAGTATGCATCTGTTCTTGGCATGTAGAGCTGTAGATTCATACGCTTTAGCATAGATCGCCATCTGGTGTTGGGCTCGGATGTTTGCACTTTGTTTTTCTTCAAAGAAGTGTTTGTAGTCACGAGGTAGGCGACTCCTCCTTACGTTGATAGTGCGCAGGGGCACTGACTCCATCCCCAGATTATTTTCGCCATAAAGGGTGATGATGGAGTTAGTAAGAATAGAAAGATGTCCATGTGTGTTGTATCTAAGTAAAATAATACTGCAGCAGATAAAGGTACCCGGGGAGGCGGGTGGGCGCATATGAATCTACAGCTCTACATGCCAAGAACAAATGCATACTGGGTAAGTAGCATTTTCCGTTCGAGGCATATGAGCTGTAGATCATATGCTTTAGCATAGACTATACAGCAGTTATTTGAGTAGCGGTGGCTAACCTGTATCTGTTGCAGTAGTTTGAAAAAGTGTTCTTAAGACAGCCTGGCCCACACTAGCTTGTTGTTTTGCATGCACATCTACACAGTAGTGTTTTGTGAATGTGTGAGGTGTAGACCAAGTTGCAGCCTTGCAGATGTCATCTAAGGGTATATTCCTAAGAATGCCATAGAAGCCCCTAGTTTGCGTGTGGAATGCGCTCTAGGAGGAATAGTTAATGTGCGTTTAGCTTTAATGTAGCATATTTGGATGCATTTAACTATCCATCGTGCAATACCAGTTTTTGAAATGGGATTGCCTTTATGCGGTGGTGAAAAAGCAACAAAGAGTGGTTTGGTTTTTCTAAAAGATTTAGTTCTTTAAATGTAATAAAGTATTGCTCTTTTAACATCTAGTGTGTGAAGAGCACGTTCTGCCACGGAGTCTGGTTGAGGGAAAACACTGGTACTTCAACAGACTGAGGTGAAAGGCAGAAACAACTTTAGGTAAAAATTTTGGATTGGTCCTAAGAACCACTTTGTTGTGATGAATTTGTAAAAATGGTTCTTGTATGGTTAGTGCCTGGAGCTCACCAACTCTTCTAAGAGATGTGATGGCTATAAGGAAGGCTACCTTCCAAGTGAGGAACTGTAGTTCACATTTGTGCAGAGGCTCAAACGGTGGGCCCCTAAGTCTTGTAAGGGCAATATTAAGGTTCCAAACTGGAGAGGGTGAAAATCTAGGGGGAATGATTCTTTTGAGTCCTTCCATAAATGCTTTGATAGCGGGCACTCTAAACAAAGACAAGTGTTGTCTGTTTTGTAGATAAGCGGCTATTGCAGCGAGATGCAATCGTATAGATGTGTATGCTAAGTTACAGAGTTGTAGGTGTAAGAAATAGCAAATGATGTTTTGAATGGAAGCATCTAGTGGATTGATTTGATTGTTTGTACAGTAAATTACAAATCGTTTCCACTTTGCTGCGTAGCATGCTCTTGTGGTAGGACATCTAGCCTCTTTAATGACGTTCATGCAGTCTGGCAGGAGATTAAGGTAGCCAAACTATGATTTCATGTGCCAGATCGCAAGGTTGAGTCAACTGGGATCTGGATGTCTTATCTCTCCAGGGTTCTGGGTGAGAGGTGTAGTTTTTGATGAGGAACTACAGATAGTTCCAACAGGGTTGTGAACCAAGCTTGTCCAGCCCATGTGGGAGCAACCAGGATCATTGTGAGGGAATGCTGTTGGAGCTTCCGAACCAGTAATGGAATGAGCGGGAGAGGCGGAAAAGCGTAAGCAAATGTTCCTGACCAGTTCATCCATAGGGCATTGCCTTTGGACAATGGGTGTGGATACCTGGACGCGAAGTTTGGGCATTTTGCGTTCTGGTGTGTGGCAAACAAATCTATTTCTGGGTAGCCCCACTTGTGAAAGAAAGGAAGGAGAACTTGAGAATGTAATTCCCATTCGTGGATTGGTCGTCGTTGACGACTGAGCAGATCTGCGATGTGATTGTCTAGTGCTGGAAGGTGTTCCGCAAGGAGATATATCTTTTGAGGTATGGCCCATCTCCATATGGTTTGAGCTAGTAGCGAGAGCTGTAGGGAGTGTGTGCCTCCCTGTTTTTGTATATAGTACATTGCGGTCATGTCTGTACGGACTAGGACAGCCTTGCGGACTATACGGACTTGAAAGGCTTTTAATACTAGAAAAATTGCCAATAGTTCCAGGTGGTTTATGTGGAACTGTTTTTGTTGTAGAGTCCACATACCCTGAATGGTATGATTTTGAAGATGAGCTCCCCAGCCGGTGAGCGATGCGTCTGCTGTTAGCACTACCTGTGGAACCTAGTCGAGAAACGGCCGCCCCTTGGAAAGGTTTTGTGTGTTCAACCACTGCAGAGAGCGATGTGTGCGGCTGTCTACCAACACCAGATCGGTTAACAGACCTTGAGCCTGGTTCCACTGGCGTGCTAAGCATTCCTGTAGAGGACGCATTTGGAGTCTTGCATAAGGGACGATTAGAATGCATGAGGCCATCATCCCGATTAATTGGATGAACACTTGAGCTGGTAATGAGTGTTGAGGTTGAAATTGTGATATTAGAGCCTGCATGTTGGGTATTCTGACTGGGTTGGGGTATGCTAGAGCTTTGCAAGTGTCTATTGTAGCTCCTAGATAGATTTGTGTGTTGGACGGTTGGACTTGGTGAGGTTTACAGTGAATCCCAAGTCGTGAAGCAACTGAATTGTCTTGTGGGTGTGTTGAAGACCGCTGTGTTGTGAGTTGGCCTTTATGAGCCAATCGTCCAGATAAGGAAATACGTGAATGTGTTGTCTTAAGTGAGCTGCAACTACTGCTATAAACTTGGTGAAAACTCTGGGTGCTGTGATTACCCCGAACAGGAGGACTTTGAACTGGTAGTGTTGACCATCCACCACGAATCGGAGATATTTCCTGTGAGCTGGGTGAATGGGAATATGGAACTAGGCGTCCTTTAAATCCAAAGTGGAAAGAAAGTCGCCTTGCTGAAGCAATGGGAGTACCTGTTGGAGAGTGACCATGTGGAAATGGTCTGACTGAATGTAGAGGTTCAGCTGTCTGAGGTCTAATATTGGCCTGAGAGAGCAGTCCTTTTTTGGAATTAAAAAATAGAGAGTAAACCCCCTGTGCCCTGATGAGTCAAGGGGACTGGTTCTATTGCATGTTTTTGTAACAGGGAGAGAACCTTTTTTTTTTTTTTTTTTTTTTTTTTTTTTAGGAGGGTGAGATGTTCTGAGGACATTGCACGATGTTTGGGGGAAATATTTGGGGCAGTGGAGGTAAGTTCCAGGCAATAACCATACTGGATAATTTGTCTTACCCACTTGTCTGTTGTGATGGAATTCCAGACAGGTAGAAACTGTGAGTGACGTCCCCCGACAGGAGTGGAATGATCGGGGGTAGTGGAGGGAAGTCATTGTTTGGTGGCAGGGGAAGTGTGGTTGGAGTTACCTCTGCCTCTTCCTCTATTTCCTCTGTACCCTCCCCGAAAATATCCTCTAGAGGAGGAAGATTGATTGGGACTTCTGTAAGAGGATGAATTTTGTGACGCCATTGTTTTTGAGCCACCCCTGTAAAAGGAGCGACGAAAGGAGCCCCCATTAGAAGGTAGTTGTAAGGCCCCCATGGACTTGACAGTCTGTCTTTTTTTCAAATGAAGAATCGACTGTTGGGCCAAAAAGGTGTTCCTGATCAAAAGGCTGATTATGTATTGATGATTGCACTTCTTGCTTGAATACGGAGATTCGAAGCCAAGCGTGCCGGCGTAGTAAAACACTGTTAATGGCACGAGATGCTGTATCAGCCGCATCCAGGGCGCATTTTATAGAAGTGTTTGTTATGAGCTTGCCCTCTTGGATGAGGTAGTTAGCCTTAGTTTTATATTGTTCTGGTAAATGCTGCATTCTTTTTTCCAGCTCGTCATAGTGATTATCATAGCGCGCTAAAAGCGCTTGAGTATTGGCAATACGCCAATGATTAGCAGCTGGTGATGCAATTCTTTTGCCTGAGGCGTCTATAAGCCTTGACTCCTTGTCAGGAGGGGCGTCGCCTGTAGTTTGCGAATTAGCTCTTTTGCGTGCGTTAGAGACGACAAGAGAGTCTAAGGGTACCTGGCCTCTGATATAGACTGGGTCTGTAGGAGCGGCTTTAAATTTTTTATCCACTCTTGGCGTAAGCATTCTAGCTCCAACAGGGTCTTTGAATACTTCGTTGGCGTGTTTTATCATGCCTTTGAGTATTAGTGGATTTTTGGGAGGGAGCGAACGTCTCCACTAAGAAATCATGTTCTAGGGGATCAGTATGTAGTTCCACCCTATGGTACTGAGCAGCTCCGTTAATAAGCTGTGCGAAGCCAATATTGTCATCGGGTGGTGATGGTCTGGAGGGATACAGATAGGGATCATTATTATGGTCTGGATCTTTATCGTAATTATCCCAGGGGTCTATGTCCTGTGGTATGTTGTCCTGATAGTCTTCCCCATCCCCATAATTGTCATCCTGCGGCTCAGGTGAGAAAGCTGGTGGTGGTGAGTTTGATGGTGAAATGAATAAGTTGGGATCAAGAGGTGGAGGAGAGGGAGGTAAGGGTGAGAGGGGTTAGTACCCATGTCTTTTTTCTTTAGGGGTATATGGTAGTCCTCTGGAAGATCCAGCTTCCGTTTTTTAGGAAGCGTTGCTAGAAGGTGTCCAGTCTTGGGGTCAATATGTAATCGTTTTTGTTTTGGATCCAAAGGGTTCTGTGGAGGAAGTTCTCTGGATGGGGTGTCTTTGTCCTTTTGTTTGATTTCAGATATTTTTTTTTTTTTTTTACAGGGTTAGTCTCTGAAGATTTTATAGGAGTGGTCTTTGACTATGTGTGCTTCTTCGGCTCCGAGCCTTTCGGTGCGGAGTTTTTGGGCTCCGAAGGTTTGAGTCTTACGGGTTTCGGCTCCGAAGGTTTATCTTTATTCGGCTTTGAAGCTTTGGGTTTAGCCGGTGTCGGCTCCGAGGCTAGGACTTTATGTGGTTTTGGATCTGAGTCTTTCAGTGTCGAAGATGTCTTCGGTGCCGGATTGTGAGGCACATGCTTGGTCTTGGTGCCGAAGATGTGGATTCGGCACCGGAATGGGGCTGGCTCGATCCCAAGCCGGAAGGCTTATCCTTATGTTTCATAGCTGGGCCCGAGGGCGGGGCATCTGAAGTGTTTTCACGGTGTCGATATGGGCCCGAGGGCGAAGGTGATACCGGAGCCTTTGTTGGGTTTGTGGGCACTTGGGGCTCGTTACTCACTGTTCGTTGAGCCGGAGTGACGTTGAAGTCTTCTTCCATGTCGGAGTCGTCGGCTTCAGACACGGAGATTTTTCATTCTTGTTCGGCGCCGGGCTGTTGGAATTCAGTCTCTTCTCCGAAGAAGTCTGGTAGTGGGCTAGTGCCGAGTCGCATCTCGTGACGTCGAGCCCGACAGTCACGAATGGTGTTCGATCGGAATGATCGACAGGCCTCGCAGTTGATTTCTTCATGCTCCGGGGATAGGCAGAGGTTACAGACCTCGTGCAGGTCTTTGTGTGGGAACTTAGCACCACACCCGGGGCATTTCTTAAATGGAGTCCGTTCTATGGACTGCTGGCGTGGTCAGCGCGGGTAGGCCTCACGGCCCGCGTCAAAGCTACCGATTGAAGTTCTTGGATTTTACGATGCGTGTCTAAAGGGAAGCCGCGTTCGAAAACAATACCGTTGAGTGGTAAGGATTGCGCGTCGAAAAGGTTAGAAGACGATACCGAACCGCAGCAATACACATCCGAACCCGATGGCGGAAAAAAACAATCTGGGGATGGAGTCAATGCCCATGCGCACTATCACCGTAAGGAGGAGTCACCTACCTCTTCTTCGAAGAAAAACAAAGTGCAAACATCCGAGCCCAACACCAGATGGCGATCTATGCTAAAGCATATGATCTACAGCTCATATGCCTCGAACAGTTCTTTACCTGTAATTGGAAAAATGGTTACATGAAATGTTTGCTATCTACAACTTTGAAAGACAGTTGTTTAAAACCAAGCCTTCACAAAGATTTTAGAGAATGTGGAGGAACATACAGATTTTATCTCCAATTTATGTTTAGGATGCTCATCTTGGCCCCTCACCTATGATTTTTCTACTCTGAGGCGTCCTGAAACTTATTATTCATCATGGCTGAGTGTTCATCATTTTTCCTCTTCTGCTTGCCTTAAGGCAGGCAAAAGGATTAACCAATGGTTGCAAATGATGGCTAAAAAGTGGATACAACAACCAGCTCTGAAGTATATCACTTTTAAACACCCTGGGTGATGTCTTGAACAGCATTTTTCTCCCAAATCAGTGGTTAGATTAAGAAAACATACCAGATGCACAGATACTAAACTGTTAAAGTGTTTGAAAGAGATCGGGCTGGTTGACGATGCTTGTAGTCAGTGGACTAATCAAACATCAAAAAAGCAGCATCTTATTCAATCTAAGGTTCTCTAAAACGAGAATGGATTGAGGCAGTGCATTCAAGTTTATTTATGAATAACAGTAAGAATGAAGAGACGTCTCTGTGCACAATCCCTGAGCCAACATCTTGCATGAGTAAGACAAATCATCTGAACTCTGATTTCTGAAAGAAAGGTTTTGAAAAAGAATGGGTAAAGTAATCTGGAGACATTGCTATTTCAATGAGAAAAAACGATTACAATTTAATATACACAGGTTCTGCTACCACACCATGCTTAAACTTAAAATACAGGATCGGATTGAGAGTTCAAGCTTTTAGATGTTGACAGTCAAGCACTGTAATCTGAAAACAAAGTTACTAATACTGCATTGTCCTTACCTAAAACGTTGAGCCTGCTGAGCTAGCGGTCCTGGATACCTTCTGTTTGGAGACTGGTATAGCTGAGAAAGGATAGCCTGATTTGTTTTTTGGCTTGGATTATTAGCAAATTTTACGGTGATTGGTTCTGTGGCACCTGGTGGTTTCTGGCCATTCAGACCCTTAATGGCTTCTTCAGCTTCAATCCTTTTATCAAATCTGATGAATCCAACGCCTCTTGAAACCCCTGAAAGTTGCAAGATGGGTATGGAAGAAGAAAGATGGTTAAAGAAAAACCTCAAAGCACATCATACTGTGCAGCTTTGCTTAAGGATATATAATTGACTACATACAAAATGAAAGTAGAAAAGCAAAATGTATGCATCAACTGGTGCATGCTAATCATTGTACATGCAAATAGTAGCACACTGTACTAAAAAGACTTAGTTTATAAGTTTGCAAAATACTGCTGAATCTGTTACTATGAATGGCTTGATTAACTACACAAGTTGTAGTAAAACTCCTTGCGGAGAAAAATCATGACATTTCAGTTAAATTTAAATCACAGCCACCTTTAAGGGAAGCTGTTGTTAGACCTTGCATATTTTTGCATGTTTCCCCTGTATTTTTGCTTTCTAACTTCTTGTTTTTGATGGTATGCTGGACTTCGTTTTGCTGGTTTAGTGTCTCTGCGCACTTTTTCACTGATATTCAGTGCAGAAGTGCTCCTACTGTATACTGTGCTATGATTGGTTTTCCATGATAGGCTGATTTGATTTACTGTTGAGTCCCTAGTAAAGTGCTCTGTGTGTGCCCAGGGCCTGTAAATCAAATGCTACTAGTGGGCCTGCAGCACTGAAAACCACTCATACAAGTAGCCTTTCAAAAGTGTTGCACACCTGCCACTGCAGTGTCTGTGCGTGCAGTTTTTAACTGCCATGCCGACCTGGCAAATGCACCCATTTGCCAGGCCTAACCCTTCCCTTTTATTACACATACGTCACCCCTAAGGTAGGCTCTAGGTAACCCTATGGGCAGTGTGCACTATATGTGAAAGGTAGGACATGTGCTGGAGTGTTTTACATGTCCTGATCGTGAAATACTATGCATTTTGTTTTTCACTATTGAAATGCTGTCTTTCCCATAGCTGATCATTGGAGCTGCCTTACAACATTTTACAAGTGTAACTTTAAATTAGGACAAGATTGAGAAATGGAGTTTAGGCTCAGTGAGCTCAGAATTTAATAACATCTTTTAGTAAAGATGGTTTCTAAATTATGTGTTTGAAAAAGCCACTTCTATATAGTGGGCATTTTCTTGAATAACCATCCTGTGTACCTCTGCCTGCTTGGTCTTGCTTGGCCAGTCTGGTTTAGGACTGACAAGGGCTGATTGTGCATTCACTCCAGACACTCACAAAGGAAGCGGAGGTGTGCCCTGCATCTGCTAATGGGTCATCCTGGGAATAAGTGGTGGGAGGAGTTGTCACCGACACATGATTAGGCTGTGGCTGCTCTGCACAATGCTGTCTCCACCTCCTGTAGTGAAGCTGGACCAAGCAGGACAGAATTGGCTTTAACTGAGCAAGAAGGACTTTCTGCCTAAATCATCAAATGGAAAAGTCGTATAAATATTGGGGTCCTGACCCCAGAACCTTAGAACTCTTTTGGACTAAGGACCTGCCAAGAAGAGCTGGCTGAAGGACTACTGCCCCTTTGCTGTGTGTTGCTTTGTTGGGTTGGCCTGCAGTTGCAGTTACTCTCTTGGGCAGTTAGAGGACTGGGCTGAACTTTCTGCAACTTATTTCCTGTGTTTCTCCAAGGGCTTGAGGTAGAGCTTGCCCCCTGTTCAAAAAGTCTCAGGAACATCAAAGAATTCAAGTTAATCTGCCAACAGCACAGAAAACTGCTCTGTGCTGCAACAGAAGAAAAAGTAACCCGACGCAGTCAACGACACTGCTGCCAGCTCTGTGACCTATTGGCACAGCAGAGAGCATCGCCCCACATTGCACCGCAACCCTGGTCTCACCGCCAGCGCGCCGCTGCTTGCACCGTGACCTGAGGGCACAGCAATTCGCACTGCTTCACATTGCCGCCCTGGTATCCCTGACGATGACGCTCCACGCCAACATAGACGTGGCTGCCTGCACTGTGGCCTGGAGGCACTGCTCTTAAGTTACATGATGCACCTCTCCGTCCCACACAGCAGCCTTGGCCCACCGACGCCATAGACTCCAGGTAGTCTACAGACTACAGCGCTTCAGCAACGCCGACACCGCTGCTCCCACCATGACATGTCAGCACCGCCCCACTTCGCACCGCAGCCCTGGTCTAACCCACACTGCTGGACCGCGACCTGTGGGCAGCGCACTGCTTTGCACCGCAGCCCTGACGCCAGCACTCTTGACTTCAACCTTAGGGAACTTGATCTGCAACGTGTGAGACTTCAAGGGCCCGATGACTCCTGCACAGACCCCCTGGAACCAACGCCTTTTCAGAGCTCATCGCAAGGTCCACGACACCCTGCATTTCCCAAGGTACTGTTTGCCGGTCTTTCCAACACCGTAGCTGGCCTGCGACGCCGCAGCCGGCCATAACTGTTGGATTTGTGTGATCATGATGCCGTGATAGCCCCGGACGGAGCTATCTACTTCAAGGAACTGTATTAAGTTTATTCTTGCAAAATTCATATCTTTACCACTGTATGTTGGATTTTTGCTGCTTTGGTCTTGTTTTAGACAGATAAATATTGGCTTTTAAAAAAAAAAAAAAACTTGTGGTGGTGTCCTTTTGTAGTGTTTTTACTGTATTACTGTGTTTTATGTGCAAATGCTTTACACATTGCCTCTGAGATGAGCCGGACTGCTCGTGTCAAGGTACCAAGGGGGTGAGCTGGAGTCATTTTAGAAGTGTAACCCCCCTTCCCCTAACTAGAAGGTTCCCTGCTTGGACAGAGTAAATCCTGCCAACCAGAGACCCCCATTTCTAACACTATGAAGAGACTGAACAAACAATCAAAGCTCATTTTGTGGTTAAAACTTCAGCCTCAAGGTGGGTGAAATGCAAAACACACAAGATGATGGACGGAATGCTGCACATTGGCAAACATTCACCCCCAGTCACAGATCTGGGTTTAATCCATCGTTATTTTGCTTCACCACGCCACCCCAGTTCAGACATAGCCATATGCAAATCAGTCTTGACCCTGTGCCTCATGCGAACAGTCCAGACCGAACTGCCAAGCCATGTCTTCCCTGGACCGGAATCAAGCATCCTAGGACCGGTTTCAGGCTATCAGCCTTCATCAGCCAGGATAGCTTGACTCCAGTGGCGTAGTGAGCACGGGACCCATGTCTGGGCATACCCTTCCCACTTAGGGCGAAATGCAAAACACACAAGATGATGGACGGAATGCTGCACATTGGCAAACATTCACCCCCAGTCACAGATCTGGGTTTAATCCATCGTTATTTTGCTTCACCACGCCACCCCAGTTCAGACAGCCATATGCAAATCAGTCTTGACCCTGTGCCTCATGGGAACAGTCCAGACCGGACAGCAGTTATGGTAAATTCCGCTAGACTGAGATCCATCATTTCCTCTGGAAAAAAAGGGGGCATAAGGTGGCTGGACAGAGGGCCTGAAGTTCACTCACAAGATGTGATGTTACTATAACAAGAAAGACCTATTTCAATGCCAAGAGGTGTAATGGACATCTGTGCATTGGCTTGTAAGGGGTACACATTAGGAAACTGAGAACCTTTTGGAACACCCGAGAAGCACTGGTGAGGCCAAAATGGAGCAAGGCAAAAAAGTGCTTGGAGGTCCAATGCTACCATCCAGTCTCCTAGGTCTAGGGTGCACAGAACCTGGATCAGAGAGCATCGTGCTCATCAGTGGCAGACTACTACAGCAACGCACTCTACGCTGGCACCACCCAGAAACTCCAAAAGAAACTGCAGACCATCCAGAACGCCTACGCTACTCATCCTGAACATCTCATGCGGCAACCTCATCACCGGCCTACTGACAGACCTTTACTGGCTACCTGTCAACAAGAGAATCACCTTCAAGCTTTTCACGAACGCCTACAAAGCCCTCCACAATGCCAGACCTGCATACCTCAACCACTGCCTCTCCTTCTACACCCCCACCAGACATCTCCGCTCCGCCCAACTGGCCCTGGACACCGTCCCACGGATCCGCAAGACCACGGCTCGAGGAAGATCCCTACTACCTCGCTGCGAAGACCTGGAACTCCCTGCCTCTGCACCTCAGCCAATCACCATCGCTGTTGCAATTCAGAAAGGAACTTAAGAACTGGCTCTTCGACTGAACCTCAGACCCAGCCCCCCCTCAGCCCCCCAGCGCCTTGAGACCCTAACGGGTGAGTAGTTGCGCTTTATAAGTCCTTGATTGATTATACTTGTCCTTTTGCTGGAAGGCTGGAAACCGCAGAGAAGCTGGAACAGCGTAGAGCTAGCCCTTCAGAGTACCCAAGCAGAGTCCTGCTGAGCAAGTGAAAGGATGAAAAGGAGAACCTGAGAAAGGGAATCGATTTGTCTTTCTGTACACCATGCTACAAAATTTGCCCAATGGCAGGCGTAAACTGTCTTGATAGAGCGACGCCTGGCAGCCAAATAGCATTACAGACTTCGGGAGGAAAGTTGAAAGCTGTCAACTGTCGCTGCTCAATCTCCACGAAAGAAGGCAGAGCGTTGACAGGTTCAGGTGGAGAACCCTCCCCTGCTGCTGCGTCAAAAGATCTTCTTGAAGGGGCAGCCTGATCGGAGGACGAATTGCCATGCTCATCAGCTCGGGATACCGGACCGAGCGCAGGAGTGGTATGAGCAGAAACATGTATAGGAGGCCTGAGCGCCACTCGAGACGAAAAGCATCCCAGAGTGAGGGTCTCCTTGGAAACTCCAGCATGCAGAACTGCTGACATTGTGCTTTCTTGACGGTGGCGAACAGATCTAACCAAGGCTCTCCCCACTACTGAAAGAGACCTTGCACCATCGGTGAAAGGGGATATTCATGATCCGCTAGGCATCTTCGGCTGTGCTCGTCCGCTCTGGCATTCATAGAGCCCGCCAGATGTTAAACCACCAGGGAAATGCCCGGACGTTCCAGCCATGTCCAGAGACGCAGGGCCTCTTCCCAAAGGGTCCATGACCCCCACACTGCCCTGTTTGTTGGAATACCACATGGCGGTGGTGTTATCTGTGAACACCAGCCTTCCCTTGGAGGGTAGAAAGGCTTTTAATGCCAGCTGGATCGCCCAGAGCAGGTTGATGTGGAGACTGGATTCTGCCTGAGACCAGAGACCTCCGATCTCAACCTCTCCCAGATGCCGCCGCCCCATCCCAGGAGTGATGCATCTTTCACCACTGAGATCTGGTTGGGGAAAGGAGAGGGGTCTGCTGCTGACCCAATAGCGGTTTGTTAAACACCACTGCAGATCTTTTGCAGCTCCCTCCAAGATCTGGACCACATTGTAGAGATTCCCCTGATCCTGTGCCCACTGGAACTTTAGGTCCCACTGCAGGGCCCACATATGACAACGGGCATGTGTCACCAGCAGGATGCAGGAAGCCATGATGCCCAGCAGCCTCAGAGTGAGTCTCACTGAAATCCAAGATGGAGGATGAAACATCTATCATATCCTGGATTCGCTGTTCTGGAGGATAGGCCCGAAACTGCACTGTGTCTAGAACAGCACCGATGAAAGGGAGCGTCAGAGGGAGTAAGATGTGACTTCAGCACGTTAATAGTGAACTCCAGAGGAATGCAAGAGGTCGGCCATAGTCTGGAGGTGGATGAAAGCCTGAGGCCAGCCTGCTTTCAACAGCCAGTTGTCGAGACAGGGGAAGACTAGCACCCCTGATCTCCACAGATGAGCTTCAACCACAGCTATCACCTTGGTTAACACCAGAAGGGCGCTGGGGTCGTAAAGGGGAGCACAGCTAACCGAAAGTGCTCATGGCCCACCACAGAACCAGAGGTAATGTCTGTGGGCAGGCAGGACAGAAATGTGATGTGTCCTGCTAGTCCGCTACCATCCAGTCTCCTGGATCCAGGCCAGACAGGACCCGAGCAAGAGTGAGCATCTTAAACTTCTTCTTGAGGAAGAAATTGAGAGAGCACAGGTTGAGGATAAGAAGAAGGCTTCCGTCCTTTTTGGGCACCAGAACGTAGCGTCAGTAGCAACCACGACCCACTTCTGGTGTCGGCACTCACTACGGCTCCCTTGGCCAACACAGCTGTTACTTCCTGGCAGAGAAGGGATAGGTGGTCCTTCATCAACCTGTCATAAGTAGGTGGCATGGAGGGAGGGTTAGTCTAGAAGGCGAGGGAGTACCCCCTTCGGACGATCTGCAAAACCCACCTGTCCGATGCTATGAACTGCCAGTGGGACAGGCAATGGTGAATCCTGCTGTCCACTGGGTGCCCATGATGGTAAAAGGGCAGGCTAAGAGGGTTTGGAGGCAGTGGAGGTCAGGGGTGGAGGGAGGGGGGGACGGGGATTTGGGGTGGACTGACCAATTCGCTGGTTACCTGACCCACAGGGCCAGAAGGTACTGGGTCCATCTATGAATCCCTGGGTCATGACTGGTGCCGGATCTGCCAGCGTGTATCCAGTAGGGGCCTCTCCTGAACCCACGGCGCCCGAAGGCACGCAGGAAGGAACGGGCCGCCCAAATATGAGGTGCATAGCCTCATTAAATTCTCTCAACTGGGCGGAGGTCACTCTGGCACCTGGAAATTTGGCGAGGTGCGGATTTGGGCCAGGCGCCGGCTCAATCGCAGAGCCAGGCCTCGAGTGACACTCCATTGTCTCATTGGCCAAGGCAAAGTCGAAGCACCCTTCCATGTCTTCTTGTCATGAAACTTATACGAATGGCCCAACTACTTTGAGTGCAACAAGCTTCTCTGACTCTGCGACTGCTCTCGTGACCTTTCCCTCGACCAAGATCTGGATCATCGCTACTTTGCACGTCGAGCCACCAGGAGCTTGAGGAACCGCTCTGTCAAGGCCCTTGGGTGCATGGAGCAGCAATCGGAACCGGCCTTTAGATCGTGGCTGCGCTTGAGGCACTAGAGGCACACAAGATGCAGGTCCGTCACCAACATCGAGCTGTGATGGGCACGCAGGGCTTGAAGCCGGCCTTTTTGGATGACATACCAGCTACGCCAGGAGGAAAATACCTCAAAATACTTCGCCAAAACTTTAAAAGAAAAAAATGACTAGGGGTAGTTCTTCCTGGATCTGCGTTGTCACCGGGGTGACGCCTACATGGCCACTGTGCACGTCTCTTCCAGCGCGGATGACGCCAAGCAGAGCCGAAAAACACCACCTACAAGCACGCAGGGGTGCTGTGCTGCTCAAGAACAATTTCCAGATTCAGTCTGTCTGGGGATAACTCCAGGGTAAGGTATCTGTGGCTAGAAGTCAGATAGGAGAACAAGGATGTTGGCCACGACTCGGCAGGAATATGTTGAGCAAGAAAAACAGGAGGGAATTAGAATGTTCTGTAAAAGATTTATTCAAAATTTCACAAATATCACACATCACTTTTTCCGAAACAATGAGGTCTAGATTGCATTACTAGATTGGTTCAGTTGTACAGAATTCAAAAGCTCAGTTATACTTTCCTATAGTCCTCTATTTGCCATCTCATCCCATGATTTTGCCACAATTAAATGATCTGGGATTATATTACACAATTCACTGTGCAGACTAATTCCTAGGAAAACCTGCAAATAACTGGCATTTCCAGCCTTTAAAGGGTAACCTTTCCTTTTTAGCATCACAGGATTTAGGTTTTTTCCATTCAAGATATTTAACAAAATATTGGGCAAAAATGTTTAAATATATATCCACGTCTTTCAATTTAAGTTCAAGATGCAATGGGATATTGACGCAGGTTTTACACCAAAACATAGCCCTGAATGTCCTACCACTACAGTTAAAAGGATAAACCTTAAAGAAGATAGTCAAATTATAATCAGTGTAAAATATGTTTCACATTTCATGCAATTGAACAGCTAACTAAATTTCTGTGGTGATGTTCAACTCCAAATAATGCAATATCTGCCGTAGAATATAGTGGGAGTAGGGAGTGTAAACATTTCTCTAAAGAACGTAGCCTGGCTAAACTTGGCCAGAATCTCATTTAACTGGACTGAGTAAAAGGTAAGGCGAGTGGTGCAGTTCGATGGCCATTTGCTCAAATGCTTTGCACTTTTTGCCATACCTGTTCAGTAGTGTAATGGGACATTTGCTAGTGCTCAGCTATTTTTGATCAGAAGGAGCTCAAGGAAACTGTAGATTTTTTATGTTGTATCAAAAAGTTCTACACTGTCATTATAAAGGCCCTACAATATCTGTGTCACTATGAAAATGCTTAACATTATCTTGATTGCCATCTATGTCCAATAACCCCACCAACAGTGCTTTCCCATTGCCCTTCACCTCCAACTCACACCCTTGGACACCAACCCAACATTTTTTTTCCATATAACTAAAGCTAATGAGTCACGGTGACCATCACAGCCAACCTTCCACCCCTGAATAAGGGGTGCAATGCAGCATGCCATGAGAAAAAGTTGGCATACCCCTTAATAAATGTTGGCTTAATGCCTTGTGTCTAGGCATATGAAATGTTAAGCGAGTGACATTTAAAAGTCTAGGGTCCAGGAAGCAGTAAAACAATGACGCCATTATAACTTAGAGCCAAGAATCAGATCACACTAAAAAACAAGAAAAACCAGCAATACTTGAAATTGTACAAGAAACTGTACAGGGTATGGGCACCACCTGACACAGTGCTCCTAATTTAGCATTACTTATTCCTGCTTGTTGTACATAAAGCAGATTTAATTTGCCCTTAGCTTGTGCGTCAGTTAAGGAAAATGCTACTTACCAGTATGCATCTGTTCTTGGCATGTAGAGCTGCAGATCCTCACACTGTGCATTAGATCGCCATCTGGTGTTGGGCTCGGATGCTTGCACTTTGTCGTTGTCTTCGAAGAAGTCTTTGTAGTCATGTGATAGGTGACTCCTCCTTAGGACAATAGTGCGCATGGGCATCGACTCCATCCTCAGATTGTTTTTCGCCATATTGGGGAGTGATGGAGTTAGTAGAAAAGAAAAGAGATGTCCATGTGTGTGTATCTAATTAAGATAGGACTGGAGCACATACAGGTCCCGGGGAGGTGGGTGGGCGTGTGAGGATCTGCAGCTCTACATGCCAAGAACAGATGCATACTGGTAAGTAGCATTTTCCGTTCGAGGCATGTGAGCTGCAGAGCTCACACTGTGCATAGACTGTACAGCAGTATCTCCCCTAGCGGTGGTCACCTGTATGTGTTGCAGTAGTTTGAAAAAGGGTTTTAAGGACAGCTTGGCCCACGGAAGCTTGTTGCTTGGCTTGCACATCAACACAATAGTGTTTAGTGAAGGTGTGTGTTGTAGACCACGTGGCTGCCTTACATATGTCTTCTAGGGAATGTTCCCTAAGAATGCCATGGATGCCCCTAGTTTGCGTGTTGAGTGCGCTCTAGGGGAACTGATAATGTGCGTTTGGCTTTTTGGTAGCAGATTTGGATACATTTAACAATCCACCTTGCAACCCCGGCTTTTGAGATGGGATTACCTTTGTGTGGTGGAGAGAAAGCCACAAACAATTGTTTGGTTTTGCGAAAGGATTTGGTTCTGTCAATGTAATACATAAGGGCTCTTTTGACATCTAGGGTGTGGAGAGCTCTTTCTGCCACGGAATCTGGGTTTTGGAAGAACACAGGTAGTTCTACTGATTGGTTAAGGTGGAAAGGCGAAATGACTTTGGGAAGGAATTTTGGGTTTGTTCTGAGAACTACCTTTTTATGATGTATTTGTAAGAAAGGCTCTTGTATAGTTAGAGCTTGTAGTTCACTGACTCTCCTGAGAGAAGTGATTGCAATTAGAAACGCAACTTTCCATGTAAGGAATTGAAGTTCACATTTATGTAAGGGTTCGAAAGGTGGACCCATGAGCCTGGTAAGTACTATATTAAGATTCCACACTGGGGAAGGTGGTAATCTGGGAGGTATGATCCGCTTAAGGCCTTCCATGAAGGCTTTAATGGCGGGAACTTTGAATAGTGATAAGTGTTGTCTGTTTTGCAAGTAAGCAGCAAGGGCTGCAAGGTGCAGACGTATGGATGAGTATGCAAGACTACATCTTTGCAAATGTAGCAAATAGCAAATGATGTTTTGCGTAGAGGCTTGTAATGGTTGGATGTTATTATTAGTGCAGTAAATAGCGAATCTTTTCCATTTAGCTGCATAGCAGGCTCTGGTAGTTGGGCGTCTAGCTTCTTTTATAACGTCCATGCAGTCTGGGGGTAGGTTAAGGTAACCGAATTCTAGGACTTCAGGAGCCAAATTGCAAGGTTCAGCTGAGATGGATCTGGGTGCATTATCTCTCCATGGCTCTGCGTTAGCATTGTTGGGGAGAGGTGTAGTCTTTGGTATGGGACTACTGATAGCTCCAGTAGTGTGGTGAACCACGGTTGGCGTGCCCATGTAGGGGCTACTAGTATCATTTTGAGAGACTGTTGTCGAAGCTTGCGTACTACAAGTGGGATGAGTGGGAGCGGTGGAAAAGCGTACACAAATCTGCCGGACCAGTTCATCCATATCGCATTGCCCTTGGACTGCGGGTGTGGAAACCTGGCGGCGAAGGTTGGGCATTTGGCGTTTTGGTGTGTGGCGAACAGATCTAAGTCTGGCTGGCCCCACATCTGGAAGAAAGGTAGAAGAACTTGTGGATGTAGTTCCCACTCGTGAATCTGTTGTGTCTGTCGACTTAACAGATCTGCAATCTGATTGTGAACCCCTGGTAGGTGTTCTGCTAGAAGGTATATGTTTTGTGGAATGGCCCACCTCCAAATGTCCTGTGCTAGTTGGGACAGTTGTGGAGTGTGTGTCCCCCCTGTTTTTGTATATAGTACATAGCTGTGATGTTGTCTGTTCGGATCAGGACAGCTTTGTTTTGTACGTGGAGTTGAAAGGACTTGAGAGCTAGGAATATAGCTAGTAACTCTAGGTGGTTGATGTGGAACAGCTTCTGCTGAGTGGTCCACTTGCCCTGTGTTGTATGGTGTAACAGGTGTGCTCCCCATCCTGTAAGGGATGCGTCCGTGGTTAGTACTACTTGTGGAACCGGCTCTAGGAACGGCCGCCCCTTGGACAAATTGTTGGTGTTCCACCACTGCAGAGAGCGATGTGTGCGGCTGTCCACCAACACCAGATCTGCAAGATGTCCCTGAGCCTGGTTCCATTGGCGCGCTAGGCACTCTTGTAGAGGACGCATTTGAAGTTTTGCATGAGGGACGAGAAAAATGCAGGATGCCATCATGCCGATGAGCTGCATAAACACTCTGGCTGGAAGAGAGTGTTGCATTTGAAACCTGGGGACAAGGGTTTTTATACTGGCTATCCTGGCTGGGCTGGGGTAAGCTAGAGCAGTGGAAGTGTTTATTGTGGCTCCCAGATATTGAAGGACATGGGAGGGCTGAAGGTGGGACTTGGTATAGTTTATTGTGAACCCCAAGTTGTGTAATGTTTGTATCGTTTGGTGGGTGTGTTGGACACACTGGTTGGATGATTTGGCTTTGATAAACCAGTCGTCCAGGTATGGGAAGACATGTATTTGTTGTCTTCGTAGATGCGCTGCTACTACTGCAAGGCATTTGGTAAACACTCTTGGAGCAGTGGTGACTCCGAATGGGAGTACTTTGAACTGGTAGTGCTGTCCATTGAGAACGAACCTTAGATACTTTCTGTGAGCAGGATGTATGGGAATGTGGAAGTAGGCGTCCTTGAGGTGTAATGTGGCAAGGAAGTCTTGTTGTTGTAGTAAGGGAAGCACTTGTTGGAGAGTGATCATGTGAAAATGATCTGAGTGTATGTATTGATTGAGAGGTCTGAGGTCTAAAATAGGCCTGAGAGTGCAGTCCTTCTTGGGAATGAGGAAGTACAGGGAGTAAACCCCTGTGCCCTGCTGTAGCAGAGGCACTGGCTCTATGGCGTGCTTTTGAAGCAGGGAAAGTACCTCTTGTTGTAAAAGTGTAAGATGGTCTGTGGACATTGGACGCTGTCTGGGTGGTATGGTGGGGGGTAGCTGTTAGCTCCAGGCAGTAGCCATGTTGGATAATCTGTCTCACCCACCTGTCTGTTGTAATGGAGTTCCAGACAGGCAGGAACTGTGATAGCCTTCCCCGACAGGGGTGTTGTGGTCGGGGGAAGTGGAGGAAAGTCACTGTTTGGGAGTGGTGGAGGTACGGGTGTTGTTATTATTACCTCGACCTCTGCCCTTAGAGTTGTTGCCTCTGTAACCACCCCTAAAGTATCCTCTATTAGGAGAGGTTTGGGTGTTTGTTCGATAGGAAGAGGAACTGTCTGCGGTGGTATTCCTGGAGCCCCTCTGTAAAAGGAGCGGCGAAAGGAGCCACGTTGCTGCGGGGACTGCAATGCTCCCATTGATTTGGCAGTGTCAGTATCCTTCTTCATCTTTTCTAGTGCTGTGTCGACAGCAGGACCAAATAGTTGGTTTTGGTTAAATGGCTGGTTTAGTATGGTAGTCTGAACTTCTGGCTTAAAACCTGAAATGCGAAGCCAGGCGTGTCGTCTGATAAGCACGCTAGTGTTAACTGACCTAGCGGCGGTGTCGGCTGCGTCTAAGGCGCACTTAATGGAGGCATTGGAAATAAGTTTGCCTTCTTGAATGAGGTCAGTGGCTTGTGTTTTGTATTGATCAGGTAGATGTTGAAGGAGGGTTTCTAGCTGATCGTAGTGTGCCCTGTCGTACCTAGCTAGTAGAGCTTGGGTGTTAGCGATGCGCCAGATGTTGGTGGCTTGCGCAGCTACGCGTTTGCCAGAGGAATCTAACAATTTGGATTCTTTATCAGGGGCGGAGCATCCCCTGAAGTTTGGGAATTGGCGCGTTTTCTGGCATTAGAAACGACCAGTGAGTCAAGGGGGAGCTGACCTTTGATGTAGGTGGGGTCATCGGGGGCAGGTCTATACTTTTTATCCACTCTAGGATTAAGGATCCTGGCTCTGACCGGGTCGTTAAAAATTTCAGGTGCATGTTTAATGACACCCTTGATCATGGGCAAAGTTTGAACAGTTTTTGAGACCGTTCAAAAGTGTCTAGAAGAAAATCTTCCTCTGGTTGGTCGGTGTGAATATGCACCCCATGAAAAACGGCCGCCCTATGTATGAGTTGCCCAAAACCTATGTGATCATCTGGTGGAGATGGTTTTGTGGGATAAGGTGGAGGGCTGGGGAGGTCTGTAGGTCGGGTCATTATAACCCCAGTCATCCTGTGGTGGATTATCTGGATCCAGATATAAATTATGAGGGTCATCCCCGTACCCCATGTTGTCCTCATACTCATGTGGGGGAGAATCCGCAGGTTGAGGAGGTGTGATAGGGATGTGGAGAGGAGGGGTGTTAGAGAGAGGTATAGGGGAAGAAGGAGGCATAGGGAAGTGGAAGAGTCTTTCTTCTTCGGAGGGACAGGCTTGTGACGTGGCACAGAGGAAATGTGTCCTGTTTTAGGATTGATATAAAGTTTGTGTTGATTAGGATCGATGGGATCCGGTGTAAACAGTTCCTCTCCTTGAATATTAGTTTTCGGCGCCGACTTTTTCGGTTCCGAACGTGGTGATGGCTTCTTTAAATGTTCCTTTGCTTTAGAAGGCGTCGAGGCGTCCTTCGGTTTAGCTACAGGCTCGACCGGCTTTAGTTTAGGGGGTGTGTCGAGTGGCTTCGGTTTCAGTGCCTAGGGATCCGCGTGCTTGGAGGCGGATTTGGGGACCGAACTGGATTTCGGCGCCGAGTGGTCTTTGTGTTTCGGCGCCGAAGGTGCCGGTGTAACGGGCACATGTGGTTTGGTCGGTGCCGAGGAACTAGAAGGCTTTGTTTTCTTGTTCGGTGCCGAGCCCGGAGGCGGGGCGTCCGAAACACGTTTACGGTCTCGACTGGGGCCCGTAGGCGAAGTACTGACCGGTGCCTTCGATTTTGCAGGGAGGGTTGGGGCAGGGGCAGTAGTACTCACACGCTGCCCTGAAGGGATGGAACTGTCGGAGTCCTCTGCCTCGGAGATGATAGCGAGGTCTTCGGAGTCTTCTTCCGGAACATCGGGACTCTCGTCGAAGATGTTGACGGGTTTCGGAGCGGACCTGTGCGCCATGATGTGCCTTCGGGCTCGACGATCGCGGATTGTCTTCTTGGAGCGGAAGGAGGCGCAGGCCGGACAAGTGGCCTCGTTATGGTCTGGTGAGAGGCACCGATTACAGACCTGGTGGTGGTCACTGTGAGGAAACTTTGCTCCACATTGGGGGCATTTTCGGAATGGCGTCCTTTCCATGGGCAGTAGGCCTTACGGCGTCGATGGGCCCAACGGCCCGCGTCGACGGCTGGAAAGGAGATCGAGGAAGGGACGTCGAGATGTCGATGTCGGTATCAGGCGTTGAAAGTGGAAAACGCTGCAAAAAAACAAGTTTCGAACCGGAGTGTCGAAATTGCATCCGAACCCGATGGCGGAAAAAACAATCTGAGGATGGAGTCGATGCCCATGCGCACTATTGTCCTAAGGAGGAGTCACCTATCACATGACTACAAAGACTTCTTCGAAGACAACGACAAAGTGCAAGCATCCGAGCCCAACACCAGATGGCGATCTAATGCACAGTGTGAGCTCTGCAGCTCACATGCCTCGAACACAAAGTTTTTATTTAATTTAACACAGATTGGCATGCTCTTTGAGTGAGACCTCGGTACCAGTTTTTTTTAAATTAATAAATTGGTGAAGCCTTCATATTTGGTCAAATGAGAAATTAGGAAAATCAAGTAGGGCAAAGATAAGTACCCTTCAGCAGAGACCAGGGAGTTGGGCCAAGCAGCATATAGGATTAGCAGTGTCAGTTAACCACACATCCAAGGCAACTCCGCTCTTTTGGGCATGGTGCAAGGTTCCATACGAGGGGGGCGTGGGGGGGGGGCCTTAACAAGAAGCTCAAATTAATACTTTAATGTCAGACACTGGGTTATTGGTTGAGAGGAGTGGAAGCCCCACCCAGGCAACAACCACAATACTTGTTGGGGTGAACTACTTTAGTCACTAAATGAACCTGTGCGTAACCCTGCACAAAGTAGGCTAAACTTAAGAGGCTAGTGTAAAGCATTTGTTCAGCACACAATCAGTAATGAAGTGGAAACACCACAAGAGAAATCTCAAACCAATTTAGAAAAATAGAGTGAATAAATAAAATCAGAATGACAAAACCCAATCATTAGAACCTGAGATATGCAGTTTCAAAGGTTTAAGTATAACGCCTAACAGCACCAAGCGCCACTCGCGGTCCTCTGGTCGTGCTAGAACGGTTAAAGTCACAAGTTCAGGCTGACTGATGGAGTGAGAGCCGGATACAGGGAATATGTTAGTCCTGCCGAAAGTTACCTTCTCGACACCGTGCAAAGAGTTCTGTTTGCTGGGGGACGAGGCCGTGAGGAGCAGGGAGAACGTTGCGGATAGTCATTGTTGAAACAACCAGCAGGCCTGGCGTTGCAGACTGTTGTTGCTGGAGCTTTGCATTGCCAGTCATTGCTGTAGTGCAAAGTGCAGATCTCATGTCAGTGGCTGTAGCATCAAGAGCCTGGTTCACCGGAGCTTCCCATCAGCAGTTGTCACGGGTTCGCAGAGTCTTGGTATGAACAGGACAGTTCCTGAAGACCCAAAACTTCAGGATGCCTCCTTTTCTTGAAGAGGAGTGCACTCTGATGTCAGTCAAGGAGCAGGACATGGGAGGCACCTCTTAGGGATCAGGGACGTACTCTAGCAGAGACTTGCAGGATTCAGGGAGGCCTAGTTGCAGGAGGTCAGCTGGGCAGTTGCAGGGAAGTCTCTGGAGCTTGTTGTGGCCCTGTAGCTCAGAACAGGAGGTAAGCCTACTGACCCTTGGAGTCATTCAGGTAGCCTGGGATTAAGGAAGCAGGTCCAGTCTCTTCTCCGAGATCAGGGCAGGCATCAAGCAGCAGGGCAGTCCTCTGGGGAACAAGGCAGTTCTTCCTCTTGTAATGTCTGCAGGTCCAGGAGTGCATTCGGGAGGTGTTCTGAGGGTACAATATTCGTACATGGTACCCGTCTTTGAAGTGAGGGGACATCCTGGCCTACCCACACTCTGCCCGGTCAAGGCTCCATGAAGTGAGGGTGAAAAAAGATCTGTCAGGTTTGTGTGTGCTGGAGGCAAAGCCCTTTGAAATGTAAGTCAGGCTAAGTACAGCTCTGCCCCACCCATTCAGGTAGGATGGCACACCTAGTCCCCGTTGTGTCACTGTCTGGAAGCAATACAAGAACCCCAACAGCAAAGCCATTCTCAGTCCTGTGACCCAAGACACTGGCAGAAGGCACACATGGTTAGGAAAAGAAAATGCCAACTTTCTAAAAGTTGCATTTTCAGGATTGACTTAAAATCAAATTTTAGTATTAAAGAGAATTTTAAATTACAATTATTTTCGGTGTAAAAACCATATCTCTATATGCTCCCAATCAAAAGCTATCACTAACTGAATGCATTAAGTTAACCCAGTGATAGTCAATGGGAAAGCTTTACAACAGTGAAAAAAGACTGTAGGAGGTTTTCACTGCCAGCACATGTAAAACTTAAATCCATGTGCCCTACTTTTTAAATATAATGCACCCTGCCCTATGAGCCTTTAGGGCCCTTCCTTAGGTGTGACTATAGGTATTAAAAAGTAAGGATTAGGCCTGACAAAAGTTCTAGTTTGTCAGGTCGAAATAGCAGCTGAGAACTGAATTACAGGCTGCAGCGGCAGGCCTAAGACATGTTTTAAAAGGCTACTTCAGTGGGTGGCACAATGAGTGCTGCAGGCCCACTAGTAGCATTAAGTTACAGGCCTAGGGTACATGTAGTATCATCTACTAGGGACTTACAAGTAAATTAAATGCGTCAATTAGGTGTAAGCCAAATTTGCCATGTTTGAAGAGTGCACAAGCACTTTAGCACTGGTTAGCAGTTGAAAAGTGCCGAGAGTCCTAATGCCACCAAAAATGGGTTCAACGAAAGAAGGCAAACTTCTGGTGGAGACCCTAGAAAATGGCCAGGTCTCACACTTGGGATCCAAATCCACAGCTAATGGTCGTAAGCCAAGTGGGGGGTTAGTGCCTTACTGTCAATTTTCCACGAGCATTTGCTGGCCAACTTGTCAAAAAGTGATTGTGGCCCGAGAAGCCACTGCTTCTCCCCTCAATGAATCAAGGTTTTTATACAGCGCAAGCCTACTCGGAGTGTCCCGGAGCTAAGGTTAATTGACCATCTGAAGCTAGGACATTAAGGATATGCCAGCCCAAATAACCAGGTTTTAAGGTGGGATTTAAAAGAGCCCTCATCCTTCAAGGCCCGTAGGTGAAAGGGGAGAGAATTCCATGTAGAGGAGGCAAGAGAGGAGAAGGATGAACCAACCTATTTTTTCCATTTTAGGGACAACCACAAACATGGCATCTGATGAATATAAGGTTCTTTCAGGAAGGTAAGGTGTAAGCCTATTAGCCAGATACCGTTGACTTGTTTGATGAAACTCTGTGGGCCAGCATAAGCCCCTTGAACCGAACTCTCACTGGCTGGCAGCCAGTGCAATTCTTTAAGATGTCTAATATGGTGACATCTCTGAAGTTTTATTAAGAGCCAAGCAGCAGCATTCTGAATCAGGTGGAGTCTGAGCTGATAAGCTGCTAGGTCCCAATACAGGTAATTAGCATAGTCTAGATAAGAAGATATAACAGCATGTATTTCCATCTTCTGGTACTGAATGGGTAACAAAAACTTTGTTAAAGATCACAGTAGTCCAAAACAAACAGCAACCACACTGTCTACCTGGGGGCCAAAGGATATTCTATTATCAAACTTTAATACATATGACAGTGGCAGGAGTTGGTGGAGGTGGAGCAAAACTGGGCCAGTATTCTCCATTACAAGCAAAGCGGTGATGGTGGGGTGAGCTGAGCCAAATACTAACATTTGTTTTGCTCGCGTTACATTGTAAATTGCTCAGACGCATCCACTGAAATACTGCTGACAGGCAAGCCTTAAATCTACACTGGGCATTTGGGATATTGCGGTCCCAGGTGAGAAGAATGCGTGTCAACGGCGTAGGGCACCACCTCCATGTCAAAAGATTCCACCAAGAGTCATATAGACATTAAACAGCGTTGGGGTGGGGTGGAGGAGCCCTGAGGAACACCGAAATTTAGAGGCTTAAACTGCAAAGCAAAAGGCAGCATCCAGACAGACTGGCTTCTATTGGAATGAAAGGACCAGATCCAGACCAAGGCGGCTCCACCTATCCCTATATTTTCCAATCGTTGCAGAAGAATAGGGTGAGATACTGTATTGAATTTCGCCAACAGATCTAAAAGCAGTAATGAAACTTGTTTCCATTGGTCAAATACCAACTTGATGGTGTCAGACTTCCACCAGAGTAGATTCTGTGCTATGACCAGGGAGAAAAGCGGATTTAGATGGATGCAGAAGCTGGTGAGATTCTAAGTACTTAGACAATTAGCCATTAATTAGTTTCTTCAAAATCTGAGAGAACGCAGGCAGCAAGGAAATGGGCTTATAGTTAGCCAAAATAGACTGACCCTCATTCCTGAAAACCACTGGCAGACCTCAGTCAAATTCTGGTCAAGCAACAGATGTACAGTCACATGGGTGGGCTAGTTAACCTCAACTTGTACTGGTCTTGGGCTGAGGATTGGTGCTGCAGGTGGTAAAGGGATCCCCTTTTAGTCCTTACTTGCAAAGGTGGTTTCACTGAAGTGTATGGCAGGCTGTATGTTGGCACCGTTCCAAGGTTCACCTCCATTCCAAGGCTTGCTCTTGTTAATTTATCCTCTCAAAGTCCGATGTGCAGACTCAAGTGTCACCACTTTCAAAAATACACACGGATAGGGATTTCATAGGTATGGAGGATAGAGAAATTTGATTCCAGGTGTGAGGTAGCCTAAACCATCCATCAATGACTGATGCTATGTGCTCCCTTTCTCACAACCAATCTTTAACTCACAGTAAAAGCAGGTTACTAAAGTTTCCTGAATCTGAATGGAAGAATATCATAGCAACACTCCTGGAGTTGCTTAGCTTCAGTAGTATATTAGTCATTATCTGTGTTGGAACCAGCAGTGTCTGGTTGGCAGAAGGGATGCCCCCAGCCAGGCAGAGCGTCACAGAAGACTTCACAGAGGGTGCATGTAAGAACGTTTATATTCAACATATTTAATCATTACATCATCATTCTTCTGGGCATAAAACACACCCAAAATATTACTAGCAGTACTAGGACCACTCATGTTATGATACCAATAGTATGCACACTGTGGACAATTCCTAATCTAAATCCCCCCCCCCTTCCTCCCACCCAGGTGAGAGCGCGCACCCTTATGTGGTGCACAATATAAAAAATATGTACATACACGAAAATAGAACACTTTTTAGCAGCACCGTGGGACGGAACCACGCTGGAAAACCCAATGCCAAATGTATTGTGCTTTTGGCAAACAATCAACGTATAAAGCGTCACCGCTAGCTAGTGTCTTAAATCCCTGGCGAGCCGCACACGATCACACACACAATACACCGCTACGCGGGGCGACAGGAATCAGCCAATCTGTAAACGCGCTTACACAAACATTCGCACTAAGCACTCTAATGCAGTGCCACTGGTACCCAGCAGGTCAATGGTTCATCCGCTGCAGACTCTGTGGCCCAAGCCTCCCTCCACCCTTTGGTTCACCCAGATTGTCCTATACCTCCCCGGATGGAAGATAACTAACCCCGGATACTGGGCATGCACACGGCCAAAGACATTCCTCGGGTAGCAGGAGGGAATATGTAGCAGCTTTAATTAGGAGGTAGACCTAAACAAGTGAGAGCTTAGCAGCCACTAGGGGAGTTCACCCACAGGTCTCAAAACAGAAAGGAGTCCAACAATCTCCTAACCCGCTTCAGAACTGTCTGACGCGTTCCTTCAACCCAGTCAATCTCTCTCCCTACTACCTGGCACCAAGATGTGTTCGGGAGGGGCCAGGTGTGGAGGGGGCAGTTGGTCCGCCGCAATGAGAGCCAAAAAGAGAACAACCGATGAATGGTGAGTAACACAGGGGAGCCTCTCGAAATGAGGCGCACTGATCGGTACACGATAAGGGTCATGCCCAGGGGGAAAACAGTGTCGGAAGACCCCCTGCATAGCAGGATCGAGAAGCGGGAGACGACAGGACTACACCGGCGAAGAAACAGCTGAGTGAGACTCCGGGGGAGAGACGGCCTGCCTGACCTCAAAATGGCGGCGCCTGCCCCTCGAGCATAATATAGACAAGGCCCTGGAAGACGCTGAAACCCGAAAAGGGGGCCCTGAGGGCAAGGGAGCCCCCATATGGCAAAGTAGCTGCGCGACGAGGCCGAGGTACGTGTGGCGTTGCCGGAGCCCACCCGGATATCACGGACTGCTCCTCGGCTGCAGCAAAATGGCGGCCTCCTCTGGGATGCGGGACCGGAGTTGATGGTGCCCCCCCGGAGGGGTGGAGAGCGCTAATCGCCTGAACATACCGGCGGAACGAGCGACTGAGACCCGATGACAGCGGGCATCGCAGAAAAACTTGCGTGAGTAATTTGACCGCCTCGAGCCCGGGAGAAAGTTGTTGCCCCCCCCATGGCACTATGATATCTCCCTACCGCAGCAGGCTAGAAGAGTTACTCTTTAGTGGCCACAACAAGGAGCCTGACTGCTAGAAAGGTACCTGCTGGAAACGGGGGCATGACAGAGGTTTTGGAGCGCCAGGAGGGAGCTGCCTGACCCGGTGCCTGACGTTAAGATGGCGCCGGATGTTCTCCAATACAGTGCACGATGAGAGCCTTGTCTACCCGGGTACTCCACTTACACCTGAACGATCTGATGTAGAAGCACACCTATGAGCCAAGAGGGACAACCAGAAGGAAAGGGAACAACTGCGTCCGGAGGCCCCGCACAGCTGACGCATAACATGGCACCCGCCCTGCGGAAGACACACAACCCACATCATATGTGGATCCCAGCGCTTGGCTCACTCACCTACAAGACACTGCTGTTTGAGTGGCTGATTTCTTCTCCACGGCTCTCTTTATGCGAGCAGTGCCTGTCCCCAAAATTGCGCCCGTGACTTTGTTCTTAGCACTCTCAGTTCAGAGTTATGGCCTTGTAACACCAAGATGGCTGCCACAGTGGTCGCTACCATGTTGTGCCACTACTCTGGGACAAAAACCGGACATCGACCAGAACTCGAACCTATCCCCCACCCGGCGTACCCATCAGGACATAGAATATGTGAAAGCACCTCCGACCGTGGAGACCTAGCTATTTGGCCGATGCCCGGTGGAGCTACCCGTTAGCTAAAGAGGAGATGGGTTGTGGACTTCCCCCTCGGCCGTCACCTACCCAGCCGGACTTTGGATGGACTTTCCTTCGTCTCTCCGTCGTCCCTCCACCCAACCCCTTTACCCTACCCCCCTACCCTTCTATGCTCCAGCTATCTAGTCTTCTATACTCTTTGAATGTTTTTCAGTTGAGACCTGGCTATTTGGCCAATGCCCGGTGGAGCTACCTGATAGCTATAGAGGAGATGGGCTGTGGTCTTCCCCCCCCGGCCGTCACCTACTCAGCCGGACTTTGGACAGACTTTCCTTTGTCTCTCCGTCGTATCTCCCTCCTGCCCCTTTACCCTACCCCCTTACCCATCTACGCTCCATTTATCTCGTCTTCTATGCTCTTTAAATGTTTTACTAGTAACTGATGTAACTTGTAACTGATGTAATTTTGTAACATTGTGGAACCTCATGTAAAGAGCTCTGATACCTCCGGGTCTAGCCAGCGCTATATAAAACTCATCAAATAAATAAATAAATAAACATGGTGCGCGTTGGTATGAGTCGCACATGGCACTTCAGATTTCAAACACGATGAGTTGCAAATTCCACACCTCCCTGGAAAGGAGGCACAAGGACCGGTGCACATTGAGATGGGTTGCACCAGGAAATTCCAGTCATGCACAACAAAGATGAAATTCTGTACCTCCCTCGAAATGAGGCACAATGTCCAGTGCCCAATGATACAGGTTGCACCAGATCAGTCCGGTCACAAACAGGAGCAAGTTCAGGAGAGCCGCATGAGGTAGAATGTGGCACTACTACAGGTATACCCCCACCTCGGAGGGTCGCACCCTGTGAATCAGACAACACACGCAATGAGCATGCAGTCTGCGTGTCACATGAGAGATGTAGTCTGATTGGCGGAACAGGCCACGCGTGGTCCTGGAACCAGTGAATGCGCTTGCCAACAATTAGATGCTTATAAGTGTTGGGGTCCCCACAGTACAGGAACCACACGTCCTAGATACAGGCAAGATTTCGGAGGCCCCGCACTAGGTAATACCATCTCCAGACAGAAGTCTTAGTTCAACGCTCACACCACGGTACCCCGTTGGGATTCAGTAGCCGAGGTGGGCACTTCAGAGGGCACTGCTCTCCAGATGTCACAGGTAGATGGTGTAGGTCCCTCGCTGGAGATCTTTGATGTCCCCGAGATCTCCGGGATAACAGGAAGCCCCCAGTCAGACCCTTGGAGAGTACACTTCAACAGGTCTTCGGCCCAGGCCAGCCACTATTCGGACAGTTATTCTCCATGTATGCAACAGAGTCCTCTGGCAATGTGCACCATGCAGTCTAGGCTCTCTGGCCCTACGTCCCCACAAGCACATTTCACCCTTTGCTGAAGGATGGCACCCGTAGTTATACTGTTGTCTCTCTCGAGTTAGGGGTGGTTTACGAGGTCTTCCTTTTGAACTACAGATGTCTCCCCTAAATTGTAGGCCTGTCTGCAGAGGTGCCGTGGAATGTAGATTTTAATCTTTAGTGGGGCAATGAAACGACCCCTAGAGGCCAAGTGTCACAACCTCTATCTTCAATCTATCCCATTTGGTTCTCAAATGGTAGAGGTCTGATGTTCCTGTGGGATGCTCATGGTTGCTGGCTGTCACTTGGGGAATGCACGGATGTGATGATAGGTGGGACACATGGTTCCCAGCACCAGGGGTGCAAGCGCGCCCACCCGAGTCTACACAGCAGACTGGACACTGGTTTAACTAATACATGTGTTTGTGCACATGCACACGCAATCACAGGCACCATAGGTATGGGTGCGCACTTACAGCAGCCTACAATGGCATGGTGCTGATGAGTTTGCTCACGATAGATGGCAGTGTGCACCCACCGGTCTGCAATGAAAGATCGACCCGTGTTGCAGAGCACTGAATCAGCGCCACTTCCCAACCCAGATAGAAAGAGTGCGTGCACTTTCACACTATTTACAGTATGAAAGTGCCCAGAGCCTGATGGCCTCAGAGAATCAGCAAACCCGGGCAGAAAAAGCTAAAAAGTTCAGGGAAAGCTACCTGACTAGTATCAGGCCCAACAGGCATCCCTGCCCAGCCAAAAGTGGGGAGGTTCTACCAAGGATCCAGTTAGTCTTCTTCACGAAGGAGGGAGAACCGAGATAGCCCATAAGCATTGGAGTGGTCAAGCCCTGGTCGGTGTTCCACTCCAAAGTCCATCCACTGTAAGGAAATGGATCACCTCAGTAGTTTTTGATTCTCTCCCCTCATCTGCATTAGCCACCCAAGGGGGTTGTGGTCCTTTTGAACCAACAAGTGTGTGCCAAACAAGTACGGCTGCATTTTTTTTCAGGGCCCAGACCACTGTGAAAGTTTTCTGCTCTTTCACACTCCACTGTTGCTCCCGTGGGAGTAAACTCCGGGAGATTAAGGCTACCGGCTGGTCTAGGCCCTCCTTGTTCAGTTGAGAAAGTAATGCCCCTATACCATGCTCAGGGGCATCTGTCTGAACGATTAACTCCTGGACCCCTGACTTCTCTCGGAGCACAGTAGCCGTGCACATGGCCTGCTTTAGAGAGTCAAATGCAGTTTGGCAGGCCTCAGCCAGATTACACTTCTGGGCTACTTCCTCGAAGTCAGTTCCGCCAAGGGGTCATAATGGTGCCTAATCCCTTGATGAACCTCCGGTAGTATCTGGCAAGGCCTAAGAAGGCCCTGACGTCTGTTTGGGATTTGAGGGGCTCCCAAGCCAGGATAGCTTCAACCTTGGCCTGGAGGAGTTGCACCATACCCCAGCCCAGCTGGTGTCCCAAGAACACCACCGATCCTTGCCTTATATGGCACTTACTGGTCTTGTTAGTCAGGCCTGCTTGCTGCAGGGCCCAAAATACTTCCTGAAGGTGAAAGATGATCCTCCCAGCTGTTAGTGAAGACGCAATGCTGTCCAGATAAGGAGCTGAGAAAGCTGCCATACCAGCAAGGACCTGGTTCACCAGTCTCTGGAAGGGGGCAGAGGCATTAACATTCTGGAGCCCCAACGGCATGCCCCTGAATTGCTAATGCCCTTCTGGAGTGGAGAAGGCAGTTTTCTCCTTGGCTCCCTCAGTGAGGCCGACCTGCCAGTACCCGGAGGGGAGGTCGAAGGTACTTAGATAACGGGCCGCGCGGCAAACCTGCCGATAAACTCAACAACCAGTGGAATTGGTTGGCAGTCTGGCCGGGTCCCCGTGTTGAGCCCCCTATAGTTCACACAGAACTTTAGTTCGGTTGTGGTGCACGCTGGCACCAGAACTACCGGACTGGACCAGGGGCTGCTGGAGGGTTCTATGACCCGTTAATTCTAGCATCTTAGACACTACTGCCTTGATTCTAGCTGTCACCTTATTCGACAACCTGTGAGATTTGCCCTTGACAGGGAGGTTGTCGCCTGTGTCCACGTCATCGGAGCACAAGTGATTCGCCCTTGGGATAAGGGAGAACAGAGAGGGAAACTGTCCCAACACTTAGTGACAATAGCTCTGCTGGTCAGGAGTCCTGGTGGGGGGCAGGATTACTCCTTCCACCAACCCATCCATCTCCTGAGTCCAGGTGGTCAGGAATCGGCTCACTTTCCTCTTCCTCCTCCCCATCCGACACTAGTACCCAGAGGGGCTGCCTTGGGGTCTTGAGATCCACCAGGTAGGTGCTCTCCATCTTCCTCTCAATCACTTCGTAGTACTGGGTCCATCAGCCTCCTGAAGGGCTCCCGTCTCCAGCAGCCTCCATCACCCACACTTTTTGTCCCGGTGCCAATTCCACTTTCAGTAGCGTTTTTTTCGTACCACTCCTTCATGACATCCTGGCTGGCTTCTAAGTTGTGGGGTGCTTGCTTTCACAACCTGGACATTTGGCTCCGGAAGGCCAGCATGTAGCTTACGACATCTCAGGGAGTTCTCTAGGGAAGACTACCAGTCCTCCTTGACCACACTCAGAGGTCCCAGGACTGGGTGTCCAAACAGGAGTTCAAACTGGCTAAACCCCGCTCCCTTCTAAGGGACTTCCCGGTAGGCAAATAGGCATGGTAGGAGGACATCCCACTTTTTCCTCAGAGCCTCTGGCAGGCCTCGGATCATGCTTTTTACGGTCTTGTTGAGTCTTTCCACAAGCCTGTTGGTTTGTGGGTGGTACGGGGTGGAGAACATATAGGTCACTCCACATAGCCTGAATGTTGCAGACATGAAGTTCATGCCCCGGTCAGACACCACCTCCTTGGGGAATTCCACTCAGGTAAAAATCCCCATCAGGGCCTTCGCCACCGCCGGTGCTGTCCTCGGAGGTATTGCATCTGGGTGCCGTGGCATGATCCACCAGCAGCAGGATGTACCTGTACCATGCGGCCCTTATTGGGTCCATAGGTCCGACAATGTTGATGCCTGCCTACATGAATGGTGTGTCAACAACAAGCAAGTGGTTCAGGGGAGCTTTAAGCTTTTGCCCAGTTTTGCCACTGGCCTGGCAGGTCACGCAGCTCTTGCAGAATGCATCCAAGGACACCCTGAGTCTGGGCCAATAAAAATGAGGGGCAAGCTGGGCAAAGATCTTGTCCTGGCCCAAGTGTCCTACTAGGGGGATGTCATGGGCCAATTCCAGTAGGAAGGGCCAATAACACTGTGGGACCACCAGGGCCCTGTGAGTCCCCTGGCCAGGAGCCTTAGACTCACTGTACACAAGGTCATCCTCCCAGTATAGGTGATGAGTCCCGGATTCATCACCAGCTGCATGGGCCTTAGCTTGTCGCTATAGGCCCTAGAATGTGGAGCACTCTCTCCGTGCCCTACAGTAATCCTCTGGTGTGGCCGCCTTCCACTTGCCAACCGCAATATCTGGTAGGACACCAGGGACAGTAATGCCCTCTTCGGTGCAGTACGGGGTGACCTCGGCAGGTTCCCCATTTACCTCACCAGAAGAACATTCCGAGGTGGACCTTCCTCGTCCCTCCCCTTCTTAGCAGCAGGGGCTGGGCCATTGCTCCAGACTCCAGTCCCTTCTCGGGTAGCCATGGACCGTGCAGTACCACAGATCCAGCCAGGTAAGTCCAACATATCCACATGAGCCCGGAGCTCAACTTCCTTCCAGATAGTGTGTTCCAGGTCACTACCAACAGACAAGCCACTGGCATGGAGGAGCTTACAGAGCCCTTCAACAGATTTGACTATCCCCCCCACCCAATCCAAACAGCACCTGGGCCACCGGGAAACAACCCTCTCTGTTGTTGGCCACCACCACGTGATGGTTGGCTTGGGATATTACCTGCTCCGGGAAGGCCAGTTGACTCCTTACCATAGACAGACTGGCCCCTTTATACATCAGAGCTTCTAACTGCCTGTTGATGGTGACCCGTTGCCTATACTTTCCTGTATTCTCAGGTACTTGGATCCATGGAACCATCGCACTGTCACCCAGGGACACTACGGTAACACCACTAAACTCCACTTCATTGCCAGAAGCAACCTCCTTCCCCATGGCTACGCTGGTCACCCCTGGAGCCTTTCCTATAGTGGGCAGGCCCACCATTTTGGCACTTGGGATCTCATTTGTAGTGCCCATGCCCATAACACTGATAGCACCTAGGGGTCTTTGGTTGCAAACTATGGTCAGGGGTAGTTTTCTTCAGGGTACCGGACTGGAACTCGGGTGTGACCCTTTTCCTGGGGAGTGTTTTCAAAGGCGAGTAGAAGATTCCTGGTCACCCCCTCCTCCTTTTGGTGGGGACCCTTGCCCCCCTTTTGGGAGTCCCATTAAGCTATTTTCTGGTGCTGGTCCAGAGGTCCTCTTCCTCAGCAAGCTTCCAGCAATCAACCAACTTGCCATCAACCAGTTGTTGGCACAGGTTGGTGAAGCAGGTCTCTAGGAATTTTTCCCTCAGGACTAAATTGTACAATCCCTCATAGTCCTTAACCTTACTGCCCAACCCCTCAGCGCCTTACTTGCGTATTCTAAGAAGTCAACCCAATTCTGCGTGCATAATCTGCTGCTGGCCCTAAACCATTGGCGGTATTTTTCCTGGGTCAGTCCAAACTTCTTGACCAACACCGTCTTCATGGCATGGTAGCAAGTCTGGTCATCCATGTCCAGTGTTAAGAGAGTGTCTCTCTCCCCCCTGAGGGCATGTACCACCATAAACTACCTCCCCAGCTTTCTTCTGGGACCTTGTGCACCTTCACAGCCACCTCATAGGCTACCAACCACTTATCAATGTCATCTCCCACCTGGTAATCTTGGACCATATCCTTTGGGATTCGACCTCTATTCTCATTGTTAGACACTGCTGGGCACTGCCAACATTGCTTTGGTTGTACCTTAGTTGTAGGCCTCCAAGTTCCAAATCTCTGAGGCCAAGGTCATGTGTCATCTTTCTCTTTCAAGGCTAGTCTCATTACAGTCAGAGATTGCTCTGTCTAATTTGGCAAGGGCTCGGGCCAGCTCCTTGTCCTGCCAGCCAAGTTCTAACTTCAATTTCCTTTTTTCCCTCATGTCCTCCAGTTCCTCAGAGGACAAGCTCCTTGAGGTCATTCTGCTGCTGGGTTTAGAGGGGTCCCCCGGGTCTGGGATAAGAGGGTGCTCCCCCTCGAAGTTGTACATCAGGAACTGGCTCTAACCCTTCCTCATGCTCAGATTCTCCTCCACTGGTCACCTCCTCCTCATGGGTGGGCCTCCCCTCAGGCCTCAAGGATTCCCTGAAATCCGCCTTCTTGGCTTTACCCCATAAAGTTACTGCCTTCGCCCTGCAGACCTTCTTGAGCTGTGCCACCGTATAGGTGTCCAACTCAGCCATGTTGGCAAACTAGTAGAAGCAGAAAGATCAACCCCAACCCCCGGGACTCCTCCGTCCCTTCTAGTGACACCTTTGGAAACAAAGGAACACTTGCCTTTGTGAAGTCATGGTACAATTATTCACAGCACGCTGCTGTTCAAATGCAAGTCCTATTCCACCGCTTTACCACCAAATGTTACAACAGGCATTGTCTGGTTGGCTGAAGGGATGCCCCCAGTCAGGCCGAGCCATCACTCCTATCAAGAGCAGGTGATTACACTTGCTGTATGACCCGTGCTCACCTTTGGGTAGCTTGGCTCTGAGCAGTCAAGCTTACGACAGAGGCAATGTGTAAAGCAAAACACACAGCAGCCACACATGATAAATGCACTGAGCATCATAATAGAGACTACACAAAAGACTTCACACAGGATGTATGTAAAGCCATTTTCAACACGTATTTAATTCTAACATGATCATCATAGTTCTTGGCATAACACATTTGGAACTATTACTAACAGTATTAGACCCACTCGTATTATGATAACAATAGTTGCACACTGTGGACAATTCCTAATCTACCTCCCCCCCAGGAGAGAGAGAGAGCGAGAGAGAACGCGCACCCTTATGCGGTGTACGATATCAAAATAATGTACATACACGAAAATAGAACTTCTTAGCAGCACCGTGGACCAAACCCACGCGGGAAAGCCCAATGTCGAATGTATTGTGCTTTTGGCAAACAACGTATAAAGCGGCACTGCTGGCCAGTGTCGTCAATCACGGGCGGGCAGCACATTGTAACTCTTACTCACACACACTACGCACCGCTACACGGGGCGACAGGTATCAGCCGGTCCGTACGGCATGCGCTTGCACATACACACTCAGCACCCTAATGCAGTGCCACTGGTACCCAGCAGATCAATGGTTCACACTCTGCAGACTCCGTGGCCCAAGCCTCTCTCCACCCTCTGGTTTACCCAGATTGTCCTATACCCCCAGATGGCAGATAACCAACTCCAGACACTGGGCCGCACGCAGCTGAAGTCACACTGTCTGAGTCCTCGGGAAGCAGGAGGGAATATGTAGCAGTTTTAATTAGGCGGTAGACCAAAACAAGGGTGATTTTAGAAGCCACTAGGAAAGTTCACCCAAAGTCTCCTGACCCGCCTCTGAACTGTCTCAGTCGCGTTCCTTCAACCCAATCAATCTCTCTCCCGACTACCTGGCACCAAGATCTCTTTGGGTAGGGGCCAGGTGTGGAGAGGGCAGTTTGTCCGTCGCAATGAGGGTCAAAAAGGAACAACCGATGAAGGGAGAGTAACACAGGGAAGCCTCTTGATAAGAGGCGCGCCCCTATCGGTACACGATGATCCGGGTCATGCCCAGGCAATCCGAGCACAGCACATGGTGCGTGTTGGTATGAGTCGCACGAGGCACTTCAGATTTCAAACACGAGGAGTTGCAAATTCCACACCTCCCTGGAAAGGAGGCACAAGGACTGGTGCACACTGAGATGGGTTGCACCAGGCAATTCCTGTCACGCACAACAACGAGATGGAATTCTGTGTCTCCCTCGAAATGAGGCACAATGTCCGATGATACAGGTTGCACCAGACAAGTCCAGTCACACACAGGTGCAAGTTCAGCAGAGCCACATGAGGTAGAATGAGGCACTACTATGGGTACACCCCGCACCTCCGAGAGTCACACCCTGTGAATCAGACAGCATGCAATGAGCATGCAGTCGGCATGTCATATGAGAGATTCAACACGATTGACGGGTGGTTTTCCCTTTCAACCACCGAGGTCTCCCCTAAATTGTAGGCCTATCTGCCTTGGGGCCATGCAATACAGATCTTAATCTTTAGTAGGGCCATGATACAGCCCCCAGGGGCAAAGTGTCACAACCTCTACCTTCAATCTATCCCATTCGGCCCACAAATGGTAGAGGTCTGCCGTTCCTGTGGTATGCCCATGGTTTATGGCTGTCGCTTGCGGAATGCACAGATGTGCTAACCCTGGTGTGCACTGGAGCTAGACACCACGGTCCAGAGACGCTTGGAGGATAGAAATGTCCATATTCTATAAGAGGCATTTCTAAATGAGTAATACCAAAACCCGCTATGCCAATGCAAAGGGTTGGCACTGCGAATCCATTGATACGAAACATTATGAGGCTGCTCCACAGCAATCCACTATGGCAGTCTGAAGTAATGTCATCCACTTCCCCATGTTTAACCTACGGGAAGAGCAGGTCTCAAAGGTAGTGAAGCACAAGTTACTAACTTGTGTAACGATATATCTGTAAGAGACAGTAGTTAGTGACAGATTCCTTACCTTAGAATATCCCCAGGCGTCAGGCTGGATCCGGAAAGTTTTTGTGTAGCAGTACCCTTGCGCGTCGGTAGGCGGCGTCGTGCGGCTCCGCGTCCGCCGTCGGCGTCGTGATCGCCAGGATGACGTCGCGGGCAGTACTTAGGCGCCGCCCCTGCGCGCTGACGTCAGTTCTGTACACGACTTTCCGCGCCAGGAACGCATGAGCCATGCAAGAAGCTGACATAGGTGTCTGAAAAATACTAGGGCCCTGAAAGGGATGTCCTTAACCCTAGAAATCAGTTTGCAGAACGGGGAGGATGGGTGGGCGGTAAGGAATCTGTCACTAACTACTGTCTCTTACAGATATATCGTTACACAAGTTAGTAACTTGTGCATCTGAAAGAGACACGTTCGTGACAGATTCCTTACCTTAGAATAGATACCCCAGCAATACCAACCCCGGTGGTGGGTCTGCGAACAAAGATCAGACAAGGAAGTCCTGGAGGACAGAACGGCCAAAGAAGCCGTCCCTCCGGACCGGACTGTCAAGGCAGTAATGCTTTGTAAACGTGTGCAGCGAGGCCCACGTAGCTGCCTGACAGATAACCGGCAGCGGAACACCACGGCCCAAGGCCGTGGTAGCAGCCGTTGCCCTGGTGGAATGGGCACGCAGCCCAACAGGAGGCTCCTTCTTAGCCAAAGAATAGCAGGTCTTGATGCATAAGGTAACCCAGCGGGAGATGGTCCTCTTGTGCACCGCCCGACCTTTTTTGGCGCCCACGTAGCCAACAAAGAGCTGGTCATCCACCCGGAAGTGTTTTGTGCGGTCAATATAGAAGGAGAGCGCACGTTTTGGGTCCAGACAGTGGAGCCTCTCTTCCTCTCTGGAAGGATGCGGAGGCGGAAAGAAGGTGGGAAAAGTGATGGTCTGCCCAATGTGGAAAGCAGTAACCACCTTTGGCAAGAAGGACGGACGCGTCCGAAGAACAACCTTGTCTGGATGAACAGACAGAAAGGGAGGTTTGCAAGATAGAGCCTGGAGCTCACTCACCCGCCGAGCGGAGGTGATGGCCACCAGAAAGGCTGTCTTCAGAGTCAGAAGACGAAGAGGACAGTTATGTAGAGGCTCAAAGGGAGCGCACATTAAAAAGGTAAGAACCAAGTTCAAGTCCCACTGAGGCATTACAAACGGAACAGGAGGGAAGAGGTGTGTAATGCCTTTTAAGAACCTGTTAACAGGGGACTTGAAAAGGAGGGCTGATCAGGGAGCCTGAGGAAGGCCGAGATAGCACAAAGATAACCCTTGATGGTACCCAGGGCAGAACCCTGTTGGGCCAGAGAGAGAAGGAACAGAAGGACCTCAGAAAGAGGGGCAGAAAGGGGATTCACAGCCTTTGCTGTGCACCATGCCACAAATTTGTTCCACCTGCAGGCGTATACCACCTTAGTGGAGGGACGCCTGGCTGCCAGAATCACATCACAAACTTCGGGAGGCAAGTCGAAAGGAATCAACTGCCGCCGCTCAATCTCCACGCAAGCAGGTGTAGACTGGACAGGTTCGGGTGGAGGACCGTCCCCTGCTGCTGCGACAGAAGATCCTCCCGAAGAGGCAGACGGATCGGGGGATCTACGCTCATATTGAGTAGCTCGGGATACCAAATCTTCGAGCCCAGTCCGGAGCCACAAGAATGACTTGGGCCCGGTCGTGCCGAATCTTCTTCAACACTCTGGTTAGAAGTGGTATAGGCGGAAAGGCGTACAATAGACCGCAACTCCACTGCGTGACGAAAGCGTCGCCGAGAGAGTGCCGCCTTGGAAATTCCAACGCGCAGAACTGATGACATTGCGCGTTCTCTTTGGTGGCGAATAGATCTAACCAAGGCTCTCCCCACTGTAGAAAGAGTCCTTGCGCCACTTCCGAGTGAAGACGCCATTCGTGATCCATCATGCACCTGCGGCTGAGTTCGTCCGCCCTGGCGTTCAGGGAACCTGCCAGGTGTTGAACCATCAGGAACATGCCCTGATGTTCCAGCCATGTCCAGAGGCGCAGAGCCTCCTGACAAAGGTCCACGACCCCACCCGCCCTGTTTGTTGCAGTACCACATGGCGGTGGTGTTGTCTGTGAACACCTGCACTACCTTCCCTTTGACAGAGGGAAGGAATGCCTTGAGTGCAAGTCGGATCGCCCGGAGCTCCAGAAGGTTGATATGGAGCCGGGACTCCGCCGGGAGACCAGAGTCCTCTGATCTCCGCCTCTCCCATGTGACCGCCCCATCCCAGAAGGGACGCGTCCGTCACAACTGTGTGCTCTGGTTGGGGAAGGGAGAGGGATCTGCCCATGACCCATTGCCGGTTCGAGAGCCACCACTGCAACTGTTTTGCAGTCCCCTCCGAGATCTGGACGTGATCGGACAGGTTGCCCTGGTGCTGCGCCCGCTGGAACTTCAGGTCCCACTGCAGAGCCCGCATATGCCATCTGGCATGATTGACCAGCAGGATGCAGGAGGCCATGAGGCCCAGCAGCCTCAGGGTCATCCGTACCGAAACCCAGGATAAAGGCTGAAAGATCGGAATCATAGCCTGAATATCCCGGACTCGCCGTTCGGGAGGATAGGCCCGAAACTGCGTCGTGTCCAGAACTGCTCCGATGAAAAGGAGCTGTGGAGAAGGAATCAGATGCGACTTCGGCACATTGATGGAGAACCCCAGCGAGTGCAGGAGTTCGGCCGTAGTCTGGAGGTGGGAGACGACTGCCTGGGACGAGCCCGCCTTCAGCAGCCAGTCGTCGAGGTAGGGGAAGACTGAAACCCCTGCCCGGCGCAGATGAGCTGCGACCACCGCCAACACTTTCGTGAACACCCGAGGGGCACTGGTAAGGCCAAAGGGGAGCACGGTGAACTGAAAATGCTCGGGCCTACCGTGAACCGAAGGTAACGCCGGTGGGCCGGCAGGACGGGGATGTGGAAATATGCGTCTTGCAAGTCCAACGCTACCAACCAGTCTCCAGGGTCGAGGGCAGTCAAGACCTGAGCTAGGGTGAGCATCTTGAACTTCTCCTTCCGGAGGAAACGATTGACGTTCCGGAGGTCCAAGATAGGACGCATGTCCTCCTTGTCCTTTTGGGCACCAGGAAGTAGTGGGAGTAGCAACCACGCCCTACTTCTGGGGTCGGAACATGCTCGATGGCCCTCTTGGCCAAGAGGGCCGTGACTTCCTTCTGCAGAAGTACCAAGTGATCCCCTGACATGAGGTGGAATTGAGGCGGCATGGCTGGGGGGTTGGACTCTAAGGGGAGGGAGTAGCCCCTTCGGACAATGTCCAAGACCCACCTGTCCGAGGTGATGGTACGCCAGTGGGGAAGGTGATGGCGGACCCTGCCCCCTACCGGCGTGCTGTGCACCTGAAAGGAGGGACTAGGAGGGTTTGGAGGCCGCGGACGGGTTGGAGGTGGTGGCCTGACCCGCACGCTGGTTGCCCGATCCGCCACGGCGGAATCCACGTCCTCGGCCACGCGAAGACGCCTGCTGCGCGGGCCGGTGGCTGGGCTGCTGACGTGAAGGGCGCCCCTACCGTGGCCACGATAGGGGCGAAAAGCAGAAGTCAGCGGAGGGCGTGTAGCAGAAAGGCCCAGGGACTTTGCAGTAGCCCGTGAGTCCTTAAAGCGCTCCAACGCATGATCTGCTTTGGACCCAAAAGACCGACTCCATCAAAGGGCATGTCCATGAGAGTATTCTGGACATCCCCTGAAAAACCAGTGGTTCTCAGCCAGGCGTGGCGTCGTAGCGCCACCGTCGTTGCAATAGACCTGCCCAGCGAGTCGGCGGTATCAAGGCCACATCTTATTGTGTATTTGGCCGCATCCCTTCCTTCCGCAATGGCGCGGGAAAGCAGTGTCTGGACCTTCTCAGAACACTGGGGCAAAACATTCGCCACCGAATCCCACAAGGAGTGGGTATATCGGCCCAAAAGGCAAGCGGTGTTGATGGACCGCAAGCCAGCACTGGAGGAAGAAAAACCCTTCTTCCCAAATTGATCCAGGCGTTTGGATTCCCTATCCGGAGGGGCGGTAGGGAAGGCGGTTTGGGAAGCGGAGGCTTGGACAACCAAGCTCTCAGGGGTGGGGTGGACAGAGAGAAACAGGGGTCGCCCGGAGCTGGGCGATGGCGTCGGGACACGTTCCTATCCACAGGAGCCCCTGTGTTGGGCTTGGACCAGGCGCCCAAAGAACGTCAGTGAGGGCGTCGTTAAACGGCAGCACAGTCTCCGTAGAGGAGGCTGCCGGCTGAAGCACCTCTGTCAAGAGATTAGTCTTGACCGCCACAGTAGGGAGTTGGAGATGTAAGGCTCCAGCCGCCCTACGCAACACCGTTGCAAAATTGGCTCCCTCCTCCGTAGCCACGGGAGGAGACAACATGCCAGTGTCAGGGGAAGTATCTAGACCACTGGCATCCCCTAGACCCTCTGTCCAGTCCTCATCGTACTGACACTGTTGTGCCAGAGGGTCATCAGACCCCTCCCAGTCCTCCTGGTCCTCCTCAGGTTCAAAATAAGGGGAGGAGGGACATTTGGGACCCAAGGTCTCATCGGCGCCGGAACCGGCGTCGAGCGGCGTCGGTCCGGGTCCATGTCCGGAGCCGGAAGGAACTGGGGACGACGCCGCCCGGAGCCCCAGGCGGCGTCGAGAACGGCACCGGAGACATCGGCGCCGGCGGAGGTGTCGTTAGGTCGACCGGCGTCGATGGGGGTTGTGGAGCCGGGATCGAGGCCGGGGCCGGGCCGGGATCGAGGCTGGAGGCACGGGCGGCGCCGGGGCCGGAGCCGTCGGCGGCGCCGGAGCAACCCCATCAGGGCCCGAAGGCGCACCGGAGGGACCTTGAGGCCCGAAGAGGCGGGCCATGGCCGACAGGAATTCCTGCACTTGGGCCGGATCCGCCCCCGAACCCGGGAAGGACGGGTATTGTGGGGGCGACTCCACAGGCATGTCCGGGGCCGCGGGCACGGTGCCGGGAGGGGCCTCAGCCGAGTCGCGAGACCGGCGAGGCGAAGTCCTAGAGCGACAATGCTTTTGGACTTTTTGTGTTTTGACTTACCGGACGAAGAAGACTTCGATGCCGGCGACCGGTGTGGACTCCGCGATCGACCCCTGGACCTCTCACGCGACCGGGGCTTCCGCGGAGCCGAATGCCGGGCCTCGAGGAGCTTTCGAGACCGCTCGCGCAAAGCTTTCGGGTGGAGGGCCTGGCAGTCGGAACAAGACTCCGTGTCGTGGCCTCGGCCGAGGCAGAAGAGACACTCCCAATGCGGGTCCGTGACGGACATCATCCGAGCACAGGCGCCGCAACGTTTAAACCCGGGCATCCCTACGACACCTTGAAGTCGATTGAAGAAAAACAGTGAAAAAATCACCAAAAAGTTTGGTCAAAAAATGACCAGGGCACTGCTCTTCCCGGATCTGCGCTTGCTGGCGCGGAAAAAGAAGAACTGACGTCAGCGCGCAGGGGCGGCGCCTAAGTACTGCCCGCGACGTCATCCCGGCGATCACGACGCCGACGATGGACGAGGAGCCGCACGACGCCGCCTACCGACGCGCAAGGGTACTGCTACGCAAAAACTTTCCGGATCCAGCCTGACGCCTGGGGATATTCTAAGGTAAGGAATCTGTCACTAACGTGTCTCTTTCAGATAACAAAGATACTCCTCACTACATGGGCGCATGTACGCTAGTACGCACACCAACCTGCTTTAGCAGGTGGGACACATGGTTCCCAGCACTACAGGTGCAAGTGCGCCCGCCAGTGTCTGCACGGCGGAATGGACACCGGTTTAACTAATACGTGTGTTGGACAAACCAATATAAACTCCGGGAATACAAGAACAATTTAAAGCAAACAAATGAGTTACGCAACAAAATTCAATAGTAAGCTTAAGTGCCTTAGCAAAACATATGCTGGATCTAAAAGACTATATACAGGCCAAAATCACATTTTAATCTAAAACAACGATGCAACTTAAGAGCAATCATCAAGCTAGTAACAAAGTAGTAACATTTTAACTAAACAAAAAACATGCATGTCTGAACATTTTGTATCTCCTAGAACTATGGTTCTTAACTTGTGGTTCAGAGACTCCTGGTGGTCTGTGAAGCCCGTTTAGGGGGCGAGCTACTGCATAAAAAATTATATATTAACAAAATAAAGTCTAAATAGAGTACAATGTAAAATGTAATTTTTTAAAGTGTTCTGTAAATGTAAAGTAGTTTGAAGGCTAAAAATTAAGTCAGTGCCCTTCGATGGATTTGTAGGAACAGCTCAAGTGCATCAAACCGAAGATGGTATGGACAGTGAGCGAGTTCAATTAAATTTAGATAAAGCTCCAACCTTCCCATTAACATTTAGGTTTTTTATATTTGATAATTAAATCTAATGATGTCATTATTTGTGTATTTGATGAATGCTCGTTTCTTTTTTTGCGTATTATTTTGCAGCTCAAATCATTGAAAATGCGGAAGCTGGGGAGCCAGTCTTCCACTAACTATTCAGTGGAGGTCTCAGAGTTCCAGTAATGATCATGTGGGGGTCCACAGAAGTCAAAAGGTTAAGAACCACTATTCTAGAATATACACAGGTTAAAGCATTTTACATTTTATCTAGAAATTATAACTATTAATATGCAGCTATTTGGACGGAATATGGCAGCTGCATTAACTCATGAAATCGCTTCCTTAGACTGAACACATAGGCCTATTTAGTACACTGTTCCGTCTATTTCGGCCTATGCATATTGATAAAAATTTCCACTGTAAAATTAAATATGCTGATGTACATATTAAAACCACTGATTATAGTCAACAAGTATATTTATTGCTTCTTTGAGGCAGAATAAGATACCTACCTGAAAAAGACAAAACACTATTGTGGAACAGATGCCTACTCACCAGTGACTTGGTCCACTAGTATTCGTGAAGTAATAATGCGCCCGTACTGGGAAAATAGCTGCTCTAGCTCTTTCTGGGTCATTGTTTTTGGTAGGCCGCTGACGTACAAATTTGCATCACGGATGGAAGCAGAGCTTGGTCGTGCATAGGATACCTGAAATTGACAGAACTATATGAATGTATTTAAATATCACAGTAAGGAGTTTGAAAAATAAATGGTAGACTAGGTATAAGTTACTCTCTGAGCAAGGTCTACTCTTTATCCATTACTAAACACCTATTATTTATGGAAAAAACATCTAATGAGGGGAAGGATCACAAGAACCCGCACTAGCAGTGAAAGATCACAGGAAGCCAGAGATTCACTCATGCCAGTGCCTATCCCAATCTCCACTTCAAAGCCTGAATCACCTTTCCCTTCGCTACATTTTTGTTTCAGATAACCTGACTGTAAGCACATTTAGATTAATTACGATGAAGGTGGGTCACTTAATGGAGGTCTGATGTACAAGAACTACTGAAGAAATGTATTACTTACCAGTAACGTCAATTCTCCACCACTGGTATCTTTCACAGATCACATGCCTGAATCTTTCTCCACTGTCAGGCTGGGAAGCCCCAGTACTACTAGTAATACAGTTAAAATAGCCATAGGCCCCCAAACCGTTTTTAGTGGCATTTTTAGCTCATTTGAAAACAATCCAAACTTCAGCCAATGAGATTTAAGGGCTGCGCTTACTACATCCCACAGAGGCCACCATCTCTCAGATTTAACACAAGTATGAAGGATAGCAAGAATATTTAGTGAGCCTCTGACCGGTGAGGTCATGTATGAATCTGAAAGATACCAATGCTAGTAAACTGGAGATACAGATAACTAAACTGTTCTCCAGCATTAGATCTTTCATAGGCCCACATGCTTGAATCAGAAGAGCCAGTAGCATAGCGAATTTCAAAACAGGCGTTGCCCACTGAAGACTCAGCTAATGCATTTAAGCCCAAACAGTAGCGCTTGGTGAATGTGTGGCTGCTTTTCCACAAGGCTGCTAGGCAGGAATCAGGGAGTAGTACTGCCACTTACAGTGCACCTGTCAGACATGCTCTTCATGGAACGGGCTACTATCTGGTCTCAAAGAAGGCACTGTGTCAAAAGTGATGCAGCCAGGGGACAATACCCCGCTTAGATGGCAGCCCCTACCCTGGCACCCAAACGTGACTAAGAACTGTGCATTTCTCTTTAAAAATGTGTTTATGTTTGATGTACCCGAGCATATCCAACAATGTGAGGCTTTTACAGCACGTGTAGATGGGCTTGCAAAGAAATAACCAAGAATAAAGTTTGCTCAGATACAAAAATCTCAAGGTAAGGTACCTTTAGCATGAAATTAGGGTGGCTTTTTCCTTGGTGAAATGTAAATGTTCCTATATCATAGCACTCACTTTACGGATATAAAAGCGAGAAGCAGTGCTAACTTCAGCAAGAGATTTCAGATCCGATCAAAGGTTTTGGCTCGTAGGGTGGGAGCATCAACTGCCGAGTACCATGTTGAGCTCCCATCACACAGAAGGGAAAACTCTAAAAAGATCTTTGACGAACTGCTAAATGGCCAATTGAGAAAAATAAGGTGAAGTATAATCTGTCCTTCTGAATCAAGCCATCGCAACCAGATTAACACGACTAAGGAGTACTCAAGGCCTGCTAAGCGTAGAAGGTTAGAAAGTAACCGGGGAAATTTGCATCAAAATGGGATTTAGGTCATTATTTTTGCCCCTCCCTGCAGAAATGCTACGAGTTGGCATTTTAAGTTCTTCTTGTGCCTGGGGCACACACCTGCGACTCCATTTGCCAAGAGTCTATGAAAACTTCAAGATGGCCCACTTGTAAGTGGTCAGCAAGCAATCGGTTAGGCTGGGTGAATTAAAACTGTTGGTGGATTTGACAGTTGTTTCGAGAGCATTTTGGGGTGGCTCTTCAACTGAATCAGTATGCCTGGTACAGCCGCAGTAGGCATTGCACCAAAACTGGCCAGGCTAGGCTGAGGCAATCACTCAATGAGGACTCATTCTTTGCTTTCCTCAGGCCTGTGGGAATGAGAAGAAAAATTATAGACTTAAGCAAAGTCGTTCAACCAAGTCATCAAGAAAGCATTTTCCCTTGATGCAGTAGCTGCTTGCATAAGGAATTTTCTCTTAGGCAAGGTGGAAACTGATAGTCTTCAATGGCCGAACTTTTCGAAGATCTGCTGTAGCTGATCCGGATTAAGATCCCACTTGTGCAATCCAATAGGGTGGCTTAGTGTCCCAGCTGGTTTGTTCTGGACCTCAGATATATCAACCTTTTTTGCGGTTGCACAGTTTCACAGTAGCTGCTACTCAAAGGTGCGAGACCTTACATCTCCTTGTTTGGGCATTTAATAGATAGCGGTCATCTCATCTAATCAGGACAGCCAGGCCTGCAGGCTGTGGCAGGAATGCTTGGATGTTCAATCTGATGATTTGTAGCTCAAAGATGTTTCTCTGGAGTGTTCTCTTGCTCAGGCCATAGACCCCCTTTGGATAGCACCTGCATGTGCTCTCCCCAACCTTCCATGGAAGCATCCATGACTAGTCTGATCGTTCAAGTCTGAAGGGGAGACCTGCAAGGAGGTATTATTCCTATGCAGGATGACCAAAGGCCCAGTAAGGATTGGAGGCACTGACTGGGAATAACTCCTTCAGACAGATTTCTGCAGCCAATGTTTAGAAACACTTTGCCAAACTATATTCAGGATTGCTCCTAGAAAATGGATGTGTGGAAAGATGGTCGGAAGATTTTTGGGTGACAAGTCTCAGGCCTAACTGATGAAAGAAAACTTATGAAAGCTGTTGTAGAGACAGACTGCAGAGAGTGCCTTCAAAAGCCAGTCATTCCAGTAAGGGTATACCGGATAGCCTGTTCGCTGGCTGCACAGGGGGAGTGGCAGCTTGTGACTATTTGGGTTGGGAGGGGGAAGAGTGAGTTTTTCAAAATGGAAGAGGGATTTGAACTGTAACTGCTGCAGCACCACCACCTCAGCACTGCCTATTGTGTGTGTATATGGGACATACAAATTGATTTCCTGTATGTCTGGGTAAGTGAGCTGCTCCATTTTGAGTAGCAACAGAAGGACCTCTTACATGGTTAGCATCGGGAAGGATTGATTTTTCAGAATCAAAGTGTTTTTGGGAGATTTATGATGGATCTGAATTCTTCTTCACTAGGAAGATCTTAAGTAGCAGCCCAGGTTTCTTTGGACCTTCAGCACCTTTTCAATCATTCCCATCAGAAGAATAATTTCCAGCTGACATTCTCATTGTCAGAGGTGGTGTTACACTTTGGTTGGATAATAGTTTTTTTCTAAAGATTTTAAAGTGTGCCTCGGCTGCATAGTCTGGTGAACTCAAAAGTGAAAGCCCATTAGGGAACAAAGTAGGAGATTGTCCACGTCACAGCCTACGAAAGTAATTGGGGAAGGAAGCAAGGGTTGTCCAGAGTGCCTGGTATGGTCCTGGGAGTGCAATTCCACTGCACCCCTCTATCCTGTTCATCTGTGACAGCTCTGGCAAAGTTGGCCTCTGGCTGTGGAATATACCTGGTTGTAACCAGACTGTCTAAGGGATCGTATGGACAACCATGTCCTCCTTATTGATTGAAGGCTCCTCTATGCCTGTGATCGCCTGGACCCACAAAAGGACATTGAAGGAACCCATCTGTATTATAAAGCACATAGAAAGAGCACAGTATCACAGTTTGTCTTGATGCTCTGCAGCACCTAACATGTTTGCTAAATAAAGTGTCCGTCAAAGGACATGTAAAATATCTTGGCAAAGAACTCCAGGTGAAAACGTGGACTAACCCATTCTGGTCACTGAGCATTGAGGCAACAGCTAAATGGTACATATTAACATTGGCTAAGTCCGGTCCAGTGTTAACAGCATAATTTAGGCTCTCTCTGGCTTTAGCTTCTTCTTACATCTCCTATGGGATGAAATTTCGCAGGGTTGAGTTGCATCACATTTGACATTAATACTATCCAAGGATGGTCAATGTGTTTACCGCTTTTAGCAAAGTTGCTACTATGAAACTAATTCTGCAACCCAAGTTCTCAATACACATGTTTCTGAGAGAGTGGAGTAGGTTTTATTTTTGGAGCATCTCTGAGACACTGTCACTATGGAGTCCAGTTTGGAACGACTGATTAAGCATGCTGGTGCATAGTCAGGTCTCTATTTTGTCAAGGTGATATACTACTGCTTGTACTGTTGCATGTGTAGTCATGAACTTTAACCCCTCTTAGCATACATGATCCAAAATAGGGATGATTTTGCAGTCCTCCTGGGCTGCTCGTTGGAAGCATATTTAAAGGATTTTTCCCACAAAGCATGCAACTAGGCAATGTCAAGTACAATGAAATCCCACCAATCCTCCTTGGCTTGGTGATTGCTCTCACTCTCCATTGGCTCATTCTCCAAGATCTCACCTTTGGCCTCTTCTGGGTCAGTGCATTGATTGCTGTCAAGGGAGTCTTCATCTACCAGGTCCAGAGGAGTTGGGGGCACAAGACAAGGCACCAAGGCGGTGCAGGTAATAAATTAGTTATCTGGCTGTCTTGTTGAAGGTGACGCGACACTAGAAGATGTTGCTGAGAAAGCATTAGAGGCGGCCCCTGTTAAGCTTAATGATAAATGAGTGAATCGCTTTATGAAAGTCTTGATCATTTATTGCAGGGTGTTAATGAATGTGACAAACCTGGATCATAAGTGGTACCCTATAATGATACATTTGACATTAATACTGTCCAAGGATGGCCAATGTGTTTGCCGCTTTTACCAAAGTTGCTACTATGGAACTAATTCTGCACCCCTCATGACTTACGACTTAAAACTTCTGAGGCTTGCACCAGATTGTCGGTATGCACCTCCAACTCTTCAAAGACGTGCTTTTGAAGTGCACAGATGTCCTCCCTTCCTGCCCTGACTCACTACAGGGGCGGAGGGGTATACAGCCCTTTCCATGTGGACATGACTCGGCCTATTCAGATGTAAGTGACGCTGTGCCCAGCTCCTCCGCCCCATTCTGCTAGAGATGACCCACTGAGACCCCTTAGGTACCAAAGCCCAACTGCCAACTATACATGTCATGTGATCAGAGGCGCTACGGGCACTAAATGGCTAAAGCAAGAAAGGCCAACTTTCTAAAAGGGTCATTTTCAGATTGGCTATTAAAAATATGACTTCACCATAAGTTTGGATTTTAAATTGTGAGTCCAGAGACATAAGACTTGAAGGATTTCTCTCCTCCCAATTGGAAATTACACTTCTAAAATGAAATAAAGTAATCCCAATGTTACTTATGGGAGAGATGGGCCTTGCAGTAGTGAGTTTTTCATTACCAGGACACAAAACTAAAGTGCATGTCCTGCCATTTAAATACATCGCACCTTGCCTTCTGGGTTGTCCAGGTCCTACATTAGGGATGCTTTCAAGTATAAAAATGGAAGGTTTAGGTATGGCAAAAGGTTTATTATGCCAGGTCAACATGGCAGTGTAAACTGCACAATGCCTCTGCAATGGCAAGCTTGAGACATGGTTAAAGGGCTACTTAAGCAAGTGGCACAATCAGTGCTGCAAGTCCACTAGTAGCATTTAATGTACAGGCCCTGGGTACATGCATTACCACTTTAATAGGAAATTATAAGCAAATGAGATATGCCATGTAGCGATGAACCAATATTACCATGTGAGGAGAGAGCGCAAGCACATTAGCACTGGTTAGCAGTGGTAAAGTGTGCAGAGTCCCAATACCAACAATAACGAAGCCAGAAAAGTAGAGGAAGGTAAAACGTTGCAGGGGGAGCCCACCCTAAGGCTGTCAGGTCTAACATGTGTGGTCTTAACACCCCCACCCCCCCTCCAGCTGAAAGTGGAGAGAACTACCCAACCCCTTGGGAGTTCTCTACACTAAGGTTGGGTAGTTCTCTTCACTAAGGGGAAGAGGCTGGAGAGACCATCAGCATTGGCGTGGTATGACCCCGGACGGTGCTCAACAGGAAAGTCCATTCCCTGAGGGAGATGGACAACCTCAACAGTTTGGGATTTTCACACCTCATCTGCATGAGCCATCTGAGGGGCCTGTGGTTTGTCTGAACCAGGAAGCTAGTCCCAAACCAGTATGGTTTCAACTTCTTCAGTACCCAGACTACAGCAAAAGCTTCTTTCAATCGCACTCCATCTCTGTTCCTGTGGAAGTAACCTTCTGCTAATGAAGGCTACCACTTGGTCTAGGTCCTCCTCATTCAACTGTGGTGGGGGGCATCAATGGTGCCATATTCTTTAACAAGCCTCCTGTAGTATCCTGTGAGGCCCAGGAAGGCTCTCACCTCAGTCTGAGTTTTAGGTGGTTCCCAGGCCATGACAGTCTTAATCTTGGCCTGAAAGGGCTGCGCCTTGCCCCCAACCACCAGGTGGTCAGGATACACCACAGAGCCCTGCCCTATCTGGCACTTACTGGAACTTGATAGTCAGGTCTGCTCGCTGCAGGGCCTGAAGAACCTCCTGGGACTAACACCTCCCTGAGCGCTACACTCGCCAACCCAGGTGTCTGCCCACCGGTGGGGGCTGTGTCATCTTGGGACATTTGAAGTCGCCCTTGGAGTGCGCATACATGTAGCACTCAGTACACTGGGGTACAAACCTCCCTGTCTGCTTATCAAAGAACCCATTATTAGGATCAGGCTGCAAAACGTAAAAGTACATGCCCTGCCTTCTAAATACATTGCAACCTGCCATCTGGTTTGTCCGGGCCTACCTTAGGAGTGACATGTATAAAATGGGAAGGTTTGGGCCTGGCAAAAGGTTTATTATGCTAGGTTGACATGGCAGTGTAAACTGCACACAGAGTCTGCAATGGCAGGCCTGATACATGGTTAACGGGCTACTTAAGTGGGCGGCACAATCAGTGCTGCAGGCCCACTAGTAGGCCCTGGATACATGTATTACCACTTTACTGGGGACTTGTAAGTAAAATATAGATGCCAATTGGGCAAGAACCAATATTACCATGTTTAGGGGAGAGAACACAAGCACTTTGCGTGCTTTACCACTGCTAAAGACCCAATACCAGTAAAAACGAGGTCAGAGAAGTGGAGGAAGGAGAAAAGTGGAGAAGGAAGGCAGAAAGTAGGGGGAAGACCACACTAAGACTGTTGGGTCGAACAGTAGGCCAGTGTTTGCTGACCTACAAGTCAACGAGGTTGGGCTTAACTTAAATGAAGTGCAATTTTATCCAAGGAATTATCACAAAGACAAATTCAGGGGTGAAAAAATGCTTTTGCTTTTATTGAATGTTAATAATTGTAGGGCTTCTAGAAATAAATAAGGGGCAGTAAAGTGCAGAAATAAATATTGGGTTTATTAGTTGAAGTGGATGGGAGTTATTTTCAACTAATAATGGCGCTATTCCGCACTAGGTAAGTTATGTCTCAGTAAACCTGAGCTCAACCCTTGGTAGATGTAGCACTGAGCAGACAAACTTAAAATAGGAGAAACGTTTAAGGCATTTATCAATACCAAAACAGTTTTAAAAAAAAAAGTAAAACCACAATAAAAAAAAAAAATAAAAAAAAAAATCGCAATCCAATTTATAAAAATAGGGTAAAATTGAATGAATTAGATACCCAAGTGTCACAAATCTGAATTGGAGCTATGATTTTTCAAAGTTGTAGTTGTTTCTTGAGCCAAAAAGCACAAAGTGCCAACCGCGGCTGGGGATCTGGTAATGCGGGTAGTGCCAACCGCGGGCTGGGTATCTGGTAATGTGGGTATATATGGTCAAGGTCAACGGTGATGGAGTGAGGGTCAGATACAGAGACCAAGTTCGTCCCAAGTAAAGTTTATCTTCATACGCAGTCGCTTTTCTGGTGTAAAGTCCTCACCAACGAGGTAATCGTAGGGTCATGGTGCAAGCTGGATTTGAAGAGGAGCCCATCATTGGCGGCCGGCTGAAACGAGGAAGTTTGAGGCTCTCAATGGCAGGAAAACTCCAAGCAGGCAAAATCTGGGCCAAGGAACGAGTTATTGTCTGGGTTCTGTTCAGCACTGGACCTGGTAAAACCCTCTACGTTCACACTTGGAAACTTTTCTGGATGTCCGAAACCTTTCAGCGGGGCAAAAAAGTTCTAAAAACGTTTCAAAGAATCCATCCAGTCTTGTAGTTTTGGAGGGAGAAAGAGTACACCAACACCAGCCAAGGGTCCAGGACATTTTTGGCACCACTTGTTGGTTAGGACACAATCTCCCAGAAGTCACCGTCCAGGGCAAATCCAGATTAGCTAGGCTCAGCATAGATTTGGGCTTCTTGCAGCGTTTGTGTTCCTGGCGCTTAACAGGAGGCTAACCAACTAGCTCTTGGAGTCCACTCGTCAGTTCTGGATACCATTAGGGGGTAGGTCCAGCCCTTGGAGGTTTTCTCCACATGTTTGAGAGCAGGCACAGTCCTATCTTCTACAGGTTCAGGTGTTCTAAAGAGGATACAGAGGGTACAAGCTTTATTCTCACTGTCAGCATGTGAGTGGGGGGATATCCTGGCCACTCCCTAACCAAGGGGATAAAATATTCAAGTAGTAAACTATTCCACAGTGCTCCTCTCTACCTAAAGCCAATATGGTCCTTCATTTCCTTGTGCAGAGCTCTGAGCACATCCCTGAGGTGCATCCCTTGAAAACCAGTTCTAGAACAGCCCCCCTCCCCCCTCCTTCTGCGATTGCTGCCACTCCAGCTACTTGGACAATGGCAAGGGAAGCCCTAGGTGCGAGTTACATCTGCCTTTGAAAGAGGAGACTCCTTTGAAGCTTGTGCATTTGTTGGGCACATTCCCTAGGCCATTCTGTCACCAAGGTCGCACCTCTTCCCAGCGATGTCACTTTTCTTTCCTTCCCTGTGAGCTATTCAAACCTTCAAGCAGGCTGACAGGTGAAAGGAATAAACTCTGAAAAGTTTACTAGAGGATTTAGGTAGAAAAATGCTAACTTTCTAAAACTGGCATTTTCGAAACAGTAATCTATCATCGGACTTGAAAATTAGGTTGGAATTTAATAAACTATTAATTTAACTCCTTCAATTATGGACCTAGCCATTCCCAAACTGAAGATATGCATACAGTGTTATAACGTAAGCCTGTGCTTTTCTACGGGAGTGCCAGCCTTTCCCCAGTGAAAAAATACTCTGGAGATTTTTCACTGATCGCACATGTAAAACGTAAAAACACAAGTCAAACTTTTTAAATACCATGCCCTATGGGCATTATGGGCATTTAGGGCCTACCTCTGGGTAGCTTATAAGTATTAAACATGCATAGTAAATACCAATAGGTCTGGCTTTAAAAAAATGCTGTATGGTAATGTGAAGCGTTACCATACAAATAAACAGCATGGGAAAGGATATGTATTTGTGTTGAAGCAAACAACTGTAGAATATTGGTGTAGTTAAATGGTCAAGTGGCAGTTGCACTGTCAATTTTTCTTGAAAGTGATCGAATACACACCATTGTATCATTAAACGGTTTTTTTCCAGTGTACTCATGTAACAATGTTATTGCGTGCAGACTTGCTCGTTCTTTGTCCCAACAGCACGTTTTGAACAATTCTCATACAAATGGATTGTGCATTACGTTTCACACGCAAGTCGCACAGCAAAGACAGAAAACTACGAAAGAATCCTGATTTATCCAATGTTCCATATTTTTAATCCTTTTTGTTCATCCAAAATGTATTCCAAACTTTTTTTTCACATCTTTATACATGTTTCATCTGGTGACTTCATGAATCCCATATTTTTCAAAATGCTGGGGACTTGCCTCCAGGCCTTAATCACGCCAGACCTAAACATCCATGTAAATTAATGACTGCCCTCCCATCAGTGCTGCTGTCAGAGAAATGCACCATAAATGGCCCAATCAAAACATGTATTTCTTGCTCCGAACATGTGGGCAGAGCCAAAGCCTCTCTTTAGTTATGCTCATACAATTGCTGCCATACTTCTCCACTAATCTCCTGTAATACCCAGTCAGGCCCAGAATGGCTCTGGGTTTTGGGAGGCTCCCAAGCCATGATGGTTTGGATCTTGAGTTGGAGAGGTTGTACATGTGTGTTTCTGCCAGGTAGAGTTAAAGACAGCTTTATCATCCTGATACGCTGCACTGAAGGTCTCCGACCCAGAGTGTACCCCATTGTTCTGCCTATGGAAGGAAGCAGGGGCATTTTTCAGGCCAAAGAACATCACTTTAAATTGAAAGTGGCCCTCAGGAGTGTAGAATGCTGACCTCTCCTTTGCTCCCTCAGAGCAATCAGCGTGTAACCGAATCAGTTCAAAAGCAAAGAGGCACTTGGCAGACCCTAGTTTGTCTATTATGTCATCTGCTCTGGGCATGGGGTGTGAGTCAGTCTTGGTGACAGCAATGAGTCCCCAGTAGTCTATACAGAACTGGAGTTCTGGGGCCCTGTCTTTCAGATTGGCCTTGGGCATTAGCATCATAACACTGGCCCAGGGACTGCTGGGGGCTCAATCACCCCCAGGTCCAACAATTTGGTAGTGTCTGCCTTAATGCTGGCCATGACCTAATCTGGCAGTCTGTAGATTTATTTTTTGACAGTAAACTGTCACCAGTGTGTGTCATGCACACACCACCGGGTCTGGTCTGAGACACAGACCAGCAAACTGTTCCAGTAATTAGGGATGGTCCTTTTCCTGCTGTTTGGACAATGAGGAAGAGGACACCAACTCCCTCTACTGACTTATCCTTGGCATTACTGGATAAGAGGTATAGATGTTCTTTCCTACTCCCCTCCATCAGTCACCATGAGCATCGCTTGTCGACCCTTTCACAGAGGGGTTTTAACTAGTTGACATGGATACCCATGTGGGAGTATCCAGATCCGCCAGGTAGGTAACCTCTGATCTTTTCCAGCACCATGTGGGGCCCAGTACACTTGTCCTGGAGGGCCTGGGAGCCACAGGCTCTACAACTCACTCATTTTGACCAGGCTGATACTCCACTAAGGAAGCTCTCTGGTCATATCCGTGCTTAACAAGCTTCTCTCTAGCCTCTAGATTTGTTTTTTTTCATGTACTCTGCAGGTCTACCACATAGTTTACTATATCCTGTTTAGGTTCTTTGAGAGGTTTATCTAAAGTTGTAAAGGCTAGAAGTCATTATGTAAGGCTTATCTCAAACATATACCAGGCCTGTGACACTACAATCAATGACTGGAAAGGGTTCACATCATTCATTCATGCCACTAGAAAGAGAGACCCCAGCCCACAATCATATCCTTAAGTACGTGCAGCGCGATCTCGGTTTGTGAGGATCATGTGGTAAAAGACCCGGGTCTCAAGGGTCAGACACACACTCCTGATTCACTGTATACTTTATAGTTGCCTCACACACTCCTGATTCACACTATATTTGTTTGTTACTGCCTAATGGCATGTTAACATAGTTGTAATGCCTGCCACCAGGGACCTGTGCCCCCACACAGCAGAGTTGAGGAATCACTTCGTCAAACGGTACACCGTGTATTCACACCTACAGTCTAACCCCTCTCTCTGCCGCTGGTACGGCAAGCGGTCGGAGACCGGCCATTTATAAAGGCTGGGCACCTCCCGGAGCTTCAGGAGACTTCTACGTAACATGAGGGTGTCACGTGGTCGCGCGTGGATGCTACATGGTACTTCTGGGTAGTATAGTTCTCTTCTCGAGCAGGCTCAAAGTTGATTTTACAGATGGGCTGGTATTGCGTCGCCTCGCTGGGCTTTTGTGGAATGGCAGTGCATCCATGTGCTATTGGAGCTTTAAGCGGGCTTCTACAAATCATTTGGTGGGCAGATGTTATCATTTGTTCTTTATTATTGGTGTGTTATGCATATTACATGACTAATATTAGTGTACATAACTGACACCGTACTGGCAGAAACGTGTATGAATACATATCCCCATTCTATAATAATGGATAAGTGTTGATGGGAACAGCTGACGGTTCACAAATAGCGTGGACCAAAGTGGGGATAACCCTACTTCGTTCTGTCCATCACCCGGGGGCAGTCAATGGTGATAATAAACCTAAAAAGAATGTTTTTTAGTTGCTCGCCATACTACTGGGAGGGTTAGCATGCGCTAATAAACACTAATGCTGCATTTGCATCACTGACATCATGCCGGACATCATATGTCCATTGCTGTAATGCCAAAATTCAGGCATAATTGTACGTACAGCAGTGTATGTATTTGACAGTAGTTGGGAGGAGGGGCACAAATCACTGCTGGGGCTGGAATCTCTTCAGATCATGTTTCCCCACGGAACGTCAGAGTCTGTTTAGGTTAGTCCGGAGCCTTTATATTTATCTTTGTTCAAAAATTCTCTTGATGTGTTAGGTCCCCTTGCTAAAATAATAGATCTAGCAGAGGAAGCTTACATCAGTCAGACGCATGTAGATATTGAACTTCTCGGGGCTGGAGCCAGAGGGCATTATTTCTTTTAGGCAACACCTATGCTGGCATAAATGCAGAATGGCGTAGAGTCGTTTTAACCAAGTTAAGTCCTAAGCTGGGGGAGCTGGTTGAGAAGGAACCTTTTGTCAATCCTAGGGGCCTCCTCTTCGGGGAGGATATGATCAAGTCTCTAAGTAAATATGTGGCTACTTTTAAGGCTCTCGACAAGGCTAAATCCAGCATGAGAAGGGTGTTTAACTGTGGATTTGTTGGCAGGGAAGGCAGAAGGGGCCTTCCTGCCGGCCGCGCCTTACAAAGACTAATTTAGGCAGAAGATTTGGAAGAGGCATTCAGTCCAATGCCTCAACTTCATTCTACCCAGAGAGAGGATGTTCCTACCGTGCGAGAGGATCCAGGTCTCATGGTCAAGAAACTAGTTTACAGTGTAAGTACAAAGATTCCTCTTGTTCCTTCTTTCCTGTGAACAATGGGGGCCGTCTCCGGTTCTTTTCCCAGGCCTGGGAAACAATTGCTCAGGACCCAAGGATTTTAGAAATGGTCCAAGGTTTCAGGATGAATGAATGAAGGAGCATTTATAAAGCGCATGGCTACCCGGAGGCATCCCAGCGCTATGACACCATATGGAACTGTAATAGTGAGGAGATCACGGAAAAAGGAAGGTTTTCATCAGTTTTCTGAACTTGAGATAGTCCGGTTCAGAGCGTATGTGGAGGGGAAGACCGTTCCAAAGTATGGATGCATTGTACGTAAACAGTCGGCCTCCACTACGTGATCGTTTAATCTTAGGGACTAGGATTAAACCTTTGTTCTTAGATCTGAGGGCCCTGGTAGGCGCATAGGGTTGAATCCAGGGACGGATCAAAGACGAGCCCTTGCCAGTAAATAACTTGTGGATGATGCATAAGGCCTTTAATTGGATTCTTTCCTGAACAGGGAGCCAATGCAAGGTAGCGAGAGCGGGTTTTGCAGAGGAACGTCTGGGAATATTCATCAGCATGTGAGCTGCACAATTTTGTACTGTTTGAAGAGTTCTGATGGTGCCCTGAGGGGCTCCCAGGTACAGGACATTGGAATAGTCCAATCTTGATAAAATGAGAGCTTGGACTAGCACCCGTCTAGCAGTAAAAGGTAACAAGGGAAGTATCCTTCTGATCATTCTTAAAAGGCTGTAACAGCTAGCTGCCACTGTGCGTGATTGTGCCTTAAAATCGAGGTTGCAATCAAGCCAGACCCCGAGACTTTTAATTTGTTTTCTAGGATAGATTCTAGAGACTCCCCATCAATCCTTTTTTCCAAGAAGCCCAGACCTTTAGACCAGGAGAAAATAGTGGAGGAAGAAGTGAATTCGATGCTACAGAAAGGCACAATAGTGGAAGTACCCTTCGAGTACAAGGTTTTCATAAGCACAATATTTCTTATAGAAAAGGACAAGGGATGGAGACCTGTAATAAATCTGAGGGACCTGAACAGGTATCTTGTTTACAGACACTTCAAAATGGTAGGCATACTACTCCTGAGAGATCAGGAGACCAGGTTAGAATTGACTTGGTGGATGGAGAACCTTGATGTCTGGAATGGCCAGGTGATCTTTGGCTGCTCTCCAGAATTTATTCTGGAGTTCAATGCCAGCCTTCACGGCTGGGGTGTTTGTCTAGGTACACAGAGCACAGGGGGCATCTGGCCTAACAAGGAAAGGTCTCATCACAAACTATCTGGAATTGATTGCGGGCCTTAACACTCTTATGAGCTTTAAACGGTTTGCAAGGCAGAGCCCTTCTTCTAAAAATTGACAATGTTTCGGCCGTATCATACATAAGCTGATTGGGGGGCTCAAGATCCTCAGAACTTTAAGATTTAACTAAAAGACTTAGGATGTTTTGTCTGGAGAACAGCATCAGCCTAAGAGCAGAGTATCTCCCAGAGGATACAAACGTATTGGCGGACTGGAACTCTAGGTTCATAAGAGATTACAGTGACTGGAAGTCCTCCAAGATTAGATCTATTTGCAAGCAGGCTGACATGTCAGCTAGTGAAGTATTTCAGCTGGATGCCAGAACGGGGTGCTTTGGCGGTGAACACTTTTCTACAAGGCTGGAAGGGAACTTCTGCTTACGGGTTTTCACCCTTTGCAATGATTCAGAGGGTGCTTTAGAAAGTGAGACAGGAAAGATGCTCACTTGTACTGATAATTCCTTTTTGGCCATCCCAGGCTTGGTTTCTGATGTCGCTAGAATTAGCTTGAGACATTTCCTTCCTTCATCCTGCCAAGCCGGAACTTCTAAGAGACGTGGTTGGAGAACATCCCCCCTCCAAGTTCTGGCAGGTACTTTAACCCTTCTTGTCCGGAGATCTAGGGAAATGTCAGACCTTTCAGGGAGAGCGGAGGAACTCTTGAGGAGTCCTGGACCCTGGGAACCTGCAGTAGATACAAAGACTTTTGGTGTACATGGGTAAGTTGGTGTTTGGAAAGGGACCTGGATCCCGCAGAGGTACCTATTGTTGAAGTAGTGAACTTTTTGGTGGGACAGTTTGATAAGGGCCTTAGCTATAGAACAATTGATTGCTATAGGTCGGCCATTTCAGCTGGGCATGCTTTAATCAACATTAGGTCTGTTGGGAAAAATGTTATGGTCTGTAGAGTTCTTAAGAGTATTAGGTTAAGGAGACCTCCTAAACTGAAGTATGAAACGCTTTGGGATGTTAACTTAGTCTTGAAACTTTTTTCTTCATGGCCAAGTAATAAATTCTTGGATCTCAAAAGACTTTCGATCAAACTTGCTTCCTTGCTCCGTTTAATATCCCGTCGCAGGGTATCTGATATTAGCTTTAGAGGTAAGTAACAGTTTATGAAGCCTTTGGGGTAAACGGAGTTGGTTAGAAGTAGTAAAAATTTCGGACTATATTTTATCCAAAATATGACTCTTGCAAGCAATTGTGTGTTGTTAATTGCATGAAAGTGTATGATTCAAGAACGAAGGAACTTCGACCCGATGGTACAGAACAACTCCTAATATCCTTTGTGAAACCTTTTAAAGCTGAGACATTGCTACAATGGCGAGATGGGTTAAATGGACCATGCAATCAGTGGGTGTTGACCTCTAGAGATTTCAGGCCCGTTCTATGAGAGGAGATATGGCTAGCCAATCCTTTTGGAAGGGTAGCATACTTGAGGACATTCTTAAAGCCGCTGATTGTTCTAATTCTACTACCTTTGCAAAGCATTACTGTAAATCAATCGAACGAGTCAGATGTGGTTTTGCAGGACTACCAACATTCATAATGGTAGCATCCAGTCTTGTAATGAAATAGAGATTCTCCTAATGAAATGACAGGAGAATATGAATTTCATTAAAGACACGGAGGATAACATTGTAAGACCCCCCCCCCCCCAAAACACTTTCGAGGTGTTGGTGGCTCCAAATATATATATATATATATATATGGGGTAAGTAGTGGAATTAGTGTTGTGTTCCTTATGGGAATATGTATTTTACATTTGGGTGTAGGAGTTATGATCCGTTAATTAATGTTATAAGGAATACTTTGTTTTGCAATCTTTATCTCGTTACAATGCTGATTGGCTGGGGAGATAAAACACTAACATCGTCTCTTGCTTTCAGATAATGCCCAGTAGTTCATTTCTGGATTTGATTCTCTTCTTGAAGGACTGTCGTCATCGTTGGAGTTTCTACTGTATCCTTGTTATCCTATGAGACTTCAGTCTCATGTTCTTCAGTTGTTCTTGGAATCGTTTTACCTTTGTTTCAACAAGGAAAGACTTTCTCACCACATTTCAAAAAGGCAGATTGTGATGTGCATGGGCCTTTTATATGCCAAGAAGGTTCTTTAATGGAACAGTTTTGTTTATGATACATGTCCTAAGTGGCTGTATGGAGTTTGCATTAAAGGAATAATGCATAATGTTCGCCTCCGTGTCTTTAATGTAATTCAGATTCCCTTGTCATTTCATTAGGAGAATCACTATTCTTCCCTGGAGGGTCCTCCTGCAGTTTAGCAAGCTCTGGCAGGTCTCCAAGAGGGGCTTCTTCCCCTTTAGATTCCAGATCCTCACCCAAGGAGAGGGGGATGTGTCTGATTCTTTCTGGTTTGTGGGGAAATTTTGATGCTGGTTTCTCATGCCATGCCTCTACACTTGGTTGTAGGGGCCTGGGCCATATCCCCCATTCCCGACTTGGTGTCTGGGCCATTGTCGCCACATACCCACTCAAAGAGATCCAGCATTTCTCCACAGGTCTTACTTTCCCCCTCATACAAAACCAATTTCCAAGTCATTTCCTCCAGACACTCTAATGGGATGGCAGGACTCACAACTACGTTCTTCAGGCCAATAACCCCTCCCCATTCACAGTTGACCACTGCCATGGGACGGAACTTTTTACTACATTGTCAGCGTTGGTCTGTTCAAGGAGGACATCTGGGATAATTTGTTCTGAGGAAACAAGCCTATCCACCACAGTGGTCATGCTGGCTGCTGTACCCCCTCAGAGTTTCTACTTTGGTCCTGTTAATGTTAGGCCACTGCCTTTACTTCACCATACTGCAAGGTATGGTGGCCACGGATTCAACATCCATCCACCCAGGAAGACTAAAGCAGCTTCAGTGTAACCCTAGTGTCCCCATGGCAAACTTCCACCCCAATTCTTACACTGGCAAGCCCTTGGACTGTTCACTAGAGGGTGACTTTTTGGAACATAGTCTTCCTTTCCGTGTCCTGGCTGATGACAGTCCAGGCACACCCCGGCCTCTGTAGGGTTGAAAACTGTCTTGTTCTTGTACAAAAAAGCATTTGCTTACAATTATGAAAGTATTTCTGCCGATGACCGATATTTAATCTTAATTTATCAGACATCTGTCTGAGTCTTGCTTGAACAAAACTTATTCTGGAATCCCTGACTTCTGTTGCATACCAAGAAAGTTGAGCTATGTCTTTATATCCGCTACATATTTATGGACTGCATAAGTTGAATGGTCATTTTCCTGCAGATTCGCAGATCATATATACATATATTTCAAATCAAAATAGTGGTGATAACTGCATGTTATGCTTTGTCAATTCTTCTCCCAATTCAACATGTAGGGGAGTCTATGCAATCAAGGAGAGAAGTTAAAAAAAAAAAAACTATATGCAATGGAGAAAGAAAGGAGGGGCCATATTGATAACAGGCGGATTTGTTTGCATAACCAGTGCAAATCCGGAGATAAAAGAAAATTCTGGAGCTTTATGAATGCACTTTAGCAGATTAGTACAAGAACTGAGAGGAATTTTACATCACCGAAGTGGGTTTACCATATTAACCTCTAATACTTCACTTGGAATTTTTTCAATTGAGAATGTTAAAAGACCACAACGAGACCATTTTTTTACATGGGAAAAGAAGGAACGGGTGTGATGAACAAGTTACTCCCTATCTGGTAGAAACTATCTAGGCGCAGATTTCTTACCTTAGAATTTTCCTCAGGTGTCAGACTGGATCCAGAACTTTGTGAGCAGTACCCCTGCGCACTGGTAGGTGGCGTCGTTCGGATCTGCATGGCGCGTCGTCCGCCATGTGTGTGACATGTGCGGTGCCACTATAGGCGCTACGCCAGTGCACGGACGTCAGTTGCTTTTTGCAACTTTCCATGCCAGGAGTGGAGCGCAAGGAAGAACACCGACCACTGGGCCCTAAAGGGGAAAAAAACTGGACCTAGAAATCTGTTCGCAGAGAAGGGAGGATGGGTGGGTCGGAAAGGAATCTGCAGCAAGATAGTCTCTCTACCAGATAAGGCGTTACAGAAGCTAAGTAACTTATTTATCTGACAGACTTCTAGTCCCAGATCCTTACCTTCGAATACCCAATCAATACCTCCACGAAGGTGGGTCTGCGAAACAGTTTCACATTAGCCCTGCAGGACTGAGCACGCAAAGTGCCAGACGGAACAGATTGCCCAGGCAGTAATGCTTTGTGAACATGTGTAGCGAAACCTGCGTGGCAGCCTGGCAGATATCCAGGACCAAAACTGTGCGCTAATGGAGTAGTTGCAGCCTTAGCTCTGATGGAATGAGCAGGTAAACCCTCAGGGGGTTGCTTCTTGGCCAATGTGAAGCAGATCTTAATGCAGAGCACGATCCATCAGGAGAATGTTTCTGCACTGCCTTTACCTTCTTTGCACCGACATACACCACGTAGAACTGGTCATCCACCCGGAGCTCTTTCATGCGGTCAAGGTAGAAAGACAATGCTCTTTTTGGGTTTAGACGGTGAAGTCGCTCCTCTTCCTTAGAGAGATGCGGCAGATCATAAAAGGTAGGCAGGGTGATGGACTGGCCTGCATGAAAAGGAGTGAACTTTCAGCAGACAGGAAGCTCTAGTGCAAAGAACCAATTAGTCTGGGTAGATGTTCAGGTATGGAGGCTTGGATGACAAAGCCTTAAGTTCACTGACCCTCCGGGCAGATGTCTTGAGGGCAAGGAGCCTGAGAGAATAGTTGTGCAGTGACAAAGGGAATGCATACCAGAAATGTAAGGACGAGATTGAAGTCTCACTGAGACATAACGAAGGGTGAAGGTGGAAACTTATTGCACACCTTTCAAAACCTATAAACCGCAGGGTATTTTAACAAGGATGACTGATCTTGCAACCGCAGAAAGGCTGAGATGGCAGAAAGATAACTATTTATCGTGCCCAAAGCAGAGCCCTGCTGGGCAAGAGAAAGGATAAAGAGAAGGACCTGAGAGGAGCAGAAAGAGTCAACTTTTTTTCCTGCACACAATGCCACAAACTGGCCCCAACGGCAGGCATACAGAGTCTTGGTAGAGAGACGCATGGCTGTCAAGATAACACTGCAGACTTCAGGCAAAAGGTTGAGAGCTGTCAACTGTCACCGCTCAATCACCACACATGAAAGCGAAGCGTTGACGGGTTCGGGTGGAGAACCCTCCCCTGCTGCTGCAAAAGATCCTCCCAGTGGGCAGCCTGATCAGAAGACCGATGCCTATGCTCAGCAGCTCGTAATACCAAACTCTCAGAGCCCAGTCCCGAGCCTCAAGGATAACTTGGGCCCAGTCGTTCCTGATGCTCTTGAGAACTCTGGGCAGAAGTGGTATTGGCGAAAAGGTGTACAGGAGGCCCGAGCGCCACTCGAGGCAGAAAGCTTCTCTGAGCTAGAGCCGCCTTGGAAACTCCAGAGTGCAAAACCGCTGACATTGCGTGTTCTCATGGGTGGTGAACAAATCTAATCAAGGCTCGCCGCACTGCTGAAAGAGACCATACACCACCTCCTGGTGGAGACGCCACTCATGATCCAAAAGCCATCTTTTGCAGAGTTCATCCACCTAGGCATTCACAGAGCCTGCCAGGTACTGAACCACCAGAAATATGCCCTGATGTTCCAGCCATGTCCAGAGACGCAGGACCTCTAGACAAAGGGTCCACGATCCCACCCCCGTGTTGCAGTACCACATGGCGGTAGTGTTGACTGGGAACACCTGCACTAGCCTTCCCTAATTGTGTGCAGAAAGGCTTTTAATGCTAGCCTGAATGCCCAGAGCTCTAATAGGTTGATGTGGAGTCCAGATTCCACCGGAGACCAGAGACCTCTGATCTCCACCTCTCCCAAATAGTCGTCCCATTCCATGAGTGACGCATCTGTCACCACTGTCAGATCTGGTTGGTTAAGGCAGAGGGATCTGCTGCTGATCCAATGGCAGTTTGTTAACCACCAGTGCAGATCTTTTGCAGTTTCCTCCGTAGTCTGGACCATGTTAGAGAGATCCCCTGATGGTGTACCCACTGGAACATCAGGTCCCATGGCAGAGCCCACATATGCCAGAGGGCATGTTTTACAAGCAAGATGCAGGAGGCAATGAGGCCCAGCAGCCTCAGATTCAGGCTCACAGAAATCCAGGATAAAGGCTGAAACATCAGTATCGTAGCCTGAATACCCTGGATTTGCTGTTAGGGAGGATAGGCACGAAACTGCACAGTGTCCAGAACAGCTCAGATGAAAAGGAGCATCTGAGAGGGAGTTAGGTGTGACTCAGCACATTGATAGTGAACCACAAGTGCAGGAGGTCAGCTATAGTCTGGGGTGGGAAATGACAGCCGAGGACGATGCCCACCTTCAACAGCCAGTCGTCGAGACAAGGTGAAGACTGGCACCCCTGATCTCCACAGATGAGCTGTAACGCCGCCATCACCTTAGTGAACACCCAAAGGGCGATGGTATGGCCAAAAGGGAGCACAACAAACAAAGTGCTCATGGCACACCCTGAACCGCAGGTAGTGCCTGTAGGCAGGCAGGACGGTAAAGTATAAGTATGCGTCCTGCAAGTCCAACACTACCCCTCCAGTCTACCAGGTCCAAGGCAAACAGGACTTGAGCGAGCATGAGCATTTTGAATCGCTCCTTTTTCAGGAAGAAATTGAGGGCTCATATCTAGGATAGGAAAAAGGCCTCAGTACTTTTTGAGCACCAGAAAATAGCAGTAACAACCAACCACCATGACCTACTTGTGACGTCTGCATCCTCTCTATGGCTCCCTTGGCCAAGAGAGCAGCTACTTCCTGGTGGAGCAAGGAGAGATGGTCCTCCGTCAGTCTGTCGCAAGTGGGTGGTACGGGTGGAGAAGTCCCCAAGGGGAGTGAGTCACACCTTCTGACAATATGAAGAACCCAACAGCCTGATGTTATTGACCTCCAGTGGGGCAGGTAATGACACATCCTGCCTCGCACTGGGTGTCCATGATGGTAGGAGGGCAAACTAAAGGGGTTTGGAGGCAGCGACTGCCAGGTGGGTGGACTGGCCTGACCTCTGGCTGCCCGACCCATAGGGTCTTCAGGCACTACATCTTCAGGCATGCAGAGGCTGAGAAGCTTGCACGTGGTGGTGGCTGGGCAGGTGAAGACATAGCTGGAAGCCCCATCGGTGGCCACGAAAGGGGCGAATGGCGGAATGGGGTTCGTGTAGAAATTGGGGTTCCCCGAGGCAGGGCGATGGCTGCAGGCAATCGTCCATGCGTGGTTTGGACCAAGTGCAAAGCAGGACGTTCGCGAGGGTTTCATTAAATGGGAGAAGCAGTTCTGAGGGTGTCACTCCTGGCTGAAGCACCTCTGTAAAGACATTAGTCTGGACAGCCACTGAGGATAGGTTAAGGTTCAGGGCCTCGGCCACACTTCTTACTACTATAGCAAAAGAGGTTCCCTCCTCCGTAGCCACCACAGTAGGAGAGACCATGCCAGCATCTGGAGAGGTGGCCAGTCCACTGGCGTCTTCCAATTCCTCATGCCAGTCCATGTTAGGGTCTAGGGGCTGGTATTCTTCAGGGTCCAGCGACCCCTCCCAATACTTCCCGAGTCCCAAACCATAGGACTAGGGCTACGACCTGGATGGCATGGCTCCAGTGTTGGGCGACACCACCCCTCCAGCTCCGTATCGGAGTTGGGGAGGAGAATGGGGACAGCGGCACTGGGAGCGTTTGCATCGGGCCAGAGAAGGCTGAGTTGGTACCACTGGAGCCGTTCCAGATCCATCTGTGATTCCAATAGGCTCGACTGCAGGGGGAGATGGAACTGTCAGAGAATCTGTGGCAGTCCCTCCTGTACCTGTGGGCCGAAGGCACGCAAGAGGGAACAGACTGCCCAAATATGAGGGGCATGGCCTCAGAACTCATGAAGTTGGGCGGGGCCGTTCTAGCTACTGGAAACCCTGGGAGATGCAGAGCCCGCCCATGTGAAGGCTCAACCACAGAGCCAGGCCACGAATGATGACGCTCCTTCGTCCTGACAGATGACTTCAATGGATGGGGCGAAGCAGAAGACCACTTTGAGTTCTTTATTTCTCTTGTGGGACTTACTCGAAGACTACTTCAAATGCAAGGATGATCTTGGATTTAACGGCCGATCCCAGGACCTTCCTCTCAACCAGGAACGAGATTGTTGCTGCATTGCACAGTAGGCGGCACAGAGCTTGAGGGAGCGCTCCCTCAAGGCCTTAGGGTGCATGGTGAGGCACTCTAACCAGGTCTTCATGTCCCGGTCACACTCTAGGCACCAGTGACAAACAAGGTGTGGGCCTGTCACAGACATCTGTCAGTGACCAGCACCGCAGGGCTTGAAGCCGGCCTTCCTAGTTGACATCCTACCACACCAGGAGAAAATCACAAAAAGGACTTGACAAAAAGTATAAAAAGGTCGGTTAAAAAATGACTGAGTATCTCTCCTTGGATCTGCGCTGACTGGCGTGGGTAGAAAAGAAAGGTTGTCCACACACTAGGGTGGCACCTATTTAGGCAACATGCACATCACTTCCGGCGCAGATGACGCCATGCAGAGTCCAGCCACGCAACCTATTGGCATGTAGGGGTATGCTCACGATAAATTTCTGGATCCAGTCTGACAGTTGGGGATAATTCTAAGGTGAAGAACCTGTAGCTAATAGTCGATCTGGCAAGTTTTAGGGCCCAAATAACTGTTGCGTTATTTAAACAAGATCTTTAAATGTGTCCTGGATTTTCCCGCTATTTAATTTTAGCTCAAACAGCTAATATACCGGAATCTCAGAAAGGGACTTTTAAACACCTTATTTAGAAGAAAAGCTCAATGTTCACATGGCTGCTTCAGAACACCAGAAGGACCATCGCGCAAGCAATCACCAGCAGGCTGGACTATGGCAACAATCTCTATGCCGGAATCTTCAAACAACTCCTACACAGACTCAAGACCATCCAGAACACCACTGCAAGACTCATACTTGACCTTCCAAGTCACACCCCCATCACACCACACCTCAAGAAGCTTCACTGGCTCCCCATTCACAAACACAGCTAATTCAAACTTCTCACGCACACATACAAAGGCCTACACAAGACCAGAATACTAACAGCTGCATACACTTTCACCAACCCACCAGACACCTACTCATTCCCAGGTTCCACAAAAGCAAAACTGGAGGTCACTCATTCTCCTACATTGGAACTAAGACATGGAACGCCCTCACTCAACACAGAGCCTCCTCCTCACTTCGAGTTCTGCTAGGAGCTGAAGCCCTGGCTCTTCAAATAAGCACCTTGGGGACCTCACCTCTACACATCTGCCCAAGCGTCTGGATACACTCTCGGGTGATTAGTGCATTCTACAAAGCAATATAACATAACAATGTTGATTCCTTATATTTATTGCCTCATTACCCTACAGGAATTTGAAGTATAATATTATACAAACTAGTTACTGAAGGACATTACTCCAGCAGGCTTCAGGAAACCAATTGCTACCCTGGTTTCAAATGATCTCTAGATCTGAAATCAGAACCTAAATTAACATCATGGATATGGCCATTATGACTCACAAACTTACGGAATGCAAGAAATGTTCTCTGTACACATTTTATCTAACTTAAAACTGCCCTTTATAGCTGTCATGGTTATGGACAGCTGCGTGACCTCCGCACGCCTTACGAAGCGTGATCGTGACTTCACAGGTGTGGAGTCGGGTTAGCAGTCTAGCTGCGGAGACCGGAAGCGGACGCCACCTTAGTCACGGCGCTTCCGGTGTGACGGGTTTAACAGCTGGCGCATCCCGCTACTCCGGCGCTTTGGATTAACGCCGTTGCCGCCATCGGATGCAGGTAGAGACTCCGCATTTTCCTCCAGCAGGTAGCTGTTTCTTCTTCTTCTGTGCAGACGCCTTTTGTCTGCCGCGCTGAGTGTTGTTCCCTGGCTGTCCCATTCCGATGGAGAGTGGCAATTTCCCTTGACTTCACAAAGCTACCTTTCCCGTGCAGGCTCTCCTCTGGTCTGTGATCCGTATCAGGAGCCTGTTTTCATTACTTTGCTGACACCACGCACAGGAGTGTGTTCAGCTGTGTGCTGCCAGTTTCTCTTTATTATTTGCGCAGGAGCGCTGTTTTTCTTGATTTTGATTAGAACGCGCAGGAGCGCATATTGCTTGTTTACATTACTTGAAACACAGAAACCGTTCCTCGTGCACTTCCTGTTGCACTGAAGAGATACCGTTTCCTGGGATTTGCGCAGGAGCGCTTATTCTCTGCTATTCTTGTTGATGCTTTCATATGTACATATAAGGTAGACCATACTGTCCTTTTGACTTAGTAATTCTCAGAGAACATAGGAGGGGTTGGTGTGCACCACAGGTACTAGCTGTGTCCTTATTTTTCCATTGCAGAACCAGTGTCTTGAGGGTTTCAAGGAACTTCACACAACTCCCAGTTCTTTATATCTGGCTTCTACCCCTGGTCCCATCTACATCCTGGTCAGCGTCCACACAGCTACTAGGGTAAGGTGGGAAACTGCGGTGGTGGTCCCTGTCGCCCCTGCGAGATCCTCTCACAAGTATAAGGTAAGACTTGTGGGACTTTGACAGAATCCAAAGCCCACGTAGTCTATCTTGCCCGGGCGATATGGGCGACCCCGAGATCACCCTACAAGACATAGCTGCCATCCTTGCCACCATGCAGGCAGAGAGTCATAGCATAAGACAGGACATCACCGCCTTGCAGACACAGGCAACAGGCGGGGGAACGGGGCCTTGGGGCCAGTTTCCTTCTGCTAGAGTGAGACAGGAAGGAATATTGAGACCTCCCTTGTTCCAACCAAGTAGTTTAGCCACAGCTCCCGTTTCGGACACCACCATACAGGTGATAGCTCCACACGCAGTACAGCTGGCTCCACCTGAACGTTTTTATGGCGACAGCACCAAGTATAGTGTTTTTCTTCATCAATGTCATTTGCACTTCATGGCTCGAGCTTCCGCATTTCCAGATGACGCATCTAAGATCGCCTTCATCCTCTCCTACATGGGGGCGATGCTTCCCAGTGGTCTATTCCCTTGGTAGAGAATGACGATCCCATGTTGTATAACCTCCCGGTCTTCAAGGACAACATGCGACGGATGTTCGCCCGCCATACCTTTGTGCAAGCCGCAGATAATGAATTACTCGGCTTGAAACAGGGTAACACAGATCTACTGCACTACATCACCACCTTCAGTAGGCTGGTGATAGAAGCTTGCTGGCCCGAGTCCAAGAAGGTGTCCGTCTTCTACAGGGGCTTGCGTGACGAACTGAAGGACCTACTTTCCCAAATACCTGATCCCCCGGAGGACATAGGGCCATTCATTGACCTAGTGGTGAAACTGAACTACAGATTACAGGAGCGTAAGTCAGAAAGAAACAGGGGTGGTGAGTCTCGGTTCCTGACGCACAAAGAAAAAACCGCCGATGTTTCTATTCCATCCTCTGACGCTCCAGAGCCAATGCAGATAGGAGGTGTTCGTGGGCCTCTCACCAAGGAAGAACGGGAGAAAAGGAGACGACAGAACCAGTGTTTGTATTGTGGCAAAAATGGGCACTTTGTCAGGGAATGTCCTGTAAAACCTACCCGAGCAAGAGGGAAGAAGCCTTTTGTTCTTCCTGTGGTCAAGGGAGATTGGTCGGGAAACGGGGAAACCCAGTAGGCGGTGGGGTCCGGCTACTGGGTTCTTCGTCCGCTAAGACGCCGACCCCTGCCTTTTGTGACGGCAGCCATCATTTGGGTGTGGAGGTGACCTTACGGGCGTTGACAGGCTTGGTATGGCAGGTCACGGCCCTAATCGATTCAGGAGCCACCGGCAACTTCATCGACAACCGATATATGGTGGATCTGGGTATGGCTACTGTGCCGAAGGCGAAGCCTGAGACGGTTAAGGCAGTGGACGGCACGGATCTTACCTCTGGTCTCATTCGTTTTCAGACCGAGGTCCTGGGAATGACGTTCGAGAACGACCATACGGAATCCATCGCCTTCGATGTTATCGACGCACCTCAGTTCCGCTTGATACTGGGTCTCCCGTGGTTAGTGAAACATAACCCTCAGATCGATTGGGTGTCCAGGGTTATGAGTTTGGACTCGGCTCTTTGCTCCTCTCGCTGTTACCCGCAAGCAGACTCCTCCGGTACTAAGGCCGTGCAGGCCCATGCGTTACCTCTCACCGGAACGGTTATGGCCACGCAAGGGACAGTGCCGGACGTGTACCAGGACCTGGCTACAGTGTTCGACAAAAGGGGGCGAACACTCTGCCTCCTCATCGAAGCTTCGACTGCAGAATAGACCTGATTCCAGGTTCCACACTTCCCTGTAGCCGTATTTATTCCCTTACCGAAAAAGAGAACGAACACCTTCGTGTATATCTTGACGATTACCTACGCAATGGGTTCATCCGTCACTCCAGATCACCTGTGTCATCCCCCTCTTTTCGTGACCAAGAAGGAGGGGGATCTGAGAACGTGCATCGACTTCAGAGCCATGAATGCCATTACCATAAAAACCGGTACCCCTTACCCCTGATATCCAACTTGCTGGACCAGGTGAGAGACGCCACCCTCTATACCAAACTGGATCTCCGTGGGGCCTATCATCTCGTCAGGGTCAGAAAAGGGGACGAATGGAAGACCGCGTTTCGAACCAGATATGGTCTCTTCGAATACCAGGTAATGCCGTTCGGGCTCTGCAACGCCCCGGCTGCCTTCCAGTATTTCATCGACGAAGTCCTGAGAGATTTCATCGATCAGTTCTGTATCGTCTACATTGACGACATCCTGATCTTTTCCGGAACAATGGCGGAACACGTACAGCATGTCCGCACTGTTCTGCGACGACTCCAACAACACGGGTTGTATGTCAAGCTGGAGAAGAGCGTCTTTCACACCGATGCAGTGGAGTTCCTTGGACACATCATAACCCCTGGAGGAATCAAAATGACACCAAGAAAGTCGAGGCTATTCTACAATGGCCTTCCCCTACCTCCGTGAAGCACGTCCAGCGGTTCCTAGGGTTCGCCAACTATTACCGTCGTTTCATCACTGGTTTCTCTAGACTTATCACCCCCATCACTGGGTTGTTGCGCAAGGGCGTTTGCTTCAGTTGGAACCACGAGGCAGAACAAGCCTTCCAGAACCTAAAGAGGAGGTTCACTACAGCCCCGGTCTTGATACATCCCGACTCCGAACAGCCATTCGTGGTGGAGGCCGATGCCTCACAAGATGCCCTGGGCGGGGTGTTGTCCCAAAGAGATGCCAAAACTGGCCTGTTGCACCCTGTGGCCTTCTACTCCAGAAGATTGCAGCCAGCCGAACGCAATTACACCATCTCGGACCGGGAACTGCTGGCCATTAAGGCTGCCTTCGAGGAATGGCGCCAGTATCTCAAGGATGCGAAACACCCTGTGACCATCTACACGGACCATAGGAACCTCCAATTCCTTCGCTCTGCCCGAGCCCTCACCTCTCGGCAGTTGCGTTGGACTCTGTTTTTCAGTGAGTACGACTTCCACATCACGTACCGCCCCGGCAAAGCCAATGCCAAGGCCGACGCTCTGTCCCGTCTTGACGAAACCGAAGATACCAAAACTACGGTCGAGACAACGCCCATTATCCCTGAACGCTGTTTCCAAGGGGTGGTCCTTTCCTCTGCCTTTTTGTCTAGACTACGTGATGACATACGGAGGAATGACCCATCGACGTGGACGGAAGGACTCCGGGGCGTCACAGCGTTGGACGGATTCCTGTACAAGGGTGACCGCTACTACTTGCCGTTGACGGATCACCAACAACAAGCTCTGTTCATGTGCCATGATCACCCGTTATCCAACCACCCCGGCCATCACAAAACGTTGGACCTGCTACAGCGGCACTTCTGGTGGCCTTCTATGGATGCTGACGTGCACACCTACATAACACGTTGTGCCATCTGTGCTCAGGGGAAGACCTCGTCTCAGTCCTCAGTAGGACTGCTGCATCCCATCCCTGTGCCTCCGTATCCTTGGCATACCATCTCCATGGACTTCATAGTCGAGTTACCCAGAACGAAGGCTGGATACACCACCATCCTCACCATTGTGGACCACCTCACCAAGATGGCTCATTTCGTACCCCTGAAGAAATTGCCCTCGGCAGTCGAATTGGCGGTGGTCGTCATGCACAACGTGGTACGTTTGCACGGTATACCGTCTGTTGTGATCACGGACAGGGGGTCCCAGTTCGTATCCAGATTTTGGAATGAGGTGTGCAACACCCTGGATATGGAAGTGCGTTTGTCATCGGCCTACCACCCCCAAACAGACGGCCAGGCGGAGAGGACCAACCAGACCTTGGAGCAATATCTCCGCTGCTTGCTGTTGGCCGTAGAGAAGGACTGGTCGGAGGTACTGTGGTTGGTGGAATACGCCTACAATAACAGCAGGCATTCCGCTATCGGAATGTCCCCGTTCTACTGTCTCCAGGGGCGACATCCACGAACCGTTCCCTGGGAAGAACCACTGAACAACCCCTTACCCACGGTACAAGCTTATCACAGCTTCCTTTGTGAACTCTGGCAGCAGGCCCGATTTGAGCTGGCTAAAGCTAAGGAACACTACAAGCAGGCTGCGGATAGACGCAGGCAGGTGGAGCCATGCTACAAGGTAGGGGATAGGGTGTGGGTGTCCATACAGAACCTCAATGTGCATGGTCCTAAGAAGCTGTTGCCCCGTTACGTAGGTCCCTATGTCATTGCTAAGGTGATCAACCGTGTATCCATGAAACTCTCTCTGCCCCCCAGATGAGGATCCATCCAGTTTTTCATGTGTCCCTCCTGCGGGCTACTCACCCTGACTGCGTGGTCTCGTCTCCTCCTTCTCCTGTACTTCTGGATGACCATGTGGAGTATGAGGTCCGGGCCATCCTTGATTCCCGGAGGACCCGGGGTAGGCTCTTCTATCTGGTGGACTGGAAAGGGTATGGCCCGGAGGAGAGATCCTGGGAACCTTTGTCACATGTCCGTCATGCTTCCCTGTTAGTCAGGGCCTTCCACGTGGGTCACCCCGGTAGTCCTCGCCCCGCCACTGTTATATGATCAGTGGGCTATTGGGTGGGGGGTTCTGTTTGGTGGTGGGTACTGTCATGGTTATGGACAGCTGCGTGACCTCCGCACGCCTTACGAAGCGTGATCGTGACTTCACAGGTGTGGAGTCGGGTTAGCAGTCTAGCTGCGGAGACCGGAAGCGGACGCCACCTTAGTCACGGCGCTTCCGGTGTGACGGGTTTAACAGCTGGCGCATCCCGCTACCCCGGCGCTTTGGATTAACGCCGTTGCCGCCATCGGATGCAGGTAGAGACTCCGCATTTTCCTCCAGCAGGTAGCTGTTTCTTCTTCTTCTGTGCAGACGCCTTTTGTCTGCCGCACTGAGTGTTGTTCCCTGGCTGTCCCATTCCGATGGAGAGTGGCAATTTCCCTTGACTTCACAAAGCTACCTTTCCCGTGCAGGCTCTCCTCTGGTCTGTGATCCGTATCAGGAGCCTGTTTTCATTACTTTGCTGACACCACGCACAGGAGTGTGTTCAGCTGTGTGCTGCCAGTTTCTCTTTATTATTTGCGCAGGAGCGCTGTTTTTCTTGATTTTGATTAGAACGCGCAGGAGCGTATATTGCTTGTTTACATTACTTGAAACACAGAAACCGTTCCTCGTGCACTTCCTGGTGCACTGAAGAGATACCGTTTCCTGGGATTTGCGCAGGAGCGCTTATTCTCTGCTATTCTTGTTGATGCTTTCATATGTACATATAAGGTAGACCATACTGTCCTTTTTGACTTAGTAATTCTCAGAGAACATAGGAGGGGGTTGGTGTGCACCACAGGTACTAGCTGTGTCCTTATTTTTCCATTGCAGAACCAGTGTCTTGAGGGTTTCAAGGAACTTCACACAACTCCCAGTTCTTTATATCTGGCTTCTACCCCTGGTCCCATCTACATCCTGGTCAGCGTCCACACAGCTACTAGGGTAAGGTGGGAAACGGCGGTGGTGGTCCCTGTCGCCCCTGCGAGATCCTCTCACAAGTATAAGGTAAGACTTGTGGGACTTTGACAATAGCCTAGACACGGCAAGCTTGTGGTATAAATTTAGCGTAAGGGCATCGCCTCTTTACTCAGCCATTCAGATTCTGCAGCAGGTTAATTTGGTGTGTTAAATTAGGAAATATTTTTTTGTTTTTTAAAAACTGCACTAAGAGGAATAAAACAAGGGGATGTGCTTCTCAATTTTTAGGTTCTGGATTTAGGAACGCTCTGATAAATCACAGACACTCCCCACCGAAACTTGGATGCCTTCATGCACAAATTCTGCAGTATGAAGAAACAAAAGGATTTAAATATCCTATTTATGGTTTAAATCGTTTTATTGAATTTTGTTGGAAATGATAACACTACGCCCACCTACAACCACTGGCTGGCGGGGAACATTGCTTCAAGTTTTATTAAAGCAAACTCAGAATGAAGTAAAGGAGAGAGACAGAGTAAGAAGAGGAGAGTGAAGCAAAGATTAGCGCGAAATCAGTTGAGAAATGGAGACAGAAATCCACCCACTGCTCAAGGTAGGGTCTAGTAGGGAGTCAGGGCTGAGGTCCCTTCGATGACGAGGGAGGGGCCGCAAGGGGAAATGTGGGAAACCGCAGGACCCTAAGGTATCGGGGGCATATAAGCTCAACAAATTCAGAGGAGAGGTACTCCACAGTGGACCTCCAGGTTTTGTCAAACTTAGGGAGAGTGTGGTGAATCCCAGCAGTAATTCGATCCATTCCGACCACCTCCCACAGTCTGTGTAGCCAGTCTAGCTTGGTTGGGATAGTATTCGTGCCCCACTTCGCCAGGAGGACTTGCTTGGCTGCTCCCAGTGCCAAAGTGATCGCCCTGCCTCTACAGGAGCAAAGAGGGTATGTAAGGGGGTTTGGAAGTCCCAACAAAATATAGCTGGGGAATCTAGGGAGATCTGTTTGATACATATGGTCAACTAGAGGTAATATGGAATCCCAGAATGACTATCTTGGGGCAGTGCCAGAGAATATGAGACAAGGTGCCTACCTGACCACAGTTGCGCCAGCAAAGGTCGCTGTTGCGAGGCCTCCACTTAGCAACCCGTGCCAGGGTATAATACCAATAGTGCGCGATTTTTAGGAGCATCTCCTTCCCCGAGGTGCTGCATGATGAGGCTCGGGCTCTGTGTACAATGTCTGACCATTCTTTTGGGGAGAATTCTCTATCCAGCTCCGATTCCCACCTACGCTGGAGACTTCGATTGGTTCCTAACCTTGTTGACAAGGTTATAGATGTCCGACAAGAGACGCTTATTTGAGGTGCGGGTGATGAACTAGATCTCAAATTTCGTAAGGAGACGACCTGCATGCGGGCGGATCTGAGGTTGCGTGACCCAGTGGCGCAGCGCCAGGTACTGCCAATACGCCTCTTTGGGAATCCCGTAATGGGCTACCAGCTGGGGAAAGTCCATAATGCCTTGTAGATCAAAAAGATCGCCTATACGTTTACAGTTGGCCTCCTGCCATTTTAAGTAGGCGGACCCGGTGAGAGCTGGGGGGAAGTCCGGGTTCGGAATGAAGGGGGTCAAGGGTGAGATAGTCGTAGAGAGCTGACATCTCTCCTGTACTTTATCCCATACCGTCATGGTAAGACGCAGGACCGGCGAGAGGTACGCACCCGGAGGACGGTGTCGCCGCGGGAGCCAAGGAACTTTCCAGATGTGAATCCCCGCTACGCCCCGATCCATAAAGCACCAGTGCTTTTCGGACTCCAGTTGGTACCATTCCACCATCCAGCGCAACTGCGCCGCTTCATAGTACCAGCCCAGGAGAGGGACCCCCAGACCTCCATCTTCCTGTCGCAGATACGGGAGGTGTCGAGCCATGCGTGGCTTCTTCCCACCTCAAATGAAGCCATTAATTAGTTGTTGCATTTGGACCAATACCGTGGATGGTGGACTCAAGGAAGCGTCTGCATGATGTATAGCAAACGCTGTAAGATTGTCATTTTAACGGCTGCAATCTTGCCCAACCATGAAAGAGCATGCCTCTTCCAGTTGTTCAGATCATTGCGGGCTTTAGCCAGCGCTTCCGAGTAATTCACCTGTGCCATCTTCGCAGTGGTCGAGAAGATCCGGAGCCCCAGATACGTAATGTCACTGACCGCCCAGGAGAATGGAAAGAGTTGCGACAGTTAGAGGCGGTCGGCCGCCGGGAGTGTGAGACTCAACGCTTGAGATTTCTGCAAATTAATTTTGAACCCCGACAGCGCTGAAGGCTGCTACCTCCGTCTGCAGGGGGGGGTGGAGAGGACCGTGGATTGGACAGGAAAAGTAGCACGTCGTCCGCGTACAGTGAGATCCTGTGCTCCCCATCCCCCATCCAAATCCCGGTGACCGCGGGAAGTTGGCAAATTCGCTCAGCAAACGGCTCCATGTAGAGCGCGAATAGGAGAGGGGATAGCAGACACCCCTGTCTCGTGCCACGCCTGATCGGGAAGGGCTGGGAGACCACTCCATTGACTCTAATCCGGGCCTGCGGCCCCTGATAAACACTTCACCGACTGCCGGAACCGTTCCCGGAGGCCGAATCAGCATAGGACCTGGTATAAGTAGGGCCAATGGACCCGGTCAAATGCCTTCTCGGCATCCACCGACAGAAGCATTGCCGGGATTTGGGTGCGTTGCGTCTTATCTAATAAGTGGCACAGCCGTCGAGTCCCATCCCCACAGTTGCGATCTGGAATAAACCCAGATTGGTCCGGGTCCACCATACCTTGCATATGCGGGGCGAGACGAGCCGCCAAGATGGTAGTAAAAGATTTTAGGTCTACATTAAGCAGGGAGATGGGACGGTATGAAGCGCACTCCCGGGAGTCCTTCCCAGGTTTGGGTAGGACCACAACTTCAGCAATGGTCATCGAAGGGGTAAGTCTCCCCGTGGTGCTGAAGGTATTGAAGAGACATGCCAGGAGAGGAGCGAGGTCGGACGCAAACACTTTATAAAAGTCCACCGGGAAGCCGTCCTCACCAGGGGCCTTGCCAGCTGGAAGTCCCTGAATAGCCCGCAGGACTTCCTCCGGGCTGATATCTGCCTCCAAATTGGACGCAATGGAGTCCAGCAGCGGGGTCACTGGTGCCGCCCCCGTGTGTACTCTTCAGCTGCAATGGGGTCCAGGCTTTCGGCTGAATATAATGCCTTATAAAAGGCCTCGAATTCAGGCGCGATGTCCTGGTCCGCTCGCAAGTTTTTACCCCGGGCATTCGTAATTTCCGCGACCCGACGCGCCGCCATTTCAGCTCGAAGGGCATGCGCCAAGAGTCTCCCGGCTTTGTTCCCCCCTCGTAATAACGTTGTTTGGTGCGGAGCAAAGCACATTCAGCACGATCCATATCTAGGGCCCGTAATTACTTCCTCGCTTGCGTAAGGAGTTGCCGTGTCTAAACTGCCCCAGTACGGCGGTGAACCCCCTCCAATTCCCAAATCTGAGCCTCCAGCTCCCCCTTCTTCACCCTATGGTCCTTGTTGCGACTCGCCGCAATAGCGATACAGCACCCGCGGATGACTGCCTTCAACCGCGCCCACGTCATTCAGTTCCAAATATGTTTTAATGGCGTCCCGCAATTCGGTGACATTGGCATCATATGTAAGTAGGGTGCGGTTTAGACACCAGGAATGTCTTCCCGGGGATCCGCCCGGGAGAGTCAGCGTTAAGACTATCGGGGAATGATCCGAGAAGGCCGCTACCCCAATAGAGACGTCGTCGGTACACGCCGTGACCCTGGGCGAAGTCCAAAAGAGATCTATGCGGGCGTACGTTTGATGCGCCGCGGAAAAGAAAGTATATTCCGGTGCGGAGGGGAAGCGGTGGCGCCAGGCATCCGTAAGACCAGCTTCTATCAGCCGCTGAAGTGTCGTGGCTGACGGAGAGCCCGTATGTCCCATCCTAAGCGTCGACCTGTCCATGTCTGCGGCTGGGACTATGTTAAAGTCCCCCCCGATCACCAAGTCCTCATCCAGTGATTCCATGAGTAGATTCAGGTATTGTGTAGGAAAACCTCCTGATCCTCGTTAGGACTGTAGACCGATGCTATTGTGTGCACCCGGCCTCCCATTAACACCCGCAAAGAAAGAAGGTGTCCAGCGACTTCTGCGAAAGTCCCGACCACAGTCCCCTGGAAATGCGTAGCCAGGAGGATCGCCACCCCGGCCTTCTTCCCGGGTCCCGAGGAGAAGAATTGTCGGTCGAACCATCTAGATCGAAGTCGCCGCCAGTTCGCCCGCATAAGGTGAGTCTCCTGTAAAAGGCAAATATCACACTTTGCAACTCTCATCAAGTTAAGAAGCGCTCGCCTCTTCGCCGGTAAATTGAGGCCCCGTACATTGAAGCTCAAGATAACTACTTTAAGATGGGTCATGTGTCAGTAGGAGGAAGAGCAATTGTACACCAGCCCAGCATCAACAAAGAGAAACCAGGGAGGACTGAATACTCGCTCCCCCACCCCTCGCTGCACCACCAGACTCCCACCCAAACACCCCCGTCCCCCCACGCAGCGCCGCGCAGTGTCACCCAGTCTGGTGGGGTCGTCCCACTGTGTGTGCCTATAGATAGATCCCAGGGGCTGAACAAGGCATCTAGTGTACCCGGGAGGGAGGAGCGCCGGGAAGGTGCCCGAGCAGCGCACCCCTAAGGAGCCCAACCGCCACAACCTCCCCCACCTGAGGCTCCCATCCACCCCAAGCACAACTCCCACCCCCGACCACCAGAATCGAAGACACTCCCTACCTGACCATGAAGGAGCTGCAGATCTCACGTGGGTGGAGAGAGAAAGCCAGAAAAAACAGAAGGAAGAAAACAGCAGAGTAAGAGGATAACAAAGGATCCACAGTAACGTCGTCTTAGCAGAACAGATCGCACCCTCGTGCAGGGGTCCATGTGTCCGGCAGCCGGTCATCACCATCCAGATGGTGGGGCTCCACCACCAAGACCGATGTTGCAAGTCACTGGCACCAGACCCATCGCGGCAGCGTCAGGACCCCGGGCATCGTCCATCAGGAACCTTCATCGGCCTCAATCTCCATGGTTCTCCCGGCCTTGCAACTGGCTGATCAGGGCATTCCGTTCCCGTTGAAGCTCTTCCTCTGAGGGTTTTGCCTGAGTGCCACTCCTATGGCCCAGTCTCCTGCCCGTTCTCGGCCGCCGGCGCTCTTGTCGCTTCCTCCGAATCTTCAGGCACCACCAGAGCGTCGCCAAGTATGGTCTTCGCCTCCTGCACTGACCCCACCCCATGCATCTCGTTGTTCCATACGAAGGTCAGGCGGAAGGGGTGCCCCCATCGATACCGGATTCCTTGCTCACGGAGGAGAGAAGTGACCGGCCGCAGCTCCCTGCGCCTCTGCAGGGTAAGAGGCGAAAGATCCTGGAAAACACCCACTTGGAGGCCCTCAAAATCCACCGTCGAGCGGTCCCTCGTGGCAGCCATGATGAGTTCTTTCTGACGAAGGGAATGCAGGCAGGTCAGGATGTCCTGTGGTTGGCCGGGGCCCGAGGCGGGCCGCCCCATGTGTGCGGTCCAACACGACTTCCTTGTCTCGCAGCTCCGGGACCATGTGTTTAAAGAGACGGAGAACCCACTCTTCCAGTTTGCCTTCATCAGCCAGGAGTGGAACGCCCTTAATGTGGATATTAGAGCGCCTCAAATGATTTTCTAGGTCTTCCAGCTTGAGGTACAGCTAGTCGTTTCTTTCGCGGAGATCGAGGAGTTCCCAAGCCTGAAGCTTAAGCTCTTCCTCTCGCCTGTCTCCGTTGTGTTCCAGGGTGTCCACTGTCCCCAATTTTGCCGAGCTCCGTCCGTAGCTGCTTGACATCGGAGGCCATTTCTTGACAGAGGCTAGCAAAGTCATCTTGAAGGTAACTGAAGAGCTGTTCCATGAATTCCTTTGAATTCCGCCTGACTGGCCTCCGGGTCTCTGCCTGGATCGCTAGACTTTTTCCCGCCCGTTTTCTGGAGGTGGTCATTAATGGAGGGATCCTTATTCATAGTGTCTCTCCTGGCTTGAGGGGTGGTCATAGCCTCTGCCAGTCCGTCCCGGGCCGCGTAACACCAGGAGCAGGGGTAGGGCCTCCGCCGGCCGCCACTCACGCAGATGTCGGGCCAAACTGCTTCGGGAGCCGATGAGCCCCAGTAACGTAGGTGCCGACCTCTTCTAGGGCCCAGCCGCACCCCCACGCGTCCAATCACACTACAAGTTCAAGGGCCCCAGGGCGCTGCCCCCACTGAGCGGGCACCTCCAACGACAGCCTTAGGATGTGCGCACCCGCTATCAAGGGCACCAGTGGGCGGACGCTAGCTCCTCTCTATGCCCGACCGGGGTCCTCAACACCAGAGTGACGGATGGGGAGCCAGATTGCAAAGTACAGAGTAGCTCCCGCGCAGTCCCAAAGTAGGCCCCTCTGCCTTCGAGGGGAGCGTTTGCAGGTCGGGCTAGGTCCTCTCCCTAAATGGGGCCGTGTAAGCAAATCAGCCTCAAAGACTCACCCCTGTTGAGTCGGGCCTGTGGCGTCCCAGGTCTGTGTTGCGCCTCCGCCTCCCGCCGAGTATTCCAGCCTCGTGGAGGATGCGGCTCCGTTCCTCCCCCTTCTCACTCTCTGCCACTGGGCCTGTGTGGATGCGTGTGAAGCAGGCCGTGTATCCACCCAATACAGGCCTCACTGCGGGACGCAGTCCTTCCGCCCTGAACCTGCAGCAGACACCGCCGCCGACCACTTCAATCCGGGTCCTCAAGGCCCATGGGACACCCCCGTCGCTGATGGTCGAGGCGGAGTCTCAGAAGGGGCCGCGACGGTGCATCCCGGCCTCCTCTTCAGGCCTCACGAAATATGGCCGCCTTGCGGTCTCCAATCGCAGGCCCAGGACAGGCCCTCACTCCGTGAATATGGGGCGGCGGGTCCTCCGGTCACACTGCTCTGCCCTCCGCTGCCTGCAGGACATCCGCGTCTCCCTGAATAACGAGGTCCGCCGCAGCCGGGGCCGTCCCCACCGGCGGCGGGACCAACGGGGTGCTCCTTTGCTGACAGTTCACGCCGCCGGACAGGGCCCGCTCACCAGCCCGCCGCACCCTCGGTGAGTAGCACAGCTCTGGGTCTCAGACGATCCCGACCCGGGTCACGATGCCGCCTGTAGATGCTATAGATCGGCCTCGGCGAGTGGAGCCCCATAGAAACAGTGCTACTCCACCGCCATCTTGGCCACGCCCCCCTAAATATCCTATTTAGAGGAATCTTTTGGTAGCGAAAGTTGAAAAAATTACTAATAGTTTTCGGAAGGAAAATGTTTAAAAGCCAGCTATTTTGCCTTTTCACAGCCAGACCATTGCAAGAGCTTCCCCATGTAAATGCCTACAATTCTGGTTTGAGAAAAAGGGTGAACACAAACATCTGGTCTCTAATAAAACGCTTCAGGAAATGCCTGAAAACTAAATTGTCCCTATCTGCCTTCAAAGGAATTCCATGCAAACAGGGGACCTAGCTGAAGAATACCGATATCTTCAATACTGAATTCACACTGCCCCGCCTCATAAGCGTCAAACACGGCCAAATGTGCAGTACTTTGATGTGACTCAACGCTGATGCACAGAACTGTCCACAACTGCTTCAATGGATGAACAAAAATGCATTGAATGGAAGACATTGTGATAATTCCATATGCTCTTTTTATTGGAAACGTAAGCAGTGCGATTTGCTGAGTGGAAACTTCGAGATCAGAGTACACCTTTACCAAGTTTTCTTACCTAGATTGGTACTCCTGACTATCTCTTGATAGGGATGCCTCTCTGTATCTTGTCTGATAAACAGATCTCATAACTCATTTTTTTTGCAATGTACTTTGTTTACTCCATCTCCCATCTCCTGCAGCCCCCAAAGCTTAATGGAGATAAGTGAGCTAGTCCAGTGGTTCTTAACCTTTTGACTTCTGTGGAGTCTCAAATTAATTAATCATTACTAGAATCCAGGGACTCCCATAACCATTAATGGAAGCTGGGGACTGCAAGTAATTTTGATGACCTGAACCTCAAAACAATACACAAAAATACAGAAACATGCATTCAAACAAACATACACAAATTATTAAATATTTCATTTAATGGACAAACAATTTAAAAAAATCTATTTTTTTTATTTTAATGTGAAGATTGGGATTTTTCTAAATTCAACTGAGGCCACCCATCATCCATAATATATTCTAAATATTCTATTTGATTAATCTGAACTGCTCCCAGAAATCAATTTGTGGACACCAAGTTCGTTTTTGGCCTCAAGTTTCAAATTCCTTCACATTTAGGGAACATTCAAAATTTTGATTTTACACTTTGATTATTTATATCCACTTTATTTATCTGTTTAATGTTCTAACCAGTCGCTGACCCTGAGTAGGCGTCGTGTCGTTAACATAAGCATCAGTCACTTTAGAAGTGGTGCCATGACACGGTATTGGTACAAGTAAGTAGTAGTCAGAAGGGTTTTGATCTTTTTCTGGATGAAGCACAATCAAATAATACTCCTGCAGTGGCAACCCACCACCTCTCAATGCCAGGGGGCATCTTGGCTTTAAGACTGCCACAAATGGTGAGTAATGCTTGGTGGTCGGTGACAACTTTGAAGTGCTTTCCATACAGGAACATATGAAAATGGTCACAAGCCCACACCACGGCGAGGCCGTCTTCTTCAGATTGTGAATAAGCACGTTCTGTGGGCGACTCCTGCTAGCATAAGCCACAATGTGTTTTGATGCATTGGAATGTCCAATGTGCTGGGCAAGTATTGCACCTAAAAGCACTGGGCTGGCATCAACAACAATCTGTTAGTTTCAGATTAAAGTATGCCATTTCAGTGACATTCTCAATCACATTTTTGATTTTCTTGTAGCTTTGTTCAGATTCACGTGACCATCGAAATGGAGCATTTCGTTTCATCAAGTCTCTCAATGGGGCACTTACAGTGGCAAAGTCACATATGTACCTTGAACAGTAGCTGGTCATACCAAGGAAGGATCGCAGCATAGTTACATCTTGTGGGTAAGAAGTGGATGACGAAGCTTGTACTTTATTTGGTTCTGGAGTCATTCCCCCATCAGAAAAGATTTGACCAAAGAACTTTGTTTTATGGAACTCACTTTGCTGCTTACAGTGAGACCTGCATCAGCCAGTATACAATGCACTTGCGTAGGAGCTTTATAAGGTTCATTTTGTGTGGTCCAAAACCAATGTCATCACTGTAATTGAAAGCCTTTGCGACTGGCTGTATTATGCGAAGCATGACATCCTGAAAGTTCTGCAGTTGATGACACTCCAAAATGTAGTCTTTTATATCTAAATAAACCAACATAGGTCAAAAAGGTAGTAATGTACCTTCAATTTTCTTCCAGTTCAAGCTGGTGATACCCTTTGTTCAAATCAAGGCGGGAAAAGACTTTGGCACCATTCAGCTGTGCAATTATGTCCGCAATATGCGGACCTGGATGTCGTTCTCTTTCCAATAGCCTTGTTAGTTTGGTGCATATCAATGCAGATGCGCACGGCTCGTCCACTATCCTTTTTAGGGACCACCACTATGGGTGACCAATGGATCACTCAATGATGCCATGCTTTAATAGTGTCTGAAGTTCTCAACAGCCTCTTGCACATGAAACGCAATTTGCCAATGTCATTGAGCAACAAGATGGATGTCCTCATCTATGTGAAGGTGCACTTTTCATTGTCTCAAGTCTTTTTAGTTCATGAAACAAGGATGGAATCTAATCCATGAAACAAGGATGGAAGCTGACTCACTATCTCATAATAAGCATGGACGTAGTTTTCAGATATCAGCCTCATGTCAGTAGCAGTGTTGAAACTAAGTAAACATGCACTCAAAGTGCCTTGCAGAACATGAATTGGTGCTTGTACTTCCGTCTTTTTATGCTTCACAGTTGTTAGAAATAAACCTCGACTTTGCATTGGCGTTGAAGCAGCCCACATATACACTTTAGCTACGGAGTTAAACGGGGCACTGGACACAGTTCATTGTACTTTTCCACTGGCATGTTTATCGAAGTGCCACTGTATGACAAAAGGTATGGAGCACACATTCACCTTCAGTGTGTTTTTGGTAGAGTGTCCAAATTAATTTCACACTTTCACATCTCACTTCGACTAGCATTCTTCCTTGCAAGAAGATAATCCTACGTGTGCACGTTACCCAGTGGTCGACATTGACATCGCACACTCCTCTTTCTCACTGTAGCTTGACGAAGACTGTGACGAACTTTAGACAAAATTCTACGACAATAGACGTTCAGTTTCTACTTGCCTAAACTGATGTTGACGCTTGGCCTTGTGGGTGTGGCTGGAACATCTCTGGAACTTACTGGCATCCTTTTTGCTTTTGACGTGCCGCACTATCTTTCCTTCGCTTTGCAAACCATTACAAAATGGTTCTCTTTCTTGCAGCCTTTGCATATCTGTCCAATGGCAGGACATTTACCTTCATGTGGAAAGGAAAATCCACATCCAAAGCAACTTTTTCTTTGGAGACATTACTTTGTGACCTTCTACCGTATGTTTCGCCTTACTTTTCATACTAAGGGCATATTCATTTTTGGCCGTTCCAGCCTCAATGTTAGCGGCTTGTCTGTCAGCTCTTCCACACTGACAGCAAGGAGTACTCGCTCCAAACTGATTGTATCTTTCAGCATTCGTCTGAAGAAATCGGAGACAACAATATTAATCTGAGATTCACTGCTGAACTCAATGAGCATGCAATGCTTGACTAGCAAATCAAGTCTTTCTACAAACTCATCCACCGTTTCACCAGCTTTCTGGCTTTCTCAACTGTAAATGTACCTTTCATAGTCTACATTTAGCATTGGACTGTACTTGGTGTATAACTCTTTGATTCAACAGTACGTCACTTCATCACGAGTGGCATTTTCTTTATCACTTTTTACTCCATCAACCGCCAGATTCATTAGATATTCAATGATCCTTTTGTCATTTACTACTTCCAGTGCATCAATGAAATCGAAAGATTCGATCCAGGCAATCCATCTGTCACCAATATTCAGCTTTTTGGTATCCAAGGGAGGCGGTGGTTTTAGGAATGCAGCAGTATCCTGTTGTCAAGAGCGGAGCCCGCTCCAGTAGCGTCTGCTGACCACTTGAACAGGTAGCTTAAACACTAGCAATGTGCTAACATTTGGGTCGATAAGCCCGCTCTCTGGTTGTGAGTAGCAGCTTTGTTTCTTGCACTGGATCTTCCCCACTCACCTCTTTGCAGTATTCCTGGTTTCTGCCTTTGAGCCTGTGTGTCATTAGTATTTCTGCTTTTAACACTTTCTTGCACTCCGCTATCCCACATTCTCTGTATCTGGTTGTCACTGCCTTTAGCGTTGTTGTACTGTATGAATGACTGCTCTGCGTTAAGCTGTGGCGCAAAATCTTTGACTTTACCAGCAAATTTCTAGCGGACAACAAAAACTTTCTGTAAGGCCTTCACTTTCTTCACAGACCTTGCATGGGCTGGAGTGGCGCTTTGACTCCACATATGCCAACCGTCGATTTTTACTTCAACAGTGGCACGCACAACCAGTTTGCTCTACCACAGCATACTCTCCAGGAGAGCCCTCTTGGTTCTTGGGGTTGCAGGGTTTAAGTAATCCCCTCTCGTCAGTTGTAGTATCCTCCCGAGCCTAGGTACATGTCAATGATCACGCTACACACACAGTTCGGTATTACATGTCCTTATTCTTCAGTGTGTAACCATTAACTGCCCATACTACAGCATGAATTTTCTTAACCACACCCAATCACTTAGGTCACTACTCTACAGAGTCCATCAGGGATCAGAGGAACCCCGCAATCTCCAACACACACTACAAACGTTTTTGGTGACCTAGGAGGAGTGCTCCAGTTGCATTATTGATAGAATAGAGGAGCACAATGCTACAGTTGTGATTGAAATGTTGGAGAGGCCTTGGGTAGGTGGTCTTAGCACAGACATTTGTTGGAGGCTGCAATGCTGGTAACATCTGTGGTGGTATGAGAGGTTAACTAAATGTATATGACAGTCAGTGATATAGGATCATGCCCCAACAAGCGATATGTTGCTATGGGGTGACTGACACTAAAGTATTCAAACATTGATGGATGGAATGCTTGAATTAATCTCACAACAGGTAATTACTTGGGGCAACATCCCAGTCCATCATTATTATGTACACCATGCCACCTCAGTTTGAACAGAGCATTTGCAAATCAGTCTCAACCCTGCTCCAGTGGGAACAGCCCTGCACGATCGGCCAGGTCCTACCTGAACACATGCAACCCAGGACCAGTTTCACCCTAGTTAGGGCTTATCAGCTAGATATAGCTTGGTTCCAGTGACAGTGTGCACAGGACCCATGTGGGAAAACCCATCCCCCTGGAGCAGGGTCAAGACTGATTTGCATGTGGCTGGGTCCAAACTAACGTGGCATGGTGGGCGAATAATGATGGACTGGGATGCAGCGAGAGCAATTGGCAGTGGCTGAGATTAATTCAGGCATTCCGTCCATCACCTTGTTTCAGTGAACACCTTAAGTGCAACGAGTATGCCCAGATGTGGGTCCCGTGCGCACTGTGCCACTGGAACTAAGCTATTGTTGTGGAAAATGTGAAATATTAAAACAGCGCAAAAGACCAGCAAAAAGCGTTGCACAGACGTACGTGGTGGAAGAACAGTGTAGCCCAAAAACTTGCGCTGACTAGAGGTTAAGAGTTCACTTGAGGACATAATAGAATAAATAACTTGACAGGGGTGCAGTTAAAGGTCAACTCATGTTTAGTAAGCTTGAAGGAATTTATGGCTTTAGCACACAGGCTCATCAGCAAGTCGTGTTTCCAAATTGATTGAAAATAGATCAGACAATAGGAGCGGGAGATTCAATTAGTCAGGAAACACTGAGGTCTTAGGTGCACAATGATAAAGCACACATGCCACTAAAATTGTATTTACCACAAATACACATGCATTGAGGAACAAAGAATGGTTAATTTGTTAAGCATTGTTGGAAGCTGCAATAAAGAATGTCACAACAGTAAAGGGCTGTCTTTACATTGCCAAAGAGGAGTCTGTCCTTTTTTTCATTTTTTAAAATTTTAAGTGCCTTGGAGTCCCTTTGGCCCCACCTGACTGCTGACACTGGAAGACCACCTACCCACCGCTGCATAGAATGCGCATCTTTTGATGAGGCAAGCAGACACCATGTTTCCTGAAGTTCTGCATGTGCCCTGGGGTGGGTAGGATCCGGGGATTGCCTTCTTTTAAAGGTGAGGACGATGTTCTATATTTTTGTATATACTGCATGACTTGTTTCCCTTCGCAAAGGTAAACACAGATGTAGATATGAGATATAGAGAAATAAGGCTATGAGACATGAGTATTGCATGCAAGACTGAACCTGTGTTGCACAATATAAGGAAAGGCTCTACATAACTGATTAACAAGGTTGGAAGTGGTCAACGTGGCAATTTAAAGGTGCCAATGTGTGTTCAAATGCTTGACATAGGGACAGCTGAAAAACTGATGTAGCTAAACGTTACCTTCAGGTACAATTTGAACACTTCAATGACTAGGCTGGATCTAAAGTCCATAAGTCATTCCATGGTCTGAGAAATGCATGGTTTGAAAAGGTTATCCTCTCTGATAGCAGAGGGAAGTGGCCAGGGGTAGCAAGTTGCATTTACTGTTTAGAGTAGAATAATGCAGATTAACATTTAAAAGAAGCTGAAGTGTTCATATTTCTTATGCTGATGTTGCGTGTGTCTGTATGTATGAATGAAATGTGGCCGCAGTATGATGTTTAACGTTGCATAATGCTATTTTAATGTGTATTGCTTCATTGATAAAAGACAAAATTGATACATTTTCCAGTATTTAAAGATGTAAGTTTAAAGGAGAAGTAATATTTGACCAGATAGATAAAACAGGTTAAATTGTAGAAGTACTGGAAATATAAGAGATCATGGAGACTCCCTTAGCACATATGCAAACGTTTTTTAAATGATCAGAGAAAATTGCAAAAATATTGTTTAGAATGGTTTAAAGCCACTCCAGCATACATATCAATGGCCAAAAGATGGGATATTTGATGATAAAATATTAGAGTATATTTTTAAGCATCTTAGAAGTAAATATGCAGAAGCCAAATTACAAAAGCGAGAAGCCACTTTGGCCTTATGGAGAGTTTTTTGTGAGAAGCCTAAGGACTCCTCAAAAGTTGATACCCCGAGTACCCAGTCTGTTCCCCCATCCCAATATGATCCTAGGAGTACCTGTTCCAAGGTTCCTAGTATTTATCCACTGGTGCACCTACAGGAAGCCATAGTGGGATTTGAGAACCCCGAAATTTAGTCCTGCACAATCGCCAAAGGTTACTGCTAATGTTGCCCCACAAAATGCCAAAACATGCGAGTACACCTAACCAGCAAGTAAGGGTAGGTGACTCCCAGTTTTTAGGGCAACTAGAAGCGCAGTTTACACTACATTTAGATCAGGCTTCTCCAACCAGTAGCTTATGAGCTACTGGAAGCTTTCCAGCTACCTTTAAGTAGTTTTCTTGTGTGCAGTTCAGCCTAGTAAATTAAACTTTTGCATGGCTCAAATAAAATAGGTCTACCAAGTTTGAAAAGAGTATTTGAGGCAAAGATTTGTGTATTTTTAAACTTATAAGCTGATGTCTGGTGAAAATGGTTAAAATTCCAAAATAAATATAAATCTGCTATTTTTTGATAAATACTTTGGCATTGGGGAGACTTATTACTAACATTATTACCTTGGTGCCACGGGCACTGCAGCTATGGCTGTCATGTATTACCCATGACAAGGCATCCCAAATTGGCAAAGCCTTTTTTACATTACTGCTGGCAACCTTGCCTGATATATGGACATGTTTACTGCTTGAAAACGTGCATATTATGGTCACTAATGTAGTCTGGTTTGATGTGTTCACTATGCTAAATATTAGTTGCTCTAGATGATTTCCATTGAAACTAAGTAGCTCTTACTGGCGAAGAGATTGGAGACCCCCAATTTAGATCCAGCCTCTTCACTGGAGGACAGAAGTGAAGAACAGAGTCCGGGAGATAAGGATGACCAGTCCTATTTCATCAGCAACATAGCATTTGTTGCAGAGAAGAGGCAACAGAAGGGTAGTTGGGGAGCAAATGGCTACCCCACAGCGAAGAGATGCAGATGATTCTAGATGGAGTGACTATGTGGATAGGGCTGCTAGTATGGCGCGGCGGCCAGTATCGCAAGAAAGAGATAGGACTGAAGGTAGTCTACCAACTTGGGAGAAGATGGGGAACGTAATACTTTCACCATAAAGTGTTCAAGAATGGCTATTGGAAAGTGAGAGTAGGAGAGAAGCAAGAGAAGTGAGGAGAGAGGGATATCAGGATGACTTTTCAGGATAGATTCAGGGAAGTTTTGGGGTGAATAACAGTAGAGTCTATACATGAGTGGGTGGATAGTAGGGGTGAAATGCTTTAACCCCCAAAGGCTAGGCCCCCCTACCTATGATGTTGATATTCAAGAAAGACCCCTTATCGATTTGGATCACAAAAAAGGTCCAGGGGATTGCCTAAAAGCATTGATATTAGAAAAAGAGAGCAGGATGTTTTATAGAGTTAGGAAAACTAGTGCGACAGAGCTTGAGCGGTTGCAGTTTCAATCAGAAAGGCATCTTCGATGGAAGCAAGTGCATGCGGGAAGGTAGGCCCTAGATGGGCGGTGCCCCAAAGGATGGTCGGTCGAAGGCCAAACCGACAAAATTCGAGAGCAGCGCAGAAGTGAAAAAGCGCAGTCGAAAACAATACTGTTGAATACAGTAACAAACCGAAGAATCGTACCGACCGGAGTCGAAACACGGAGAAGAGGCACACATCCAAACCAGATAACAGAGAAAACAATCTAACAAAGGAGCCCGTGCGCATTATCACCAAGGGTAGGAGTTACTCTACCTCGCGACTCGAAAGTCTTCTTTGAAGAAAAACTTGCACAACTGTGAAGCCAACACTTGATGGCAGGAGTATGCAGAGTATGTGCATCTATAGCCACACATGGCATCGAACCTTAGATAACCGTGGCATTGGAAGCAAAGCCCTGGACAGAGTTACAAGAACCACACAATCCATTTCTGCAAGACGCAGGAGAAAGAAAGGAACAAACAGGTGGTGACAGAAAGCAGCAGCCAAATCAGGGCAGCAAAAGATGGCAAAGAGGAGGAGCAGTGGAAGGATCTGTAGTGGCAGCCGCCACTCAGATGACTGCAATGTCTGTGGGATCTGGAAGGGTAGGAGTTTACAATCAGCCAGGAAACAAAGCAGTACAACGACATTCAAACCCGCAAATCATGTGCCTAAGATGCCATCACAAAATATGCAGCCATCAGTAATGCCTCAAGCACAAGCGCCGCCTCAACAAAACAATCCAACACCCCCAATGGCGGCTATACCTCAAAGTGGAAAGGGAGGTGTAATGTGAGAGGAGGGAATCCTTTTTAGATGAAATCTGTAGGAAGATATACACAGCGAAGGTGCCCACAGAGCATTTAAGTGCCCAGTACTATCACTATCAGTAATGCATGGGCCCGATGAGGAACCCACTGTGACGATAGCTATCAATGACAAAAGGTATGCATTCCTCATAGATACAGAAGCAAATAGATCCTGTATTAGAGAGACTTTCCAATTTCTAACAGACCAATGGGCACACAAGGATTTTCTGGGGAAGTATTAAGGGTTCTTTTTACTAAACCAGTGGAGCTGGAAGTAGGGGGGAGGTTTATTGATGGCTGTTTACTGTTTTCTCCAGCTGTCCCAACTAATTTGTTGTGGTGAGATCTTATAGCCAAGTTGAATAGGACTATTCATTTTGAAGCTGATGGTACCATGATTTGTTCTACTTCTGGAGTTCCATCTTCCAGGCTCATGGCAGTAACCAATTCCTCTACTGGAGATCAAATCAGAGCACAACCTCCTGATATGGAAACATTGACTGCAGCGGTGTGTACAACCAAAGCAGAGACACCAGAGTTACTGGGAAAGGAGGTTCAGTTACCTAAAAAAAATCCTTTTTGGAAACGAGGGCAAGACTCTTGGATTTTTAATGCTGAATTAATATTGCAAATGGAGGTTTTAGAGGTCACACTAACCTATAGTGCTCTGATAGCCAGTGACCATAATCATGTCTTATGGGCAGGAGTCATCTTCATTGAGCCAGAAAAATGGTTTTGGAGATATTGGATGACCAACTGTTTTGTGGTGATAAGAAAACAGTTGTAGTCTTTCCAAGTGACATACCATAGAGGACAGTATTAGAAGTAAGGATGCCCACACCAGGTAGAGTTTTTGATTGTTATGGAAGCAGATCTGTCCCAAGTACCAGACACCTTGTGAACTAAGGGTCCCCATGATGTAGGTCTTATTCTTAACTGCTACACCACTCAGATTTACATTAAAGGAAGGTGCTATCTTACCTATAGTGGGGGAGTATCCTGCCTAAAGAAGCAGCGGAGGGCATCGGCCCTAATATACAGGCGTTGCTAAAGCAAGAAGTAATTTACCCAGGAGGGTCTCTTTGTAACACCCCGGTTTACCAGGTCAAGATGTCCAAGGGTAATTACTTAGCATATGGTCGATGACCTGCACCCTCTGAACGAAGTAGTGGTACCAGAAATTCAAATTGTTCCTAACCCTTTAATCATTTTGGCAAATATACCTCAACATGGTAAGTATTTTCTGTTATTTGTCTGACGAATGCCTTTTTTAGCATCCCTCTCCATCCAGACAGTCCTTATTTGACAGCGCTCTCCTATCGCGGGGGCTCAGTATTTGTACTCATTTGCTCCAAAGGTATAGTGAGTCCCCTAGCATTTTTAACAGTGTTAAAAAATGATTTGTCAAATTTCCAGTGACAGCACATTGTTTCAATATGTCGACGACATACTGATTTGTAGTCCTACCAAGCAGCAGTGCAGAAAAGGCACTATATCTCTTTTAGTCACTCATGCTCAGATAGGATACAAAGTAGAGACAAAATCCAGTATTGTCAGGTGGAAGTCCAATTCTTTAAGACAATTGTCAGCTTCTAGTCGATGAGTAACCCCTGAAAGAGCAGTATCCTTCAAATGATGGAGCCAGAAACTGTTAAAGGAATGCAGAAGTTTCTTAGTCTCCAATTAGGTGAGACAATGGGTTTTTAATTATAGCCCTATGAAAGCGCCCTTGCTAGCTTATATCAAACAAGCAAAAGACAAATGACAAGATAACGGACACCAGAGATGAGGGAGACCTTTCAGAAATTGAAGACTGAAATAATGTTCCATTTTTGGGAACTCCTGATTATAGAGTTTTATTTATTCTTTCATTTCAATGGTCAGGCGAGGTCAGCTGTCCTTGCACAGAAATATCCTTTAGGACACAAACCCATTGAATATTTTAGTGGACTGTTGCATTCAGTGATGAGGACATTATTCCTGTGAGCAGGCTCTCGCCACTGCAGCCTTTACAGTATAGAATAGCACCCTGATTGTTATGGGGGCACCTTTGCAGCGCTATGCAGAGCATGCAGTATTTGCCATTTCAGAAGGCTAAGACGACTCTAAATACACGGAGTGACAGGATACGAGGTGATACGGTCACTACCATCTTTGAAGGTTGTGAGATGTCATATGGTGAATCCTGCAACATTCTTTGCCCATCCAATATTAGACTCTGGGAATGATGCACATCACTGTGAAACTTGTATTCCTAATGAATCTAGTCAAGCAGAAGAGGATCCTATACCAGGTAGCATAGTCTATTTTGCTGATGGTTCTTCTACTATTGACCAGGATACAGGATTTGCAGGTGCAGCAGTAGCCAGAGTACAACAGCATGATTTTTCTGATCTACTCCATATAGTAGAGCAGGTTACATTACCAGCGCAAGTAGCAGAAAAGCATTAATAACGACTCTTAAACAAGGAGCAGGAAAGGTAATTACAATCTACTCAGATTCAGCACATGACAACCACCGTACATTCCAGCATTATGAGATGGAACAGGAGAGGTTTCCTTAAGTCAGACTTAAGTCCTGTTCTGCATAGAAACCGCCTAAAGGCTCTAATAGTGGCACTTACATTACCAAAGGCAGTATGAAATGTGCAGCATATACAAGTGAACAGGATTTTGTGTCTCAAGGTAATGCACTAGCAGAATGGGCCGCTAAAGATGCAGCTAGGCGCACCCCTACCATCAGGTTCACAACATGTCACTGTTCTGGTGGCTCAGACTGTCTCACTGCGTGAGGTTGAATCTAATCCTACCACAGACAATGAAACGCCTCATTATGCTGAGACAGTGCGTCAACATCCGCAAGCTGCTGCTCCTCTACACGAAAAACTTATGGGAGGATAGAGGAAGCACCCAGTCAGGGGACGACCTAATGCACAAGTTACTACTTGTGTAACGCTATATCTGTAAGAGACATTAGTTAGTGATAGATTCCTTACCTTAGAATATCCCCAGGCGTCAGACTGGATCCGGAAAGTTTTTCGCTAGCAGTACCCCTGCGCGTCAGTAGGTGGCGTTGTGCGGTTCCGCGTCCGTCGCTGGCGTCGTAAGCGCCAAGATGACGTCACGGAAAATACTTAGGCGCCACCCCTGCGCGCTGACGTCAGTTCTGTACACGACTTTCCGTGCCAGGAACGCAGAGCCATGCAAGAAACTGACCATTGGTGCCATGAAACAAGGGCCCTGAAAGGGATGACCTTAACCCTAGAATCCGTTTGCAGAACGGGGAGGATGGGTGGGGCGGTAAGGAATCGATCACTAACTAATGTCTCTTACAGATATATTGTTACACAAGTAGTAACTTGTGCATCTGAAAGAGACACGTTAGTGATAGATTCCTTACCTTAGAATAGATACCCCAGCAATACCAACCCCGGTGGTGGGTCTGCGAATAGATTACACCAGAAAGTCACGGAGAACAGAACGGCCAAAGAAGCCGTCTCTCCGGACTTGACTGTCAAGGCAGTAATGCTTGGTAAACGTGTGCAGCGAGGCCCACGTGGCTGCCTGACAAATATCCTGCAAGGGAACGCCGCGTCCCAAGGCAGTAGTGGCTGCTGTCGCCCTGGTAGAATGGGCACGCAGCCCCACAGGAGGCTCCTTCTTAGCCAAGGAGTAACATGCTTTGATGCACAAAACGACCCACCGAGAGATGGTGCGTTTGTGCACGGCCCGACCTTTTTTTGGCGCCCACCTAGCCAACAAAGAGCTGGTCATCCACCCGGAACTGTTGTGTGCGCTTCAGATAGAACGAGAGCGCACGTTTTGGGTCCAGACGATGGAGCCTCTCTTTTCCTCCTTTGAAGGATGCGGAGTCGGAAAGAAGGTGGGCAAAGTGATGGTCTGCCCGATGTGGAAGGGCGTGACAACCTTTGGCAAGAAAGAAGGACGGGTCCTTAAAACCACCTTGTCCGGATGAACAGAAAGGAAAGGAGGTTTAGAAAAAAGAGCCTGGAGCTCACTCACTCTTCTGGCAGAGGTGATCGCTACCAGGAAAGACGTCTTGAGAGTAAGAAGACGTAAAGGACAGTTATGAAGGGGCTCAAAAGGAGCGCACATCAGATAGGTCAAGACAAGATTTAAGTCCCATTGAGGCATTATGAAAGGCACGGGGGGAAACGTGTGTGTAATGCCTTTGAGGAAACAGCTAACAACCGGGGACTTAAAGAGAGAAGGCTGATCTGGAAGCCGAAGAAAGGCGGAGATAGCCGAAAGATAACCTTTGACAGTGCCCAGAGCAGAGCCCTGCTGGGCCAAAGATAGTAGGAACAGAAGGACCTCAGAAAGAGGGGCAGAAAGGGGATTAGCTGTGCACCATGCCACAAATGTGTTCCACCTGCAGGCGTATACCAATTTAGTGGAGGGACGCCTGGCTGCCAGAATGACATCACAGACTTCAAGAGGCAAGTCAAATGGAATCAGCTGTCGCCGCTCAATCTCTCCTCATGGAGGTGGAGGCTGGCCAGGTTCGTGTGTAGGACCGTCCCCTGCTGCTGCGACAGAAGATCCTCCCGAAGAGGCAGTCGGATCGGGGGATCGATCGCCATGTTGAGTAGCTCGGGATACCAGTATCTTCGTGCCCAATCCGGAGCCACAAGGATGACTTGGGCCCGGTCGCGCCGAATCTTCTTCAGCACTCTGGGCAGAAGTGGTATAGGCGGAAAGGCGTACAACAGACCGAAGCTCCACTCGCGACGAAAAGCGTCGCCGAGCAAGTGCCGTCTTGGAAATTCCAACGCGCAGAACTGATGACATTGCACGTTCTCTTCGGTGGGGAATAGATCTAACCAAGGCTCTCCCCACTGCAGAAAGAGACCTTGCGCCACGTCCAAGTTCAGACGCCATTCGTGATCCATCAAGCACCGGCGGCTGAGTTCGTCGGCCCTGGCGTTCAGAGAACCTGCCAGGTGTTGAACCACCAAGGTAATGCCTTGATGTTCCAGCCATGTCCAGAGGCACAGAGCCTCCTGACATAGGGTCCAGGACCCCACCCCGCCCTGTTTGTTGCAATACCACATGGCGGTGGTGTTGTCCGTGAACACCTGCACCACACTTCCCCGGACAGAGGGAAGGAATACCTTCAGTGCAAGCCGGATCGCCCGAAGCTCCAAAAGATTGGTATGGAGCCGGGACTCCGCCGGAGACCAGAGGCCCCTGATCTCCGCCTCTCCCAAGTGGCCACCCCATCCCAGGAGGGACGCATCCGTTACCACTGTGTGCTCCGGTTGGGGAAGGGAGAGGGATCTGCCATTGACCCAATCGCGATTTGTGAGCCACCACTGCAAATGTCGAGCAGTACCCTCCGAGATTTGGACATTATCGGACAGGTTGCCCTGATGCTGTGCCCACTGGAACTTCAGGTCCCACTGCAGAGCCTGCATATGCCATCTGGCATGTTGCACCAACAGGATGAAGGAAGCCATCAGGCCCAGGAGCCGAAGGGTCATCCTGACAAATCCAGGATAGCGGCTGAAAGATCGGAATCATAGCCTGAATATCCCGGACCCCTCTGCTCGGGAGGATAAACCCAAAACAGCGTCTAATCCAGAACCGCTCCGATGAATGGGAGCTTCTGAGAGGGACTCAGGTGCGACTTCGGCACATTGATGGAGAACCCCACAAATGCAGGAGGTCGGCCGTAGTCTGAAGGTGGGTGACAAATGCCTGGGGCGAGCCCGCCTTCAACAACCAGTCGTCGAGGTAGGGGAAGACTGACACCCCTGACCTGCGCAGATGAGCTGCAACCACCGTCATCACCTTCGTGAACACCCGAGGGGCGCTTGTAAGGCCGAAGGGGAGCACGGCAAACTGAAAATGCTCCTGGCCTACCGTGAACCGCAGCTAACGCCGGTGGGCCGGCAGGACGGGAATGTGAAAATATGTGTCCTGCAAGTCCAACGCTACCATCCAGTCTCCAGGGTCGAGGGCAGCCAAGACCCGAGCTAGAGTCAACATCTTGAACTTCTCCTTCCGGAGGAAGCGATTGACGTTCCTGAGGTCCAAGATGGGGCGCAAGCCCCCCTTGTCCTTCTTGGGGACCAGAAAGTAGTGGGAACAACAACCACTCCCTACTTCCGGTCCAGGAACACACTCGATGGCCCCCCTGGCCAAGAGGGCCGTGACTTCCTGCAGGAGAAGTGCCAAGTGGTCCCCTGACACGCGGTGGAACTGAGGCGGCATGGCTGGAGGGGTGGACTGAAAAGGAAGGGCGTAACCCTTGCGGATGATCTGCAACACCCACTTGTCCGATGTGATAGCGTGCCTGTGGGGAGATGATGGCGGACCCTGCCACCCACTGGCGTGGGATGCCCCACAAAGCTCGGATTAGGAAGGTTTGGAGGTAAAAGCGGCAGGGCGGAGGTGGACTGACCCCCACGCTGACTCCCAGACCACGCCCCTGCGGAAACCGCGTAGCGGCCCCGCTGAGGCTGGTTCTGCACAGGCTTGGTGAAGGAACGTGCCTGGGCGCCCCTTCTTTGGCCACGAAAGGAACGAAAACCAGGAGTGGCTGGGCTTCTCGTGGAACGACCCAAGGACTTGGGAGTGGCCCGCGAGTCCTTGAAACGCTCCAGCGCACTGTCGGCCTTATCGCCAAACAGGCGAGTGCCATCAAAGGGCATGTCCATGAGTGAGTTTTGGACGTCTGGCGAGAACCCAGTAGATCTGAGCCAGGTGTGGCGGCGAAGCGCCACAGTCGTAGAAATCGCTCTACCCAAGGAGTCTGCGGTGTCTAAACCACACCGAATGGCGAACTTAGCCGCATCTTTACCTTCTGCAATGGCTTGGGACAATACAGCTTGGGTTTCCTCAGGACACTGAGGTAACACCTGCGCAACTGTGTCCCACACCGCGTGGGAATAGCGGCCTGATAGACAGGCGGTATTCACTGACCGCAGCCCCAAGCTGGCCGAAGAAAACAAACGTTTACCGAAGTGTTCCAGCTTCTTAGAGTCCTTATCCGGCGGAGCCGTGGGAAAGGCACTCTGCGACGTCGAAGCTTGGATGACCAGACTCTCGGGCGTAGGATGAGTGGTCAAAAAAGCGGGGTCACCCGGCGCCAGGCGATGACGCCTGGCAAAGTTCTTATCCACAGGGGCCCCTGTGGCGGGCCGCGACCAAGTGCCCAGCAAGACGTCAGTGAGGGCATCATTAAATGGGAGCATGGGCACCGACGCAGTGGACGCCGTCTGGAGCACCTCAGTTAGGAGGTTAGTTTTGAGGGCCACCGTAGGGAGGTCAAGGTGGAGAACCTCAGCTGCCCGACGGAGCACCACCGTGTAGGAGGCGTCCTCCTCCATGGTAGGCGGGGGAGAGGCAAACCCCGCGTCCGAAGAGATGTCGAGGTCGCCGACGTCCCACAAATCGTCTGCCCAGTCCTGCTCAGAGTCACACTGACGAGCAAGAGGGTCCTCGGACCCCTCCCAGTCGTCCTCTACCTCCGCCACCTGTGGCACCGACCGTGGCGGCAGGGCAGGAGCCGGGGAAGGGACAAACTGCGTTGGGAACGGCGCCGAGAATGGCGCCCTGTCCCAATGCGGATCCCAGGTAGGAGCAAAATGGTCCTGGAACCTGGGCAAGGGCGGGACAAATGGTACCCACTGCGGCGCCGGAGGCGGAGCCGAGGGTGGCGCTGGGGCCGGAGCCGGCAGCGATGGACCTTGTGGCGCCGGAGCCGACGGCGCAGGATCCTGTGGTGCCGAAGCTGGATCCGCTGGCGGCGCCGACGGTCCAATAGGATCCTGACACGGGACCGCTGGGTCCGAGGGCGCGCCGGTGGGAGCCCGAGGCCTAAAAAGGCGGTCCATGGTAGCAAGAAACTCTTGCACCTGTGCGGGAGTCGCCGACGGACCCGGGTAAGGTGGGTAGGCCGCGGGACTCCCGGGCTCCAGAGGAGCCGCAGGGGCAAAGCCCCTGTCCCCCTCGTCCGCATCCGGGGACCGACGGGGGGACGTCGGAGAGCGAACACTCTTCTTCGACTTCTTTTTGTGTCGTCTCTTACCCGAATCCGAGGGTGAAGACTTTGAGCCCGAGGAGCGATGACTGTGGCCCCGCGAGCGTTCTCTGGAGCGGCCCCTGGACCGGGAACGGCGCTGGGACGAGTGCCGGACCTCCAGCAGCTTCCGGTGCCGCTCCCTCAAGGCCTTCGGGGCCATGGCCCGACAGTCCCGACAGGACGGGGAGTCGTGGTCGGTCTCCAGGCAGTAGAGGCAAACATTGTGGGGGTCCGCCACCGACATATTGCGACGGCAGGCCCCACAAGACTTGAATCCAGGCATCCCTACGTGCACCAAGGAAACCAACAGGAGACAAAAGTCTCAAAAAAGGTAGTCAAAAAGTGACTAAGGTACGTGCTCTAACCGGATCTGATATTACTGGCGCGGAAAAAGAAAGAACGGACGTCAGCGCGCAGGGGTGGCGCCTAAGTAGTTTCCGTGACGTCATCTCGGCGCTTACGACACCAGCGACGGACGCGGAACCGCACGACGCCACCTACTGACGCGCAGGGGTACTGCTAGCGAAAACCTTTCCGGATCCAGTCTGACGCCTGGGGATATTCGAAGGTAAGGAATCTATCACTAACGTGTCTCTTTCAGATATATAGACCACTATCTACAGGTAAACTAGTGGATGCCACAGGCTTTTCTTACAATAGCTCTTGATCAATTGCATTTACCAGCTCATACTTCAAGAGATCACTCATCTATGCAAATACAAGACTGGTTTGCTCCCAATTTGCACGACATGCTTAACATGCATCTTCATAGCTACATTGGCTGCCATCAGTTTTCTCCTAATCCCACACTGAACATAATAAATTCCACCATTCCACGACCACACAGTCTTTTTAAAGCCCTCCATGTGGACATGATTGATAGGTGCAGCAACTAAAGGTACATCATAATTGTTGTTTGCCCTTTCTCTCAATGGACTTAAGCAGGACCATGCGTCAACTGTGATGCTAACTCAGCAGCTACACTTCTGATTCATTAAGTAATTCCACAATGAGGAATTCCAGATGGAATAAGATCCAATAACTGCACCCACTTTGTTACTGCAATTTTCATACATATTATGACACAGTTAGGGTTAAAACAAATTATTCTCTCTCCGCATACAATACTAAAAAAGTAATGGTATCGTTGAGCGCCTGAACTGCCTCTTCAAAAGCAAGATCAGTGAGCTATGTGCTACATTGTACAAGAAGTACTTGTATTGTCTACCAATAGCACTCTTTTCCCTTAGGAATACACCTAGTTCTGATCATCAGTTGACACCCCATCAGAAAGTGACTGGGTGATCCATGAACACACAAGTCCCTGCTACTAGGAGTAATGTGCACAGAGAAAGCACAGCGGAAATCCTGAATGATGAAATGCACGTGTATCTTTTCGAATTACTCAAAGCTACAAAGTTCATCTCTAAACAGGTAACCAAAGATAACCAAAGAAAAGGAGAAGCACGCCACCGCCGAGGTTGACCTCCCAGTTGTGCACATAGGAGATAAAATCTTTATATGAAACTGTCCTAAAGTGGAAGGAGAAACGATTCGACGGACCGTACACTGATCATATTGACCCCCACCGCTCTTAAGGTGAATGGCAGGAAGCCTTGGTTTCATCTTACAGATGTTCGTCTGAACCCAGCATCTTGCCACACCTCAAACAATGTAAATGGAACAAAATGGGGAATAAGATCGTCATCGTAAAAATACCCCGTCCACCTCTGCTTTTGGACAATTTTTTTAAAAATGCATCACAACAGATATGTATTTTTTTTTTTTTGGTCTCTTGATACTATCCTTTCTGCTCTTCTATAGCAGCGTACCCCTTAGTTCTAACATTTTACACCTACGAACGAACTCTTTAATCATGGCAATGTGTCCCATGATGCTCATTCAGGCTGTCAGATAACTGGTATCAGCATGTGTTAGGCATAGGCTCAGAAAGTACCAACAAATCATATTTTGTGTTCTCTAATTCCTCATGCCACAGGATCAGATAGGCTACATTCTACAAAAGTGCCAAGTACAACTTTGTTTATTACATTTCTACTTGTGTAGGATTAAGGCTCAAATGCAATTAACATGTTAAGGTAGCACATTTTTTTGTGAACGCTACAAAATATGACTCTTTAGTGGAAGTGTTGAACAAGTTACTTACTTTGGTAACGATATATCTGTACGAGACAGATTAGTTATGGATTCCTCACCTTAGAATTACCCCCAGGCATCAGACTGGATCCGAAGAATTTTTTCCTCAGCAGTACCCCTGCGCGTCGATAGGTGACGTCGGTCGACTCCGCGTTTGTCGTTGGCGTCGTGGTCCCAGGAATGACGTCGCGTTATCTACTTAGACGCCGCCCTCGCAACCTTGTCCGGATGAACCCAGGAAAGGAGGTTTAGAAGAAAGGGCTTGAAGCTCACTCAAACTGCAAGCAGAGGTTATGGCAACCAAGTAGGCAGTTTTCAAAGTTAAAAGTCTGAGAGGACAATTATGTAGCGGCTCAAAGGGAGCGCACATAAGATAAGTCAGAACCAAGTTCAAGTCCCACTGAGGCATTACGAAAGGAATAGGAGGGAAGAGATGAGTAATACCCTTAAGGAAGCGATTTACAACAGGGGACTTGAAAAGAGAAGGCTGATCAGGAAGCCTAAGAAAGGCTGAAATGGCTGAGAGATAGCCCTTAAGAGTGCCCAGAGCAGAGCCCTGCTGGGCCAAAGAAAGGAGGAACAGGAGAACCTCAGAAAGCGGGGCGGAAAGGGGATACACAGCCTTTGCTGTGCACCATGCCACAAATTTGTTCCATCTGCAGGTGTACACCGTTTTAGTGGAGGGACGCCTGGCTGCCAAGATAACGTTACAGACTTCGGGAGGAAGGTCGAAAGCTGTCAACTGCTGCCGCTCAATCTCCACGCAAGGAGGTGGAGACTGGACAGGTTCGGGTGGAGGACCGTCCCCTGCTGCTGCGACAGAAGATCCTCCCGAAGAGGCAGTCTGATCGGAGGATCGATGGCCATGTGTAACAGCTCGGGATACCAGACTCTTCATGCCCAATCCGGAGCCGCAAGAATGACTTGGGGCCCGGTCGCGCTTGATCTTCTTCAGCACTCTGGGTAGAAGTGATATAGGCGGAAAGGCGTATAGAGGACTGCAACTCCACTTGCGACGAAAAGCGTCGCCTAGCGAGTGCCGGCTTGGAAATTCCAACACGCAGAACTGCTGACATAGCGCATTCTCTTCGGAGGCGAATAGATCTAACCAAGGCTCTCCCCACTGCTGAAAGAGACCTTGCACCACCTCCGAGTGAAGAAGCCATTCGTGATCCATCATGCACCTGCGGCTGAGTTCGTCCGCTCTGGCGTTCAGAGAACCTGTGAGGTGTTGAACCACCAGGGATATGCCCTGATGTTCCAGCCATGTCCAAAGGCGGAGAGCCTCTTGACATAGGGTCCACGACCCCACCCTGCCCTGTTTGTTGCAGTACCACATGGCAGTGGTGTTGTCCGTGAACACCTGCACTACTCTCCCCCGGACAGAGGGAACGAATGCCTTTAGTGCAAGACGAATCGCCAGAAGCTCCAGAAGGTTGATATGGAGCCCGGACTCTGCCAGAGACCAGAGGCCTCTGATCTCCGCCTCTCCCATGTGGCCATCCCAGCCCAGAAGTGATGCATCTGTCACCACTGTAAACTCTGGTTGGGGAAGGGAGAGGGATCTGCCATTGACCCAATCCTGGTTCATGAGCCACCACTGCAATTGTCGAGCATTGCCCTCTGAGATCTGGGCGCAATCGGACAGATTCCCCATATGCTGTGCCCACTGGAACTTCAGGTCCCACTGCAGAGCCCGCATATGCCATCTGGCATGATCCACCAGCAGGATGCAAGAGGCCATGAGGCCGAGAAGCCTCAGGGTCAGTCTGACCGAAACCCGGGATAGAGGCTGAAAGATCGGAATCATAGCCCAAATTTCCCGGACTCGCTGCTCGGGAGGATAAACCCGAAACTGCGTCGTGTCCAGAACCGCTCCGATGAAAAGGAGCTTCCGAGAGGGAGTCAGGTGACACTTCGGCACGTTGATAGTGAACCCCAGCGAATGCAGGAGGTCCGCCGTAGTCTGGAGGTGGGAGACGACTGCCTGGGGCGAGCCCGCCTTCAACAGCCAGTCGTCGAGATAGGGGAAGACTTGAATCCCTGATCTGCGCAGATGAGCTGCGACCACCGCCATCACTTTCGTGAACACCCGAGGGGCGCTGGTAAGGCCAAAGGGGAGCACGGAAAACAAAGTGCTCGTGGCCTACCGTGAACCGTAGGTAACGCCGGTGGGCCGGCAGGACGAAGATGTGAAAATAAGCGTCCTGTAAGTCCAACGCTACCAACCAGTCTCCCGGGTCGAGGGCAGACAGGACCTGAGCCAGTGTCAACATCTTGAACTTCTCCTGCCTGTTAATGTAGGTCGGAACATTAATTGTAGTACTACAACATAACGCAGTCATGTATGGGGGCACCTCCAGCCTCATGGACTATTATTGGCAGTGTGGAGAGCTACGGTATGCCCAGTTACCACAACACTGGGGGGCACCTCTGGGCAACGGTCACCTTGCACGTTCCTGTTTTGGTTATTCCTGGAATTAATATGTCAGCTTTGCATGAACACCCCATGAGCCGTCTAACGACCTTGCTACATCATTGTCGAAGGAAGAGAACTGCAGAATATTACGGTACAAGCACTTTGAGTGATGTTCCTAAAGAGTACCGTTTATTTAATAACGCTCAATTGTTCTTTGGGAGCATTCTGCGGTTTGTTCAGGCGAAGGCAACAGCTAGTTGGTTGCGGATAAATCGATGGGAGCTTCTCAAGACTATCAATACTACAAAAGATGCATTTAATCATTTAATGGAAAAAGAAAGCTGTGAGCTATGAGACTGATCGTAATGCAGCACCGCTATGTGCTTGATCTTATGACGGCCATGCCAGGAGGGGTGTGTGCAAAATTATGAACTGCGTGCTGTACTTTTATCCCAGGAAATGATGCAGATAATGGAACTTTATGCAGTGTTTGTATGGCCTCTGATAATCTACAGAAGGAAATGGTAGATGGAGATGCCCAAGATAATTGGTTTAGTGGGTGGTTGTCATTACTGCCATCATGGATGCCGGGACTGTTCAGAGCCATGTTGTCAACTATTGTGGTCTTATTAATATATTGTGCAGCACAATTGATCCTAGCATGTTGTAAAAGAATAGTTGCAAAGGCCGGAGGGATATTTCCAGTTGGGACACTATATAATCTAGTGCCAAGGGTAGACCAAGGTTTAGATCCAGTAATTGAAATATCAACTAGAGGGGGGAATGTTGTGGAAAACATGAAATATGAAAACCTAGGGCAACAACAGACACCCGCAAAAAGCGGTGTACAAAATTACACAATGAAAGAACAGTGTAGGCCAAAATCTCGTGCTGACAAGAGTGGTGAAGAGTTCACTTGAGGACATAAATCGAATAAATAACTTGAAAGGGTTGCATTTAAAGGCCAACTCGTGTTTAGCAAGCTTTAGCACACGGGCTCACTGGCACGCATTTTGTGTTTCCAAATGAATTGAAACTTGATTAGACAATAGGAGCAGGACATTCAATTACTCAAGAAACACATGGAGGTCTTAAGTGCACAATGACAAAGCATACATGACACTAAAATCGTATTTACCACTCATATGCATGCATTTAATAACAAAGAATGGTTACTTTAAGCATCGTTGGAAGCTGCAATAAAGAATGCGTAGAGGATTAGGTGAGACATTTTAGTGTTTTTCCACTTTCAATCTGTAATTACCAAGTTAATTATTTGCTGTCCTGTAATAAAGTATTGTCTACTTTTGTATATAAGCTGTCTGTGAAACAGCAAATTGAGACAGGCTGCCTGCATGAGGGTCGATCTCCCCATCACAACAGTAAAAGGTTGTCTTTACATTGCCAAAGAGGAGTGTCTTTTTCCACTTAAGTTTTAAGTTACCCTGCAATACTATACATGGCTGATGAGCCCTAATCAGGCCAAAACCAATCCTGGGTTGCTTGTTTTCCCTTTCAGAGAGCACCTGGCCTGTGAGTTCAGGGTGGACTGTTCTCACTTGAGCAGGGTCAAGACTAATATGCATATGGCTGGGTCCAAATTGGTGGCGGCATAGAGGGCAAAAATACCATGGACTAGTGTGCGGCACAAAGTGATTGACAGTGACTGACATTAATACAAGTACTCCATCCATCACCTTCTTGCTGTTGCAGTTGACGCGTTAAGGAGTGGCTGGTTAGGTAATGAGGAGCTTCACGAATGGTGGCTGTGCATTTGTACAGCACTGTGAATTGTGTTCGAGTATATGCCAATGCCAGGTGACAGAGCTAAAGATGTTCTCAGGTCTTGATGCAGTCAGCAATACGCATAGCTAAAAGAACAAAAAGGGGAGTGGTGGAAAAAACTCCAATATACACTAAAACCGGAAATATTTCTCAGCCAAAGACTTGACACTGCATGACTCGGAGCAACCAGTCCTTCTAAAGAAGCTCACTCAATGACGTGTCCAAGAGATGCAGTTACCGAGAGGCAAGAAGTAGAAAGACAACAAGGAAAAGAAGCAGGCAATCTTCGATGGACAGGACAACAACTTAGTGTGGCAGTTCAAGTAATGTACATAGGTTCAGGAAACAAAGAAATTCACAAAGCTACACAGCCTGCCATTGTGTGCAGAGCGAAAGACTAAGAGGTTTCTCTAAGCAAGGGAGTTTGTTGCAATATATGGGCTATAACTTTGTGGCTTCAGCTTTTTAGTGTACTCGCATGTACAATATGCCTGATCGTCTTGTGAGTGTAGTTGGCTAAGAGGCCCGCAGATAGCAAAGGGTGCATGCAGGGAGATGCTTGGGGATCTATCCGGCTACGGTGTAGTATAGAAAACTACCCATTGTGATTACGTGAAATGTAGGTGGATCATGTGTATTTCTGTCTCTAGGCGGCAACATGGCGAACTAAGATGGCTATTCAGTTACCCTATGTTGCTATGGCCCTTGAAAAAGCAAACAACGGCCACAGTGGAAAATGGTTTCTAATGCCGCTTTATATCCCTTAGCTCTAAAGATCTGACCAGACGTTCTTGAAAGGAAAAAGGCCTGGAAAAGATCTCCAATTCTATACCCATTTAGGGCTCAGAGTTGGATAGTTGCAAATTAAGAAAAAAAAAAAAACTACAAGAATGACCTTCTCAAATGGAACGCCAAGACAAAATCGTAACTGTCCCATCTTGAACAGAAAAACAGAGCGAAGCATGCATCAATTAATGTTTTACAACAAAAAGATTTTCCAAATGTAATGAAAAATACCTTCATGAGTTAAATACTGCTTTCCAGGACATGCAACTGGTACAGGCACAGCCCAAGTTCGGCACATTTATATACGGTTATATGGCTCGAGGAAAAGATTGAAAATGACAGCATTCTGCCCAACCATCCAGTTAAATGTAAAAATGACTCCATGTATAATTACTGGATACATACATCAATTTAAAAACTGACACCTACTTTTATTGTTTTGGTCTGAAGTCTCAATCCATTTAGTGTGTTGATAGCTTTCTCAGCATCCTTGGGATCAACGTAGTTCACAAAGCCATACCCCAAGCTTTGTCCTAATTAAAACAAAATATAGTTCGTAAAAATCTAATCTCTCCTTAATGTAACACAGTTACAGTGATATATGCCAATTCAAACCACCGTCTCCTACTACTCAAATTAACATGTCCAACCTGCACTATATACACTTCAATTTATTTATACTTCATAGTGTTCAGATCCATGTGCCGTTTGAAAAGGGGGTCTTAAGCAGTATATGCACTGTACTCTACAGGTTTTATAGGTAAAAACAAAAAACACCAGTGCAACCAATAGCTTCACAAAAAACACCACAGATACCTCCACCATATAACAGTAAAACTAACACCCGTTGAGTGTTTCCAAACACCTAAACAGGTTTTAGAAATATCATCCCTATGCTTTGTGAAGGTGAATTCCTTGTTTCTCTAGGGTAGTAAAAACTAAAGGTCCTGGGTTTTAACTGCATCAAACGTAACGTCTTGCATCATATATTTGAATAATACTTCACAGTTGCTAATAAGGACTCATATGCAGTTAACACATTGGCAAACATTGTTAAAAATGGCAAAAATTCCAAATAAGATTTCTCATTAGAATCTGACCAGCAGTTGCCGCTTCACGGTCGATACTGGAATCAGAGAAAGCCCAGCAGTCCTGCAATGAATTAAACTGGAATATGTGGGCGGGGGGGGGGGCACAAATGAAGGATTATCGCTTGATGGCCAACTTTAGCAACTACCTGTCCTATTGAATGCCAAGGAACCTTCAAATAAAAATGAAGTTAAGTGCAGAGAAATTAATCAAAAAGACAACATTCTGATTAAGTGAAAGAACTTGGCGAAAGGCTAGGAAACATTTCAAGTTTACTACAGTATTACAGAACACAGAACAAAATCTGACAAAGCAGACCTCGGAACAACCTGATATAAATAAATTCTTCAGTGTGGCATTTTGAAACTTTGTAAGATCAGGAAGGGAATATCTGTAAGGGTTTTGTAGCTAAATTGTATTGGATGGATTGCCTTTTCCAACAACGATGAATTGGTCTAAAATGGAGAGCAAACAATGCATATATACTATTGACTATTTCAGGTTCATATAATTTCAGTAGCCGTTATAAAATGTGAAATAAAATGCCAGAAACTGAAAAAGATGGGTCACTGCAGAACTGATCAACAATGGTAGACTATACTTTTCTGTAGCAAGTCATGAACTACATAAGGATGATAGCACCCATCTAAGGAGACAGACATTGCAAGTGGCTGGTTTGATGAACCTTACTATATTGAAAGTGATTTTAATGCAATTAAGGATGTGAGAGTAGAACGATAACATAGAATTTGAAGAAGGAAGCTAAAGACCTTTGAGGTAGAAGGCAGTTGTCATGAAAGATATCGAGGGGCAGCGATTTGTCAACGCATCCAACCCAAAGCCTCCAGGGGGAGATTTGATTACATGCCTAATTACCAAACATAATATCAATGCTTTTCACCTTTCAGATCATGTTGCAAATATCTGTAAAACCTAAAGCAAGGTAAGCATCAAAAGAGGCAGCCCAGAGAAGCTGCTTTAATGATCTATGCTTTATTAAAGCAATTGGCCCAAACATTAAAGGATACAAAAGCTTAAATTAGGAAAATGTAGGCCACTGTTCAAAATTGGATGCATTTAAAGAACTAATGACAAGTCATATTTAGGAATAAAGATAAAGAAAGGTGCAATATAAATGACAATCAAAAGATGAAGTGGATCATCAACATAGAGGAAAGTTATTCTGGGAATTAAGAATGACTAAGAAGTTGGGGGCGTGATTTGGCTTGCCAATTGGCAGATACGCTCTAAATGAGCTCCCTCCGCCACACTCCATACATTTTCCAATAGCCTTCTGAAGACTAGAGCATTCTGAATTGCAACAACTTGTGTGGATTACAGGGGCAATCTGGATTTTAGCACACACCTCTCCAGCTTCACTTTTTTTAAACTGAAAGTCACACTGCCCCCAAGTCCTTGTCACCTGCTCCTATAGGCCAGGTGGAAGCCACCCCAACCCTCAAATAAGAGGGCTAGCTCCTCTTAGACACTGCAGGATGCCAAAACACTGCTGTGGGCAGCGTAGCAGGATTACAGCTAGTCCTTACGCCTTTTGGATGGAGTTACATGAGGTGGCCCCAGGGCCTTAAAGAAGAACACCCACAGGGCTGCATTGCAGCCTTTAAGAGTTTGACAGCCTACCCAGGGTCACACTGCTGGTGGGCAGCGCAAAGCTGTGGGATCGCAGGACTGTGCTGCTGAGGGAAGCCCCTTGGGCCACATCTGATCCAAAGTGAAACTGCCACCTGGCAACAGAACTGCTATGTATGGATGTGCGCCATCATTCACCATGAGCATGAGGACCATGTCCTACCACTGTCTGGCTCCAGGGAGAAGGCTGGTAGCAACTGAGGTAGGCACCATGAGCTTGAAGTGAAAGGCATTGAGGCCCTATTTTTAAGATCAGTGTAGTATGTGGCCCACGTTTCATCTTGGGACTGTCCTGCTTGCCCTCCCTGTCCCAGGAATGATTGCTAATGTTGAAGTGGGTATTGGTGACTGGCTGGCCCCACAATCTGCATCTTTGGCACTAGTCAGCTACTTCAGCCTATAAGCAGAGCCATCTTTAAACTTGCAGACCTGAAGTGACCCAGGGTCCAGCACACATCCCAGTCCACCTATGCAGTTGATAGTCGGTGGGGGGTGGGGTTTTCAATGACCAGCCTCTCACTTCATTTGCTTACAACTTACTCTGCCAGCTGACATTGGGACTTGTCTTTTAAGCAAACTCCTTCACCCAATACAAAGCACCCTTCTTATAATCTCCGGATTTGCTGATGGCTGGTCGTACGAGAGGCGTCTGGAGGTAATGCAAAAGCTGCTTGGCTGCTCCTGCCACAAGTGTACTGGTGCTGGGCTCAAATGAAGGAGTAGCTTTGTGTGAGCTACCCTTTGGGGAAAAATATGTTTCAGAAGTTTAACATATGGAGACCTGCTTGTGCCTTACTACTCCACTGACTTGTGTAGCTCTTGACAAGATGTTATGGCGAAAGACAAAACTGATGCCGTCATGCAGCAAAACAAAATGGACAAATGCAGCAGGCAGACTCTTAGATTGGGCATGCAAGTGGGGACTCAAAAAAGAAGTGGCTGCTGAAGCTCATGCTTCCTCCACTGAAACTCTAAGTTGTTCAAGACACTGGTTCCCTGCCTGAAGGGAAAATTGGGTAGTCAGCACTTTGTCTCCCTGCCTCATCATAAGTGTGGCTGAGGACTGAATTTAAGTTATTTAAGATGCTTTCTAAGCTCGCGGAAGGCATGCTGGTGAGCTTGATCGACTCCTCAAAGCACACTGAAGACCGGATGAAGTATGCAGAAGGTAGAGCAGGCAAGAGACTTCAATTTCTGGGGGGGGGGGGGGGAATGTGTTCAATACTTTTAATTTCTGCTGCTTTCCACTGTGGCTTGCAGAGGGGAAGGAATTTTAAGTGGTGACGCTGGGAGAACAGATTTCATGGCCCCTTTTGAGGGTATGCCTATTGTGAACATGGCTTTTTTTAGCCTGAGATGCAACGGGATTGGTCCATACTGTGAAACTGTGTTCTACCTTTTGTCCACCTGCTTTCCTTTAACCATTTCCACTAGCTCAGAAAACTAAGGCACTATCCTTTCTAGTTTTACTCTCAACTAGAATTTGACAATGCAAAGGATGACTTGGAGTCATGGGGCAGGGTGTTGATTGTACACTCCATTAGTGGTGGTGAAGATGTGCTTGTAACACTAGCAAATGCTGGAGTATAGGATGGGACTCTAGTTTCATTTCTGGTTTTCCAGCCCACTATGGCCCTAGGAATGGGACGCAGATTGGGAGATCTACTTCAAGGATGGAAGGGCAAGGCTAGAGGGGTTAGGCGGAAGGTGGGGTCTAGGGGGTTTCATATGCATTGTTCTGCACACTGGTCCTGTAACAGCTTCATAATATTCTACTTTCATATGGGCTGACAGGGACTGTGGAGGACTCCAGATATATTTTCAGAAGTAGTTCTGAAACGTTAACCAGCATAGAATTAGGAGAGGCGGTCAACGAGAAAATATTAACCCAGTGCCCTTATGCTACAGGAAACCCATAATTTGGGTACCAACTGTACTTTTCTTGGACCGGGATTACAATTGTATGGTCCATAATGGCTGCACTAGGACTTCACATGGGGGTAGCATTCTTTAAGAAATAATTTCCTCTTACGGTTACTAAAACGGACTGAGATGGACAGTGCGGGACATGGCAGTATTGGGCATGTTGGGGTGAACGATGATTATATGTATATATGCTCATCAGTTATCACTTGCCAGATTAGACACACTGGGTGCACTTATAACAGAGGTAACACAAGGAGCCACAATCATTGGCAGGGACTTCAATGTCAATTCAAGGGTGAACATAACCTTTGGGAGAGCTTGAAGAGTGACTCACAGCGAACATCCCCACTCCTGTACTCAGCTTAGGGTTATGTGATGTATTGCCCTATTGGGTTCGCCAGTTCACGGTCTACCCTTATGTTTTTTGACGCCTCATCAATCTTCTCAACTTTATTTTTTTTGCCAATTCCTGGTCTAGCTTTAATGTCTAACCTGGGGTCTGAACATGCACCTATAAAATGACCAATAACGCCTTCTCTACTTCTCAGGGAAGAGGCAAAGTCTTACTTCAAAGTAAAGATTGACTTTATATGTATTGTGAGCAAAACCTAATAGAAATTGGTTAAAAAAAACAACTAATGAATGGCTTGGCCTCATCTGCACATACGCCCAGAGAGGCTTTCAAGACAGCCATCTGTAGGTGGGTGCGGTTTAACCTTCAAAATCAGAAAAGATGCAAGGGAGAAGCGACAACTGCTAGATCAAAACTGAGCTTCTCCACTGGGGGGGGGGGGTGACTTTACACTCAATCTGCCACTATCAGATGGAAGTATTACACTTGCAACAGATGTGACTAAGCAATCCTGGCCTCCTTCACAATGCCTCAGCTAGGAGTTTGCTAACAATGAGGGTAAACTGATTTACTACCTCAACACTGTGCCTACTGTAGCAATGGTCATTGTCAATGCCTTTACTGATCACTAAAAGTGATCAGAAAGTGGCCCTGCAGATTCTGTGGCTACAGACTTATTTGGGCATGCCGTCACTTTGACCTAGCACTTGTGCAGAGGCCTAGGCCTGTTCTTAAGGATGTGAGGTCAGGGACCAGTTCTGTGACCTTGAGAACCATACCAAGCATGCCTTGATAATAGGAAGTGGGCTACTCTCGATTCCCTGGGTGTCTCACAATGAGCAATGGAGCCAACATGTGTGTTGTGAATCTGTAATGTGACCAGACCTTTTCCTGTCAGTGAGCGCACAATCTACTAACGCCTCTTGTGTAAAGCTCTATGTGAAACCTAAAACCTTCCACTAACTCCCTGTGTCTTTGTTGAGTATGTGTGTCTGTGCACACTTTGTGAGTAGCACATGCATGGTAGTAGGACTGTGCAAGTATGAGGACTGGGGTCGGAGGGTCCATTTCAGACGCCCCCGTTTTAGCATGGCAAGAGAGTGAGGGTGAAGTCCACTTCACCCAGTCAGTGTAAGCATATTGACTGCATTTCCTGTGGCTGGAGGCCTAGACACTAAAGTGAGGAGGCTAGAGAGCACCCCCATTAGAAATTCCATGAGGGATTTCCAGCAAGGGATTGTGGATTAGTTCTTCTCGAGCACTGCCATTTGGAAGACTGTAGTAGTGAGCAGTAGGACTAGTTTGTTGCTCAAGGTGAGAGCATATCTAGGCAAGGCTTACCCTTTCCTCTGTCCCAGATTACTGCTTCAGGAAGGTGAGAGAAATGACGGGAAGATAATTCACACTTCATTGTCTACGTTTTGGGCACTCCAGCTTAAAGCAAGGCCAATTTCTACCTGCTGTGAGTATGATCACTTTATACAATGTCAGTGAATGGAGGTAACCCTGAAAATGACATCTGAAAGAGAATCAACCCAAACCAGTTCTGAAACGGAAAGATCCATTTCCTGTGGTGAAAGTATGTTAAAAAGTGAGATTCAAACAACCCATTTTGCTCCAGTTTCACATTCTTTGTGACCAACAAATAGAGCGCGCTGCAGAGTACTCAAAGGACCTCTGTACAACCAGGGCTGGTAACTGCCCGACAGCAAGTCTCACAGAGGTGAAGGGACATCACCTGAAGTCTACACTTTCTTCCCCAGGAGAAGAGAGTCTGTCCAGTGTCTAGAAACCTGCATACCTGCTCAGAAGGGGAAGGAGTCTGCTTGACAGCATGCAAGTGGATAGACAGTCTAGTGGTGAAAACCAGTGTTCTCAGCATGAGGAACCAGAGAAGGAGGATAGCACCACAGAACACAGCTACAAGTGACCCATGGCATGAGTGAGGGGTCTCCCAGCCTCTCTACACATTTCCTGTTGTGAACTGCGCCAAGACTTCACAAGCACAAGTACCGCTGTGCCTGTTGGCAGCCTCTGTGAACCTGCGATGCTGCCAACACCACAGAAGAGGAGCCACGTCGCTGCTTAAGTGGACTATATCAGCCTGTGAGGCTGCAACTACTGACAATATCAGCTGAGGCTGCTAGTGACTACCTGGATATCAGTCTGCACTTGGCTGGGTGGGCCGAACACATGTTGCTAAGCAGGAACTGTAATGCTAATCTCGCCCAGTGATTCCCATTCCAAAGTGAAGCCACTGTGTGGTTCTCACAGCAAGGAGCAGCCAACTGCAAATGGTGGGAACACAGGCTGTGTACGCTGTAGCATACAATCACATTAGTGAGAATGTACAATCAAAGCAAAACCTGCGAAAATGATGGCTCAAAGATTTGAGAATTTCTGTCCAAGTTAATACTTGGGGTGAAAACAAATAAACTGAGTTGTACATCTAACCAGTGGAGGTAAAAGTGTACTAATCTGCATATATAACTTATATACCTCTACCTCAACATTAGAATTGCCGTAGAGTATCAAAAGGTGAGTGTGTAACGCTTACTGGAGATTGTTACAAGGTATATAAACCTGTTGGGGAAAATTCCAACTGCACTGTGTAGTATTTAATTCTGCTCAAGTACTTTACTTTTACATTTTTGTATCTATTGGTTGAATAGAGTTCTCAGCTCTTGTTCCCTATGCCCTAGCCTAACTTAGGTTAGCCCCCTAAGTTAGGCTAGGCTAGGCTATTAAAAAATTTGCCCTATGAGGTTAAAGGTTCCTAATTAAATAGCCCTCATGGCAGATGCAGGCTCTGTATGACAAACCCATGTTTCTTAAATGGCTTCCCCATCCCTCCCCTTCAGTGGCTCCTGCAGTCAATGAATGACATTTACTGACAGGCTGCGCATGCCACAGTGCACGGCCCCCAACAGCAACGACTGGTGAAGTATCAAAAGAGGGGCCACACATTGCTTGGCATGCCACCAACAGTCCGTCCTTAAGTACATCAAAGTCACAACAGTGCAAAGTTTTCAATTTACTTTTTCATTGCATTTGCTTATCAGCTCATGCCTTTAGAGATGTAGGTTTCTTACTTTTTGTACTTGTAAAACCAGTTACTTACCTTTGGTAATGCCTTATCCGGTAGACTATCTAGCCGCAGATTCCTCACCTTAGAACATCCTCAGGCTTCGGACTGGATCGGGAAGATTTTTAGGATGGTATAATTTTTTAATAAGTTTGGGTTACAACTTCCTTAGCCTACATCCACTGGCCGGTGAAGGCACAAGAAGGAATATCAAGGGAAGGGGGAGATAAGGAAAAAGGGGAGAGGTCCAACATACAGAAAGGAACAGAACAGTCCATGCTCATCCTTCACAGTTCTGTTAGGTTAATCATCACTTCTTATTAATCTTGGGTGTCGACTAGGGTGCTGGGCGTAAGTCGCAGTACTCGCAGATATATTGGGCATGTGAGTTCATGGTACACGCTAGAGAGGTGCTTTATACATGTTCCCCACGTTTTCTCGAACTTGGGTATAGTATGACTTATAACTGGAGTTAACTTTTCCATTCCTAATAAGTCCCAGAGTTTGTGCAGCCAGTCTGCATGTGTTGGGATACTGTCAGTGCCCCATTTGGATAGCAGGACTTGCTTTGCTGCACATAGCACCAGGGTGATAGCCTTTCCCTTATTAGAGTGTAGTGTATATGTTTGAACATTGGGCAGTCCCAGTAAAACATAGCTGGGCAAGCGGGCTATTTCTGTATTAAACATCTCAATCAATCAATCAGGGAATTGTAAGCGCGCTACTCACCCGTGAGGGTCTCAAGGCAGGGAGGCAGCGCATCTGATGTCGATCGGGAGCTCGTTCCAGGTCTTGGCCGCGATGTAGGAGAAGGCTCTTCCACCTGTTCTGGCCCTGCGGATGCTTGGGGTTTTGGCGAGGGCGAGGTTGGCGGATCGGAGGTTTCTCTTGGGTGTGTGGAAGGAGATTCTCTCGTTGAGGTATCGGGGTCCGTTGTTGTGGAGGCATTTGTAGGCGTAGGTGAGCATCTTGAAGGAGACTCTTCTCGACGGGGAGCCAGTGGGGGTTACGCAGGTGTTGGGTGATGTGTTCGCGTCGAGGGATGCTGAGGACGAGTCCGGCTGCGGTGTTCTGTATGGTCTGGAGTTTGTGGAGCAGAGACTTGTTGATCCCAGCGTAGAGGGCGTTTCCTTAGTCCAGTCTGCTGGTTATGAGTGTGTGGGTGATGGTCTTCCTTGCTTCGGGGGTGATCCATTTGAAGGTCTTTCGGAGGATGTGGAAGCAGCTGGAGGCGACGGCATTGACCTGTTGGGTCATGGAGAGGGAGGAGTCTAGTATGATGCCAAGGTTTCAGGGGTGGGAGGGCTGCAGAGGGTGGTGGGCCATCAGGTGTTGTCCCATGCAGGGGGGAAGGGTCCGAGGACTTCTGTCTTTTCCGAATTGAGCTTCAGGCAGCTGTTGCTCATCCAGGATGCGACGTCCTTCATTCCTTCCTGGAAGTTGAGTCTGGTGGTGACGGGGTCCTTGGTGAGGGAGAGGATGAGCTGGGTGTCGTCGGCGTAGGATACTATGCTGAGTCCGGTGCTGTCGGACGATGGCAGCGAGGGGGGCCATGTAGATGTTGAAGAGCGTGGGGCTGAGCGACAATCCTTGGGGTACTCCGCAGTTGATTTCCGTGGGTTCGGAGAGGAAGGGTGGTAGACTGATCCTTTGGGTTCTGCCGGTGAGGAAGGAGCGGATCCAGTCGAGGGCGGTTCCCTGTATGCCGGCCTCGTGGAGTCTGGCGGTGAGTGTGCGGTGGGAGACTGTCGAAAGCTGTCGAGAGGTCGAGTAGGATCAGGTCCGCGGTGTGTCCTTGGTCGAGGAGGGTGCGGATGTAGTCTGTGGCGGCGAGTAGGGCAGTCTCGGTGCTGTGGTTGCTGCGGAATCTGGATTGGGAGGTGTCAAGAATGGAATTTTCTTCGATGAATTTTGTTAGCAGGGCATTGGCGATCTTCTCGGTGGCTTTGGCCGTGAAGGGGAGGAGGGAGATGGGTCAGTAGTTCATGAGATCCGTGGGGTCTGCTGAGGGTTTCTTGAGTAGGGGTCTGACTTCTGCGCGTTTCCAGTCATTGGGAAAGGTGCCGGTCTTGAAGGTGGTGTTGATGATGCGTCGTAGTTCTGGAGCGGTGTTGGTGGCGGCTCTGTGGTAGATGTGTGGTGAGCAGGGATCTGTGGGAGCCCAGAATGGGCGCCTTTCATGGTCGAGGTGGTGTCTTCGGTGGTGACTGGGGTCCAGGAGGAGATGTTGGGCTGGCTGGCGTTGCTTGAGGAGGAGATGGTTTCGGAGTCAGGTCGTTGAAGTTGTCATAGAGGCCCTTGATTTTCAGATGGAAGTAGAATCCAAGCTTGTTGCAGAGGTCCTAGGAGGGAGTGATGACGGTGGTTTCGCAGGGGGGTTTGGTGAGTTCCTGGATGACGCTGAAGAGTTCCTTGGAGTTGGCGAGGATCTTGTTTTGGATGAAGGTCCTTTTGGTGGATCTGATGCGCTGGTGGTATTCCGTCATTGCATTCTTGTAGGTGGTGTGATCTTCTGGCGTTTGATCGATATCTGCCAGAACATCGGTCCAGTAACGGAGTTTGGGGCAGTGCAATAACAAATGGGAGTGTGTGCCTGAGTGAGTGCAGTGACGCCAACATGGGTCATCTTTCCCTTTCTGTCACGGAGCTAACCGGGCTGGGGCATAGTATCAATAGTGGACTATCTTCAACAACGTTTGTTTGCCCGAGGCACTAGTGGCTGATGTGCAAGTGCGATGTAAAAGGTCTGTCCACTCCTTGTCAGTGAATTTGTGTTCACACTATCTCCCAAAGCTTCCTTGCAGGTGTATGCAGAGGGTTAGCTACGGTGTTTAGGAATGAGTATATGTTCGACAATATGCAACAGTCCTCTTTTCTAGACAAAAGCCAACGCTCAAACAAATTCAGTAGCCTGCTTGCATGGGGCCGAACGGTAGGAAGTGTTACCCAGTGCCAGACTGCCACCTAGTGCCAAACTCAGAATACGGGAGCCCGAAATCTTGTTGCACAGTCGCAAAGTCCAACAGGCCCCGTACGTCAAATAAATCACCAAAGCGTTTGCAATTGGCTTCCTGCCAACGTGAATAAGTCAGCTCCTGCATTGCCTGCAGGAAGTCCGTGTTACCTATGATTGGTGTGAGCGGGGAGATCAGTGTAGAGAGCTGTTTAGGAGAGCAAGTCTTATCCCAAGCTCCTATTGTGGCCCTGACCACTGGGGAGATATAAACTCCCGGTGGGTGACTTCTACGCAGGAGCCATGGTATTTTCCATATATGTATCCCAGCCACTGCTTGGTCTAAAAATCACCAGTGCTTCTTGGTTAGTGGACGTTGCCACTCCACCATGAAGCGCAGCTGTGCGGCCTGGTAATATCGTGTTAGGTTGGGTATACCCAGCCCTCCCTTGGCTACCGGGAGATATGTCCGCTCCTTGGCCATTCTAGCCCACTTGCCACTCCATATGAGGACCTCTAGGGTGGAATGTAGCTTCTTTAGCGTAGAGGCAGGCGGCATCAGTGGCATTACCTGCAAAGGATAAAGAATCTTAGGCAATAGAGTCATCTTTACGACTGCTATACATCCCAGCCAGGAGATGGGGCCCGGTGCCAGGATTGGATGAGGGATCGCACTGTTTTTAATAGTTCAGAATAGTTATGGGATACCGAGCTATCTATAGTAGGTAGAATGTGGATACACAAGTACGGGATTTCCCGCTTTGCCCATGTGAAGGGAAAGTCCGTGGCAAGGCGTGATTGTTCATCATGTGGGATAGTGATGTTAGGTGCTTGGGACTTGGCGGTATTCACCTTAAAACCGGAGACCTCGCCGAATGCAGCGAGTTCCTCTAGTAGTGGGGGCAGTGACTGTTGATGGTCAACACGTCGTCCGCATATAGGGCTATTTTATGGGATTGTGCCCCCCCCCTCCCCCCCATCCAATACGGGGAGGATTTTGAATGCGTTCTGCTAGAGGCTCCCAATAGAGCGCAAACAGGAGTGGCAAAAGCGGACATCCCCGATACGTCCCCGTGGAGATAGAGAAAGCCAAGGACAGAGCGTTGACGACTCGGACCAGCGCTCTTGGTTCTGCGTAGCCAGGCCCAAATCCACTGTCAAAAGCGGGGACCCAGGTCAACAGCCTCCAACACTGTCCGCAGGAATGGCCAGAGCACCCGGTCGAATGCCTTTTCGGCATCTATGGACAGAAATAAAGTTGGTGTTTGGGCACGCTGGGTTTTGTCCAGCAAGTGGAAAAGCCGCTTGGTGTTATCCCCACATGTGCAGCTCTGTATAAATCCCGACTGGTCAGGATCTATCAGTCCTGGCATATATTTCCCTAGTCTGCATGCCAGTATCCCTGTGAAGATTTTGGCATCTAAGTTGAATAGTGATATGGGACGGTAAGACGCACAGCGCTGGGGGTCCTTCCCCGGTTTCGGCAGTACAGTTATGATCGCTGTGCACATCGACTCTAAGTGCCCCAGAGGTGCTAAAGGAATTATATAGCCGGACTAGCACAAGGGACAATAGCGTTGCATACTGCTTGCAAAAGGCAGCTGAGTACCAATCTTGCCCTGGCACCTTCTCTAGCTTAAGTCTCCCCATCGCGTCTAGGACTTCCCGCTCAGTTATGTCGGCCTCTAAAGATGCAGCGGTGTGCTTTGGTAGTGTTGTCAATGGGGTCTGTGCAATGTAGGGAGTGCAGTCCTTCGATGATTGCCCATCCGCCCCATAAAGCTGGGCACAGAATCGTCCGAACTCTGCCACGATGTCTTCGTCCCGTGTTATAAGCTTCTGAGATTGATCTATCAGGCCATGCACGTGTCGGCAGTGTACCTGATCTCTTAATCTAGGGGCCAATTGTTTCCTGGCCCTATTTTCCCGCGTAATATTTGTCGCGTGCGCAGTAATGCATGCTCTGCGGCATCCATGTCGAGGGCCCGGAGTTGTTTTTGCGCTATGGTCATTTGACGTCTGGTTCTATGCAAACCTGTACATCGGTGTGCTTCCTCTAAGTCCTTCACTGCCCTCTCCAGGCCCGCACGTTTCGTTGCGCGTTCCTTGTTGAGCCGCGCGGCTATGGCGATATATGTGCCCCAAACTACTGCTTTGAGTGTCTCCCAGACTGTCGCTATTGCTGTGTGTGGAGTGTGGTTAATCGCAAGATAGTCTATAATAGCCTTCTCCACTTCCTGGACCACCGCGTCATAGGATAGCATTTTAGGGTTGAGACGCCACGTTTTACATCTCTGACTACTGGTCGGGAAGCCCAAGTTAAGCTGAATGGGGGCATGGTCTGATATGGACGCTACCTCAATGTCCGCCTGAATTACCATTGGGAGCATTGATGCAGAGATTAAAAAAGTCAATTCTGGTATACGATTGGTGTGCGGCCGAGAAAAATGAGTATGACTGCGTGGTGGGGTGAAGCGTCCTCCATATGTCCACCAACCCTGCATCTGCTAGCCAGCGAGTTCCCTGTGGGGTAACCATTCCAGGTATCCTGGCCTCTGGGGTATCCTGTCTAAAAAAGCATCTGGCAATAAGTTAAAGTCGCCCCCTATCACTAGGTTGGTGTCAGGAGTAGTGAGAATAGTGCTAATCGCCTGGCGTATAAATGGCTCTTGGTCGTTGGGGACGTAGATGCAGGCTATTGTAAAGGTCTGATTGGAGCGGGATAAACAAAGTCATCATGCGGCCTGTGATTTCAGAGTGTTTGAAGGATTTGCCCTTGAAAGTGTGTGGCCACTAGGATAGTGACTCCAGCTTTCTTCCCCTGCCCTGAGGACCTGAACTGCCGGTCAAACCATTTACAGCACATTCTACTCCAGTCCTTTTTCAGGAGGTGGATCTCCTGTAGGAGACATATCACAGCAAGCCACCCTAAGCTGAGCCAGTAGTGCTATTCTTTTGGTTGGCGAACTCAGGCCCCTCACGTTCAAGCTAACTATGCGCATCATACCGTGGACTGAGTAACATAGCTATCTGGACTCCGGTCATGACGGGCTGTGGCCTTGTACCCTGTGAGCGTATTGAAGTGTGACAGTATAGCTGACTGTTGAGCATGGTAACATACAACCATTGTACAAACATTAATACTAATAAAACACTGGCACCAACTGGTGCTGAACTTGCAGTTCTGTAATGACGGTCCATGTCATCGGTCGCTTGTGCTGGTACCCAAGAGAAGAGTGAGGAGTACCGTAGCCTCCGCTGACCGGGAGGGGGGGGGGGGGGGTGCCGCCTCCTCCTCCATTGCAGGCCCGACCTGGCACCGCGAGGTGCTGACCTCTCTGTCTGCAGTGCGAATGTTCATCAGCGTTTCCCATCTTCATCTCAGGTCTCGGCCCAGTCACAGTCACTCGGCTTCACTCTCTGGGGATTGATGCTGGTCTGTAAGTTGTTGATGCTGATGCATTCGGTTGGTTTTCTTAACTGCTGTTGCGGTCGGTTCCTGGAGCGCCTCCTGCGGCGTGTTTCTCGGGGAGGCAAATGGGAAGGCGTCCGTTGGGAAGAGGGCCCCTGTTCAAGCTCTATACCCAGGATTTTTGCCCCCTCGGGTGGTGTGCGGACTGCCCGGGTTTCACCCTGCCATGCAAAAACCAGGCGAAAGATGTCCCCATTTGTATCTCACTCCCTTGTCTCTCAAAAACTCCATTATGGGCTTCATAGCATGCCCTCGTTGTAGAGTGATATTAGACAGGTCCTGGAAGAGGCGGACTTTGTTTCCTTCGAATAATATGTGAGATTGATCATGTACTGCAGTCATTAACTCCTTTTGCCTGTAGACGTGGAGGCATGTGAGAATCCTGCGGTGTACCCGGTGCAGATGATGGGCGCCCCACTCTGTGCGTACGGTCCAGCGGGAGGTCCTTCCCTTCTAGATCCGGGACTATATGGCGGAACAAACGTAGAACGTAGTCTTCCAGGTGTCCTGCATCAGGACACCCTTAATGCCGATGTTGGATCTACGGGACCCGTTTTCCAAATCCTCCAGTTAAAAATTGAGGTCGGCATTGCGATCTTTTAGTTCTAAGATTTCTCTGCGACACTCCTCTAGCTCTTCCTCTCTGGCATCTCCGGAGCGTTCCACTGAGTCCACTCTCTGTTCCAATTCACCCATTTCATGGCGTAAGTCGCTGACCTCTTTGGCCACCTCCGTGCGCAGGGCCGCTATGTCGTCTCTTAATGTACTGAAAAGGTCTTCCATGAAGCCGCACGTGATAGGTGCCTCGTCACTCATTTCATGCTTCGCAGGAGATTCCGCCACTTCACCAGTTGGGGAGGCTGGGACTGGGGTCTTGGCAGAGTCCTTGGTCAGGAGGTCCTTGATAGTGGTAGTGTCCCTTTTGGTTCTGGAGGAGGTCATAGTGTCCAGTTCCGGTATCCTTCCTCAGCGTGTTCCCGAATTAATGTAATCTCTTAGGCCCTGGAGGCTTAGCCGTTGCCCCCACTTACTCTTCAAAATGGCGCCAGCAGTGAGCGTCTGGGTGAGGGCAGGCGATCCCCAAATGCACCGGGCCCGTTAACGTTCCTCTCCTTTCACGAGCTCCCGGAGACCTCCAAGATGCCCAAACTTCTGTGTGGTGATGGCTGGGGATGGACCCTCCGTGGTACGACCCACGTGGCTGCCCCGACACCGCGTGGTGCACTCTAATCTTGCGGAAGAGGACTTGGAAAACTTACTCCTTGCTAGACTCTCCTCTGGGGGCTCGGGCAGCTTCTTACCCCCAGTGCCACTCCCGGGATCCCGTGACGTTTGCCGGAGTGTCCTTCAGTGTTCTTGCCCTCCCAGGGATGGCTGGTACCAGTAGATCAGCCCCTCACCAATGCGCGCGTTAAACTCCACGAAGGCACACCACCAGGAAATCGTATTATTGGAGGGGGAATCCAGGCCTGCTCCACTGCTGGCGCACTGTCGTTGCGTGATGGCCTTCACCCCCCGCCGGTGCTCCTGGACCTTCCTGAATGGAGGGGGGGGTCCAGCCACCGTGGTCCCGGTCTGCTCCGGCGCTGTGGTAGAGAGCATTAGCTCCTGCCGGTGGCCGCCGACAAGCTAGATATCACCAGGACAGCCCTGGACTCTGCACTGGTATGGCAGTAGGCCGCAGGGATGTCAGTCCCACTTCGCAGGGATGGGGGAAGGCGGAGAAGAGGACACAGCATAACAAGCTTACTCCGGCAGTCCTTTCACCTGCACTCCGGGCCTTCCACGCTCGCCAATTTCAGCTGTGTCCCGGGGTCATATTTGCATGCCTGGTCCAGGCCGCCTACCTCCACCACAGCACCTTCTCTGGGGGAAGTAAGGTCTGCTGCCACCCGGCTGGGCGGATTGCTGAATGCAGAGCAGGGCCCCGGCGACGTCCTACCGCCAACCCCGCACACAGGCCGGTCCGCTTTCGGCGCCGGGAGGCTATTTCTACTTGCTGCCTCTGGTCCACCCTCCAACACCTCCTGTCACACAGATCCACCTGGTGCGCCCAGTCGTCCCGGCATCCGCCTCGTTCCTTCGCACAGCGCCATCACAGCCGCCCAGTCACCATTATGCCTCGCGGTCAGGCCGACCGCAACCCAAGCACCGGTCGGCGCCACAACTCCAGTCCGGGAGAGACTTTACTGCCCCGTGGCAACATCTCACGGACTTCGCGCTCCGTGCTTGCACTTCGGGACGGTCACCCCCCGGGGAACCGCCGAAATGCAAAACCTGTGCGGCGGAGCTCCGCAGAGGCACTACTGCACAGGCGCCATCATGGACACGCTGGGTCCGGATGATTTTTGAGCAGTACCCCTGTGTGCCAGTAGGTGGCACTTTTTAGCTGTGTGGCATTGTCCACACTGAAACAGACATGTGCGGTACCTATATAGGCACCACCCTGGTGAGCTGGTGTTAGTTACTTTCGTGACTTTCCATGCATGGAGCACTGAGCAATGAGAACGGACCATGATGTGGAAGAACTAAGGCCCTGGGAAGCTTGTCCCTTATACTACAGTCTGCTTCCAGAGCATGGAGGATGGAAAGGTCCGTAACGGATCTGTGGCTAGACCGAGTCGCTACCAGATAAGGCATTACTGAAGGTAAGTAACTTGTTTATCTGGTAGAGACTTCTAGCTGCAGATTCCTTACCTTAGAATAGATTCAAATACAATTCCTTCCACAGAGGTGGGTCTGCAAAGCCAATTTCAAAACAAAAAATCCTGTAGGACCAAATGGAGGGAAGTACTCGTCATGATAGACTGGACCGTCCAGGCAGTGGTTTGTTAAACGTGTGCAAGGATGCTCAAGTTCCTGCCTGACATATTCAGGACAGGGAACACTGCATGCTAACAGTGGTTGCAGCCATAGCTCTGGTAGAATGAGTATGCCAACCTTCAGGGGGTTGCTGCTTAGCCAATGCATGACAAATCTTGATGCAGAGCACTATCCATCTTGAGATGGTCCCTTTCTGCACAGCCTTCCCCTTCTTAGCTCATGTGTACCCCACGAAGAGTTAAACGCCCACCCAGAAGTCTTTGGTACAGTCTAGGTAGGACATCAACTCTCTTTGGATCCAGTCAGTGAAGCCTCTCCTCCTTTAGAGGGAGGAGGAGCAGCAAAGCAGGTAGGCAAGGTGATATTTTGACCTACATGGAAGAGTCAAAACCTTCAGAAGGACGAAGGCAGGTTACGGAGGAACAGCTTGTCCAGGTAGAAGGTGGTGTATGGAGAATGCGCGAGTGCCTGCAATTTGCTGACCCTACTGGCTGATGTTATGGCCACTAGGAAGACCGTTTTGATAGTCAAGAGCCTAAGAGGGCAATTGTGCAGAGGCTCAAAGGGTGCACAGATGAGAAAGTGGAGTACCAGATTCAAATCCCACTGGGGTATGATGAATGGCCTGGGGGAAATATGTGCTGCAAGCCTTTAAGAAACATAGCCACAACAGGTGACAAGGTTGGTGCGTCAACCATAAAAAAAAAGCCAAAATGGCAGGATTACCCTCAGCTGTGCCCCAGAGCACTCCTAGGCTAAAGAGAGCAAATAGGACAACCTAGGATAGAGGTGCAGAAATGGGGTTGTTGGGGATATCACACAATGTCTCAAACATATCCCAACGGCAGGCGTTTACCAACTTCGTGGAGGGAGGTCTAGCTGCCAGATCATCATCACGGACTTTGCGAGGAAGGTCGAATGCTGTCGACTGTCGCCTCTGAATGTCTACGCATTAAGGTGAAGGGTGCACACGTTTGGGTGCAAAATGTATTTACAGTATTTGTAGAGCACAATATTCATCCCAGTGAGATATCACTGCGCTAATTATAGTTCCCTGCGTTTATAAAAACATTCGCTACAGAAGACCCCAAAAGCATTATTTCCTAAACAGCCATGTTTTTAGCTTCTTCTTGAACCCCAAATGGTCTTTGGTGAGGCGTAGGTCTAACGGTAGTTTATTCCATTGTACGGCTGCCTGGTATGAAAAAGAGAGACCTCCTGCTCCTACTTTATTTATTCGCCTGGTTTTGGCAAATGCACGATTACGAGATCTCAGTTCTCACAAAGGCGAATAGAATTCAACTTTATCTTGCAGAATTTTGGGGCCAGTCTTGTGTAATGCTCTATGCTCATTGCACAGTAACTTAAACTCAGCTCTTTGGCGCATTAGCAACCAGTGCAACGCCTCCATACATTGATGCCGAGCTAAACTTGTTCTTGTTGCAGACCAGCTTAGCTGCTGCATTTTGAGTAACCTGCAATTTTGAAACAGGTAATCTGCCATGCCAACATATAAAGAATTCCCATAGTCCAGTATACTTGTTATCAAGGCCTGAACTATGGTTTTCCTCCAATTGTCCGGGATCCACTTGAAAAGTCTCCTTAACAATTTTAGCATAGCAAAGCACTTGCTGCACGTTGCCTTTACTTGATCCTGCACGGATAATGCACTATCTACCAGGACGCCTAGATTTTTTGCAACCCGTTTGGGTTCTAGCACAGTACCTAACAGCAGAGGCCACCAAGATGAATCCCAAAATAAATGTGCTTTCCTCAAAGAGTAGTTTCTGCATTTAATTTCAAAGAATGCTCTGCCATCCTGTTCGCAGTTTCTGATAGACAATCAAATGGTCTCTAGTATCCTCTTGCCTTTTCGCTATTGCCATCAACTGTGCATCATCCGCATAAGAACCGATGTTAAATCCCCATTTTTTCCTGATCCTAGCTAATGGAGAGACATACACTAAAAAGGGTTGGGCTCAGCGATGATCCCTGCTGGACTTCACAATTGATTGTTTTTGGGCTAGATGTAAAAGAACCCAGGTGTTCTTTCTGAGTTCTATTTCTTAAAAAGAAGCTAAACCATTGGAGGGTTTTACAGTGAAGTCCTTTTTCGTGTCGTTTTTTCATCAAAAGACTGTGCAATACAGTTTTGTATGCTGTAGACAGGTCTAAAAGGATCAGGGCAGCAGCTTTGCCCTGGTCCACCAATTGTCTAATATTATCAAACACCGCTAAAAGTGTAGCCTCCGTGCTGTTCTTTGATCTGAAGCCTGTATGTGAGGAGTCTAGGAGATCACTGGTCTCTAGATAAACCATCAGTTGTTTATTAATCAATTTCTCCAAAACTTTGGACATGTATGGGAGCTGAGAAATTGGTTGGTAATTTGAAAGGATGGAAACATCTATGCCTGCCTTTTTTGCCAGTGGGGATACCACTGCTTGTTTCCATAAATCTGGAAACGTTGCTTCCACTAATGATTGATTAAAGGTCTGCGTTAAGTAGGGGCACGGTGACATTGCTAACCGCGAATAGATAAAATGTGGGCACGGATCCAGCGGGGATCCTGATTTTCACTCATCAATTTCTCAACTTGCTCTTCCGTATTGGGTTCAAAATTTCCTAAATAAGAGGTTGCATCAGGGTGAGGTTCCAAGTATTCCCAGTTTATCTCCTCCTCCAGTGCTGGTTGAGTTTTAAATGTTGAATAACTTTTTAAGACTATCATTAAAAAGTCACTGACTTTCTCACAATTAGCTTCAGAAGGAGTCGGTGCTTGAGAAAGGCCGATTGGAGAGTTCATTCACTATTCTAAACTCTTTTGATGAATAACTATTTTCTTCAATTATTTTTAAGTAGATTTTCTTTGTATGTTTGAAGGGCTTGTGGTACGTACTTGGCTCCTCTTTGTGTGTTAGCCTATCTAATATATCTTTGGACTTTCTCCATCTATGTTCCAAAGACTTACATTTTCTTTTCATCATTCTAAGCTCTGATGAATACCACTTTTCTGAGGGTGGATCTCTAGTTGACTTGCTCATTTTCAAGGGGGCACAGTAGTCCAATGCATTTAAGATTTCTGAATTTAAATTCTCTACCTGTTTAGAGTGCGCCCTCGTTGCAGTATGCTCTATTGGTGAGAGATGAGAAGCAAACAGATGTGGAGTTATGAGGCTCCACGACCTTTTCATACTTAAGTGTATAGACAAGCTATTCTTCCCTACTGGGAGGTTAAAAGAATGTAATTAAAAAATGATCTGTCCATGTTAAAGGGTCGATCCCCAAGATGTTAATGGATTCTGTATTAGAAAATAGAATATCAAGTGTATGCCCCGCAATATGGGTGGGTCCTTCGACCCATTGTTTAAGTTGCAAGATCTGCTTATCATTTTCTAGTTGTTTACACAAAAAGTCTTCAAAATTTTCAAAATGAACATTAAAATCACCAATTACTAAAATGTGATTGTATTTCAAACATACAGGAAAAAGCTGTGAGAGTAGTCTAGCACTAAATTGAGGTTTATAGCCCGGGGGTTTGTAGATTACTGCTCCCTCTAACATTTTACGTTCTCCACCGAACATTTTACGTTCTCCACCAGAGACTTGAAATGCTAAAATCTCATGGTCATTTACTAGTACCACATATTCTATGGAGCATGTATAAAATTCTTTAAAGAGTATAGCTATTCCTCCTCCCTTCCAATCCAGCCTATCACACTTTAGCATCTTGTAGCCCACAGGGAAGGCAGCCAAGATGTCTGGGAAATTGTTGTTCAACCAAGTCTCTGTTATAAAGGCCAAACGGGCTTGGTTTATGCTATAATGTCCCAAATTTCCCAACAATGCTTGGGTAGGAATCTTGTATTAAAATAGATACATTTCAGTGGAGGTCCCGCCAAACAGCCCTCTTCCACTGCATGCCATTCCTTCGCAGCCCAGCGTCCCCACTTACCGCTGAGGCATGAGAAAGGACTCAGTAATACCTGGTAACCCCTTGACGCAGGATGCCTGATTGTGTCTCATTATCTTACACAAGGGAAGCACTGCTGAATATAGGTAACAAGTTTTCTATTGTTTTCTGACCTAAAATTAGCAGGGGTCCTGGCGCCTGGTCTCGTCGGGCGCAGACGGGCTTGCCTTAGGCACGCCAGGTGATGGCGTGTCATGCCTCCCACTGGATGCCCATGATGGTCGGAGGCTAAACTAAAGGGTTTTGGAGGCTGAGGCTGCTGGGTTGGTGGGTGGGGGGGTGGGCAATGGTGGTGGACTGACCCGACCTCAGGATGCCTGCCCCACATCCTTTTTGGGACCCATGTTCTCAGCCACGAAAAAGGTGGGAAGCCTGTTGGCAATGGTGGGGCCTGGGAGGGTATGGATGCAGCTGGAGACCCCTTCTGTGGCCATGAAAGGGCTGGGTGGAGGACTAGAGGTGACGAGGGGCCATAGACAAGCCCAAGGACCTGTCTGAAGCTCTGCTATCCTTAAAGCGCTCCAGTTTTGAGTCTGCCTTCTCTTCGGAAAGGAGAGAGCCATCAAAGGGCCTGTCCATAGGCAAGGCTTGGCTGTCCCTTGTTATCAGCCAGGTGCGGTGCCGCAGGGGCCACCAACGATGAAATCACTCTACCCAGCGAGTCGGTCGTGTCGGGTCCACATATGGTGAACTTTTCTGCATCTCTCCCATCAGCAATAGCTTAGGAGAGTATGGCTCAGGCATCCTCAAAGACCATGGGTAGCACTTACGCAACCCAATCCCAGACCGTATGGGAATACCAAAAAACACATGGTGTTCACCGACCGCAGTGCAAGACTGGCGGAAGTGAACATTCTCTTTCCAAAAGTATCCAGCATTTTGGATTTCACATCCAGTGGAGTGGTAGGGAGTGTGCCAGGATTGATCCTAGAGGTGCAGGCTTCGGCCACTAAGCTCTGAGATGGGGTGCTAGGTAAGGAAAGTGGGGTGCACAGGAACAGGCCAATGGTGGTGGGGCAACAGTCCAATGCACAGGAGCAGCTCTGAAGGGCCTAGACCAGGACCCACACAAGAATTGGGAGTAAGTATTCTGGGTTGGGGGAGGGTCAACTCCCAGCTAAAGCACATCGGTCAAGATGTTTGTCTTGATTGCCATCGAGGGCAGCTGAAGTTCCAAGAGCTCAGCCACCCAACGCAACACCATAGCGAAAGAGGCTTCCTCCTCCGTAGCCATGGTAGGAGGCGAGACCAAGCCAAGGTGAAATGTCTAGCCCACTGGCCTCCACCAGTTCCTCATACAAGTACACCTCATCTGTGGGATACTGCTAACCATAAGGGTCCTCAGACCCCTCACAATCCTGTCCAGGCCTATCCAGAGAAAAAGGCAGGGGATACTAAGAAAAACCAGAAACAATGCAAAAGGTATGTAGAAGGCTGAATCAAAGTTCAAGAGGAAATTATGTAGCATGAAAATCCAGCAACATATGCCTGTGACACGTTCCACATGGCTTGAAACAAGACTGTTTCTACAGTAAAATCCTTACACCAGGAGAGAACTCTGAAAAAGACTTGACCGTCACAAAAAAGCCAGTAAAAAAACGACTAAGGGCAGCTCAGATCAGTGCTATCTGGTGCGGAAAGGAAAGAACCAACATCAGCGCGCTGGGGCTGCGCATAGACAGCTACCGCTCAGGTCACTCAACTTGGAAGCTGCCGATGTGAAGCCAAATGATGCCACCCTCCAGTGTGCAGGGGTACTGCTTAAAAATCTTCTGGATCCAGTCTGATGCCTAGGGATATTCTAAAGTAAGGAATATGTAGCTAGAATTCTCTATTAGATAGTAGAAGCAGTATGTGGGAACGTGTGACAAGCTACTTTAGTTCTTGTGGTCAAATATTCAAAAGTACTCAAGTGCAGTCCAGTCAGCCAACACCAGCTGCCCTAAGAGCAAGAGGCTGTTGCAAATTCCACAAACCCAAAACGTCTCAGATCCAGAGTCTCTCAAAGCAAAAGAGAGTGCTTCAACACATCGGCAAATGTGATTTAAATGCTAACTTTTCATGATTGCTACAGATTTGCTTTTTCAGGATGTGTCCATAAACTAAAAGATGCTGCAACCCACAGGTTTTTGACTAAAAGGCATTCAAACTATTGATGTCTAACAAAACTATGACTGCAGGAGTAAAAGAATGAGCAGCAGAGGGATGTGTGAAGGAGCAGAGAAACTCTCCTTCCAGGTCTACAGGGAAAGCATGCTCTTGTGATCACAATTCTTGCTGATCAACTTTTGAGCATTTGTTGGGTCATGAAAAATACTAGCGATGCCCCTAAGATCAAGCATCCTCCACTGCTTGATCTAGCCTCCACGCAAGATTATTCCCCTAACATGCAGAGACTGCCCACCCTGTTTAATTCCCGGCAAGTTTAGTGCTATCAGGGGGATCTTCACAATGGCAGACCAATGTCCTTTACAGGCAGAGGTTCTGTACGTCCGTGGGCAGGGTGAGCGATAAAAGGATTTGCTTCAGTATACAGAACACAGTACCTCTGGCCAAAACAGAGTACACTTCAGCCACGCCTAGCAGCAGAAGACTTGCCTGTGGCACACATGATGTAAATATTTGTCCTCCATGTCCACGGATGATTGTCATTTGTCAGGAACAAAACGTTTTGCCATTTTCCACCACTGCTCATAGTCACGCAAGAGAAGCACTAATGCACAGACTACTTGTAGGCTAATTAATACAATGGATATCTTCCTACCCATGCTTTGTTTTCATGGTGTCTTTTTCCAAAGATCAAGGTATGATGGCATGCAGCAAAAGCAAGCAGTTAAACTGGTTTAGTAATGATGGTTAGATAAATGCGGAAGTGTCAATGGCACGGAGTCTCGTATCCTACCTCATGACAAATCTTGCCGGAGCCAGCGTGCTAGAAGAAAGCCCTTATGTTTTTTCCAGGTATTGTTCCGCAGGAGTGAGCAAAACTGTTTGCTAGGTCCAGTCAGTTCCAGTGCAAACAATCTTTGCACACTCCCTGCATGGTTATACCAAACTGCCAGTGAGCACTGTCTTCAGCTGGCGGTGAAGATTGAGGACATCCTTGGGGAAGATGTAATCATCGAATCACAGCTTGCCAACATAGATAGGCTTCCAGTGCTCTTACTTGGTCAGGTCATGTTCCATGCCTGGGAAGGAGATGCATTATTTCTTGTACTGTTTTTCCTCATAGCACCCTGCCATGTGGCTGTCTAGGTGCACACCCGGAAGGATCTCACCATGTTTTGTCTCATCTCTTTACATGAACTCCTGAGTGCCTAATTTCTGCCCTCGTCATTCCAGAGAATCTTTGAGTGACTCAATGTCCTACTCAAGCTGTTCCTAAGGGAAGCAATTGCCTCTGTGAAAGTTGCATTGTCCTGCTTAACCACTTTCTGAGCGCTGTGTTTTCTTCCTCGCTTTTGCTCACTTGTCTCACCTACATCCTTTTGCATTCCCCTCAGCATTTGGCTCACCTTTTCAACCACTAAGTCAAATGGCATGCCATCGAAACAGAAGATGGCCTTGAAGAGGCTGAACTCTTCGATACTGGAGTAGACATGAAAAATCTTGGTCCTACTAAGGTAAACAATTCACTAGGCACCAGGCATGCCAGTGTGGAGGCTCAGGAAGTAAATAAGAGCACCCCCATTGAGGGGCAGATCAATGGTGGCACGATGTATGCGAGAGCAAGGAAAGATCCCTTGAGCCAGAGCAATACTGTGGGGGGGAGTAGCAAGGAGAGTAGCAAGTAGAGGGGAGGGAGAGCAGATGTTAAGGGTAAGAGGGCAATTCTGTCTAAAATATCCAGTATGCCTCTCTTGGCACAAGTTTGAGACAGACGTTAGGAGGTAATTTTTGATGCCACTGAGCCATTTTCTTGACATGTCAGATTCTTGCTTACATTGCAAGTCGCCATAATGTCACTCACTTTCATGGTTGTGGAAAAAAATCTTTACATTTTTATATTCTCTAGCACCAGGCAGTATATCCATGCTTCAAGTTTGGATAATCTCAGATGAACCTCTGGCCTCATTGGGCACAATGTTAAAAAAACACTTTCTCGTTGGGTTTAATTACGAACATAAAAATACAATCTGGTACAGAAAATTGACGGACAAACTTGGACCAAAAAAAACACCCTATTGGAACTGAAATCAATCCAAGACCTGGACAGACTAGCACTACCTTAAACGAAACCCAAAATAATCTGAATTCCTCCTCAGAAATCCAAATATGACCCACCTATGTTCAAGGAACTAACTTGTATGGGTCTCAATCCAACATACAGTAACAGACAAATTGCTAGATTTCAGGCTGGATTCTTCCATCTCGGGCCACAAGTTGCATAAGGCAGGCCTTTATCTGAAGCAAAATGGTGGCTGAAAAAAGATGGACTGGAGTGTGGCCTGAGGGATTGCCAGTGGCGGAGTTTAAGCATTCCATCCATACCTTGTTGAAAAAACCCAATCTGAGCACGGTCCTCTGGTTCAGTAGGATGAATAAAGGCCAGAGCATCTGAGTGGGACCTTAAAAGGCCCTGGGTTCTCTTGAAAAATTCCCAATAGAAAGCCTTAAGCACCTGTAGGAACTCTGATTCCTTCATTTAAGCTGCAGTCCTTTCCATAATGTGAAAAGAATAAAGTCTGGCGCCTCGAGACAACTTTACATACGCAGTTATACTGGTGACGTAGAGTTCACTTGAGCCAACAAGACTAGTGCTGATGGACTGAATGGTTTGGCGAGGAAATAAATGGATTCTTGACAAGTGGCAAAGCCATTCATATCATACACACTAGAGTTGAGGTTGAAGACACTGATGTCGGAGGCGGTTTCGCAAATGTTAAAACGGTTTCATCCTTGTAGTCCTGAAAAGGGGCACTACAGGAAGCAGCCTTAAAAATATCAAGCATGCTTTCTGAAAAGCGTCAACATGGCATCATGAAGCCTCAGGAGACAGAAAATGTACCTGCGGAGAAACCAACTTAAGAAGCTCCAAAAATAACTCTGTATCACTGTTCCCTATGGAAGGAAGAAGGGGAATGTTTCTTTCTATTACTCCTCTAATGAAACATGTTGCCTCAACTCAAAATGGGATTAAGGAGTGAAGATTGAGGGTTGTCAAAGCCAAAATTACCTCCTGCTTTTGGATTACCTTCAAATGCAGAGATTGGGGGGACCTTTAAGGATAATCGGTTTCGGAAACCATTCATACCTCTCGAAGATGGATTACTTCAGAAGAATGTTTCAACTCAAATGAACACCTACAAACACCAGTGTCTTTGTACAAGAAATGGCTATGGATCCTATGGAGAGGCGCAGAAAAAAAGGAACAATCAGCCGCACTGTATCGTCTCATGTAGCTGTGACGTTTCTATCATGTGTGCAACTCCAGTTATGTCATGTGGAGCCAAAATATACAGTCCGAAGCCTGGAAAAGGATCACACATCTTTACAAGCAAATATCCATTAGTAACCAGGTCTTTCACAAAATTATGTTGCATTTGCTGACAGTCATATCAGCAAGATGGCATTCCACTAAGGGCCACTGAAGGTATCCGTTAATTGAAAATACTTTCTGCAAGTCACAAAAAACTGGAGGTCGTCCAAGGAGAGACTGGAATCTGCCAAGTACCTCATTAGGGGCATGAGAATTTAAAGAGGAGTAAAGCTTTCTTCTCTTGTCCATAACGCAGTACCTACCCAGAATCCACTGATCCCTGTATGGGTATCTGGTAGAATCTTCTCGAGTAGGTTTTGATGAATTGGAGGAATAGGAATACTAACCTCCAGAGACAAAGACTTACGACAAAAAATAAGCATAACTGGGGTGATGTAGACTGAACAAATCAATTTAAGCCAGTTGGGGCTACATGATTCTTACTTCTGGAACTTAAACGACTCTGCGGGATGGGCACTAAGGAAGGAAGATGGAAAAGAATCACCCTCCACCTGATCCACTTTCCAACACAACAGTAGCCTCTACCTATCAACATTTGGAGTGATTCTACTCAAACGCTTCAACTAAAGTTCCAATTCAAAACATCTATTGCACCACCTGGCAAAAGATGTCAAAATTGCTGTACTGAATATTAATGTTGTGTAAGCCAGTTGTGTCTTTTTGCTCCTCCCAAGCTCTGTCTTGCATAGCTAGTGCAAGCCTCTGAGGAACAAAAGTATAGGCGTGAGCTTCAAAACATTTACAAGAAGCACAAGATCCTCAGTCATGGGCAGTTGATTGAAAACTGATTAAAAGGTGTTCCCAAAAACTGTCCTATGATCTATCACAGTAGTACTGAGAGCTTTGAAAGTTTAAAGAGTAGGGAAACCACAAAATATTTTGCCATTTGTTTTGGAGCTCTGTGATCTTATCACAATGCTAACAGCTAAAATAGATGGCTTCGACAGAAAGACCATATGGATTTAACCCACCATGACAAGTCTCTGGAACTAAACTGTTTGGGTGTTATAGAGGGAGCAGTCCATTAGGTCACCTTGAGGAGATTAAAATGCTAATTCTTTTGTAACTGAGAATTAAGTGAGAAGGAGGGAATTTGAGTGTACATAGAGAACGCTAGAGCTAAAATGATGTGCAGCAACGGGTTGGGATATTTTGAACTTCTCATCGAGAAAGGGACATAAACCTATAGAGCCTATCCATGACAAATTCAGCCTAAACACTGGTAAGTGATTAGCTTACCCTTAGCCTGTACCAGCTCTCCTCTAGCAACCTAAAGTAAGACTTCGAAATAAGATGAATAAACCAATTCTATTTTAACACTACCTGGAAAAAAATTATAATCGACAGACAGTTCTGGAGGGGATCAGTGCGCTACAAACGTGCCAAATTTTAAATATACAATGAAAAATTTAGACTGAAATTAGAAGGGTTACTGGTGGGATGTGGTTGCAGTGCCATCAATGTAAAATACTGACAGTGGGCCTGAAAAACAGGAATAATTAGGTACCAAGATCAAACAAAAACCTAACTTATCCTTGCTGTCCTGACTTCAGGACCCAAGCCGTAGTTACTACCTTCAGCTAGTGGAAATTGAAGTGCTTAAGCTAGAAAATTAAATCAGCATTTTTTTTCTTTTAGAGGCCTCACTCGCCTGCAACAAGTTCAGTTTTGTTAAAAGTCTAAACGACAATCTACCACAAATTAAAGAATCTAGGAATCTGTGGAGATACAGGACTTAGACATTGTGTCCAGATAAGGATTCTTTCAGCAGAAGGCATGCTCGTTGATCACCATCTTAAAGAAGCTACTACTACCATTTGAATTAAGATTATTGGTAGCTAAAGAAGAAAGGCTTGCTCCAGGAGCAATTCTTCCTGAAAGTGGAGAAAAAGACTAGCACTCCTTTCAAGTTTAACAATCTGATCTGAATAAAAATACCATAGAGATTTATGGCACTAAGTGACAACGCCACCTCCACAGCCATTTCAAACTTTTAAAGAACCTTCTTTGTCGATGGAGTAAAGAGAGTCCTATATTAATGGGAAATAAATCCCCTGGTCTTGTGACCGACAAACTTGTTACGCATCCAACAAACCTATCATACATTGGAAGAGTTCATAAGGCCGGTTGACAGTTTTTAATTTGTTCTGTAATACAAAAAGATAAATAAAAATACTTCCTGCACTTTGTTTTCTAGAAAGGTTTGCGTGTGGTGAAGGGCAAATGGGATACCATTACTGGCCAAGATGGTTTAGAGGTTTGCTTGATGGAAGATGCAACACAAATAGTTTAATTAGATTAGAGTAGGCAAATTAATACGATTAATGTGAAAGCAGACATTTTTGGCCATGTGAAAGCTTGGCATCAAAGTGACTGAACTGGTGCACTGTTCTCAACTAAAGACTGCTGAAACATCTAAAAATTTGGTGGTGGCTATTGTAGATTCACAAAAGGAGGCCAGAGCTAGCCCAGAATTGAAAGTGTGTTGTAAAAGTCCCTGATAACTGTGATAAATCCATGTTGGAGCGCCTATATCAGATGAGAATATAAGGAGGCAAGAGAAGAATTTAAGGAGGCAAGAAAAGATACTCATTTTTAAGAAATACATGAGCGGAGTCAAAATATTGCTCAAAATTAGGTGACGGAAGACTGTTTTCAATTATTTTGAAAAAACCCTTCTTGCCAGAGATAGGATTTCAAAATAGTTATGGCGGATAGTGATACTATTGTATGAATCGCGTCCGGTGCTTTATAACGTAGACAAGTTTATCCTTGTGCCTTTTACTTGTGTGTACTGGAGAAGACTCACCGCTTGGCACACCCAGAGTGTCTGGATTGTTTAAAATGCAGTAAAGGCATACCTAACCCAGGCAGTACTTGTAAGAATTGATACAGGAATTTTTGAGGAATACTGGAACAGAATAAAGGAATTTGCTAAATGCCCACCTACCATCCCTGATTTGACTTTGGAAGCCACATTTATCTCATGGTCTATATACAGAATTTGATGCTTGCACTGGATTTAGGCACTATGGAGTAGATGGTTGGGAAAAAGGACAGCAGAGCATCTCAAACTAAAAACCTTGTCCATAAAGAGCATAGCAGCCTAAATAACAAGATACTTACCTTTGGTAACACCGTATGTGGTAGAGTATATCTAGCCGTCTAATCCTCGTCTTTGTGCAGGATACGGTCTCCCCGTACACTGTACTAAAATTAAGTACACTATGTAGAGACTGCGTAATATCCCCAAAGGACGATGGAGGCAGCAAACAGCTAATACAAACTCTTTGTGGTAGGTGGGCGAGCAGTAAGGCTCAGAGGAGTGTTAAGCATTTGTTGTACTCACAAAGGCAATAATTGAGACAAGAATAAATCCAAGACCAATTTTGCATAAAAATAACTTGTTTATATATGTTTTGAGAAGCAAGATTCAAATCGGAGATATACTTTGCACAGTTTAAAAATACTTCAACAAATACTTTGTAGACTGTGGTGTTCGGAATAAAAGGCAATGCAGTTCAAAGTATGCAGAACTTTCAGTATTTAGGCCCACGGTGGTTGAAACCTTCAAATATTTGCCATTGCAGTCAGCAGAGTAATCCCGGGATGAGTATAGCTTTAATGGATTTCAGTAGACCGCCAACACCGTTCCCGTCGCCGGCAGCAAGACACTGTAGTTCTATGGAAGCACCGCCAACTCCAGCGGTCACGGATGCTGGGATGAAGGTGTAGTCTTGGATGGTGGAGTACTGCCGACGCAGTTACCCTTGTGGTCACTAGAAGGACGACTCCGCCAAGGAGTTTCGGAGGACCACACTACCAGGGACGGTCTGAGGATTTCACTGGCTGGAGGTCTTTTGAGGCCCAGGACTTGGGTACAGCAGGAGTCGAGATGCACCTGGAGCAGGAGTACCAGACATTGTTGTGGGTGCTGGATGCCGGAGTTCACTAGCAGCGGTCAGGCCACAGGTGGGTTGCAGGGCAGAAGTCACGGGGAGAGGCGGTTCCGTCAACTATGCTTACGCCATCAGGGCCACCAAGAGGAGGACAGGCTCTCAGGAGCAGAGCTCTTTCTGGCGTCAGCCGCTGTGCGGAGAAGATCCCTCGAGGTGATGGAGGCATGCTGCTAAGTTTTTTTACAATAGTGATTAGCGTCTATATAAGTGCCGGGCCGCAGCCACCATGGTTCTTAACCAGCATTCTGCGGGAACTAGAGCCTCTAGCCCAAAGGAGGTTCTTGGCAATTTTCAAAAGGATGGAGGGCTTTGGGGTTTCTTGGAGGCCTCACGTGTGTCAGGAAGGACCGCAGGTTACAGGAGTGGAGTCTTGAGCAGCAGCGGGGTTTTGTGCCAGTTTCCACTGCATCGGCTTCCAGTCCTTGAACCGCAAGGGTATTCCGTTGTCGTCTTGTGTCCATCAAATCTTTAGACCGGTTTTCGGGAAGCCACCTAAATATCGAATTTAGGGGCGTTTTCAGAAGCGGCAAGGTAGTAGCCAATGGACTGCCAGCCTGTAGGGTGCCTACATCCTCTCTATGCTCACCCCACGTGGGGGGTGGGCATACCCTGATTCCCAATAGGCTATTATCTTCATCCTCAAGATGGTGGATAGTGAAAAGTGTGGTCTTGCTTGCCTGTCCCACTTGAGGGGTGGTCTGGTGTGAAGGTAGACCCACCTCCTACTGTAGCTAATTTTCCAACCATTTCTCCCGCGGGAAGGGGAGCAGAACTGGAGGGGATTCACCATCTGCTTCTAACAGCAGAGGGCTGGAGGCAGGGTTCAAAGGTGGCATGTCCTTTGAAGTTCCCGCTTCTGCAGAGGCAGATCTTGCGGTGGGGAAGATTTATGGGGGGGGGGAGGGGGGAGGTGTGGAGTGACCACCTAGGCCCAGAGCAGGCATCGTCTCTGGATCCGGAGAGCTCTGGCTCTCTACCCAGGGGTCCAGAAACATGTCTGGTGATGGCAGACTGGCTAAACTAGACAGGGACAGCACCAGCGGTCGGTAGGTTTTAGAGGACCCTCTAGCAGGGCCTCCTGTGTGAATTTATTAAAAAATCCAAAACTGGCATTAGCAAGGATTTATTAAGACAAGACGTTTCGCAGCAAACATCTTAGAAATCAGTGAAGCAATCATGGAGCTAGGAAACTTGTGCTGACAAGTATCCAGCCTATGTGCTCTTTATGACTTCCCTGTTCACTTACAACACCCAGAATGGACTGGACATTGTAGGGGCATAGCTGCTCATTCTGATATGCCCTCACATATAATATATATTGCACCCTGCCTTAGGGCTGAAGGCCTGCCGTAAGGGTGATTTACCTATATTGTATGCAGTGTAATGGTGGCATGGCACACAGGGCTGTGTGCCATGTTGACTTTTTTGTTTGTCCTGCACCTGGACACGCAGCCTGCAATAGCAGCACTGCCTGGTCCGGGTGAGGAGTCCCTAGGGGACCTGCTGTCCCCATGCCCTGGGTACGAGGGGGACCATTTACTGGGGCTTACAGGGGAAACAGGAGTTGTATTAATCGTGGTACAGTTTGTTAGGAAGAAGATCTGGCACTGGGAACCTGGTTAGTAGGGGTACAGTGCACTTACAGTTTGAAATTATATCAGGCAAAAAGTAGGGTGCTAACCATGTAAAAAAAAAAAAAAAGGCACTTTCGTACACTTTGAATCTACCCAGGTGTCAGTTTGGATACAGAAGATTTTTTGTGATCAGTACCCCTGCGTGCCAGTAGGTGGCGACGGTCAGCTCCGAGCGACGTCTGTCACCTCCTCGACGCACTGACAGTTACTTTTTATGACTGGGGCCCTAAAAGGGAAAAGCCCTGACCCAAGAGATCTGTTTGCAGAGCGGCGAGGATGGGTAGATAGGTAAGGAATCTGCAGCTAGATATAGTCTCTACCAGATAGGGCATTACCGAAGGTAAGTAACTTGTTCATCTGATAGACTTCTAGCTGCAGATTCGTTACCTGTGATTCGATACCCAAGCAATACCCATCCACGGTGGTGGGTAGGAGGGCAAATTGAATCTAGGAAATCTTGCAGGACCGAACAGGCAAAAAGCCAGTCTCTGCGGACCGGACTGTCCAGGCAGTAATGCTTGGCAAACGTGTGCAGGGAAGCCCACGTTGCTGCCTGGCAGATGTCCAAGACTAGGACGCCACATGATAACGCAGTGGTTGCAGCCTTAGCTCTGGTGGAATGAGCCCATAAGCCTTCAGGAGGCTGCTTCTTGGCCAGTGCGTAGCAAATCTTGATGCAGAGAACAACCCATCAAGAGAAAGTCAGTTTCTGCACTGCCTGACCTTTCTTCGCACCAACATACCCCACGAAGAGTTGGTCGTCCACCCGGAACTCGTGTGCGGTAAAGGTAGAATGACAACGCTCTTTATGGGTCCAAACGGTGGAGTCGCTCCTGTTCCTTGGAGGGATGTGGATTCGCGTAGAAGGTGGTCAAGGTGACGGATTGGCCAACGTGAAATGTTATTACAACTTTCGGCAGGAAAGAGGCCCTAGTGTGAAGCACCAGTTTGTCCGGATACACTAAGAAGAATGGAGGCTTGGAAGATAAAGCCAGCAGCTCACTCACCCTCCTGGCCGATGTAACTGCCACAAGAAAGGCTGTCTTCATGGTGAGCAGCCTGAGGGGACAATAGTGCAAAGGCTCGAAAGGAGCGCACATCAAGAATGTGAGAAAGTTAAGGTCCCACTGAGCCATAATGGAAGGGGGAAACAAATGTACAAGACCCTTCAAAAACCTATTAACCACAGGGGACTTGAAAAGGGAAGGTTGGTCTGGCAGCTGCAAGAAGGCTGAAAGAGCAGAAAGATAGCCCTTGAGTGCTTAGATCGGAGCTCTGCTGGGCAAGGTAAAGAATGAATAACAGTACCTCAAAAAGAGGGGCAGAAAGGGGATCAATTTGTTTGGATGAACACCTTGCCACACTTTTTTTCCAATGGCAGGCGTATACCGTCTTGGTGGAGGGACGCCGGGTAGCATGAACAACATTACAGACTTTAGGAGGAAGGTCAAAACCTGTCAAGTGCCGCCGATCAATCTCCACACAAGAAGGCTGAGTGCGGACAGGTTCGGGTGGAGGACCCTCCCCTGCTGCTGCAACAGACGTTCCTCCCAAAGGGGCAGCCTGATCAGAGGATCGACACTTGTTCAGAAGCTTGGGATACCAGACTGTGCCCGGTCTGGAGCCACAAGGATGGCTTGGGGCCAGTCGTTCCTGATCTTCTTGAGAACTCTGGGCAGGAGTGGTATAGGCATAAAGGCATACAGGAGGCCTGAACTCCATTTGACACAAAGTCTTCGAGCAAGAGACGGCTTGGAGACTCTAGCGCCCGCTGAATTTGTGCGTTCTTGGCGAAGGTGAACAGATCCAACCAAGGCTCTCCCCCCACTGCTGAAAGACCTTGCACTATCTCCAGGTAGAGATGCCTTTTGTAATCTACTAGGCATTGACAGCTGAGTTCGGCTGCCCTGGCATTTAAGGAACATGCCAGGTGTTGAACCATCAAGGATATGCCCTGCTGTTTAAGCCATGCCCAGAGACGCAGGGCCTTTTGACAAAGGGTTCATGACCCCACCTGGCCCGTTTGTTCCAGTACCACAAGGCGGCAGTGTTGTCCGTGAACACCTGAACTAGCCTTCCCCTGAAGGAGAGCAAAAAGGCTTTAAACTAGTCACATCGCGCAGAGCTCCAGCATGTTTATGTGGAGTCTGGATTCCGCCAGAGACCAGAGTCCTCGGATTCCCACCTCTCCGAGGTGGCTGCCCCATCTCAGGAGTGACGCATCTGTCACTACTGTGAGATCTTCTGCCTCTGACCCAATCGCAGTTTGTCCGCCACCACTGCAGGTCCTTTGCAGTTCATTCTGAGATCTGGACTTTGTCAGAGAGATTCCCCTGATGCTGCTCCCAATGGAACTTCAGGTCCCAATGCAGAGCCTGCATATGTCATCTGGCATGTGTCACAAGCTGGGCGCAGGAGGCCATGAGGCCCAGCAGCCTCGGAGTCAGTCTCACCAAAACCCTTGATAGAGGCTGAAACATCAGTATCATAGTCTTGATATAATAAGCCCCAAACTGTAGTGTGTCCAGAACAGCTCCGATGAAAGGGAGTGTCTGAGAGGGAGTCAGGTGTGACTTCGGCATGTTAGTAAACCCCAACGAATGCAGGAGGTCCACTGTAGTCTGTAGGTGGAAGGTGACAGCCTGGGGCGAACCCACCTTAAGCAGGCAGTCGAGATAAGGGAAGACTGGAACCCCTGATCTGCGACCTCCGCCATCACCTTGTTAAACACCAGAGGGGCGCTGGTAAGGCCAAAAGGGAGCACAGTGAACTGAAAATGCTCAAGGTCTACTGTAAACCGCAGTTCGTGCCGATGGGCAGGCAGGGGGAAGATGTGAAAATAGGAGTATTGCAAGTCCAAGGCTACCATCTAGTCTCCTGGGTCCGGGGCAGACAAGACTTGAGCCAATGTAAGCATCTTGAACTTCTTTCTGAGGAAGTAGTTGAGGGCTCGGAGATCTAGGATAGGGCTAAGACTCTCTTGTCCTTTAGGGGACCAGAAAGTAGCAGCAATAGCAACCACAGCCTACTTCTGGCACGGAACCCCCTCTATGGCTCGCTTGACCAAGAGAGCCATGACTTCCTGGCAGAGCAGAGACAAGTCTGCCAGTTGTAAGATGGTGGCATGGAGGATGGGGTAGGTTTGAAGGGGAGGGGGTAGCCCTCTTCAGATCTGCACAATCCACCTGTCCGATGTTTTGGACTGCCAGTGGTCGAGGATGGTGGATCCTGCCACTAACTGGATGCCCATGATCTAAAAGGGCAAGATTAGGAAGGTTTGGAAGCTGCAGCTGCCAGAGCTGGGGTGGTAAGCTGGACCAGACTGCTGGCTACCTGGTCCACGAGGCTGGTAGGAACGGAGCCCTAAACACAGATGCTAGGAAGCTTGCGCGGCTCATTGGATAGGGTTGGAGCAGTTGAAAACTCATTCCATGGCCACAAAAGGGCTGGGGATGATGTGGGATAACGAGATGCCCAAGGACTTGGCTGTAGCCGTTGAGTCCTTAAAGCAATTAAATGCAGAGTCTGTCTGGTCTCCTAAGAGACAGGTGCCATCAAAAGGCATGTCCATAAGGGAAGCTTGGCTATCCCCTGAAAAGCCAGGCGTTTTCAACCAGGCATGGCGTTTTAGGGCCACTGTTGATGAAACACTGCCCAGCAAATCTGTCATGCCCATCCACTGAGTATAGTGAACTTCTCTGCGCCTCTCCAGTCTGTGACTGCTTGGGAGAGAATGGCCCAGGCCTTCTACAGGAGCTGGGGCAGCAATCGGGCAATCGTTTCGCACAGCGTGTGGGAGGAACAGTCCAATAAGCATGCAGTGTTCACTGACCCCCAATGCAAGGCTTGCAGAAGAAAACATTTTCTTTCCCTAGCTGTCCAGCCTCTTGGATTCCCCGTCAGGGGAAGCAGTACAGAACGCGCCATGGGAAGTAGAGGCTTGGACCACCAAGCTCTCCGAATTAGGGTGGTGGGCGAGGAAGTTTGAGTGCCCTGGAACAGGGTGGTGGCAGTGGGCAATCATCCAATTCATATGAGCCTCTGTGCTGGGTTTGGACCAGGTCCGTAGGAGGACATCGGTGAGGGCTTTGTTGAAGAGGAGTAGGGGTTGAGGAGGAGACTTCCAGTTGCAGCACCTATGTCAAGATGTTGGTCATGACTGCCACGGAGGACAACTCAAGGTCGAGGACCTCATCCACTCTCCGCACAATCATTGCATATGTAGCTCCCTCCTCTGTAGCCACGGTAGGGGGAGAAAGCATGCCGGTATCTGGAGAGGTATCCAGTCAGCTGGCATCACCCAATTCCTCACACCAGCCCCTATCCTGATTACAAGTTTGGTATTTTAAAGGGTCCAGAGACCCCTCCTATTCCTCCGAGGCCTAGTCCTTCTGAATAGGGCTCAATGCCCGACCTAGGACACGGGGGTCCTGTCAGCACCAGAATCGGCATTGATCGTTGCGGCTCAGTGTCTTATTCTGGGATCACAATGGTGCTGGGAGTATCGGCATTGGGGAAGGTCGCAATGGCACGACCGGCGCAGGTCCGGATTCATGGGGGCCCATCGAAGCCGCCAGTGTGGAACAAGAAGGGACCGCCTCGGACTCCGCAGGGGCCAAAGGCGTGTCGGAAGGGTCGGGCCACTAAAGTATGAGACGCATGGCCTCATAAAACTCTTTAATTTGATCAGGGGTCACTCTGCTTCGCATAAAACTGGGAAGGCACAGAGTCAGCCCAGGTGTGGGTTCCAAGGAACCAGGCCTCGAATGCTGATGTTCTATCGTCATGTCAGCCGACTGACAAAAAGTGCTTTGACTTCTTGTGCTTTCGTTTTTTGTGCCTCTTACCTGAATGGCCAACGATTTCGAGTGGAACGAAGAGGACTTCGGACTCTGGAACAGTCCCGGGACCTTCCTCTTGACCGAGACTGACTTCCGTGGAGTCACATGCCAAGCCGCTAGCTGCTTCAGGGACCGCTCCCTCAAAGCCATCTGTGCCATGTCTTGGCAATCAGAGCACGAGGCACCATAAACAAATGAGGTGTGGTTCCGTCACAGGCAAGGCGCGCTGAAAGGGGCCACAGGGTTTGAAACCGGTTTTCCTTGACATCCGACACCAGGGGGAAAAAACCCTCAAAATGTTGCAAAAATTCTGTCAAAAGCAGACAAAGGGGTAGCCCTTTTCTCGGATCAGGGCTGGCTGGTGTGGAAATAGAAGAACTGACTCAGTGCACCAAGGTGGCGCAGACATCAGTTCCGGTGTGGACAACCCCACGAATTGTCGACCGACACCACTTTCTGGTGTAGAGGGGTACTCCTCACAAAAAAAATAATGGATGAAAGATGATGCAGAAGATTTTTTATCTCCGTGGTGTAAGGGGCAGCCTGAAAATTAATTGGTCTGTTTTTATGTGTAAAATTAAGCTATAAAGATAGCATTGGAGAAACCAAGTTTTCAGTAAATCCATTTTTAAAGCGGGTGGAATCTGTATTCAAGAAAAATAGTCGATTCATCTAGGATATGTTGGATTTGCTGAATCAGCTGCAGCCCCGAGCGAAGAGGGCACAGTCTCCCTCAATAAAAGCTGCTATATGAAACAGCGCAATTACACTACAGTTCAAACACCTTGGAAAGACCAGGCACCCCTCACATTAATAATGTCTTGAAATTATTACAAGAAATCTAGGGGACAATCATTTACCAAGCTAGAGGAGTCCACCCAGTAGGTGAAATTTCTTATCTAAATAAATCTCAGAAATAAGGCTGGATTAGGTACAGGTGGTTCAGTGAATGGCCATGTGCACAGATTTCAAAGTTTGTGCAAGTAGTTTTACACACTAAATGCACATGGATACGAAAAAAAGCAGGCCTATGTGCATTGCATATCAGATGGTTAAGAATTAGGTTATATGCTGTTGGTGCTCTATGATTAGAAATAGAAGATTTAAAAGTTTTTCCCATCAAAAATAAATCACTACCAACTATGCCAAGAAAAGCTGTGAGTGTGATGAAGATGGTGCTAATGTTAAGGAGTAGTGTTTATTGGAATGTGCATTTACATTTTCACTTAATAAAAATATTTAAACCAAAAAACGTATAGCAGTCTGCCCTTTCTGGAAGTGCACTCTATTGCTGAATAGAAAGGGGCCAGTTCGATCAAATGGAAGGCAGAATGTGCTGTCGTGTGGTTTGTGGCCTCATTGTCTGCATTACTAAGTTGGCTTAGGCCTGGCTGCCATGATGCCTTTTTACGCACGTTACTTTGTGACTTTGTTTTTCCAGCCTCTGCTTGTGCCCAGCTATATTAGAACTGTCTGACTTTCTGCCTATCACCTTTTCTCCTGTTCCCTGTCGGTTTCGTCTGCACAACATGTACACGGTCGAAAAACAACGTCCCTTGTTCTTGCTGATCTGGCCAGTCCCTCGCACTTACACATAACACTAGGTACAGCTGCACTGGAGAAATTAGTGTGCTTTTAATATGGTGATCTCGCTATTTGTGGCACTCGGAGAAAAACCTTTCCAGAGAGAAGAGCTGTGCTTGTCGGATGATGTAAACCTTGCATCTAGATATTGAGGTATGAGGGTTCGCCTGACAACGCCCAAAGGTCTTCTATTTTTATAATAAACTAGTTAGTAACACGGGGAGGGTGGTAAGGTCATTTAGCCCTATATCCACTGCCTTATGAAATGCTTTCCCCGTTTGTATTCTATGGAATTGTAACGATGCTTATTATTTTATCATTATGCATTATGTTGATAGTACTGGCACGTGTACTGTATCTTAGAGCACAATAGTTGAAATAAACAACTATACTGTGTCTCTGACTACGCACGTTGTGGACAAGTATGAGTGAGTTATGAAAGGGTGTTCTTGCTCCCGCGAGTCCTGAGAGAGAGAGAGAGAGAGACCGTGTTCTGGGTTGTCTAATCATTGGTAGCTTCGCTGCTAATGAGACGCTAAAGCTAGTCGGATTGGGATTGTGGGTACTAAGGTGCATGGTTGGTTCACCACTATACTCCGAGGTCCTATTATCCTGTGCATAGCTCTGTGTATGTGCAGAATCCCTACAACATGGCACCACCAACGTAGTGGGCTGCTTATCTGCGAGACGCTTGAGTAGTGCTTGTCCACAACTCCCTTCGCATACGCTTCCGGAAACGTGAGTGAGGGTGATACCTCCTATATTGACGTTTTTATAGGGTCTTTCAAGCTTGAAGTTATTAAAAGGTGTTTAAGTAAACCCTATATTGTGCTGCCTCATATTAGGTTGTCGATTATTTCTGGTCTTAATGGCGGATATAAATATACCGGCACATAGCCGCGCTGCGCTCCGGGCACACTTACTGGCTTATGGAGTGCCTGACGCGGGTGTCTCACTCATCTTTGTGGTGCAGGCTGACCCGGCCCGCCACTTTGAGGTGTTTTACTCTTGGGTCACTTTTCCGGCGGTGGATGGAGCAGTCTATTTGTTCCATGAGTACACTATCACTGCCCTACCCAATGCTTATCGGCCTTATCAGGCTTTCGAAGTACCACTTACGGCATGGCAACACCGTATTTGGTTTAATGGCGCCCTCCCACATCCGGTCACACCGGTTCGTTTAGGCCCCCTATCTATAGAAGTGGCCACTTGGCCAGTTTTGGCCGTGTATACCCCACATCCGCGTTATTTGACGATTGCGGTTGCTGAACTGCGTGAATTACATACGTCTTTGATACGCGTTCACAGAGCTTTAGTACAGTATGTTACAGGCAACGTTCAGGGGGCCCCTCCTGGAGTTGCGGTGCATCCAGCTGGACCGGGCGGTGTAACCATAAGTCCCGTCATGGTTAATTCGGTGATGGGCAAGCGCCCACAAAATAAGGATGATTTGCCATATTGGCTTGCAGAGAAATTTGACCAGCTGGAGGCAGTTTTTCCCAATACCTCTCCTGTGGACAAACAGGATTTTAACGATCAGTTTGCCAAAAGACTTAATTTCCGAGTTGACAGAATGCAACAACTGGGGTAAGGTATTCGCAGCAGTATATGCAAAGTGTTTCAGCACTCCTTCCATGACAGTTCTCCCCTCTAATTAAACGAGTGCAGGATGAGCATGGCCCTGAAGCGGCTGTGGAATTAGGGATGAGACTGGTGGGAGTGTTGGATGTAGTAGCTGATTTAATCCTTGCGAACGTCAAGGGCGATGCAGTTAACTTTCAAGTAGCTAATGCTTTGGCTTTAGTCCCAGAACCGGACAGGCCACGCGAATTACCGAAAATTATTGCACATGGTTATAAAACCATTGGCCGCAATAGTTTGGGAGTTCAGCCTTTTGCTAAAACGCAAACTCAATCGCAGCCAGAACAGAAAACTCAATCTGAGAAAGATGAGACCATTCTTTACTAAAAAGAACTGGAGGTTGAAGAAACAGGGTAAGCAACAGAAAAAAACAGGGACGCGTGGCGCATCCCCGGTTTCCGAATCTTCTGAACGCACTTATGATTTGCGCAATAGAGCGAGAATTAAATCTCCAGAGAGATTTCAAGTCCCTGATCCGCGTTCTCCTCGTTCTTCACAGGCACCGTTGACCTCCCAGACAGGTGGAGGAGAACGCCAGGATAGAGGCAGGGGTCGTGAGGCTCCACAGGGACGAGACCAAGCTCGACAACAAGTCCGAGGGAAGGCCGAAGAATTTCCACGTTCTCGCCCACAGTTTCAGAAGAAGAAAGTTGCAGCTTTAACAGCGAGGTATGCCACAGACGGTGAGAACGAGACTCCTGAATTGGACGTGGGCAGTGACGCTCCTAGACAGCGCCGCAGTAGATTACCATAGTGCGGGAGGCACTACGTCCTCATGTGGAGGCGACAGCATCTGATACATTCATTACTGTCGAGACAGCTGACACCAGAGTGGCACCCCCTGACAGACTATATAATATGGTCATTCAAATTGAAGGTGATATACAGCGTGTTAAGGGGATTTTTTGGGAGAATCTGACCTCTTACGATATTCTGTTAGCAGAGGCGGATTGGCCGCCCCCGTTCATACTTGCTGCACGTAGGGGGGAGGAGGTAATCCTTCCGAGCTTTTCTCGTCATGTCCCCAAGGACAAAGCGGAGGCTCTCGCAGCTGAATGGGCTGTGGCCTTGGCTCCGGCGTTATACCGTAATCACGCGGGCTGGGATGAAGACTCTCCCCCCCACGATATTCCTTTACGGTCGCTGCCACAGCCACAACCCCAATATCCCATCAAGCGGGAAGCTAAAGGTCCCGTTTCCGACATTCTGACAGTTAGAGTATCAAGGAGTAATTGAAACATGCGTATCACCAATGAATAATCCCCTTTTCGCGGTTTCTAAACCCGATGGATCGTACCGCCTAGTTTTGGATTACCGACATTTGAACTCTCATTGTCGGACCTTTGCGGTGCAAAATACCTACAGTTCTGCGCTTGTAGACAGTCTTGTTCGTAAAAAATATAAAACGACACTCAACCTATCCAATGGATTTTACACGCACAACTTGTCCCCGGAGTGCAGCCAATGGAGCGCTTTCACTTCCGGTGGTAAACTATTCAAATTCCGGCGTTTACCCATGGACTACAAGAACAGTCCAGGTGTATTCGCCGCCCGTGTTGTCTCTTTGTTGGACAGCATAGACCCAGATGCGTGTTCGTACGTCGACATCTATCTGACGGACGACGAATTATGGCCGCATCTTTCCCGCGTGGACCGCATTATTCTTGAATTTGCGGTCTTAGGATACTAATTTAATTTTGCCAAATCTCACATTGCTGAATTTACCGTTTTGTTTTTGGGCTATGAGCTCAACAATGAAGGTAAGGGCTTAGCTCCCCATTTCTTAGAGAAATGCGCACTTTTGGGCCCTCCTACCACCCTGAAGAAGCTTCAGTCTTTACTGGGTTTTCTGAACTTCGGGCGTACTTACATTCCCGAATATGCCCAGCGTATCAAGCCTCTTTATGCCTTGATACAACCCAACTTTTCGAAGTCATGCTGGCTTCCCGAGCATTCCTCTATACTGCAATCTTTGCAGTCAGATCTACTTGAATCTAAATTCTTGTTGACTCGTGATAACCACACTAACCTGGTGATTAGAATCGTTCCAGGGGCAGTGGGTTTCACGTACTTAACCTTTAACGAAGGTGACACAGTACTGATTGCATACAAGTCACATCTTTACACTTCAGCAGAAATGCGCTTTTCCTCTGTGGAGAAAGTTTAGACTGCAGTGCAAATGGCGATTCTAAAGGAACGCGCACTGGCACAGGGAAAACGCATTTTGGTGGCATTACCATATCCTGCCCTTGAGACGGTGACGAAGGCAAGTGTACCGAACTCTAAGGCTTTGCATCCCCGTTGGATACAATGGGCTACATCTCTGACGTCTCCGGATGTCACTTTTATCTTTGATTCCTCTCTTCAGACACAGGAGTTTTTACAGTATGAATTTGTTCATCCTCCTCCTCTGTCCTTGCTACCGCTTGAGGAGTACGAATGTATTATCTATACCGATGGTTCGGCACAACCGGCCACGGGTTCCAAGCATGCTTATTCAGCAGCATGTGCTATTGTTGCAGGTACCATGGTGAACGGTGAGTTCAAATCGACTGTGGTGCACACTCAGGCACTAGGAGACAGTACTGCACAATTGGCCGAGCTGCGTGCTTTGGTGCTCGCACTTGAGTTCGCTAATCCAGACGTGACAACCCTTATTGTATGCGATTCTTACTACTTTTTTCAATCTTTCAATGACAATCTCTTCTTTTGGTCGCAAAACGACTATAGGGATGCAAAAGGCAGCACAATTAAGCATAAAATGCTTTGGGTTCGAGTGGCAGATCTTAAACAACGTTTGCCTCACACAGGTGATTCACACTCTTGGCCACCAGCGTGTGGGCGCACACGCTGTCGGTAACGATTTGGCAGATGAAGCTGCCAAATCAGCAGTAGCCACGTGCTCAGTAGCAGCAGTTACAAGATATATGACTGAAATAGATAATTATATTTTGGCAGCTATTGCTGCAACAAAGGAAAGGTGCTAATTACCCACGGGGTTTCCCTTCCAAATACTCTTATCAAGTAGGTCCCGATCAGGTTCCTTACGTAAACGTTCCAGACGTTGGTGATCGGCTGATTCCCAACGCGGACCGCAGACTTTCCTTGATAACGGCCGCACACGAAGGCTTGGCTTTGGCCCATGCTGGCGTGTATGCGACGGTTTCCATCTTGCAGCAGCGTTACTGGTGGCGTGGTTTATATAAACAGACCCATACTTATGTGCTTTCTTGTGACGTTTGTCAGCAAATTAAGCCTTCAGCGGTTACACGACCACCACAAACACCACTCTGCATTTCTAACAGACCTTTTGGGTTTGTTTACCTGGATCACTGCGGTCCCTTCTCCTCTGACACTGCATATAAATACATCTTAGTTGCAGTGGACTCGTGCACACGTTTCATCTGGGTTTGGCCACAACGGAGTGCTGACGCTCGAAATGTCATAAGGGATTTGCGTGTCTTTGTGGGAATTTTTGCCTGTGGCACCTTCTATTCTGACCAAGGTCCGGCGTTCGCCTCTAAGGCGTACAAGGACGCAATGGGGTCACTGGGGGTGCGGGTGAAATTTTCGTCTCCATATCGGCCTGAGGGCAATTCAATTGTTGAACGAATGAACCGTGACTTAAAGCAATCCTTGACAGCTAGAGTCTTAGGTACTGGCAGGAACTGGTTGGCCCACTTGTATAGCGTACAACGTGCACTTAATAATCTCCCTAGAAGACCTCTGGGTGGGCGGACCCCATACGAAATGCTCTTTGGCATCCAAATGTTTGTGCCCGACCTTGATGGTCTAGACATGGCGGCGCAATCCGCAATCTTTGATGTAGATAACCATTCTACTATGTTGCAGGACTTACAAGAAGTCCGTGACAAACTTGCAAACGAACATTTAGCTTCAGCCACAGACGCTGCGCTGCAGATTCCGGTCGCTGGCTGGCTTCTGAAGGTTGGAGACCTGGTCCGAGAGAAGGTGGAGAACAAAAAAGAATTTGGCCCCTCTTATCGTGCACCGGTTCCAGTCCTTGGCTTGAAGGGTACTCGAACTGTCATTTTACCACCGCTTCCTGGTCGCAAAGAGAACAGATACATCTCAGTGGAAAATGTCAAGCTACAACATCTGGCCGATCCTGAATAGTGTAACACCAGCGGTCTCCTGTCCAGCCATTTCTAGGACACATGTTTGTGGCCCTCCAGCCCGAACGGTCACTGATGTTGCCATTGAGATGGTAGATGTGCCTGATCGCTTGCTCGACTACCCGGATTCCCCCTGCAACGAGGAGACCGAGTATACATACCCCGCCAATGAGTCGGTGGCTCACCTACCAACAACGCCACTGAGCCCAACCCGTTATTCCTTTGATTCAGCTTCCACCTCATCACTTTGTTGTAGGGATTCTGCATATACACAGAGCTATGCACAGGATAATAGGACCTCGGAGTATAGTGGTGAGCCAACCATACACCTCAGCACCCACAATCCCAATCAGACCAGCTTTAGCGTCTCATGAGCAGAGATGCTACCAATGATTAGACAACCCAGAACACGGTATCTCTCTCCCAGGACTCGCAGGAGCAAGAACACCCTTTCATATCTCACTCATACCTGTCCACAACGTGCGTAATAAGAGACACAGTATAGTTTAAATGTTTATTTCAACTATCGTGCTCTAAGATACAGTACACATGCCAGTACTATCAACATAATGCATAAGGATAAAATAATCAGCATAGTTACAATTCCATAGAATACAAACGGGGAAAGCATGTCATAAAGCAGTGGATAGAGGGCTAAATGACCATACCACCCTCCCCCTGCTATTAGCTAGTTTATAATATAAACAGAAAACCTCTGGGCTTTGTCAGGCGGACCCTCATACCTCAATATCTAGATGCAAGGTTTACATCATCAGACAAGCACAGCTCTAACAGTGAAATCACAATATTAAAAAGCACACGAATTTCTCCAGTGCAGCTGTACGTAGTGTTATGTCTAGGTGCGAGGGACTGGCCAGATCAGCAAGAACAAGGGACGTTGTTTTTCGACCTTGTACATGTTGTGCAGATGTAACCCACAGGGAACAGGAGAAAAGGTGAAAGGCAGAAATGCAGACAGTCCTAATATAGCCGGGCACAAGCAGAGGCTGGAAAAACAAAGTCACAAAGAAACGTGCGCAGAAAAGGCATTATGGCAGCCAGGCCTAAGCCAACTTAGCAGGGCAGACCATGAGGCCACAAACCACATGACACCCTCCCCTCGTCAGTCCAGTGGCCAAGACAGAATTCAAAGTGAATGAGCAGAACAGAAACGTCCGTTGCGGAAGAGTCCCTTGAAGGACATGGAACTGGAGAAAAAAATGAAAAAGTCTGTAGGAAAAACAAATCCAGTGTGGCCGGACGCCGAAAGCGGAGGCCCCCTTCAATCCATTAGAGTGTAAGTGCAGAAAAACGCCACACTTTCCAAGAGGACATCGTTGGAATCGTCAGAAAAAAGACGCCATCCAGTCCAATAAATCAAAACAGCAGTCATGTTCCTCGCAAGAGGGAGCAGTGAACAGCATTGCGGGACAACTTGCGTGATACTCAATATAACTTTGTCGTAGGAGATGCCGAGCAGCTGCACAGACATCCCATTGCTCCAAAATCCCAAGTGCAGCCGCACGCGCCATATAGCCAGCACCGGAACAGTCCCGCTCATGGGCCTCTAAGGGACCCATCAAGGGGACAAAATCCGGGCGAGAGACGTATTGGAGAGGCAATAATCCAAGGACCATGAAAAAGGACATCGGATGCAAGACATCACAGGTTGCACGCAAGTGAAATACGCAAAGCGAAAAGAAAGTCTGTAGGACACACTGAGTGTCGCCAATGGCAGGACGCCGAAGCCGGCGAGGATGCGTTCACGGAGCATCTGGAGTCGACCTGGGTCGAGAAGGGCCCAAGGAAGTGCAGCCATTGCGTAGTAAACAGACTAAAAGCAATATACCAGCCGCTAAGGCGAGGATCAACGGAAAGCCGCCAAAGACGCTGGAAAAAATGGAATGAATAAAAGCTGGTATTACACCAAAGATAGTTTGAAAGGAGGTAACAAGGCCAGAGCCCACAACTTTAAAAAAGTGCACCAGACCTTTGGTGCGTGATGCATTAAAAACACGGTGAATCAATTCACCGAAATGTTGTGGGACGTTAGTGTTCAAAAGGGACTGTATTTCACTGTGGGTACTAGCCACCTGGAGGATGAATGTCTCCCGGGCGGATGTGAGCATAACCTCCTGGTTCAATAATAGCGCCTTTATTCTGCTCAATTTATTGAAATCCGCCTTCAAAGTAGGAATGGAAGGCCAAATGGAACTATCTATGATGTCGTGCGGGGGAGGAAAAACAACATTTTTGCAGCAGACAACTCTGTGGGAAACTGTTACAATATAGGGTATGCCGGCCAGCATGCCACAGCAGTCCTGATTATTCAGAAGCAGATAGCTACCATTTGCAAGCACAGTGAAAGTAGGAGATATAGCAGGAGCAGGAATGCCCTTTAAAACACAAGCAAGATTCGGAGCCGAAACGTTACAAGCTCCGTGCAATTTAATGTTTTTGCAAATAAGGGAATGACCCACAGTAGAATCGCATGACTGTCCTGTGAGAAAAACGTCCTTGCTGTCCCTAAGGCATCTGTAAAGGAAAGGCAGGGACCAAAGTTCATGCAAGAAGGCACTGCCTAAAGGCTGAAAACGGCCAACAGGATAATGTTTCATGCAGGAACTGAATTCAAATAAAGAAGAAGGTAAAGCGATAGCCCTGTGTACTAGCCACACTGCAGAATCCAATTCCGCCACAGAGAATGGTAAGGGCTCTATTTTTTCGATATGTAAGAGAGTGTATGTTGCATCTTTCATGGACATGAATTGCTGTTTCTCAGTTAAATTAAACGGCAAGAATAAGGCAGTGGTGTTCAGAAAATGCCAAGGAACTTTACCCATTTTAAGTGTTTGCAAAGTCCATGCAAACTGCATCACAGAACGCAATTGATTTTGACCATGATATAACACAGAAACATCTTGTACAATAACAGAGGAAACAATATTCTCTAATGTGTAAATGCGGGAAGACAGGGTATTAATACTATTGTCAACTACAGCAAGCACCTTTTCTAAATTTGCTTGATCAATCTCCCGAAGACGGGAGGCAGCTTCAATTTGTGAAAGCTTCCAGAGTTCATTGTAAGTTTCATAAATGAATCTCTTAGGTCGAGGGCCACGAGCCCCAGAACAAAATCGGACAGATCAATGTTGCCTGATAGGAGGGATAAATGCTGTTTCACAGAATCTAATGAAGAGTGCTGCAACCACTGTTTACATAATTTACCAACAGAATAAGTTGTAACAGTACGAGAGTCAGAAAACCTCGGGTCTGGCCTATCCTGTTTGTAACCAGGAGCTGAGTCATGAAAACGCAGTTGGCAGGCATTTGCGGCCGTTGGCCAAGCCAACCAGGGTGACTGAACAAACGTGGAAACATTAAATGAATTGTTCTGAAACAAAGCTTGCAAATCTGTAAGGGAGATATTGAAATGCAAGCTCTCGTTGGTGGAGGAAGACAACACAGGAATGGAAGGTGCATTTAATTGTTTGGAAGTAGCCAAACCCCAACACGTTGTTTGATAGATTGAATGATTTAAAAATAGAATTTGGGTCGGGATGAGGCAAGCACGGTGCAAGGCTTCTGTGACTTGCTCCTGCCATGATTTGGAGCCCCAAATAGACTTCCAAGTCAATGGTGTCCCGCCAGTGCTCATAACCACCCACAGCCAAGGCGGCCAAAAAGGAACCCGAATACAGTAACTTGGTGTGGGTCAATATGATCTTCTGTGTAGATGAAGTGTTTAATTTAAAATAATAGGACCCAGGGTTCGATCTATCAAAGTCGGTAAAATAAGCAAACTTATTTCTAAGAGTTGGGGAGCTGCCTGGCAAAGGGGTTGGACAATGTTCCCATTGGGTGTAATTAACAGGACCCCGAAGGGCACTCGGTTTATGGAGGAAATGGTTGCCCCAATGCTGGTAACAATATAAATCGGCATAACTTGCAGAATTCATGTACAAATCTTCAGCATTAAAGGCAGCATAATATTTCAAATCAGTAAATAACGATTCAACGGCATGCACATCCCAATCGTCAGAATGAATATTACTTTTAACGACATCACCCATTGAAACACGGAGGACATTTGGTACATTAATAATCTCGGTAGGTCCATGAATTTGGAAATTTACCGCATCCCATACGATGCCATCAGCGACAGGGAAAGCCGAAATGTTCACAAATGTGCGGTCACGCTTCATGATGTGAGAAGAAGAATGCGGAGCCAAAGTTCCAGCTACACAGTTCACTGCAGAGCGTTCTGGCAAATAATGACCATTGATGAGTAGAAAGAAAACTGTGATAAAGCCAATAGACATGAACAGAAAAATCAGGAAAAGTACCAACCAGATGTATGTCCATGGCGGAATCAAAAAATTGTCTCTGAACCAGGATACAAAAATACTGAATTTGGACGGGATAAGCAATGAGGTGGAATCCAAGTCAAAGGAATAACGTGTTGGGCTCAGTGGCGTTGTTGGTAGGTGAGCCACCGACTCGTTGGCGGGGTAGGTATACTCAGTCTCCTCGTTGCAGGGGGAGGCCGGGTAGTCGAGTAAGCGATCAGGCAAATCTACCATCTCGATAGCAACATCAGTGACCGTTCGGGCTGGAGGGCCACAAACCTTTGTCCGGGAAATGACTGGACAAGAGACCGCTGGTGTTACACTTCAGGATCGGCCAGATGTTGTAGCTTGACATTGTCCACTGAGATGAATATGTTCTCTTTGCGACCAGGAAGCGGTGGTAAGATGACTGTACGAGTACCCTTCAAGCCAAGGACTAGAACCGGTGCACGATAAGAGGGGCCAAATTCTTTTTTGTTCTCCACCTTCTCTCGAACCAGATCTCCAATCTTCGGAAGCCAGCCGGCAACCGGAATCTGCAGCGCAGCGTCTGTGGCTGAAGGTAAATGTTCGTTTGCAAGTTTGTCTCGGTCTTCTTGTAAGTCCTGTAACATAGTAGAATGGTTATCTACATCAAAGATTGCGGGTTGCGCCGCCATGTCTAGACCATCAAGGTCGGGCACAAACATTCGTATGCCAATGAGCATTTCGTATGGGGTCCGCCCACCCAGAGGTCTTCTAGGGAGATTATTAAGTGCACGTTGTACGGTATACAAGTGGGCCAGCCAGTTCCTGCCAGTACCTAAGACACTAGCTGTCAAGGATTGCTTTAAGTCACGGTTCATTCGTTCAACAATCGAATTGCCCTCAGGCCGATATGGAGACGAAAATTTCACCCGCACCCCCAGTGAACCCATTGCGTCCTTGTAAGTCTTAGAGGCGAACGCTGGACCTTGGTCCGAATGGAAGGTGCCACAGGCGAAAATTCCCACAAAGACACGCAAATCCCTTATGACATTGAGCGTCAGCACTCCGTTGTGGCCAAACCCAGATGAAACGTGTGCACGAGTCCACTGCAACCAAGATGTACTTATATGCAGTGTCTGAAGAAAATGGACCGCAGTGATCCAGGTAAACACACGCAAGGCTTAATCTGCTGACAAACGTCACAAGAAAGCACATAAGTACGGGTTTGTTTGTATAAACCACGCCACCAGTAACGCTGCTGCAAGATGGAAACCGTCGCAGACACGCCAGCATGTGCCGAAGCCATGCCCTCGTGTGCGGCCGTTATCAAGGAAAGTCTGGGAATCAGCCGATCACCAACGTCAGGAATTCTTACGAAAGGAGCCTGTTCTGGACCTAATTGATAAGAGTATTTGGAAGGGAAACCCCGTGGGTAATTAGCACCCTCTTTTGTTGCAGCAATAGCTGCCAGAATATCATTATCTATCTTAGTCATGGATCGTGTAACTGCTGCGACTGAACACGTGGCTACTGCTGATTTGGCAGCTTCGTCTGCCAAACCGTTACCGACAGCGTGTGCGCCCACACGCTGGTGGCCAAGAGTGTGAATCACCTGCGTGAGAGGCAGACGTTCTTTCAAATCTGCTACTCAAACCCAAAGCATCTTATGCTTAATTGTGCTGCCTTTTGCATCTCTATAGTCATTTTGGGACCAAAAGAAGAGATAGTCATTGAAAGATTGAACACAGTAGTAGTAAGAATCGCACGCAATAAGAGTGGTCACATCCGGATTAGCTTACTCAAGTACGAGCACCAATGCGCGCAGCTCGGCCAATTGTGCAGTACTGTCTCCTAGTGCCTGAGTGTGCACTACAGTTGATTTGAACTTGCCGTTCACCATGGTACCTGCAACAATAGCACATGCCGTGGAATAAGCATGCTTGGAACCCGTGGCTGGTTGTGCCGAACCATCGGTATAGGTAATACATTCGTACTCAAGCGGTAGCAAAGAGAGGAGGAGGATGAACGAATTCATACTGTAAAAACTCCAGTGTCTGAAGAGAAGAATCATAGATAAAAGTGACATTTGGGGACGTCAAAGATGTTGCCCATTGTATCCAACGGGGGTGCAAAGCTTTAGAGTTCGGTACACTTGCTTTTGTCACTGCCTCAAGGGCAGGATATGGTGTTACCACCAAAATGCGTTTTCCCTGTGCCAGCGCGCGTTCCTTCAGAATCGCCATCTGCACTGCAGTCAAAACTTTCTCCACAGAGGAAAAGCGCATTTCTGCTGAAGTGTATAGATATGACTTGTATGCAATCAGTACTGTGTCACCTTCGTTAAAGGTTAAGTACGTGAAACCCACTGCCCCTGGAACGATTCTAATCACCAGGTTTGTGTGGTTATCACGTGTCAACAAGAATTGAGATTAAAGTAGATCAGACTGCAAAGATTGCAGTATGGAGGAATGCTCGGGAAGCCAGCATGACTTCGAAAAGTTCTTGATACGCTGGGCATATTCGGGAATATAAGTACGCCCGAAGTTCAGAAAACCCAGTAAAGACTGAAGCTTCTTCAGAGTAGTTGGAGGGCACAAGAGTGCGCATTTCTCCAAGAAATGGGGGGCTAAGCCCTTACCTTCATTGTTGAGCTCATAGCCCAAAAACAAAACGGTAAATTCAGCAATGTGTGATTTGGCAAAGTTGAATTTGTAACCTAAGACCACAAATTCAAGAATAATGCGGTCCACTCGGGAAAGATGCGGCCATAGTTCGTCGTCTGTCAGATAGATATCATCGACGTACGAACACGCATCTGGGTCTATGTTGTCTAACAAAGAGACAACACGGGCGGCGAATACACCTGGACTGTTCTTGTAGCCCATAGGTAAACGCCGGAATTTGAATTGTTTACCACCGGAAGTGAAAGCGCTCCATTGGCTGCACTCCGGGGACAAGTTGTGCGTGTAAAATCCATTGGATAAGTCAAGTGTTGTTTTATATTTTTTACGAACAAGACTGTCTACAAGCGCAGAACTAAGTGTATTTTGTACCGCAAAGGTCCGACAATGAGAGTTCAAATGTCGGTAATCCAAAACTAGGCGGTACAATCCGTCGGGTTTAGAAACTGCGAAAAGGGGAATATTCATCGGTGATACGCATGTTTCAATAACTCCTTGATATTCTAACTGCGTCAGAATTTCAGAAACGGACCTTTAACTTCCCGCTTGATGGGATAGTGGGGTTGTGGCTGTGGCATCGACCGCAAAGGAATATCATGGGGGGTGGGGGGGGTGTCTTCATCCCAGCCCACGTGATTACGGTATAACGCCGGAGCCAGGGACGCAGCCCACTCGGCGAGAGTCTCCGCTTTGTACTTGGGGACCTGACTAGAAAAGCTCGGAAGGATTACCTCCTCCCCTCTACGCGCAGCAAGTACGAACAGGGGTGGCCAATCCGCCTCTGCCAACAGAATGTCGTACGAAGAGGTCAGATTTTTCCCAAAAATCCCTTTAATAACACGCTGTATGTCACCTTCAATTTGAATGACAATATTATATAGTCTGTCAGGGGGTGCCACTCTGGTGTCTGCTGTCTCAACAGTAATGAATGTATCAGTTGCTGTCGCCTCCACATGAGGACGTAGTGCCTCCCGCACTATGGTAACTTCCGCGGCGCTATCTAGGAGCGTCACTGCCCACGTCCAATTCAGGAGTCTCGTTCTCACCGCTTGTGGCATACTTGGCTGTTACAGCTGCAACTTTTTTCTTCTGAAACTGTGGGCGAGAACGTGGAAATTCTTCTGGTTTCCCTCGGACTTGTTGTCAAGGTTGGTCTCGTCCCTGAGGAGCCTCACGACCCCTGCCTCTATTCTGGCGATCTCCTCCACCAGCCTGGGAGGTTGTTGGTGCCTGTGAAGAACGAGGAGAACGCGAATCAGGGACTTGGAATCTCTCTGGAGATTTAATTCTCGCCCTATTGCGCAAATTATAAGTGCGTTCAGAAGAGACGGAAACCGGGGATGCGCCTCGCGATCCTGGCTTCTTCTGTTGCTTACCCTGTTTTTTCAACCTCCAGCTCTTTTTAGTAAAGAACGGCTTCTCATCCTTCTCGGATTGAGTTTTCGGTTGAGGTTGTGATTGTGTTTGCGTTTTAGCAAAAGGCTCGACTCCCAGGCTATTGCGGCCAATTTAAAGCCTGGGCAATCATTTTCGGTAATTTGCGCGGCCTGTCCGGTTCTGGGATCAAAGCCAAAGCATTAGCTACTTGAAAGTGAACTGCATCGCCCTTGGCATTCGCAAGGATCAAATCAGCTACTACATCGAACACTCCCACCAGTCTCATCCCTAATTCCACAGCCGCTTCAGGGCCATGCTCATCCTGCACTCGTTTAATTACAGAGGGGAGAACCGTCATGGAAGGAGTGCCGAAACACTTCGAATATACTGCTGCGAATACCTTACCCCAGTTGTTGCATTGTCAACTCGGGAATCAAGTCTTTTGGCAAACTAATCGTTAGAATCCTGTGTTTTTCCACAGGAGAAGTATTTGGAAAAACTGCCTCCAGCTGGTCAAATTTCTCTGCAAGCCAATAAGGCAAATCGTCCTTATTTTGTGGGCGCTTGCCCATCACCGAATTAACCATGGCGGGACTTATGGTTACACCGCCTGGTCCAGCTGGATGCGCCGCAACTCCAGGCGGGGCTCCCTGGATATTGCCTGCAACATACTGTACTAAAGCTCTGTGCACACGTATCAAAGACGTATGCAATTCACGCAGTTCAGCAACTGCTAGTGTCATAACGCGGATGTGGGGTATACCCGGCCAAAACTGGCCAAGTGGCCCCCGGAATCGATAAGGGGCCTAAACGAATCGGGGTAACCGGTTGGGGGAGGGCGCCATTAAACCAAACACGGTGTTGCCATGCCGTGAGCGGTACTTCAAGATTTCGATAAGTCCTATAAACTATAGGTGTAGCAGTGAGTGTATATTCATAGAACAGATTATCCGTCCCATCCACCGCCGGGAAGGTGACCCAAGAGTAAAAGACCTCAAAGTGGTAAGCGGGATCCGCTTGTACCACAAAGATCAGATCGACACCTGCGACAGGCACTACATACACTGTCAAGTGAGCCCGGAGCGCTGCGCGGCTATGTGCCGCAATTTGGACAGCCATTTCAGGCTAAAATATTTCGACAACCTAATATGAGGCAGCACAATATAGGGTTGTACTTAAAAACCTTTTAACAACTTCAAGCTTGAAAGAACCTATAAAAACGTCAATATAGGAGGTATCACCTTCACACACGCTTCCGGAAGCGTCTGTGAAGGGGTTGTGGACAAGCACAAGTACTACTCAAGCGTCTCGCAGATAAGTAGCCCACTCGTTGGTTGTGCCATGTTGTAGGGATTCTGCACATACACAGAGCTAAGCACAGGATAATAGGACCTCGAAGTATAGTGGTGAGCCAACCATACACCTCAGCACCCACAATCCCAATCCGACTAGCTTTAGTGTCTCATGAGCAGCGATGCTACCAATGATTAGACAACCCAGAACACGGTATCTCTCTCTCAGGACTCGCAGGAGCAAGAACACCCTTTCATAACTCACTCATACCTGTCCACAACGTGCGGAATAAGAGACAGTATAGTTTAAATGTTTATTTCAACTATCGTGCTCTAAGATACAGTACACGTGCCAGTACTATCAGCATAATGCATAAGGATAAAATAATCAGCATAGTTACAATTCCATAGAATACAAACGGGGAAAGCATTTCATAAAGCAGTGGCTATAGGGCTAAATGACCATACCACCCTCCCCGTGCTATTAGCTAGTTTATCATATAAACAGAAAACCTCTGGGCTTTGTCAGGCGGACCCTCATACCTCAATATCTAGATGCAAGGTTTACATCATCAGACAAGCACAGCTCTTCTCTCTGGAAAGGTTTTTCTCCAAGTGCCTCTAACAGTGAAATCACAATATTAAAAAGCACACGAATTTCTCCAGTGCAGCTGTACGTAGTGTTATGTCTAGGTGCGAGGGACTGGCCAGATCAGCAAGAACAAGGGACGTTATTTTTCAACCTTATAAATGTTGTGCAGATGTAACCCACAGGGAACAGGAGAAAAGGTGAAAGGCAGAAATGCAGACAGTCCTAATATAGCCGGGCACAAGCAGAGGCTGGAAAAACAAAGTCACAAAGTAACGTGCGCAGAAAAGGCATCATGGCAGCCAGGCCTAAGCCAACTTAGCAGGGCAGACCATGAGGCCACAAACCACATGACAACTTATCCCGTCCAGATTCAGTGTTTTTATCTCCTGGTTCAGAGACAATTTTTTGATCCCACCATGTACATACATCTGGTTGGTGCTATTCCTGATTTTTCTGTTCATGTCCATTGGCTTTGTCACAGGTTTTTGTCTACTCATCAATGGTCACTATTTACCAGAACGCTCTGCAGTGAAATGTGTCGCTGGAACTTTGGCTCCGCATTCTTCCTCTCACATCATGAAGCGTGACCACACATTCGTGAACATTTCAGCTTTCCCAGTCGCTGATGGCATCGTATGGGATGCGGTGAACTTCCAAATTCATGGACCCACCGAAATTATTAACGTACCAAATGTCCTTCGTGTTTCAATGGGTGATGTCGTTAAAAGTAATATTCATTCTGACGATTGGGATGTGCATGCCGTTGAATCGTTATTTACGGATTTGAAATATTATGCTGCTTTTAATGCTGAAGATTTGTATATGAATTCTGCAAGTTATGCCGATTTATATTGTTACCAGCATTGGGGCAACCACTTTCTCCATAAACCTAGTACTCTGCGGGATCCTTTTAATTACACCCAATGGGAACATTGTCCGACCCCTTTGCCAGGTAGCTCCCAAAATCTTAAAAGCAAATTCACTTACTTTACAGACTTTGATAGATCAAACCCTGGGTCCTATTATTTTAAATTGAACACCTCGTCCGCACAGAAGATCATGTTGACCCACACTAAATTGCTATATTCGGGTTCTTTTTTGAACGCATTAGCGGTGGGTGGTTATGAACACTGGAAGGACACCATTGACTTAAAATCTATTTGGGGCTCCAAATCATGGCAGGTACAAGGCACGGAAGCCTTGCACCGTGCTTGCCTCATCCCGGCCCAAATTTTATTTTTAAATCATACAATCTATCAGACAACGTGTTGGGGTCTGGCTACTTCCAAACAATTAAATGCACCTTCCATTCGTGTATTGTCTTCCACTCCCAACGACAGCTTGCGTTTTAATATTTCCCTAGCTGATTTGCAAGCGTTGTTTCATAACAATTCGTTTAATGTCTCTACGTTTGTTCAGTCACCCTGGTTAGCTTGGCCCATAGCATCGAATGCCTGCCAGCTGCGTTTTCATGACTCAGCTCCTGGTTACAAACAGGATAGGCCAGATCCGAGGTTTTCTGACTCTCGTACTGTTACTACATATTCTGTTGGTAAATTGTGTAAACAGTGGTTGCAGCACTCTTCATTGGATTCTGTAAAACAACATTTATCCCTCCTATCAGGCGACATTGATCTGTCCGATTTTGTTCTGGGGCCTCGTGGCCCTCGACCTAAGAGATTCATTTATGAGACTTACAATGGACTCTGGAAGTTTTCGCACATTGAAGCTGCTTCCCGTCTACGGGAAATTGATCAGGTAAATTTAGAATAGGTGCTTGCTGCTGTTGACAATAGTATTAATACCCTGTCTTCCCGCATTTACACATTAGAGAATATAGTTTCCTCTGTTGTTGATATTGTACAAGATGATGTTTCTGTGTTATATCATGGTCAAAATCAATTGCGTTCTGTGATGCAGTTTGCATGGACTTTGCAAACACTTAAAATGGGTAAAGTTCCGTGGCATTTTTTGAACACCTCTGCCTTATTCTTGCCGTTTAATTTAACTGAGAAACAGCAATTCATGTCCATGAAAGATGCAACATACACTCTCTTACATATCGAGAAAGTAGAGCCCTTACCATTCTCTGTGGCGGAATTGGATTCTGCAGTGTGGCTAGTTCACGGGGTTATTGCTTTGCCTTTTTCTTTATTTGAGTTCAGTTCCTGCATGAAACATTATCCTGTGGGCCGTTTTCAGCCTCTAGGCAGTGCCTTCTTGCATGAACTTTGGTCCCTGCCTTTCCTATATAGATGCCTTAGGGACAGAAAATAAGTTTCTCACAGGAGAGTCATGCGATTCTACTGTGGGTCATTCCCTGATTTGTAAGAATATTAAATTGCACGGGGCTTGTAATGTTTCAGCTCCGAATCTTGCTGGTCTTTGAAAGGGCATTCCTGCTCCTGCTATTTCACCTACTTTTACTGTGCTTGCAAATGGTAGCCATCTCCTTCTGAATAATCAGGACTGCTGTGGTATGCTGGCCGGCATCCCCTATATTGTAACAGTTTCCCACCGGGTTGTGTGCTGCAAAAATGTGCTTTTTCCTCCCCCGCACGACATCATAGATAGTTCCGTTTGGCCTTCCATTCCAACGTTGAAGGCGGATTTCAATAAATTGAGCAGAATAAAGGCGCTATTATTGAACCAGGAGGTTATGCTCACATCCGCCCGGGAGACATTTATCCTCCAGGTGGCTAGTACCCACAGTGAGATACAGGCCCTTTTGAACACAAACCTCCCACAACATTTTGGTGAGCTGATTCACCGTGTTTTCAATGCATCTAGAACCGAAGGTCTTGTGCACTTTTTTTAAGTTGTGGGATCTGGCCTTGTAACGTCCTTTCAAACTATATTAGGTGTCATACCAGCTTTTATTCATTCCATTTTTTCCAGCGTCTTTGGCGGCTTTCCGTTGATCCTCGCCTTAGCGGCTGGTATACTGCTTTTGGTCTGTTTGCTACGCAATGGCTGCACTTCCTCGACTCCGGATGCTCCGTGAGCACATCCTCATCGGCTTCGGCATCCTACCATTAGCGACACTCAGTGTGTCCTATAGACTCGCTTTTCGCTTTGCGTATTTCACTTGCGTGCAACCTGTGATGTCTTTCATCCGATGTCCTTTCTCTTGGTCCTTGGATTTTTGCCTTTCCAATACGTCTGTCGGACCCGGATTGTGCCCAGTTGATGGGTCCCTTAGAGTCCCATGAACGGGACTGTTCCGGTGATGGCTTAATGGCGCGTGCGGCTGCACTTGGAATTTTGGCGCAATGGGATAGCTGGGCGGCTGCTCAGACTCTCCTTCGGCAAAGTTATATTGAGTATCACGCAAGTTGTCCCGCAAGGCTGTTCACTGCTCCCTCTTGCGAGGAACATGAATGCAGTTTTGATTTGTTGAACTGGATGGCGTCTCTTTTTTCTGACAGTTCCAATGATGTCCTCTTGGAAGGTGTGGCGTTTTTCTGCACTTACACTCTAATGGATTGAGGGGCCTCCGCTTTCAGCATCCTGCCTCACTGGATTTTTTTATTTTGCAATTTTTGTCCCTCTTCCATTTATTGTCCTTCATTGGGGACTGTTCCTAAATGAACGTTTCCTCATTCTGCTCCATCTATTTGAACTCTGTCTTCGTCCTATGTCCGCGCCTATGGACTGACCAGGGGAGGGTGTCGTGTGGTTTGTGGCCTCATTGTCTGCATTGCTAAGTTGGCTTAGGCCTGGCTGCCATGATGCCTTTTTGCGCACGTTACTTTGTGACTTTGTTTTTCCAGCCTCTGCTTGTGCCCAGCTATATTAGAACTGTCTGACTTTCTGCCTTTCACCTTTTCTCCTGTTCCCTGTGGGTTTCTTCTGCACAACATGTACAAGGTCGAAAAACAACGTCCCTTGTTCTTGCTATCTGGCCAGTCCCTCGCACTTAGACATAACACTAGGTACAGCTGCACTGGAGAAATTCGTGTGCTTTTAATATGGTGATCTCGCGGTTTGTGGCACTCGGAGAAAAACCTTTGCAGAGAGAAGAGCTGTGCTTGTCGGATGATGTAAACCTTGCATCTAGATATTGAGGTATGAGGGTTCGCCTGACAACGCCCAGAGGTCTTCTATTTTTATAATAAACTAGTTAGAAACACGGGGAGGGTGGTAAGGTCTTTTAGCCCTATATCCACTGCCTTATGAAATGCTTTCCCCGTTTGTATTCTATGGAATTGTAACTATGCTTATTATTTTATCATTATGCATTATGTTGATAGTACTGGCACGTGTACTGTATCTTAGAGCACGATAGTCGAAATAAACATTTTAAACTATACTGTGTCTCTTACTACGCACGTTGTGGAGAAGTATGAGTGAGTTATGAAAGGGTGTTCTTGCTCCCGCGAGTCCTGAGAGAGACCGTGTTCTGGGTGGTCTAATCATTGGCGTCTTCGCTGCTGAGACGCTAAAGCTAGTCGGATTGGGATTGTGGGTACTAAGGTGCATGGTTGGTTCACCACTATACTCCGAGGTCCTATTATCCTGTGCATAGCTCTGTGTATGTCCAGAATCCCTACAACAGTGCTGCTATACTGTGAATTGGCTGATAGAGGGATTTGTAGAATCACCATACAGATGTGAATGCTCCTTTACATTCTTCTGGTTTTTATGAGGCAGCTTGTAGTCTTTTCAGAAAATGAGTGCATTTTACTTCTATCACTCCTTGTAGCAAACTGGACCTACCTATAACAACCAACTCCTCAAAATTAAATTGCCTAACAGGTAGGCAACCATCTATAGACCTCTAAGAAACTGACATTTACTTCAGGACATTCTTTTTCACTAGGTGAAAATGAGCGATATGGTGCCATAGCAGAAGCAGGCTCCACTGTTTCTGCATGAAAACTGCTGGATTGGAGGGCGACCTTTTCCATATTTTAGGTGTAACCCCCAGCATAGAGTTATTGATGCTCTTGCAGATCACTTGTTTATACTAGCCTGATAGACAACACCGGTTTAAGGTGAAACACTTTAGTTAAATAAAACTCAGAAATCAAATGGCACCAGTACATATCGTATGAAAATTATTTGGGTGAATGTCATCTTCAAAGAAAGGGCATTAACTAGGTAACCTGATTTTAGGTGTTCTACAGGTGACTTCCTGTACTGACTCTCCTAGGTAATTATACAGCCTGCATTCCTTGTTCATGGCACGTTTCAGATGCTCAAAGATATAGAAATACTATGTAGACAAAAACAATTTTTGAAACATAAAAAAATAAGTTACTTCCTTGTAACTGTAGTTCTCCAGTATTGGAATCATTAATAGATTCACTTGCTTGAATCATTCCCCCTCATCGAGATGGGAGTCCCATAATACCATACAAAAGCAGTGCAATTATATGTATAGACCAGAAAAGTCCCCAGACCATTTAGGTTACTAACATATCCTAGTCATTTTTAAATAGAGCTCAAACTTAAGTTTCAACCAATCAGGTTGCCCCACCCTTTGGAACACTCCTGGGAGAAGTGCCAGGCCTTCAGATTTTAGGGCACAAGTGTAGATAAACACTTACAGAGAGAAGGTGAGCTTCCCAGGGGAGGGGGGGTGGGTTGCATGTGAATTTAAAAAAAGATTCTAATACTGTAGATCTACAGTTATGGGTAACTTATGTTTTTTACTCCAGGATTGGATCTTTCATAGATTCACATGTTTTAATCGGACTAAATAGCAGTTGAATAGCACATTTTATTAAAATCCAAGATATATTCACGTAGGCAAAGAAAAACACAGAACACACTTCCAGCGATGCATATAAATACAACGTAAAATGTGCGTAAGGGGTAAGAGGATGGCAGGAACAGCTTAATAGCTCACCTTCACTGGAAAAGATATGCAATACTGCAGTGCTGCGTAAAAGTGTCTAATCTTCCAGGTCGCTGCTTTACAAATCTCTTGGAGTCACATCGGCGATCAATGCCGTTGAAGTAGACATAGTACTTGTAGAATGAGCACCCACTGTTATGGACAGTGGCGTACTACATTTCTGGTGACAGAATTGAATGGCGCTGGATATCCATCTACCTATGCTCTGCTTTGAAAGGATGGCCTTTCCTTGGTACACTAAACGCTACAAATAGCTGGTTAGATTTGTGAAAGCTTTTTGTTTTATCTAGGTAGAACTTTAAGCACTTTTTGACATTCAAAGAGTGTAATGCCCATTATGCTGGCGTCTTGAAAAACGGTTTTCAGAATTACTGTTTCATTGAGGTGAAAGTGATGGGACTTTTGGAATAAATTTGGGTTATGTGCAAAGAATTTCCCTAACCTTCCTAAATTGAAAGAAAGGTTCCTGAATGGTGAGAGTTTGTATCTCAATAACTTCTGGCGGACGTTAAAACCAAAAGTAGAGTTACTTTCCAGGACAGAAGTGTAATCTCCGCTTTGTGGATAAGCTTAAAAGGGTCTTTCATTAGTTGTAAAAATACAGTGTTCAGTTGCCAAAGAGGCGGAGGACGCCTCACTGGTGGGAAGGCTGAACAATCCTTTGAGGAATTGTTTGACGAGTCTTTAGGACCATAACGATGTGGCTGATCATTTGGCCAGGTGCAGAAGATAAGGGAGGATTTCTTCTGGTTTAGATGAAAGTGGATGCACATTAGCACTCTGGCACCAGATATAAAATAGTTTCAATTTGAGGCAATACATCTTGTTTGTGCTGTCTGCGCGAGCTCTGGAGAAGAGGTCTCTGCATTCCACTGGAATGTTTAGATGCACAAATTCATTGAATTCAGGAGCTAGGCTGACAAGTGAAGAGATTTGGGATCTGGGTGCAGTACTTAGCGCAGGCTCACTGTTAGTAGAGACTAGCGGTTTCAGCCAAATGGGATGCCTCAGAGGAGTAACTCCGTGAACCAATGCGGACATGGCCATGTCGGAGCTATGAGAATGATCCTGCATGGTTCAGCTTTCATCTTCACAAGGACCTTTGGGCGGAGAGGAATCTGAGAAAAGGAGTAGGCAAAGATTCCAGACCACGCGATTGAAAACCCATTCTCCCACAATCCCAGCTGCGGATGCCAGCTTGCTTAGAACTGGTATCTCCGGTTCTGGGATGCTGCGAAGAGGTCCAGATTCAGTTTGCTCCACTGGTGAAAGAGGTTCTCCAGGATTTTCTGATCGATTTCCCACTCGTGGCAAGTGGTCCTATCCTGCTGAGTGTCTCTGCTATGGTATTCTGTTTCCCTGGAATATGTTCTGCTAGGAGATGCCTTTTGAAAGATGGACCATTCCCTTCTATTTGTTGCTTCTTTGGATAGCAGGTGAGATCTTGTGCCACCCTGCTTGTTGATGTTGTGCATTGTGGTAGCATCGTCTGTGTGGATGAGCACTGCAGAATTTCTTATTCTGGGAAGAAAAGCTTGCAAAACTAGATGTACTGCCTTGAGTTCAGGCAGATTGATGTGGATAAGTAGCTGAGAAGGTTGCCATTTGTCACTGACTTGTAGGCCTTGTAGATGAGCTCCCCAACCCTCTAGGGAAGGGTCAGTGATTATGAACAAAGGAGAAGCCGGAGTTACAAAAGACAGACCTGATTGACAGATGGGCATGCTGTGTCCACCAGGACAAGGCCTTGATCATGCCCAAAGTTACTTGGATGAGGTTGTCAAAAGATCCTGCAGTTTTTACCACTGTCCATCCAATTCCTCTTGTAGCAGACATGCACAGACGGCAGAATGGTACTACAGGGACAGAAGATGACATCTCTAAGAGGGACTTGTAGAAGCAAATGGAAAGGACTTTTCTTTGAATCAGAATTGCTAGGTTGAGCAATTTTAGTTGCCTTTGTGTTGCGGGGTACGCTTTGTTGAGCATTGTATCTAGTGTAGCCCCCAAAAATGTTATTCTTCGTGATGGTTGAAGAACTGACTTCTGTGGATTCAGTGAGAGACCCAGCTTGCTGAAGAGGTCTATGCAGGCGATTGTTGACCTTTGGGTGGCCTGACAGGGAGGTTCTTTGAGTAGCCAGTCATCAAGATAAGGAAACTTTGTTGTCTCAGAAAAGTCACTACAAGTGACTAGCACTTTGTGAAAATGCGAGGGGATGATTTTAGGCCAAAGGGGTAGACAGTCTCCTTGGTTTAGAAGCGGAGGTATATCATGCAGTGTTACCATGCGTAACGGCTGCTTCCTGAGAGAACCGTTTAGGTTTCTCAAGTACATGATCGGTTGCCACTCCTTTGACTTCTTTAGGACCAAGAAGAAACTGGAATAGACACCTTTCACTTTGAGCAACAGGCACTTAATCTATAGCTCTTTTTCTGAGCATCGCTTTGATCTCCAATTTGAGGAGTTTCTTGCAGATGTTTGCGTGGAGTTTTGGGTCGGGGCTGCTGGCGGTTTTTGGATAAATTCTAAGGTATGGCCGAATTGAATAAAGTGTAAGACCCATTGGTCTGTTGTGATCTCTTGCCAGTGTTGAAGGCGATTAGTTATCCTCCCTCCGAGGCAACTTAAAGGAAGTGGAGAAGAAGCAGGTGCCTGTACTTCGTCATTGACGTCAGCTGGTAGTCTTTCCTTGCCGTCCCAATTTTCCCCAGTGAAAGTGGTCTGGTATAGGCCGCCTGTGGCAGTTGTCTTTGCTGGTATTGGGGCCAAAAATGCAAAGAAGCAGTTGCATACGCTGGGTAGCAATATTGCCGATAGCCTCCTCTATAGGACGGTTGTCCTCTTCCCCTTACGCCTCGAAAAGGCAGTTTTCTGAATTGTGCATTTCCCAATGATTTGGCATGTCAGGGTCTGTTTTAATGACCTGGAGGGCATCACATGTTTCCCGAAGAGGACTTCGCCATCGCAAGGATGGCGAAAGATCTTACTTTGAACCTCTGGCCTAAAGAAGGTGGCCTTGAGCCAGCCCTTACTTAAAATCACTGCACCTGCTAATTGTCGAAAACCACTACTGGCAATGTCCATGGCGCAATCAATGATCTCAGATAAGTGCGCTCACCTTCCTGCAAGATTTTTGGCTTCAGCCTCTACATCGATACCAAAGGGGATGATGGACGGAGCGTTAGAGCAAATCAAACACTCACCCCCAGTCAACTGATCTGGGTTTAATACATCATCATTCTTTAGCTCACTCCACCACCCCAGTTCAGACATGGCCATATGCAAATCAGTCTGACCCTGTGCCTCATGGGAACAGTCCAGCCCGAACTGCCAAGCCATGTCTTCCCTGGACCGGAAACAAGCATCCTGGGACCAGTTTCGGGTTCAAAACCCTCATCAGCCAGGCTATCTTGAATCCAGTGGCAAAGTGAGCAAGGGACCCACGTCTGGGCATACCCTGCCAACTTAGGGCGAACAAGCGATACCAAAGGGATGATGGACGGAGCGTTAGAGCAAATCAAACACTCACTCCCAGTCAACTGATCTGGGTTTAATCCATCATTCTTAGCTCACTCCACCACCCCAGTTCAGACATGGCCATATGCAAATCAGTCTGACTCTGTGCCTCATGGGAACAGTCCAGCCCGAACTTGGCAGTTCGGGCTGGACTGTTCCCATGAGGCACAGGGTCAGACTGATTTGCATATGGCCATGTCTGAACTGGGGTGGTGGAGTGAGCTAAAGAATGATGATGGATTAAACCCAGATCAGTTGACTGAGGGTGAGTGTTTGATTAGCTCAAACGCTCCGTCCATCATCCCCTTTGGTATCGCTTTGTTCGCCCTATGTTGGCAGGGTATGCCCAGACGTGGGTCCCTTGCTCACTTTGCCACTGGATTCAAGCTAGCCTGGCTGATGACGGCTGAATAGCCAGAAACCGGTCCCAGGATGCTTGTTTCCGGTCCAGGGAAGACATGGCTTGGCAGTTCGGGCTGGACTGTTCCCATGAGGCACAGGGTCAGACTGATTTGCATATGGCCATGTCTGAACTGGGGTGGTGGAGTGAGCTAAAGAATGATGATGGATTAAACCCAGATCAGTTGACTGGGGGTGAGTGTTTGATTAGCTCAAACGCTCCGTCCATCATCCCCTTTGGTATCGCTCAGCCTCTACATCATCAGGAAGTTTATAGATGTATGGGTCGATATCCGACCACATCTGGCAATTGTAACTCCCAAGAACAGAGTTTGCCGCCTCCCTGTAAGAGCTGACGCAGAGAAAAAAACGCCTTCCGATGTTATCAAAGTGCCCATCCTCTTTGTCCGGAGGTGCCAAAATAGGTGTGTAAGGGTTTTTGAACAGCACTGGACCACTTGTGTAATCACTGAATTTGGTTTGGGATACCCAATGAGAAATGCAGGCATCTTCCGGTGCTTTGCATTTTTATCAAAGCGTGATAGCAGCTACTGTGGCCAGATTTTTCATTGTTTTATAGCCTTATCCCAGATGTAGTAGTCAACGAGCATAGCCCCAATGCTCTTTAAGTGCTCTTTAAAATCAGAGAAAAAAGTCTGGTCTGTTTTGTAGGCATGGGAAGTTCGAAATCTCCTTGCGGACCTTTCAAGGTTATGGAAGCCCCCTACGTATTCAGGATGAAAACATGAGTCTAGTGACTCTGGACGGAACAGCATTATACACGAGCATTGAGAGATTGTGGACTTAAGGCCATTAGAAAGATTCTGAGTACTAGGTCAGCGAGTGCATGGGAACACACAAAAATGTTAATCAACATGATAGAACTGATTTTAGACACCAATGTCTTCTTATCTAAGGAGAAGTGGTACCGACAGAAACAAGGGGTGGCCATGGTCTCCAGATTTTCTCCCTCGTATGTCAACCTTTTCATGGGTTGGCTGGAGGAGGTGTGGATCTGGAGTGCCATGGGCACAAAATGGAATGATTCAATTCTGTTCTGGGGGCGTTACATCGATGACTGCCTTATGGTTTGGACAGGAGACACTGGGAAACGGTTGGATTTTGTTGAACATTTGAACAATAATGATTTTAACATCAGGTTCACCCATGAATACAGCAAGGAGAAAATTAAATTTTTGGTTACAGAATTGTACATAAGGGATAATCAGATCTATAGTCGGCTATTCCGCAAGACTACAGCATGCAATTCAGTTTTACACACGTCCAGTTCGCACCCCTCACACCAGATTAAGGCAATCCCGTATGGGAAGTTGATTAGGGCAAGACAGAACTGTAGCTATGATCCTGAATTTGAGGAATGTGCCAACACTATGATGGCATGCTTCAAAAAGAGGGGATATGACAAAAACACTTTGGAGAGAGCCAGATCTAGGATCAGGAATGTTAAGAGACAGGAGACTTTGAAAGAACGGACCGAGAAGAAAAAAAGATGACAAAATAAAGACGGTTACCAATTACAATACTTTATCCAAAGTACTTGTAAAGAGTCTGAACAGACACTGGCACATTCTTAAAGAAGACATATCCTTGGGGGCGGGGGGGGGGGGGGTCTATCCACACAAGACCAGACATAACGTACAGGAGAGGTAGGTGTCTCAGAAATAGGTTGAGTCCTAGTTACCCTACAACCAGAAATAACACTAATTGGTTAACACCACATACTGTGGGATTTTATGGATGTGGACATTGTATTGCCTGCAAATGGGCGAGCAATAAGAAAATGGACTTTAAAGGTCCAGGTGACAAAATTTACAAAATTATGACCAATATCAACTGCAGCACCAAATATGTGGTCTATATAATTGAATGTAGATGCAGTAAAAAAATATGTCGGAAGCACAATCAGAACTTAACGTGAGAGGATTGGGGAACACATGAGAGCAGTTAAACAGGGTGACCTCAGATACCCTATTGCCTCACACATTGCACTTCCCAAAGTAAGAACAAAGATTTCTTATTTTATGGGATTGACCAGACAGACATTTACGAGGTGGAAACAGAGAATTGATGTTGGAGGAATGAGGCCTCTTGGATTCTGAAGTTACGTACGACTGAACTGGGTCTGAATGTAGATCAGGAACTGCACTACTTTTTAGGTAGATAATGGGTAGAGGCAGGTTTTAACCTTGCTGTGGTACAATATTGTATGAATTAGATTCTCTTCTGTATCATGAATAATAAATGTGTCTTCTATGCACTCCTATTGTAAAAAGGAATTATAGCAATTACAAATTGGGTAGGATGCCACATTTAGTCACTGACATTAAGATGGAACGTTGATTTGGGGTAAGTGGGGCTTAATTAATTATTACCGAATAAAGGTTATAACAATATTATATCACACATTTTTCTCCCACCATTGACTTGTATCCATGAGAATTAGACAGGGGGATATGATATGAAAAGTACCACCACCCTTCATATTATAAATTGAATCCGTTTAGATCCGGTCGAGGTTGCGTAATATGGTTGTTGGAATTTACACTTGCACGGTCTGGATCGAGACGGTTGTGATAGTTTTTGCGCGGGGGTAGACTACTGTGGTAGTTTGATGGAGCTGATTCGTTTTGCACTAATTGAATTTTAATGGACGGAGGGGAGATACTCAATTTGCTGGTATTTAACATGGACAGAATTCGCATAATATGGAGCAAAGTAAGAAGAGATGATGTTGACATTTACAGTTCAGTGAGGTTTTATGTATATGTACTACACTCCAAGATGGCGTCTTGAGTTGACTGCTTTTAACTGGATAACAGGCTACGGTTATGATACATAGACTCATAGTATGTCATTTTTACGATACAGAGGTTTTCAGAGTATTTTGTTTCTGGGAGCAGTACGAAGTGACAGGAGTACTCTTTCAATAAATAGATATAGATTAATACGGTTTGGAATTGGTCACGAGTAATGAAATTCTCCATGGAGTGAAAGAGTAGAATTGATTAAATAAATATGGGCTAAATTTGGTGAGTGCGGTGTAAATCGAGAAATATTTAGGGAGACTTCGAAACTGTTTTTTGAGGATCCGTATATGTATTAAAGTACATTCCAAGATGGCGCTGGTATTTACAGGTACTTGGGAAGCACGTAATGGTGACGGTCACGTGATCGGTGACGGTACCATAAGAGTGCCTGTATTACAGCACTCTGCCTCATACTCGAGGATTCGGCGTGTGGGCACAGGACGTTTGCGGAATCACTAGGACGGCAAGAAGGGGAAGGAAACTGGGAGATGTTAAGGGAACATAACAGGATTACGGCTACGGTTTTAAGGCGAGTGGCACAGTTGGGATAGTAGCGGGTGATAACTGGTAACTTAAATGCGTAAATCTGTGCTTAAAAGACTGGTAGCAATACCAATTGAGTGTACAGATAGTATGATGCCGGAAATTTGTGAAATGACTTGATTAGGACTCGAGAGTTCCCGTACAGTATTTATTTAATACTCAGCCTAGAATGTTAAGAATGACATGTAAGGGAAATAGGGGTAACAGAATTGATAGCAGTTTGCATGTATCTGGTACTTACTGAATATAGGCACCTTCTCAGGCATGTGGTGTCTGATTTGTTTTTTCAGTGACCGAACCCTAATATTGAAGAGCAAGAGTCTTTATAGTTGAAACTCATCGCTATTACTTTCACCACGCCGGAGGATTGTGTGGGTTGGAATTATCACCACAATTGAAGTAGGTTAAAGATTAGTGTTGAATTGGTGTACAATTGAAAATGAATTCACCACTTAGAAGTACAGAGGCCTTTCTGCTTATACATAGTTTTTCTTTATCATTGATATATAGATGTTTAAAACTTAAGACAGTGAAGGTTGGTTTTAAATTTAACACGTTTTCACTTGTGTGTGGTGTGGCACTCACAGGTGGGTTTGCTGTGTCTTTGGACTATCTTATTGGCTCATTCATGTGAGGTATATGGTGAGAGGCACACAAGAATGTAATTCAGCACATAGCACATTGCTGGTGATATGTAAAGGGTCTAATGTTTTCAGATCACCAGACTTTCTGGTGTTCATTCACGTTTGTGGTGATGTCAAGACCAGATTAAGGTCAAATGATGCATGATGAAATGGAGAGGTAAAGATTTATCGACAACATGCGAACAATACACGGCGGGGGTATTACAGAAATACATTGTAAATATACAGTTGCTGGCTAGACTGCATTAGTGACTTGATCCTATGTTTCCACTTAGCCTTGAAAAAGTCACATGTACATATTAACTGAGGCGACGAAAAACGTGTTGGCTTAAGATTGGTCTACGAAGAATCCATGAAAAGGAATAAAACAAAGAAACAAATTTGAATTCTGTATATGTTTGTGACTTACAATAGCTACTGCTGTCATTTGTTTAATTGTCAAATCTAACGTGTGCTGGGGATTGGAATTACGTATTCGGGGAGGGAATCCGCAGGTGGTGGCGTTGGAGATGACGTTGGCAGAAGATAGTCATTCCACTCATGAGCTTCACACAACTCGCCCTCCTCTGGCATCATCTGAAGATAGGAGAATCATGGAGGGTAACAATTTGTATGGTATGCCTCATAGAGGAAGGTTGAAGTAACAGCCTTGGAGCTTGAGGGGTTGATGGCTGCACCAGTGGGACCCTGCAGATGGAGGAGTCTGCATAGTTGAAGGAGACTGTGGGAAACGTTTTCAGTGTATCATAAATTGTAGGTCAGAAACTAGTGATGAAGGAAGACATACCATCTCTTGATATTGCTGATGGAATTGCTCTTGAGGAGGGTAAAAGGACCGGTATCATCGGCATCCTCATCCACGAGGTGGGTAGGTAACAACGGTGACACCTTACTGGGTGATGTATGTTCTGGTGTGAGATGTTTGAATTTCTCTTGTTTTTGAATTTTTTCTCTAGATTTTTCACTTGATGAGGTAGTCGACGGAGGCTTCTGTGATGTGGTTGAGGCAGTTGAGGGAGAGTTGTGGTCGTTGACTAGGCTGGAATCATTTTCATCTTCGACGGTATGAGGATTTGAGTCGAAGAGGAGGTCGTTTTCAAAGAGGACAAGGCTGTAGACAGTGTGCTTACCGTTGTGGTAGTCGACATCTTAGACGCTGCAGTGGTGGTCTTCGTCAACGATTTTGGAGGTGATCTCTGAGCGGTGATCTCACAGCAGATGGAGCCTACGACTTTTTAAAATTTGTGGAGAACTTGAGGCGGAGGGAAAGGAGGCTTAGACCTTAATTTTTGGGGTCTTTTTGAGGAGAAAATTGATTTTCTGCTCTTAACTTTTGAGGAAATCTCTTCCTCCTGTGCTGCCAGATGGACTGCACTCCGAGACCTACGAGGGGTCTTTTAGAGGATTGTTTAGTGGTTCCTGAGAGGAATGAGAATCTGAAATATCTCTTTTCATAAACCTCCTTCAGGAAGATGAAGAATCCTCACTGTCCATCATCTGACACAGGCTCCTTTTTAGTTTGAAGTTTCTGGAGTCATAAAAGCAGTCTCACTTCAAGGTCCTTTCAGGTTTTTGAAGAATAGGTACAGGATACCCTGCAGTCTTTGGCCTTGTGAGATGAATATAGGTAGTAAATACAATCTTGATGAGGGTCTTCAGAATAAAGCCTCTTCTTTCCTCAAGTGCCACAGGGTTGGATCAGACCTTTATTTGCCTTTTCTGACATGTCAATAGTTCGATTTGGAGCAAGATAAAAAGATTGGGAAAAAAAAAATATATATATATATATATATATATATATATATATATACACACATATAGAGATACATATATATGACGAGATATAGCAATGAAACTAGTAGAACTGAGCAGAGCTCTGTGGAGACTCCCTAACACAACGTGGGGTAACAAATATGGGAGAATGGAGCTTCTCAGAGGAGTGTTCCAAAAGGTGGGGCAACCCGATTGTTTGGAACTTAAGTTTGGGGTCTCTTTTAAAAATGACTATATGTTACGTTACTAAACTAAAGGGCATGGGGCTGTTTCTATTCTATACATATTACACTGCTTTTCCATAGTACCGTGAGACTCGCATCTTGACAAGGAATGATTTAAGCATGTGAATCTATGAAAGATCCAATACTGGAGTAAACATGGTTGTGCCTTGCTCCGCTAAAAGGTCTGCCAACTTCATAACCTCAGCAGCTGAATTGTGAAAGGTGGTAAGACTAGAGGAGATAAGAAACCTACAAGACTTACCTTGTTAAGTAACTCCTAAAGGTTCAAGGAGTCGTGTCAAAATAGTGAAATGTGAATGGCCAAAGGAGTAACCAATGTGCAACCTATTCTAAAGAACATTAACTACAAACGTGTTTATCAACCCAAGCGTTTGAGATAAGAAAGGCTCCTTATTCTCCTATCGGTTACCGCTTGCAACTTTAATTTGATTCAGTGGAAATGTCACAGGAGTACCTGCCCAGCACTAAAAAAAGATTGTTACCAAAGAGAAGCATAAGGATGTTGACACGCAGTGCTTCATCGACCGCAAGTTTAAGAATCAAGTGTGGGTTTTAGTGGGTGATGGGGGTGCACGGTAATTAGTGTCTACACAGAAATACTCTTAAGATTCTCTTACAATAGCGATTGGATGGATTCAAAGCATGGTAAGACATTTCTATCAGCAACTTGTTCTTTAAACATTACATTGAGTTGTCTTTAGTTTTCATAAGAACGGTACTGAGACAAACGAAGGAAAATTAGCTCACCACAAGATGAGCGTGGAGCTCAAATTGAAAAGTGGAGACCCAGGGAACCTACGAATATCAGTATTGCAGGTACAAAGTTAGCATTGATGAGAAGCCTTTCTAAAGACAAATCTGACAAGCAGAGGAAAAGAACTTACAAGTAGGTGGCATTCAACACTGCTTCTGCAAATTATGGGTATGAAGGGGGCCTGCATCGTTTATTGAGATAACCCTTTTGAGTAGCAGATTTGATGGGAGATTTCTATGCAATGAAATGATCATATTACTAGGCAACTGTCCAGGCTAATGTGAGTGTATGCTTCCACTGCATGCCTGAACTTTGTAAAAGCTTTGTACTCTGATCTCAATCCACTTCCAACCTTCATACCACATATCCAAAAACAAAAAGAAAACCTAGTGCTTCTGATGGCAGTTAGCACGTAACTCCCAATCACCCTAACATTACCGCTTGCAACTTTACTTTGATTCTCACAGTTCCAGCATCATACACATTGCATCGTATCACCTCATTCAGCCACTCTTAACTCCGTCTCTCACACAGAACTGATTCTCTTATTCAAAACAGTTGTATGTCACTGGTCAAACCACAAGCTCCCATTTCTTAAGCTTCAACTTGTATATCCACACTCTTTAACAATCCCCAATAGCCAAGTCTTCACTTGGAAAGTTTTAAATCGGATTTCCTACCTTTATGAAAAATTGGCAAGACTGTACATTCCCCTTTCTCAAACTACAACCACGTCTCTCTACAACGTTCTCTTTACAGCTGTCTGACTGGTACTTAATCTGCTCACCTCTTCTCACCTACTACAATCTAATTTGTAAATTACCAACCTCACTCCATCGACATTGCCATAACATTTTAAGCGATCACCTCTGAGCACAATGCTCTTGCTTCCATTCTTACACTTAATCCTTCTGCAACCTTTGTTACAGTCTACTACCGTTGCATCCAACGCCTCCAGAAATCATATGCAATACACTGTAGTAATTCGCCACTTCCTTAACCACTTCATTTCAGTTCTCCTGTGATCCTCAACTTCAAAATGAACACCATCAATGCTTGGATTAAGCGAAGGCTCACTCGAGACGCCTCATGTTTTCTAAATTCACACAGCAGCTCATGGCATCATGACCCTTTTGCTCTTATCTGTAAGGTGAAATATTTTTTCCTGTGCTGTGTGCTCATACATTTTCCAATCTAGAATCCAACTGCTTTGGGACACAGTGTTCCTCAACTCACTACTGGCTCAACCCCTCTAAAATGTATTATACTTTCCTAACAAGTCTGTTACCACCATTCTTCCCCATTTTCTTCCCTCACTAATTCCTCATCTCCCTTTCATTGGTCCAAAAAGCCAGACACAATATATATCCTGTATGCACTTGGATTAATATTCCTTCTTTACAGATCACTTCTGAAAGGTTCAAATTTTCCACCTCTGAAAGGTCCTCCCAGATCTTCCATTCCACAAGTCCAGTCAAGCTAAATTAGCTGTTCTAGTGACTGCATCAGTTTAAGACAACTCATTCCAAAGAGGTTTGAAACCTTACCAATCAGTACTTATTTGGGGAGAGATGTTAAATTTATATAGTATTGATACTGCAACAAACTACAATATTGACAAGTCAGTGCCCTTTCTTTAATATTACTTCATTACAATCAGGAATGGTTAGAGCAGCTATGACAAGATAAAGACAAAAATCAAATGTCCTCTTACCTTCACAAGAAAAGACATGAGTGAACAAGTCTTCTAACGATTAGATTAACATAACTTACCCACGAAGTTTAAATGCAAGTCTATGGGCAGTGATGAGTGGTTCAGCTCCGGTCAAATCCTTGAAGGCCTGATCATGGTTTGAAATATAGACTCAGCTGCTACACTTCAGTCAATAGATGCCTCAATATCGCTCTTCCGTCTGAGCCAGATAACTGAACCGCAGAGCAACGCTGAGCAGTTAAGTATTGTAGGGCACACTTCCTATTTCCCTCGTTCAAAGGCCCAGTGCCTCATTCAAGTATGAGGGTTTTTACTTAGTACGTCAGATGTTTGCAGGTCCAAAATTTGACCAACATCCAGAAGATCTGCACAGCTGATATGTCTGTGTGCAAGTCAATGAAGGCTTACTGCACTTCAATTGGCCAAACGCATGGAAATCAGCATAAATCTCAGTGAGAATAAGGTTTTTACTCCACCCTTAGACCAAAAGGAGGGTGTTCTTTCAAGCAATGACAGACCTAGTAAAAAAAATTCTGAATGTTTCGCAGGGTCAGTACAGACAGTACTAGCATGACTTCCATTGTTGTGACAAGTGTAGTAAAGATAGATTCATCTGTTTTAGTGGGTCAGAGAATTTTCTAGACCAGTAATATTGGTAGGGGCTGGAATTGTCAAAACGTCAAACTGCATAATGACTGTTGAAGCCCATCTCTAAAGCTTTACGAATAAAGGGAAGGATTTTTTCTCAAAGAATGAAGCCTGAAATGTGTTAACATACATATGGAATACCCACATTGCTGTCTTCACCATTACAGCCACCATGACAGTCCACTGAAGTGTGGTTTTAAAAAGAAATATATTTGGTATGGGATAAAATCTTGTTCTTAATATAAGCAATTTGCAAGATGAGAAGCACAAAACCCAAAGTCCTCTGTTCAGGGGAATAGTGAATTACATCCAGCTCGCTAAAGTTTAGTAAAGTATCTAAAAAGTGGACTGCGTACGTGCGGAGGGCATTAAGGGTAGCAATAAAATATCCGTGTTTTCAGCAAAGACTAACCAAATCAGGATGCAATGCTTGGATTGGGATTTGAAGACCTAAGCCCTGCTCGAAAGCAAAGAAGAATGCCAAGAAATATTGTTAATCTAGTCTCCACTTAGATTATTAGGTTAGAAAAAGATTACAAAAATTATGTAGAGCCAATCTATTTTATTACAAATGACAGTTGAACACAATGTGGTAGCGGAATTAGCTGTTCTTGCATGTACTGAAAACCACATATCCATATACTGAACAGGTGCCCTTGACTAGATGCGCTTGTCCTGGTGATATTCAGTAGGTAATGCACCCATCCTACGGTGTGCAGATTATGGGAGTGAATCCTAGAGTTCTGCATTCACCCATTAAAGCGACTAAAAGATTTTAGGCTTAGTAATAAAAGAATACCGAAGCACCAAGAGATACTTCAGTGTGTGCTCTGTGCAGCATAGTCTTAAATGAAGAAATGCAACCTCTTGGCGGCAGTTTAAAACCAGTTATCAATAAAATGATCTCCAGAAAGCTATTTGCCTTTCTGAATAGAAAATAAAAATGTTTGATTTTAACCAGTTTTGACCATTTAACCTTAAAGAAACACTGAAAATCTGAAAAAATGCTTCAGAAAATGTCTGGCAAAGAAAAATGATCTTTGTATTGTATGGGTAACACAGAAGAGTGAAAACTTAAAGATAGTCATGCCTTTAGTTTACTAGGAAGATGGATAGCAGATCTTCAAAATCTATTAGTGGATGAATGGCAGATAAGCTAACTGGTTCATCTGGAGCAGAGTATCTTTCCTATTCCCAGGTGTTTCATACACTATGAAACATTTAGCAGTGACCACTACATCTTTAGTGGTCTAATATCTGTTCATTCTTAAGGACAGGTGATGGGATTTTGAATGTTTAAAAGGTATGTCCATCAGGTTCTGGTATTGAAGAGTAGATGTGGAGCTTTGCTACAGTGTCTGGGCAAAAACGTTAAGGTGGTAGACACCAAAATAAGGGAAGTTTCAGTGAAAAGAAAAGCAACCAAACAGCACAAAACCAATATGCCACTCTTAACTTTGCAAAAACAAGACATTTAAAACACACTGGATCAAACAAGGCATAAAAATCCAGCTCACCCTATTATCACTGCGTTACCACTGGTCAGAGTCCCATTAACAGACAATAATGGCAGAACCATTCAGTGTGGAAAACGTTTTCTGGTTCCTTAACTAAAAAAAAGTACGAGGCAGACGGAAACTGACCTTTAGATATAGTTATTTCAATTAAAACTTAAATTAATGATTTGCCAAAGTATGCCATTAGAAGGCAATTTAGAAAATGTGACTATTCGGTGAGGAGACTGATGACACTGCAAAGGAACTGCGTTTCATCAGTGCTTTTTCAACAGCACTGCATTTTAAGACAACTGAAGAGCCCCTTTATACTATGGACTACTCCATTACTGACTTCTTTTAGTTTCTCAACACAGACAAGACAGCGGTACTGATTTTCAGAAACAAAAGCTTCCGATGAGACCCATAGTGGTGGACCTCAGAACTCGGACCTACTCCTACCCACACAGACGACGGTAGGAACCTAGGCTTCATTCTGGACAACAAGTTAACCATGACGACTCCGGTCAACTGCATCTCCTACTGCTTCTTCATCCTCCACATGCTTCATAAGATATTCAAATGGCTACCCCAAAGAAGAGGCACCATCATTCAGGCACTACTCTCCAACGGCTGGACTAGGCCAATGCGCTCTACTCTACGCAGGGAATGGCAGTTCACCTTTTCCTACTACAAACCATACAGAATGCCGCAGCCAGACTCGTCCAGGTTCTCCCTAGACAAATCAACATTGCCCCCTCCCTCAGGGAACTCCAGTGGCTCTTTGTAATAAAAAGATGCCAGTTCAAGCTTCTGACCCATGCATACAAGGCCCTACACAACTGCGAACCTGCCTACTTGAACCACCACATGAACGTCTATAAGCCCACCAGACACCTCCGCTCTGCGCCCCTTTCTCTAACCCTCACTCCCCACATATGACCTAGGAGATGCAGAAGTCACTCCTCCCCCTACCTAGCAGCAAAGCAACTCTTATCCACAGGCCTCCCCATCTCTTCCAGAGTTCCGAAAGTCCCTGAAGACCTGGCTATTCGGGTAATCAACTGGACCATTCCAGTGCCTGGATACCCTAACGGGTGTCCAGAAGCGCCCTACAAATCAACTGATTGATTCTTTGTCAGACAATAGCGGTGTTGCTCCAATTTAGCTACTAGTGTAATGTGTCACTTTAAAAACTTGGTTTTAGAAGTCATTGATTCAGCTCCATTGCAGTCATGCCTTGATACTGCTACTCTTTAATTGCAAGATATACACAAAACCCAAAGTTTTTACATTCCCCAAGTCGAACCACTCTCAAAATAAAAAAAACGAAGTAGGGGTGTCAGGTGATTAAAGCACAGTGTATTTTAGAAAGAAAGCCGCCACATCAATACATGCAAGTGTATTTAACTGCCTCTGGATATCAAATCCCATGTAGCTGAGCAATTACCAACGTAACTGCCCAACTTTAAATAGGAAAGAGGTGGAAGAGTGAAGAAAAACAAGGGCAGAGACAAGTGGGATAAGTGTAAGCATAAAAACAATCTCCACATACCTTCTATTTATCGTTTGCCAGAATTGGTAAGAAGTCCGCAAAGCATGGCAGAAAAAAACGCAGGTGAATCAGCAGGAGTGGGCAATAGGGGTGGAAAGTAAACCATTTAACCATGCAAAAATGCATTCTCATTAGATTTCCCTTAATGAGAAACATATATCCATAATGAAGAGATCAATACGTTTCAACACAAACCTTTTAGTTTTGTCAATGTTTCCAAGTTAATAAATAGTTTTTTGTTTACAAACAATTGTCTATTTTAATTCCTAGAGACATTCTAGTATTACTGTCGAGGGCAAAACACATTGTAGCCAGTGATTGCCTTAATGCTCGGTTAAAGCTTGTAAACAATCAACAGTATCTTACAATTACTACATAAAAATTAAAGGAGAATACTGGGCGTGAAATATTTTATGATGTTGACTCGGACAAATCAGACACCAGTTTTAAGTTTATGTCACTTTGCCAACCCCATATAAAACTTAATGTGTTTTGTTTCCGAGACCATATGTACTGTGTTTTCACACCAGCATCTCTAAATGGTACAGTTATCTTGGCAAAGACGATATTAAACAAATGAAGACTAGAATTTAGCTTGTGTGAAAACGTACTGCACATCTTTAGAATACTACAAAGCATCTCTGCTATGCACTACAATCGTGCAGGAATACTGCGATTTAACAATCAATTACAATTTACCAAAACATGCACACCTCACAGTTATGGAGGAAAGAAAAATAAAGTGTGAAAATGGTACACATCTGTACAAATGAACGTTTCAATGGCATGACAGTTAAGCATTCTTATTAAAGAGCAATTAATGAAAAACAGTGCACAAAAATGACTTCAATAACGCTGTCAATGCAAGTTCCATTTACAAGAATATGCCAACTAATATATCACAACATCCTAACTGATATCCCAAACAATGTACATCCTCTGCTGAGCAGGTGTGTCTGCACAGCAAGCTCCAGTAACTCAACAGTATCAATTCTATTCCCGGTGCCATGATCATAGAAAACAAACTATTTCAAAAGCAACCGGATTCATCCTTGCTAATGGCCTGTCGAGCAAGTTTTTGTTATGATGAAAGTTATCAGTTAAGGGTGTAAACATGAAAGAAATATGACTAAAGCTTTTTAGTACAGGGTCGAGAAGTAGTGCAGCTCCATGGACCGGAGGGATAAATAGTCCTTGCTTATCCTCCATCCTAATTTGGGATCTGCTTGCTCTGCTGGGTGGTCCAGAAAAATGTCTGTAAAAGAAGCATCCACTTTAAGAGGGCCATCCAGTGTAGAAAAAAATCAACCATTCTCTACAGTCGTGTATCTCTAACAATCGCCGACAATACACATTCCAAAACGTTGCTTTCTTTGATGAGATCTCCTTCGGGTTTCAGATCTATCGTGACTCCAGTCACAGGAAGGCCCCTTTAAAACTTTGCAGGGTACCCAGCACATGTATTCATTCCTCAGAAAATAGGCACCCTACTAGTTTTTTTTTTTTTAAAGTTTTTTTTAAAGTTTTTTTTTTTTAACAGTCGCAGCCCAATTACCACCTGTTCCCAGTGTCTATGCTCTGTCACACAAGGCTGGAATACACATTTACTTGGTGACATGTTGCTTTGGTGGGTCTTGCGTAACAATAAGGACTATGACTGTTAATTACCGTAAAGATTATTTCCATACCCTCTGTCTTTCACAACTGCTTGATGATTGATTTCACAGCCCAAAATGCTATGAGAAAAAAAAAAAAAGAAAGCATGTCTGACCAAGGTTTAAGCAAAGGACTGACAGATCTTCCTAGCTAATAGATTAATTGAAGCAGGAAGCCTCATTTGGAAGGCAATACTTTAAAAGCTTAAGTGGCCCAAGGTGCAGCACTGCAAAGAAGCTGTGGTGGATGCAAGCTTTGAAAAACTACAAGGTCCCATTTCATCTAGAGGAATGCACATGAAATCCAGAAAAGGCTGGACTCTAATGCCACAACATTTAGACCTATAAACTATCACCAGCCATTGGTAGTTTTTGTTTAGAGTGTCTCTCCATCGTATCCAATTAATAAAGGCCATGACTTTCTGAACAAATTGTTCCGACATCAAGACTTGTATTTTTGCTGCAAGAAAGCATGAAGCAGGAACTGAAGTATTGTGGATAAAATGGAGTTCACCAAGACTTCAAAGCCTACATCGCAAACCTTTTGCTACAAAAAGCATAAAAGGATGTACTGAACTATCCATTTGTAACACTAGTAGAACAGAGGCTGGAACAAGGCTTAAAAAACAAGAGTGCTGAAAATATCTATCCAAATGAAGTACACCATGAAACTGCTACTAGATATACAAATACTTTATGAACAGATCACTCCTGTTATGCTGATTTCTGGAGCTTTACATGCAAGATTTTATTTATAAGAACCTACTGCGATTCCTTCAGTCTGCCGAATAAATCCCTCAAGAGGACATCTACAAATGCTTTGTAAGAGTTCAATTTCTGGTCTGGACTAGAGAGGAAGAGCAGTTTCCTTTTGCACTACATTCTATGTCAGGACTGGAGGCGAGGATTATGCCTTCTCTCTCCGCTTTATTTTTACAGCAGCCTTAGAAACAAGACTACATTTCCCAAGAACCTCAGGGAAAGATGTAGTCAAACAAAGAAATGTCCAATAGGAGTAGTCCATCATCCAATCAGGATACTCTGGCTCCCACATAGTCTGCTCTCACTGGCCTTTCCTCCTCTTTCTTCGCTGCTCCGCAGCCGAGATAAGTGCTTTCCCTCATTACACTGTTTTGAGTGTCTTTGTAGGGTTATATATTGTGCTCTTTGCTCACTGTTGCATCGCTGTATTTACGTTTTTTGTTATGCTACTTGCCGTTAGTTTATTGTTGTTGCGCTTCGCTTTTTGCTTCGTGATGTCGCGCTTTGCGCTCGCATTCTTCATTCACTGAGGTGATTTATTCTTCAGGTGCTGCGACGCGTCCTCGCCCATACGGGACTGTCTCTAGCTCTTTTCCTTTCCTGTTTTCCTTTGTTTCACAGGGACGAGTGCCGCGTCCTCTGACAGGAACCGCGGGAGCGTTTTCCGCTCCTACGCGGTTCGTCTGGTGCGCTCGCGGCCTCCCGCGGTCGGGGGGCGTGGGAGGCCGTCTGTCGCGGCGCGCACATTCAATCCCTTAAGGGTTTGTGCGGCGCGCCGTAGTCGCGAGCCCCTGGCCTGAGGAAAAACGCCTCGTTGGTGTATTCATAGCGTGATCGAGCCGCCATCATTTCCAGGCCGATCTGCGTCCACGCTCTGTTGGGCACTGCAGCAGTGTCTGTACTGATTAACACGCTCTTCCGAGCTGTACTGATCGCGATCTCGCTCTTTGGGCACACGGTCCCAGGCCAGTTACCTTTGGTTGAGATATATTTTTTTGTGAGCACCAGACGTTTGTGCCCAGGGTTTCCCCCCTGTAATATTGCGAGTCTCGCACCTAATCTCAGGCTGACACCCAGCCCTTTCTAAGCTGATATAATTGTTTTCTCAGCACGGTCTGCCACCCAGACTTTACATTTTAAACCCTCATTTGCATCCTCTTTCCCTCGGTATGGAGTATGATTACGAGGATGACTCCCAGGGAGGTGATAACACCCTGACAGACCTCCAGAGGGACGAGGAGTTATATGACGCTGTGGATGCGTCAATTTATACTGCAGTGGGTGAAGCCATGACCCCACTGGAAGAAAGGCTCACACAGAAAATCAATCAGGCCCTTGCACGCCTAACCAGCCTTCCTGCGGCCCCTGCTCCGCAAATTGCGGCCCCAGATCCCTCGCCTCCTCCGTCCAAACGCGGACGAGACGCTAGGATAGACACCACCGCATTTGACTGCCTGAAACAGGCCTTTTTGTCAACCCAACCTCAATTGCCTCTGGGAGACCCCCTACCTTTGCCCCAGGACCCTTCAGGGATCAATGATGGGGACTCAGGTCCGTCCGGACCCCCTCCTCCTGCATCATCAGCGCCAGCCTCGGACATGTTTGATCCCGACGAGATGGTCCACCCGCGCTCATCGGACTGGGCTCCAGCGGATAAAGTGGCGGAGTATGTGGCCATGCACATTCGCAAACCTTTGGAGGAGGAGGCTCTCAACTGCCTCCGAGCAGAATGTCCTCGACCTTCCTTGGAAGGTAAAGTCACCCTTACGCCTGAAATTGACCTGAGAATGGCAACCTTCCTCCAGAAGTTTGAGAGAGACCCCAAGAAAGGAATTGACCGTTCATGGAGGGCTTGTCAGGACAAGCTCCTTGACGTCTTGGGCCCTTTAACCAAAATTCTGGACATGGCCGAGGAAGCCAAGCTTTCAGGTTCTCTCATTTCTCCCGACTCCTTTTCCGGATGGGCTCAGAGAGCAATAGTGTTTTTAGGCAATGCTAACTGTGCATTGTCCACTGAGCGTCGCCGCTCTATGCTTATTAAGGTTGACCCCAAGCTTGGGGATTTAGCCGACTGAGGCCGGAGCCGTGGCCCAAGGAGGTCTTTTTGGCGACCCGTTCGTTAAAGAACTGGGCAAATTTGTTAATACCTGTACGTCTCTGGATAAGGCGCAGTCCACCATTAAAAAGGTGTTTCCCTGGGTTTTCAGGGGGGCCGGTCGAGGTAGGGGCCGCTCGTCCGGCCGAGGCTCCAATCCACATCTGAGGACAAGGCTCCAACAGAGGTCAATACCAAGACCAGAATCGTTTTGGCAACTTCTACCCCTCCAGGGGTCGTCGAGGCAAAGGACGAGGCTACAGAGGGGCAGCAGCCTCTTCTTCTGGTGAGTGCACTCCCTTCTTCCCACTTAAAAATAGGGGGGAGGCTGGGGAATTTTTTCCAGGCATGGACTTCTGTCACGGGGGACCCGTGGGTTCTGCAGACAGTTCAGGTTTTTCACATAGAGTACCTGGGGGACCCCCATCAACAGGTCAGGCCCCGTCCCATAGTGTTTTCCCAACAGGGTTCGGCCTTGGTAACCGAGGAAGTAACCTCCCTCCTGCGCAAAGGAGCAATAGTTCCGACGTCTCTCCACCCAGACAATTTTGTCAGCAATCTGTTCCTGGTAGACAAGCCAGACGGGGGCAAACGCCCCGTGATCAACTTGAGCGAGTTCAACGAGTGGCTGGTCTACCGCCACTTCAAGATGGAGGGTATACACCTCCTCAGGGATGTCTTACGTCCAGCAGACTGGATGGCTCGTCTAGACTTAAAGGACGCTTATCTGGTGATCCCCATTTTCCTGCCTCACCGGCGCTTCCTCCAGTTCTTTTGGCAAGACTTACGAGTTTGCCTCCCTCCCGTTCGGCCTGTCATCGCCCCACTGGTGTTTTACCAAGGTCCTCAAGCCCGTGGTGGAATGGTTGAGAGCTCGGACGTTCGTCTACCTCGACGACCTCCTCTTTATGGATGCCTGTCCTCGGCAACTTCACCTTCATCTTCAGATGGCGGTGAGTTGGCTTCAGAGTCTGGGTTTCGTTATCAACTAAACAAAGTCGATGCTCTCCCACTCTCAGAGTACAACGTTTCTAGGCTTCGTGATCGACTCAAGGTCCTCCACACTCAGCCTCCCCTCGAGGAAAGTAACGAAAATCCATCACGAACTTCGGCGGACGCTTACCAGGCAACAGATATCCCTCCAAGACCTGGCGCGGTTAGTGGGTCTGCTTTCAGGCTCTATCCAAGCGATTTTTCCGGGACCACTGCACTACCGTGCTTTGCAACGCCTCAAGGCTTTTCACCTCCGGAAAGGGTGTCCTTATTATCACAAAGTGAATCTTTCAGAAGAAGCCCGAGAGGAGATTCACTGGTGGCTCCAACATATGGAGGCCTGGAATGGTCGAGCAATCTTCAGTTCTTCTCCCGATTTAGTCATAGAATCGGACGCCAGCACTCTGGGTTGGGGAGCCAGGTGCGGCGATTTTTCTACAGGAGGATTATGGTCTCCAGACGAGCGCAGATTACATATCAATTGTCTGGAACTCATGGCAGGCTCCTTCGCGGTGCGATGCTGGACGAGAGAATCCATAGTCTTCAGTTCTGTTGAAAAAGGACAACGTTTCGGCGGTCCGTTACATCAACCACCTGGGAGGAACGAGATCCAAATCCCTCTCCGATCTCGCTGCCAGCTTTTGGCAGTACTGCCTGGATCACCATGTATCAGTGATGGCAGAGTACCTTCCAGGGAGGGAGAATCTGGTTGCAGATTTCCAATCTCGCAACTTCAGGGACTCCAGCCTGTGGAAACTGGACACGCAGGTTTTTCGGATGATAGTCACATTGTGGGGCCCGTTTTCAGTAGACCTTTTTGCCTCCAGACTGGACTACCAACTTCCCCGGTTTTTCAGCTGGAGGCCGAACCCCCTGGCAGAGGCAACGGATGCCTTCCTACAGGACTGGAGCCGGGAGGGGGGTATGCGTTTCCCCCCTTTGCGATGATCACTCGGGTGACGGCCCAGGTCAGGAGACAAGGGGCCGACATAGTACTCCTTCCCCCCTTTGGAGGTCTCAAGTGTGGTTTCCAGTTCTTCTGGAACTTTCTTGGGATTCTCCAATCCTACTCCCCCTCTTTCCGAATCTTCTTCTAAATCCCGACTGAGCTCCTCATCCTCTAGTCCTGCAGAACTCGTTGCGACTCGTAGCCTGGAGGATTACCGGCAATGCTGGGAAATCCCAGGCATTTCGGTGGAAGCTGAGGAGCTTATGTCGCGGGCTTGGGCGGATAGTACAGTCAAACATTACAGATCCGCTTGGGGCAGATGGTCCCGTTGGTGTATGCGGCGGGATATCAATCCCTTGGACGCAGATGTGGTAGACATCCTAAATTTCTTAGCCCATTTGGCTTCAAAGGGTTTGACCTACAGGTCTGTCAATACCTACCGTTCAGCCATATCAGCTGGGCATTTGCCGCTTGATAATTCACCGGTGGGGGGGGCATCCCCTTGTCTGCAAACTTCTCCGAGGCATTCGGCTTTCCTTGCCCCCAGAACCGCGCTATTCAGCGCTCTGGGATGTGAACCAGGTCCTCAACTTGTTTTTATCCTGGCAACCTAACAGGTTCTTGTCACGCAAGCAGCTATCAGCGAAGCTGGCAATGTTATTGTGTCTCATTTCCTGCCGCCGTGTCTGATGTCCGCGCTCTGGACATCACCTCCAGGATGTTTTCCCCGTCCGGGGTCACTTTTACGTTACATAGACGCACTAAGTGCCATACCGGAGTTCTCTTATCCGGAGTTTCCAGATTCTCCGAAGTTGTGTGTAGTTTGTTGCTTAAAAGCCTATGAGGAGATGACAGAGGAGTTCAGGCCTCCGGGCGAACGCCAACTGCTCATTTCGCTCCGCAAACCCTTTAAAGCGGTCTCCTCTCCTACCATAGCCCGGTGGGTTAGGTGGGTCATGCAGGAGGCAGGCATCAGCCTCAAGGACTTTGGCGCTCACTCGGATCGAGGAGCGATACCTCAAAAGCATTTGGCTTAGGTGCCCGTTTGGAGTATATCCTCAACGCGGCCAATTGGTCTTCGGATTCGACCTTTAAGAGGTTTTATTTTAAGCCGTTGCTGGACATGGCTCACCTCCTTGTGAGCAAGCATAGAACTAGCATAATCCTCGCCTCCATTCCTGACATAGAATGAAAAATTTCCTAGCTATTGTAACGGAAAGTTTCAATTCTATTAAGGACTCGGAGGTGAGGATTATCCCGTCCTAGGTATTGCTAGAGGATTTCCCACCCGTACTGAAGTAAACCAGTTTCTATCGGTTTCCTTGGATGGATGATCTATGCCTTTTGCGTTATGCAATGCCAAAGTGTCTGTTATACTTGCTGTGTTCATACACTCGGTCTCACACTGTTCTGTTTTTTCTTCATAATGTTGTAATAGTCTGCCTCTTAATGTCATAATTGGTCTCATGGGATTCTTCACCGTGAATTGATGATCCCTTTGTCCTCCTAGGTTCAGATGCGAGTAAACAGGACGCTTAAAGATTGGTCACCGGCTGCCTTCGCGCAAAGAAAGAGGAGGAAAGGCCAGTGAGAGCAGACTATGTGGGAGCCAGAGTATCCTGATTGGATGATGGACTACTCCTATTGGACATTTCTTGGACTACATCTTTCCCTGAGGTTCTTGGGAAATGTAGTCTTGTTTTGTTTCTAAGGCTGCTGTAAAAATAAAGCGAAGAGAAGGCATAATCCTCGCCTCCGAGTCCTTAATAGAATTGAAACTTTCCGTTACGATAGCTAGGAACTTTTTCATTCTTACTGGAAGCACACAGTGGAATTATCGGAAACGAGCATGTTCGCATAGGCTAGAATCTTGTAAAATGAGCGCTCTATTTTGAATATGCAAGCTGTAAGAAGGGAAGCAGTCCCTTCCTCCAAACTAGCGGCCTGTATATAGATGAAATGTAGAAAAAGGAAGTCTGATCATATCAGTTGATGCACATAGTTTTTTTTAATAGGATTATTCACAAATTAAGTGACAGGCAATGATTACATAAAGAATGCTTTGATCACTCAGAAGTCAAAGTGCATCAATCAAAGCTCTTCTCCCTACTCAAACACAAGGCAAATATTCAACATGAAGCTCTATGGAAAAAATTGTGTCTTTAAAGAAAGCTTTAAAATTTGAATACAACAGCAGAACTAAGTGGTTTACGTGTCCACTATGCATTTTGTTTTCTTCTAGACAGAATGCCACTGGTAGTACAATTTTACAGGGAATCAGTCCCAGTTGAACTGCAAGACAAATTAAGTGGGAATGGACCCTGGTCTGCTCCTGCATTAGCACAGCTAGTCAAGATAAAATTTAGCAGTTGTATCTTTTCAAATTCAGACACTATTCCATCAAAGGGAACACTAACCTAGGCCTATGAATATTTTGTTGCTTTGCGTAGTGTTCCTTTTTCACAGCCACTTCACAACTATTCAGGAGTTGAATCTTCAATGAGCTCTCTGTTAAGTGCAGATGGTGGCACAGGTCTCAGCCTTGAGATCGACAATTTTTGTGAAGGGTCAAGGTCTTTGCTAAACATAAGCCCACACATTCAGCTTTCTAGACATTCCTAGGAAAGTACTGTTCTCTGGTATCCCTTTGTTTGGCTCTCATTAACAGTCAAAAGGTGTTGGAATCATTTTCAGGTCTGGTAGAGGAACAACACTTGTACAATGTGCCATGGAGCCTACTAACCACTGAAACCAACCGGCAGTGGCCATTGCTTTTGATTTTGAAATGAAGCATTTCAAGACCTGTATGATTTCGAAAGACAGAGGCCTCAGTTAAGAGTTTCTATAAAGTATAGTCTGGAAAGGAAAAAACTGCCTTGCTTTGATAGACATAAGTTCTGCTTGTGAAGTGTTACACACTAGTTGAAGGTCTCAGAAGGCTTCTTCGGGCAATCAGGCTTTGATTGCTTAATCATCTAAATAAGAATGAGACCAAAATATATACATGTCAATAAACATAAGGCAAAGTAAAGGACAAAGACAGCATCTATATAGTTAATCTGTGTGACCTATGCAAAATGCTTGTGAGTTTCAAGCTCCTTGGTAGTATCTTTAAAAACAACTAATTCTGAACACTTTTACCAACATCCGCTCCAGAAATTGGCTGCGTGATATTTAAAAAAACAAAAAACTCAGCAGGTCGAACATGGCCCTGGTACACCCGTTTTTTCTTGAATAAAAATATAGCACTCTAAGTAGAATGGCATGCTCTTTTGGGCTCCAAGACTATGGTTCAGATAATAGGATAATTTAATAACCAGCTGCTTAAATGTTAAAAACGAGAACTTGCGAGTCAATCTGTCTGTATAAGGCAAGTGCCTTTAATGACAGGCTCACAGTGATCTGACAAAAATCCTTAAAGCATCGTGACAAAGTGTCTTAATCTCTTCAGAACTGAAAGGCAAGCTGAAGCCTTGAGTCTGCAAACAAAGCTTTTCCCACAGTTCAAGGCATGCCAATACTAAACCTGTACTACAGAATATACTAGCAAAAAGGTTTAGGCCTCTTAATGACCTGATTGGAATCCACCAGTGTATTCTAAAACAGTCTTCACTTCCAGTTATAATCTGATAAATTAGTGGGCTAGGAGTACCACAGAATTTAATATTGTAATTATCAGTGAGGAAAAAATATACATGTTGTGCGCAATGGAACTAATTTACTTGCATACCTTGTCAAAGAGAATAGCGGATACAGACAGATGAGATCTGTACACCATTTCAACTTCTGCATAATACAATTCAAGCTTATTAAATAAAGACATGTCTTGTGCTTCAGAATTGACAAGGGTTTCTTTTTGTGCCGGAAGGAATAAAAAGCAGGGCAGGTCTGTCTTTCTACATAATAAGAACTTTTAAGCCACCCTATGCTTTACGGGTATAAATTACAGGGTCCACTGAAATAAAAGCCTGAAAGAGAAATATCATGGTCCTTCACGTGTTGACAGTCATTTTGGGCCATTGTCCTCCTTCAAGTGAGTTTTAAGGATTCTGGATACAAACAGGTCTACATTAAAACAAACCTCATCTGAGCAGTTGCCTCCTTGACATGGAGAAGAAAAAAAAAAGGTTAAGTGTAGACCAAAATGGAACTTGTACACATTGCACCAATATTGTTAATGACGCTGTGTATTCTACCAGAACGAGCCGTCTGTCGATATGCCTACAGTTGAGGGAAAGCGTTAAAGGCTAAATTTTCACTAGCCGTCTTGAACACAAACTAGGTGCTGTGGTGATCTTCATTTACCTGTGGTTGTCTGCAAACAAATCTGATCAGATTTACCTTTATCTGTGTTGCGTTTTCTCACTTACCATCAATTTTAGGTCTGGCCTTTAAAACTGCTTTAACTGTCTGGTCAGGCAATTATTTTTCCAAATTGTACAAACATTGATGGGCTTTTTGTCCGACATTCATTGGTCTGTTCAACTGTCACTCACATTTTGCCTCCACAGAGCACAGCATGCGACAATTGGTCAGAGCCCACTTTAACCATTGCCTCTCCATTTTAGAGTGTATGCACAAACCTGCGCACATTGTTTACATCCACCTTAAAAGTTGTACCTTTTGCTTCAGTTGCAAAGGTGGTCCAGAGTGTGCTTTTATTTTTATTTATATCAACTTTAAATACCAGTTTATTGTGCTTGCCAATCATTTTATAATTTGCTACCAAGTAATTAAGTGACAATGTAACACTGTAAATTCGTTGCTTTTTCAGTGCTTGTTTAGGTGGTGATTTAGTCTTTCCTTCACAAACAATGACTAAATGCATGGTGCAGTTGAAAGCTTGTTTAAAATATCACTACTAAAACAGCTGTATTGGTTAATGTTTCATTTATTTAGGAGTTTTCTATAGCGCTAGCCAGACCCGAAGGTATCGGAGCGCTTCACAACAGTCGGCCTGCGAGAGACATACAATCCAGACAGAAGTAAACATTATCTCAAGGCGCATTTCAAATTTCAAGTCTCAGTACAATGTCCCCAGTGATGCAAGGGGGTCAAGTAGTATTCAAGTTATGAGTCTGTTGACTTGCACCGCATCTCCTTTGGGGAGGGGTGACAAGGGCACTTCCACTTGTGGAGGGGAGGAGGAAAGAGAGTTAATGTCCCGATAGTAGGGAGCGGTAGTGTGCTGGTTTGTGAGTTTCGACGACAGCTAACATTGAGGAAGAGGTCTTTGAGCGGTCTTATGAATTTTATAAAGGAGGTGGTAGTCCTGATATGGACTGGAATGGAGCTCCAGATTTTTGGCCCATTTCCAGCGAAGGATCGGGCTGCAGTTTTTTGTTTGCGTGTTTTCATAGGGATGAGGAGTAGCGTGTTGGTGCTCCTTAGGTTCCTTGCCGGGCCGGCTTTCTTGAGTTTGGAGGCCAGGTATTCTGGCTTCCCTGTGTTCAGGGCTTTCTGTGTTAGGCAGGCAGTTCTGAAGCTGGCTCGCATTTCGACTGGGAGCCATTTTAGTTCTCGGAGTGCGGGTGAAATATGATCGTATTTCTTAACTTCGGTGACCATTTTAGCTGCTGCGTTGAGAGTTGTTCTGAGTGGAGCTAGGTGTGATTTAGGTGTACCTGTGAGGATTGCATTCCCGTAATCAAGTCTGGACAGCACCAGTGATTGAGTCGCTTGTTTGAGGTCCTTGGGCGGGATGAAGGGTTTTATTTTGTTGAGTAGTTTCATGTTGAGGAAGGCGCTTTTTGACGAGTTCTTAATGTGCTTTGTCATGTCAAGTTTTGGGTCTAGGGTGATTCCTAGCGATTTAACAGAGCCAGCCAGGATGAGATTGCCGTTGAGAGCATCAATAGCTTTTAGCCAGTCTAGGATTTGGGGGTTCTCTTTGTTAGAAATGAGTAGGATTTCCGTTTTGTCTTCATTGAGTTTTAGATGATTTAATGTCAGCCAGTGTTGAACTTCTCTTAGAGTGTTGTTGAGTCTTTGAATGTCATTGATGGAGGTTTCGAGGTAGATCTGGGTATCGTCTGCATAGAGGTGGAAGGGGATGTTGGCTTTTTTGAGTATGTTTGTGAGGGGTTCCATGTATATGTAGAAGAGTTGCAGGGAAAGTACTGATCCTTGGGGAACACCCCTGCTGACGGGGTGTAGGTCAGACGTGAAGTTTTTGATTTTTATTCTTTGGGTGCGGTTGTGGAGGAAGGAGGAGAACCAGTGTAAAACCATCTCATCGACACCTACCCTTTCTTTGAGGACCTTGATGAGCCGATTATGGTCAACCGTGTCGAAGGCTGCCGATAAGTCCAGGAGAATGAGTAAGCAGCATTGGTCTGTATCGAGTGACTTGTGGAAGTCATCTATGACATTGAGGATCGCGGTCTCAGTGCTACAGCCTTTTCTGAAGCCCGATTGGTGGGGGTCTAGAAGGTTGATGCTGTCCATATGTTGTCAGTTGTAGGAGGACGCACCTTTCTAGGATTTTGGCTAGGAGAGGGAGATTGGAGACGGGTCTGAAGTTGTTCAGATCATTAGTGTCCATGCCTGGCTTTTTCAGTAGTGGAGTGACTTGGCCGACTTTCAGGCATTCTGGAATGTCTCCAGTTCTTAGAGAGCTATTTATGATTTTGCTCCAGAGCGGGGCTAGGGAGAGTTTAAGTTTTTGGGCCATTTGGGCGGGAATAGGATCTAGGACATGAGAAGAGAGATTGGAGGAAGAGATTAGATTGACTATCTCCTTTTCCGAGATGGGGATGAAGGATTTCCAGGTTTTAGGGGGATGTTTGGGTGTGGGGTCTTCTGTTCCTGGTGGGGGGGATCGTGAGAGAGGGACTTAGGTCGTTGCAGTTGTCCAGTGAAAGCTCGATCTTGGTGATTTTGTCGTTGAAGAAGTTCGCGAAGATGTCACATCGCTCTTTGGAGGCCTGACCAGAGGATGTAGGGGGCTTGGAAGTTTGTTGCCTAATGAGGTTGAAGAGTTCTTTAGGCCTGTTTTTTGCATTGTTTAAAGCGTTGCAGAAAAATGCGGATTTTTCGTTCATGTGGTTTTTGTAATTCGCGCGAACTGATTTGAGTTGATCGTGGAGGATTTTGGAAGGGTTGTTCTGCCAGAGTCTTTCTGTAGCTCTAAGTTGTCGCCTTTCAGCGTTGATGTCTGTGTTGAACCAGGATCTGGATGGAGTGTTCCTGACTCTTTAGTTTCAATGGGGCAAATTGGTCCAGAATGGAGGTCATATTTGGGTTGTAGAGGGCGGTGAGTTCTGTTGTGGAGAGATCCTCTGTGAGGATAGGAAGGAGAGCTAACCTTTTCTTCAAGGTCAGCCAAGGGAATCTGATTGAGGTTTCTTACCCATTTGGGAGGGTCATGTGTAAGGGATTGTTCTCGAGTCGTTTGGATGATGTGGAATAGGATGATGTGGTGGTCGGACCAGTCAACAGGCAGGATGTGGTCGATCGTGATTGTGTCTCTTTGGGCAATAATGGCATCTAGGATTGGTCCTCTGTTGTGAGTTTCCTCTGAGCAGTGTTGGGTGAGGTTGTTAGTGAGGAGGAGATCCTTTAGGGTTAGGATTAGCGAGTTGTTTTCTTCGTTCCAGTGAAGGTTGAGGTCCCCCAGAATTAGGTTGTTTGTGTCGCGGAGTGAGCAATTGGCAATCAGGTCAGACAGGTGTTCACCGAATGTGTTGGTGTTGCCTGGTGGGTGGTATAGGAGATGACAGCGTAGAGACTTTTTGTACTTTGTCTTAATGTCGGTGGATAGGCATTCAAAGGAGTTATAGTTGAAGGTGTTGGTTTCAGTTATGGAGATGTTGTTCTTGTGAATGATTGCTATGCCTCCTCCTCGTTGGTCCTTTCTGTCTTTATTAATGATTCTGAAGCCTGGTGGCACCAGCATATCCATGATTGGGTAAGAGGTTATTTAGCCAAGTCTCGGTGATGAACGTAATGTCTATGTCGTGTGTAAGAATTGTTTCTGCCAGCTCTGTTGCATGTTTGATAGCTGATCTGCAATTTATGAGCATGCAGTTGGTGGATGTCTCCTCTTTTTTCGGATTCTTCGTTAGGGGAGCTCTAGGGATGCTCGTGAGAAAGGCAGGGGGTCTTGGGGATCTCAGGGGTGGGGGGGAGGGGGGAGTAGTCTCTCCTGACTCCCGTGATCACCTGTATCTTGGAGTTTATGGTGACAGTGGAGGAGGTGTCATATGTGGAGGCACGATCTGGCGCTTCATTTAAGGACATTGCAGCTCTTGTTCTTTTGGGACTGTCTGGTTCGGGCGGGGGTTTGGGTTCCATGTAGGGCACAGAACCTTGGGATGCCCCTGTTGTGTGGGGCCAGGAAAGGTGGGAGTTAAGTGGGGGCCTTGGCTGGGCTTTCAGAGCAGGGCGAGGTTCCGTGTGATTTCGCTAAGGCCCTGGATTATAGTTTCTAGCTGGGTTTCTAGCAGGGCGAGACTGTGATAAATCTGATGTTTTTGTTGCAACCTTAAAGTCAAGTTTATTAGCATAGTTACTTAAAACCTTTGCATAAAAGGTACAGCTTTAAAAATCTAAAATAAAATATTTAGGCAAACAGTACCCCATTGTTAATTAGGAGTTCATTTCTTGTGAATCAGTTCGAAATGGCTGTTTACCTGATGACTACTTTAGTGCTGTGGCATATTTGGAATGAAAAATAAAGGAATAACCATTGAACAGCTGCGGCAAGGCCAGATCAGTAGGCGTTGCCAATGCTTGTTTAATCTGGGCCAACAGACCAATGTCTTAACAACACTAATTGAGAATGTCCCTGAAGGGGAGACGGTCCTTAACGAAGACTGAGGACAGTGAGCATGACATCGATTCAAGTAATGGTATCATTGTAATACGACTAAAGATCATCAAGGGCTTTAGAGATCAGATATCGTGAAGGACAACCCAGTGCAGAAGTCCGCTATGTCCGGTGACACCAACAGGGTGGCACAGATACATAAAAAACGTACATATGGTGAAAGGAAGGACCCAATTCTGCTACGAGTTCTGCCCTTTATGGACAACGGACGTTCTTCTCCTAGGATAAATCAAACTCCAACTAAACCTTTATAGAACTTTGACAAATGTTGCTGTCTTGAATCGACGTTTAAAGCATTAACAAAAAGCTTACTTTACATAGCTAAGATTTGACATCCCAAAACATGGAGTGCAGTCCTTGCTATGCTTTTAACCTTGGCAAGACACATGGAACTGCACTGATGTTAAGCCTGGTAATGTTTTAGGATAGTACTGACATGTACCCTGTGCAAAGAGTCAATCGTGTTTTCAGGATATTGCAAACATCAAAACTTATTTAATCCAGGTTCGTGCAAGCGGTAGAAAAGAACGAGATTTTGACCGAACAAACTGAAGTTTAGGGCCTCGAAATAAAGCACCAAAGTAGAAGCGTTCCTTTCCATAAGCATCAGGAGCCTCAAATCTTTCCAGTGTTCCCCAAGACCCTTTTGGACACTTCATTACAAAAATGCATGCTACTTTATCATGTTTATCTCCAAACACTTCAACAAATTTACAAAAAAATTGCAGCAAATCGGCTTCTGGAATATTGCTTGATTACAGTGCAATAGGAGTAAGAAAACCGTCTGCAATGTACAAAACAATGGTGAATATGGATAGGTAAATTATACATCCAGTTGTTTTTGGTAGTCTACAAGCCTGACAAAATTCATTTACCTATCGAAATATAGCTAAGCATAGCAACTAGGTAACAACTTTAGCAAAGCTTTCAACAAGATAGCTGAAAACAAAATGTTGCAGAACATGTTGCTTACCATCAGCAACAGGTTCTGCATCAGTTTCCGTGCCCCAGGTTGGGTCAAAACCAGCTACTTATATTAAGATCTAACCATGTTACAACAGGTGCATATAAAAAAATAATAAGAATCGACAAAGCCAAAAAAGTACAGCTATTGTCAACTGCAGGCTCAATTGAGTAACCGACATTATGACCAAGCTGACTTCTGTAAAGTCATAGTGCAGCGCTCTTTAATAGGTCTAGAATGTCTAAAGCAAATTCATTCTTAAAGCCCTAGAGACCAGTGGCTGAAATAACACAAGTGCAACTTTACAACTTTTCATTGGCAACTAACAAATCAACCTATATACACTAAGCACTTAAAATCAGGAACCCTAGAAAAACCAGTCCAATCTCTGGAAAGAACAATGTATTGCTCAGGACCTAGATAAGATTTGCGATATGACCGGTTTAAGTACCAGATGGTTGTAGCTTCTTAAACAAATTTCTGTTGGATAGTCAACATGTACTGGTGAATGTTCTGATGCTTCCCAGACGAATAATCATAAAAGGCATTCTTCAGAAAACCCGGATACATGCTCATTTAGAAGGCTTACCAGGACACCTGCACACACCAATTAGTGTTAATAAATTTGAGGGAGGAATACGTTTCGATACTGAGGTAAACCCATCCCTGTGCCACTAATAAAATTGTTAGGCGAATCCGGCGGGCTGGGCTGGTATCTGAAGGCGCCAGTGAGACATGACTAGTAAATGTGTATATTTAGTCTCACTTCTCTGATGGCCTTTGCGTACATAATGGCAGAAAGATCACAATGTGACATGAGATTTGTAGAGGCCAAAGAGACAGCTTAAATGTAGATCTGTATTGATACTGAAAAATGTCAGGAGACGATGCCTCAAAAAGGGAAGTCTGTCAAAATTGAGGGCGCACAAAACTTTTCAGCTCTCGCGACTCACATATACAGCCCGAGGATAAAAGGGATCAGACTTCCCTGGCAGATAGGCACCTCTGGCATCACCTCTGATGGGGACCAGTGGTTCCTATGTCAAGATTGCTTAAGGCACCTAGGTCCTTGGGCCATTCTTTAGAAATGCATGAAAAAGGAGCACCATTGGGCGACGACTAACGGATGTGATTTATATGCGATTCATGAGAGCAAAATGTGGCTTCTCTACATACTTAGGCCCATCATGAGTAAGGCAGAAGGTTATAAGATCTCCTAAAGGTCTGGCCCATTCAAGTTCTTTATTATCCATTGCTATATTTGATGAAATTCTAGGAGCAAATGAAGATGCCATAAAAGTAGAATCTCGCCTTGTGATGAGGAAACTGTAAAATGTTTTTCAGATGAGGTACCAATTATATTGTGCGTTTAAAAAAAACAGACCAAAAAAAAGTAACCAGCTCAAATGCTTCAATACATGCATTATAGAGGAGCAGAATCACTGATCAGGAAACAAATGCAACTTTCAAAGTAGCATTTGGCCAAGGGACATTTGAGCATGCCATTTTTTGAACAGTCATGCCAAACACAGTTAGCGCTGGCTCTTTACTGCAGCCTACTAGGCACGGTTCATTAAGAAAATAGGTTACTTACCTGTAACTGTAGTTCTGCAGTTTTGGAATCTTTCATAGGATCACATGCTTGAATCATTGCCCCCTAGTCGAGATGGGAGTCTCGCGGTACCTTAAGAAGGCAATGCAATGTTAGGTATAGACTAGAAAGGCCCTAGGCCCTTCAGTTTAGTAACTGAACTCATTTTTTAAAAAGAGCCTAAACTTAAGTTTCAAACAATCAGGTTGCCCCACCTTAAAATACTCCTGTGAAGCTCTAGTCCCTCAGATTTGAAGCAAGAGTGTAAATAAATACCCACTAAGAGAACAGATGAGCTTCCCAAGGGAGGGTGAGTCGCATGTGGATCTATGAAAGATTGCAATACTGAAGAACTACAGTTACAGGCAACTTATTTTTAGGCTTTCCTGTTTTCAGTTTCTATTTTTGGTAAACTCTGGAGGGGTTTTCAGTGTATCCAGTGTTTTCAATACCTTAAACAGTGGTTATCAGTGGTTACACATTTTCGCTACATTAAAAACAAAGTGTTTCTCCGGGGTTATGGAACATTTTGCTTTAACTGTTGCTTGCTTTCTGCACTGATAGTGCATGGTATATAGACATTATGTACAGTGTATATGAGGTCCAAATACATTTTTACAAATCAAACCTATTGTAGTACACCATACAATATTTCTTCAGTGAATTTTGGTTATGCGCGCTGACTCCTTCCTTCCCATGTAAACTTTTATCAGTGAAAAGGCCCTCAACATTGGTACTTGAGACGGGCACCGCCAAAACAGCCAGTACACAATTTGCTAACTGTTCGCTGGCAGCTTTCCATGCCAATATTGGTGCATCTGAAGATTGCGATTCTCTGGGACAGGTTCTGCAACATTTGCGTTGAACTGGGCGCGTATGCCCTCAGTTATTGAAGCGATCAAAAAGGAAGCAGTACTTTTCAAAGTCGGGAGAAAATTCCCCTTTATGGAAGAGATCTAGAACTTGTGCAGAGTACCACAGTGAGGCTTCATTGACTTCAAATGCCATGGTTGGAGAAGGGACATCTCTAAGCATCACTGCAAGTAATTTCTCATACATTGTAAAATTAAATTTCCTGGATTGTTCCTCAACATTTTTTGCTTACCAAGTGGCAAGCATTCTAACATGGAACATGTTGCAGTGCCAAAGTCACTAAAAGTGTTGCCCAGCCTACTCTCAAGGAGATGTTCCACATCTACACCAATTACGCTGAACAGTTGGAAGACAAGGGTGTTTTCAGACTCTAGTTTTTTGATTATGTCCACAACAGCAGTCATGTTTTCCTGTAAAAAAACAAAGAATGCAGTAGAGTGTACTTTTTTCACATCACTATCAATATGCGACCGAAGATGCTTATATTTCTTGCCTTTGGCATTATCACTATGCAAAAATTCTGTAAACGGACGCCACATGGATAATATAGCATTCACAGACTCCTGGACTGAGAACCACGGGCTAAATGACACAATTGGGATGGCTCTCTTTGATGCCACACAAAGCACATTATGAGAAATACTTGCATTTTAGTTCTCAAGCATAATGAAAGTGCACCAGAATGGACTTCAAAGTCAATAGCATTCTTCATTAACTCTGAAGATTGTAAAGATGCTTTCAGCATACCATGTGGCAAGGCTATCTTACAGGGACGCACTTCAGCTCAGGTATCGATTTTGCCAGTTCACACAACTTTTTCATATACATAGCTGAATCACTGCAAATACAAACAATATCACTTCAATCTTTGTTGAACTTGGTGAGAACGTTTTGCAGCAGCATTCCAAGTGACACTGCATTCCAAGTTTTCCAAAAGTCTGGTGTCATGTTTTCACCACTATCCCAGATGCTTGGTGACAGCACTCTTCACATATACCTGTCACTACACCTTGCATCAAATGTTCAAAGCCTGGGGTGTTTGGCAGTTCACCTCCTGTCAATACTGACTTGCTAGAAAAAGGAGCTGATGTATCAAAGGGTTTCACCCATTCTTTGTCTGGGTAAATGTAATTACCTCCCGTCCCTCCCTCGCCTTCCTTCAGTACAACTGAATCCACGCCTCCCACCCAGACCCACCCCCAGCATAAAAACTCTGCCCGCCCCCACCTCCACCTGTTTTGTTCTGTCTCCCTAGTGAGACTTACCCTTTCAGCTCCTCCCTGTGGCAGTGCCGGGGAGTCTTCGGTCCGGTTCTCTGCGACGGCGGAGCCCTCTGCAGCGTTATCCTGGCGGTGCCTCCTCTCCTCGTCTCCCTCGTGGTATGGGGGCGGAGCGGTTGCTCGGGAGGCCGCGACGGTGTTAGTCGGTCCTCCTGTGGCTGGGGCTGTGTTTCCGGGTCGGGCCTGCTTGGATGCCTCTGCTCCCGGACTGCACACATCACGGAGGCCTGGTAAGCCGGGTTTTTGACCCGTTGTTTATCCTTTTCCTGTGTGGGAGTGCCAGGTGCTGTAGAATGCGGTTTCTCTTGACGGGCGTGGTCGTCTGTCTGCCTGGTCTTGGGGCTGCTGGGGGCTGTTTTTCCGCTTGCTGGCCTGGGTCGCATGAGGTTGTTGGGGGCATTCTGGTGTCTTCTTGCTCTGCTGCTTGGTCTCCGGCCCCCCTGGGGCGCCCTGGACGACTGGGCTCCGCGGGGGTGTAGTGCCTCTCATGTCTGTGGATGGTGCAGGACTTGGTTGAGGCTGCTCTGTCCGGTGCTTCGGGCTCGGCCGATGCCTTCTGGTCCATCCCGTCCTCATCCGGCGGGTCCTGTGGGCGGCTGGTTTCCGTCTGGATCCTGGGGTATTGGGCCTTCTCCCGCCTCTGGCGTTGCCTTTGGCTCCGGGGGGTGTGTTGGGTCGCTTGGGCTCCTGTGCTGGTCGGCAGGGTTTTCCTCTTACCTGCTGGGCGTGACCTATGGGATTCTTGCCCTCCTGGTTGGGCTTGCCCTTCGGTCCCGGTGTGGGGAATTGTGCTGTGGGAGTGGCGTGCGTTGCCCGTGCTTGATGTATTTCATGCTGTTTCCACTTTTGTGTGCTTTGTACTTGCTACTTTGTCCACTGTGGACCGCCCAGCTGCCGGTTGGTTGTCGGTTGCCTGCGGTACCTGCTGTGTGCGGTCTCTTTCCCTCAGCCCTAAGCCATCCTTCTGTGCTGTGTTGGTCTTGATTGGTTTCAGGTTCCTTTACGCCCTCTTTTGCATCAGTGGGTTTTTTCCTGTGGTGCTGTGGGTCCCTTGCTTCCTCCGGCGGCTTTGCTTGTTGGGGTGTTCGCCCCTTTCCTCCCATTGGGCTGTTGGACTCTGTCCTGGCTGCGCTGCTTGACGGGTCGGCTGTTCTGCTTGGCTGGTGCTGTGGCGCTGGCCTGTTCTCGGCTTCTTCTGCGCCCTCCTTGGTGTGCAGTTTCGTGGCTTTGGCGACGGCCGTTGGGGCCTCCGGCCATAGCGCCCGGTACGCCCCTGCTCTTGTCGGATCTCTGAAGTTCAGCGGGGTCGTGCCTGGTTTGTGCCTGGATGGGTGGCTACCTGGGACTATTCGGTGCTGTGGGCTGCAGGTCCTCTGTCCTTCTGGCCGCCTTGGGGCTTCTGCGTGCCTTCCTTGTGTGGGGCGTCCTGCCTTTCTGGGGTGCCTTGTCCTAGGGCCTCTCATTTGTCCCCGATGTGGGTGTGTCCTCCGCCTTTCCGGTGGGAACGGTTTTGGCCTGTTTTTCGCCCTGGCCCCCTGCCTCCTCGCCTGAGGGCCCTGCCTGGCTGGATCCCTGTCGCTGCTGTCTGGACGGTTCCCTACGGTGGGTGGTCGTCTTCGGCCTTTTCTTCCTCGGTGGCGGCGGCCCGTTTCTGGTGGCTGGGTCCTGTGTACTTTGGTTCATGAGTACGGGGTCGTCTTGGTGCAGGTTCCTCCAGATTCGGGGGTTCGGTTGACTCCTCTGCCTGTCTCCGGTCCCCGCGGGGTGGCTCTGCTGGCCAGGGTGTCCTGTTTGCTTGCCATGTGGTCGGTCTGCTGGGTTCCTGTCGAGGAGCCCGGGCCCCTCTCCGTTCTGTTTCTGGGGTTTGGGGTGTCCGGCGGCTTCGGCCTGTCCTGGCTCTCCTGTGGGTCTGCTCCTGGGTTCGGGGCCCCTTCCCTTCCATGTGTTGGCCCTTTCGGCCGTCATTCCTCTGGTTCCGCCTGGCATCTTTTGGCGTGCCGTGGGTCTCGGGGACACCTCTCTCCGCTTCCCTGTCGCCGCTTCTTTTCTGCGGTTCGCTGTGGGAGACGCCCATTTCGGTTTTGCGTCCTTCCCCTTCGGACTCTGGCCCTCGCCCTGGGTCTTCCCGCAGGTCCTGGTGCCTCTCGTGGCTCTCCTTCGTGCGGGGGTTTTTCCTTCGTCCTTCTCTGTCGGTCGGCCTCTTGCTGTGTGCGGCCGGAGTGTCTTTTTTACTCGGTCTGTTCGGGGGGACCTTGGTGGTTCTTCTGGGGATCGGGTTTGTTGGTGACCTGGGGTGTGTCTTCTCTGGTCCCCTCTCGGGGCTTGGTGTTCGTTGTGGCTCGTTTTCGGCCTTTGCGAGGCCGTGTTCCCTTGTCCTGCCTGCCCCTGGTCTCTCTTCCTTCGCTGGATCGGGCCTTGTTGTCCTGGGGGCTCCTCCGGCGGTCCTGTGGCTACAGGGGCAGGGGCTCCTGGGGTGTTTTCCGGTTCCCGGGGCTCGTTTTCTTCTTCTCCGCCTGACTGTCTGGATCCTGTTGGGTTGGTCTCCGGGGTCTTTTGTCCCCGCTGCCCATGTCGGTCCGTGTCCGGGGGGGAGCTATCCTGGAGGCTCTCCCGCCGTCGCTTTCTGGCTGGCTGTTTGCTGCCTCCTCCGGCTCCGCTTGTGGTGGCTTTGGCCGCCGGCCTGTCCGGGTGCGGGGTTGGCTGGGGTCTGTTCGGGTTCAGGGGTGCCGGTCCCTGCTGGTCTCCCAGAGTTCCTCCTGCTGGCGGATGTTGGGGGCTTGCCCCAGTGCTCTTTCGGGGCTCTCTGCAGGGCCCCTGGGGTGTTGGTTGTCTGGCGTTCTGGGGGAGTGGTCCTCTGTCCGCCCTCTGGGTGGGTCCAGGTTCTGGTCCTTGTTCGCCAGCGTCCTGTTTCTCTGGCTCCGGTCTGGGTGCTGGGGCTGTCGGCTCTCTCCCTTCGGCGAGTGGCCTCTGGGCTGGCGGATCTGTTGTGCTGGGTCCTTCCTTCTTCCCACGGTTTCTCTCTTCTTCCCCGTGTGGCCAGCCTGTTGGTGGGTCGTTGGGGCCTCCCTGTGGTGGTCCTGTTGCGGATCTGGGGAGGGCCTTGGTGGCCCGGTTCTGGTCTCTGGGCTGGAGTCCCGAGTCCCGGGGCTCGGGGGGGGGGGGGGTCGTTGGCCTTCCCTCTCCTGTGCCTCAGGTCTTCTGGGTGCCTTCCTCCCCCCCCTTTTTTTCCGCTGCTCCGGGCCGTTCTGGTTCTGGTCAGGTGGCTCTGTGTTCGGGGGTTGTTGGTTGCTCCCCGTTGGCCTGGGGCGCCTTGGTCTCCTCTCCTGTCCGAGTTCTGTTGCGTTCGGGAGTGGGCCCTTCCGGTGGTTCTGTTCCCTTTGATGTTTCCGGCCCTTCCCCTGGGTTCTGTGCGGGGGTTTCGCCTGCTGCCTGGTGCGGCTGGGCTTTGCTGGGTTGGGGGTTCCTGACCGTTTGACAGTTGCTTGGCTGCCTTCCCGTCGGTCCTCCTCTCTGCTGTCCTGTGCTTGGCATGGGCGGACCTTTTCGGCCTGGTGTTCTGCTCTGGGTGTTGTTCCCACGGTTGCTGGCCTATTTTTGGCGTAGCGATTCCTTCCGGGTGGGGCTCTTCTGGGTTTGTCAGTGTCTCCTCTGCGGGTGCTGAGGGCGGATCTCCGGCTTCTTGCTGCTCCTGGCGTTCTTGCGGGTTGACAGGGGTCTGTTGCCCCCCCCGCCCTGTCTGGTCCTTCCCTTCGGGGTCTTGGCTGCTGGTGTTGGCTGTCCTCCCTTTGGTCCCCTTGGGGGTCTCGGGTTGCGGCTCTTGTCTTTTGGACCTTGTTTTTTTTGGTGGCCATCCCCTCTGCGGGGTGTTGGTTCGGTTGTGGGTTCTTGTTTAGCTTTGATCCGGTTGCGGAGGTTGTTTGGCCTTCCTCTGCTCTGTTGGGTCGTTGGCTTTGGTCCCCGGTCTTGCTGACTGTCCGTCTTTTGGGGGTGGTTCCTCCTGTGGGGGTTCGGGGCTGTTCCTCTCGCTGTTTGGCGGCTTCGGTGGCCGAGTTGCTGGATGTCCGGCGTGCTTTGCTGTGGTCCCTGCCGGTTGTGGTGTCCTGCCAGGTGGGCTCCTCTGTGGGATCTGTTGGACTGCGACCTGGTCTTCTCCCTCTCCATTTGACTGTCGCTGTCCGTTTGATTGTCTGGAACGTTTGTCTGCTGTTCTGGGCCGCTGGGTTCCTGGGATGTTGATCTGCTGTGTTTGGGGCACTGTTTCTGTTTTGGTGTTCTTTCGCACTCAGCTGTCCGTCTCTTTTCTTCTGCTTGCTATGTCCTCAATTGTACTGAAGGAAGGCGAGGGAGGGACGGGAGGTAATGCTTCCATTTCTAACGATAATGGCATTACTCCTAGTCCTACTCCCTCGTCTTCCTTCAAGGACCCTCTCTCCCTCCCGGTGCGGTTCATCTGAGTGCTAGCTCGGCTTGTTTACGTACAGGTGGAGGTGGGGGCGGGCAGAGTTTTTATGCTGGGGGTGGGTCTGGGTGGGAGGCGGGGCCTCAATTGTACTGAAGGAAGGCGAGGGAGTAGGATTAGGAGTAATGCCATTATCGTTAGTAATGGAAGCATTGTACATCTTTGGGAAGAATCTTATGAAACCAGCCATTTTACTGATCAGTGGAAGAATCCAACATATCAAAAATATCAAATATGATTTTGATATTTCCTGATTCTCTACACTTTATACAAATTTAAATAAGACCTAAAACATGCTTCTAAACCTTGCATCTTTAAACCAAAGATCACAAAACTGAAAAAAGAAAAATGAAAAAATAATATTTTAGTGACATCCCTAAACAACAAAGCTCAAGCAGAATGTTAGCCCAGTCTTTCATGCTGCTTCCTTGTATAACAAAGCTACATTGTATTGGCCCCTTCAGGAAGAAAATACAATTACTTTCACTCTTTCTTTCTTTGGCATTTAGTTTGTGGTTATGCAGGGGTTTATCAGTGTTTATATGTGTACACTGGTGAGGGCCATTTCCCTTGTGGTGGGGTTTTACCAGTTATTACAGGTTTAAACCTAAAACAGGATAGCCACTTATTTTCTTACTCCAGCACTGGCTCTTTCTTAGATTCACATGCTTGAATCAGATTAAATAGTTAAAAAGCACGTTACCACAAAATCCATGTTAGGTACATGTAGGAAAAGAATATATGTATACATATCTATGTATCAAAATATAGATAAAACACCATTTGAAAGATGCATATAACTTACAATGCAAAATGCGCGTAACAGGAAAAAGGATGGCGGGAAGGAGATAGTACACCTTCACTGGAAAAGATGCAACACCGCATGGCCAACTGCTGCATCACTGAACTGCTGATTCCAAGCAGTAGTGCTGCGTAAAGGTGTGCATTCTTCCAGGTGGCCACTCTGTAAATCTCATGAAGTGACACCGTCAAACAGCGCAGTTGAAGTAGACCTAGTTCTTGTATAATGAGCATGCACCGGTGTGCGTAATGGCCTGCCTGCTTTCTGGTGACAGAAGTGAATGGTGCTGGATATCTTTCTAGCAAAGCTCTGCTTTGAATTAGGATACCCTTTCCTTGGAGCACTGTATGTTACACATAGTTGAATGGATTTGCAAAAACATTTTAGCACTTTAAGCATCCCTTGACGTGTAAAGAGCGAAGTGCCCTTTCAGCTGGCTTCTTAGGATCTGGAAAAAAAGGTTTTCAGAATTACAGGTTCACGGAGGTTAAAGGCTGAAGGGACTTTTAGAATGAACTTGGAGTTTGTGTGGAGAATCGCTATCCCCAAATTAGACGAAAGGTTCCTGAATGTTGAGAGCCTCATATCACGGACTCTTCTGGCTGAGGTTAAAGAAATGAGGAGAGCTACCTTCCAGGATAGGAGCTTAATATCTGCCCCTTGGATGGGCTCAAAAGGATCTCTCATGAGCTGTGAAAGTACAATGTTGAGTTGCCAGAGTGGAGGAGGTCTTACCGGTGAGAAGACTTTGAATAATCCCTTGAGAAATTGTTTATAACGAGTCTGGAAGACCATAATGAAGGTGATGTGGATGACTGTCTAATGCAGGAGATGGCTGCTAAGTGGACTAACAGATGCATGAGCCAGCCCAGATTGCGGCCAGATGCAGAAAATACGGAATTATTTTTCTGGTTAAGTGGATGCAGTTTAGCAGTTTGGCACCATATGGAAAAGCGTTTCCACTTGAGGCAATAGGTTTTATTTGTACTGTGTGCGCGAGCTCTGGCTAAGCTGTCCCTGCAATCTGTTGGGGTGCTTAAGTGTTAAAATTCGTTAAACTCAGGAGCCAGGCTGGCAAGTAAAGTGACTTGAGATCCGGGTGCAGCACTTGGCCCTGGTTCGTCAGAAGATAGGGTATCGGTTTCAACTCGATGTGGCTCTTCTCTGAGAGGAGGAGGGGCAACAATGAGAATGATCTTGCATGGTTCGCCCTTCATTTGCATGAGGACCAGTGCTTTAAATGGAAAAAAGTGCAGGTACTCACCAAATTGAGATGTGACAAGAGGGTGGGGCTTGGGGTGAGGCTAGGGTGCGGAGCTATGGGCAGCGCAAAGGGATCTGGCCAGGGGCACCATTTAAGCATTCATGCACGCTGACAGGGCTTTCAGTACATATAATTTAGAAACGCTTACATTCGTTGTTGCCCTCATTACTAAACCTTGATCCCACGTGCTGTGCTACAGCATCAATATCGCCACCTTCCTTCTCAGTCTGGTTGCAAACAAGTGCTGCTGTAGTCTGCTATACCAGCAGGAAGCCTTCTCTTCGATTTCCCGAGAGTCACGAGATATGCCTGTTAGCAGGCCCTGCTCTCACACCTACAGAGTGCTATGGACTACACAGAGCCTGAGGGGACACTGTCAGGCATCACAGTGCGAGTTTGGCCCCTCCCAAACTTCCTGCCAACTCTGAATGAATGCCTACAGGCCGCGGCTCAATTAGCACATTGAAAGGGGAGATTAGCACTCGATCAGAGTGCTTCAGAAAACAGACCCACTCGTTGTCAGCTGTGTTGCGCTTTTTTGTAAATGCCAATTTCACTGAGCTTGGCTTACATCCCCATGAGTACCGGTACTCTCTTTGGACAAAGAAGTTCCGGTACTCAAGCGCCGAAACTTTAGAAGTGCCGGTACTCCGTACCGGTGAGTACCGGCCCATTTAAAGCACTGATGAGGACTCTTGGGAGGAGGGTAATCAGAGAAAAGGCATAAACAGACTCCGGACCATGCAATCAAAAATGCATTCCTCCCATGAGCCCGGATGAGAATGTCAGCCTGCAAAGAACCACCATTTCGGGCTCCGGACGGGCGTTTGAGATCCAGATTCGATGTGCCCCACTGGAGAGAGATCTTGTCGAGAATCCTCTGAACAACTTCCCACTCATGACAAGTGCTCAGTCTGCAGTGCGTCTCCGCTGTGATTTTCTGCTTTCCTGGGACATGTTCCGCTCATAGATGTACTTTCAGGCAGATGGACCACTCCCAGATGCTTTTTGCTTCCTGAGACAGCAGGTGAGATCTTGTGCCACCCTGTTTGTTGATGTAGTGCATTGTGTATGTATTGTCCGTACAGATGATCACTACATAATTTTTAATTCTGGGAAGGACAGCCTGCAAGGCTAGGTGTACTGCCTTGAGTTCTAGCGGATTGATGCGAAAACTGTAGATGAAACGTTTGCCACTTGCCGCAGACCTGTAGAACTTGTAGATAAGTTACAAACTCCCTACGGAAACATCATTGGTGATGACTAAAGGGGAAGCTAGATTTAGGAAAGACAGGTGCATCCGTTTGCGCCATCAGGATAGGGCATTCATCATGGCTGGAGTGCCTTGGATGAGGTTGTTGAAAGACCATGTAGCCTGTATTTATTGCCTGTCCAATTCCTCTTGCAGCAGACTGCAGAATGGAACTAGAGGTATGCAAGTTGACATCCCTAGGTGGGACTCGTAGAGGCGAATGGAAAGAGACTTTTCTTTGTACCCATCTGGCAAAAGTCATCAATTGTAGCGGTCTCTCTGGTGTGGGATTCGATTTGTTGAGCGTCGTATAGAGTGTGGCCCCTAAGAATGTTATCTTCTGTGATGAAGAACTGACTTTTTTGGGTTCAGTGTAAGGCCCAGTTCGCTGAACAGGTTTGTGCAAGCAGTTGTTGACATCTGTGCAGTCTGACTGGAATGTGCCTTGACCAACCAGTCGAGATAAGGGAACACTTATTGCTTGCGCTGTCTTAAAAAGGCAGCTACAGGTGCCAAGCACTTCGTGGATATGGGAGGGGCTGATTTTTGGCCAAAGAGGAGCACCTGATCCGGTAATGGCGAGCAGCTAAAGTAAATCTTGGAAATGTCCTGTGATTTGGGTGAATAGAACATGAAGATATGCATCTTTGAGATCGAGGGATAACAGTATGCTTGATTTAGGAGCTGCAGTATATCCTGCTGTGTTACAATGCAGAATGATTTTTCAGAGATAGGTGTCGGGTTTCTCAGATCCAGAATCTGTTGCAACTCCTTTGACTTCTCGCAGACCAAGAAGAAACAGGAATAGAAACCTCTTCCTTTCTGTGCTGCAGGAACTCTATAGCTCCTTTTTTGAGCATGGTTTTGACCTCCAACCAGAGGAGTGGCAGATGTTTTTGAATGGAAGTTTGAGGCAGTGTTGGAGGTGGTGTTTGGATGAATTCTAATGTATGGCTAAATTAAACTAGGTTTAAGACCCATTGGTCGGTTATTATTTCTTGCCAGCTCTCAGGGTGACAGGATATTCTCCCTCCTAGCCAGGATGGAGAAAGCTGGGGAGTAGCTGGTGCCTGTAACTTGACGGCAGCCAGTATTCTTTCCTTGGCGCCTCAATTTTCCCCTTGGCGGGGGTCTATTATAGTCTGCATGTGGTAGTACTGGGGACGAAACTGCTGAGAGGCTGATGAATATGAGGAGTAGCGATACTGCTGGTAGCCTCCACCATAGGAGAGTAGTCCTTCAAGCATCTCGAAAGGGCATCTTCCTGTATTGCAGGGACCCCAATGACTTAGCCGTGTCAGTGTGTTTTGATGGCCTGGAGGGCATCAACGTGTTCGCCGAAAAGAGCTTTATTTCATTGTAAGGAAGATCTAATATTTTATTTTGAACTTCCGGCCTGAAGGTGGTGGCTATGAGCCACCCGGTCTTATTAACACTGTCTGAAAGCAGTAGTGGCACTGTTCATGGTGCAATAAATTTGATGTGCGCTCACCCTCCTGTAGGACTTTCTTCGCCTCTGTTATGTTCTCCAGAAACTTGTCCAAGTATAGAGTGATATAGGACTGCACTTGGTGATTGTATCGCCTTAGAACAGCCAAAGAGTTTGCAGCCCTTATTGTAAGCACTGAAATGGAAGAAAAATGCTTCTCAATATTATCAAAGCGATACCAAAGGGGGGATGCTGGACGGAGCGCTTGAGCAAATCAAACACTCACCCCCAGTCAACTGATCTGGGTTTAATCCATCATCATTCTTTAGCTCACTCCACCACCCCAGTTCAGACATGGCCATATGCAAATCAGTCTGACCCTGTGCCTCATGGGAACAGTCCAGCCCTAACTGCCAAGCCATGTCTTCCCTGGACCAGAAACAAGCATCCTGGGACCGGTTTCTGGCTATTCAGCCGTCATCAGCCAGGCTAGCTTGAATCCAGTGGCAAAGTGAGCAAGGGACCCACGTCTGGGCATACCCTGCCAACTTAGGGCGAACAAAGCGATACCAAAGGGGGGATGATGGACGGAGCGCTTGAGCAAATCAAACACTCACCCCCAGTCAACTGATCATCCCCTTTGGTATCGCTTTGTTCGCCCCAAGTTGGCAGGGTATGCCCAGACGTGGGTCCCTTGCTCACTTTGCCACTGGATTCAAGCTAGCCTGGCTGATGACGGCTGAATAGCCAGAAACCGGTCCCAGGATGCTTGTTTCTGGTCCAGGGAAGACATGGCTTGGCAGTTCAGGCTGGACTGTTCCCATGAGGCACAGGGTCAGACTGATTTGCATATGGCCATGTCTGAACTGGGGATGTGGAGTGAGCTAAAGAATGATGATGGATTAAACCCAGATCATTTGACTGGGGGTGAGTGTTTGATTTGCTCTAACGCTCCGTCCATCATCCCCTTTGGTATCGATTTGTTCGCCCTAAGTTGGCAGGGTATGCCCAGACGTGGGTCCCTTGCTCACTTTGCCACTGGATTCAAGATAGCCTGGCTGATGAGGGTTTTGAACCCGAAACCGGTCCCAGGATGCTTGTTTCCGGTCCAGGGAAGACATGGCTTGGCAGTTCGGGCTGGACTGTTCCCATGAGGCACAGGGTCAGACTGATTTGCATATGGCCATGTCTGAACTGGGGTGGTGGAGTGAGCTAAAGAATGATGGATTAAACCCAGATCATTTGACTGGGGGTGAGTGTTTGATTTGCTCTAACGCTCCGTCCATCATCCCCTTTGGTATCTCAATATTATCAAGGCGCCTACCCTCTTTGTCTGGAGGCGCTGAAATCGGTGCTGAAGGGGCGCTGGGCTGCCTGTGTGATCAAAATCTGGTTTAAGGTGCCCAGTGAGACCGGCAGGAGCCTCTTCCGGGGCCTTGTATTTCTTATCTAGGCATGGTACTGCTGAAGCAATCGTGGCTGGATTTTATCACCTTTATGCTCTCATTCCAGATGTAATAGACAATGAGTATAGCCCTAATTCTTTTTCAAAAGGACTCTTTAAAATCATATAGAACACAATGTCTGCTTTGTAGTAATGAGAACTTTGAACCTTCTTGCTGCTCTTTGGAGAAGATTTTGGAACTTCCTAATGTCCTCGGGGGCAGTGCTTAGTTTGTAAAATAAATTAAGTGCCAGGGCCCTCATCAGGAGGCCACTGCAGACTACACCACCACCTGTCCCTGCCAGAGACGTCAATGACAGGACCAAACCAGCTACTAACGGTCGCACTCCTACAAGTGTTACAATTCAGACTATTCCAGGCTGCCAAAGCTAAAAGATTAGCATGGGCACAGGTAATTTTTAACGTATATTTAATTAGTAAACAACTGTTGTGCTTACTCTAAATCAAACAGTTCACCATGTAGCAGACTGTCATAAGTACCGGTGCTGAGCATTGAAAACACCCGGCTCAAATTAAGCACTGCTCAGGAGGAGATTCCACAGGAGGGCTCGTTGGAGATGCTGGCGTTGGTAAGAACCAAGCATCCCACTCCATGTGAGCATGGCGGAGCTCACCCTTTTCCCTCATCATCAGAAGATGCTGGATCCTGTAGGAGAGCTGTCTGAGGAGTGCGCCGTGCCGATGGAAGCAGCAGCAGAGGTCTTGGAGCTTGTAGAGTGGACGGCTGTACAGATGGAGGCTTTGCGGTGGAGAGGTGTATTTAGTAGAAGGTGGAGGAAAATACCTCCGGTAATCAGTTAACATGAACTGTAGGTCAGACACTAGTGATTAAGGAAAACACACAATTTCCTTCTGATATTGCTAGTGGAATTGTACCCCTAATATTCACACTTGTCGTACTCATTCTCAACATTTGATATGTAGTTACGATGGGCTGTGCACAACGCCAAAGGGACTGTCGTCCATCATCTTCATCTAAAAGGTGAGTAGGCAGCAATGATACTTTACTTGGTGAAGGCTGTGCAGGTGTAAGATGCTTTGGTTTTTCCTGCTTTTGCAGAGATTTTTCTCTAGTCTATGAGGTTGTGGACTAGGATTTTGTGTGAGTGACAACGATGCTGATTATGCCAACAATGATGAGTTGTCGACAAGGGTGCTATCGTCGAGGCTGGAATTGTCAGCGTCGACAGAGTGGAAATGGTAGTGGTAGTGGGTGTGGTAGATGCTGCGGATATCTTTGACTGCGCCAACAAAGATTTTCTCGTCAACTGAAACTCATCGACTATTTGTTCGCCGATGGAGCGGATGAAGGCTTTTTGAAAGTGTGACTAACCTGAGGCGGAGGAGGCTCAGATCTTGTTTTTTCAGGCCTTTTGAGCAGAAAGATGGATCTTTTCTCTTCTTTTGCCTTGAATAGACCTCATCTTCATGTGGAGACTTGGATGGACTGCATTCTCAGACCCATGAGGGGTCTTTTAGAGGTTTTTTTTTTAGGTGGTTCTAGAGAAGTGAGAACGGGAAGAATCTCTTTTTGCAACCTTTTTGAGGAAGATAAAGAATTCTAACGGTCATCGTCTGACGCAGGCTCCATTCTTGTTTTTGGAGCAATAACAGTTTCCCTTCATGGTTTTTGAAGAAAAGGTACAAGATACCTTGCAATCCTTGGCCTTATGAGCTGGATAAAGGCAGTATATGCAGTCTTGATGATGGACATCAAAATAAAGCCTCTTCTTACCACAAGCACCTCAGGCTCGGAATAGACCCTTCCATGCTATTTCTGACATTTTGAAGTCAGATTTGGAGCAAGAAACCACAGATACTCAAGTATGAATATATATCCGAATATATCTTGAGACAGTGTTGAAATTCTTCTAGAACAAGCAGAGCTCAGTGGAGACTCCCTTACATGACATGCAGGAGAAATTCTGAGGGACTAGAGCTTCTCACAAAACTGAACCAGAAGGTGGGACAGCCTGATTGGTTGAAACTTAAGCTTGGTCTCGATTTTAAAAAGAACTACGATAGGTTGTGGGGGTGGGAAAGAAATGTTACAAATGCATGCTCTTTAGTCAGCACAGATTTGGGTAGCTTTGCAAAAAGTTCTCGATCTTAGGTTTCCAAAGAAGGCAAAATAGATTCCCTCCTGCACTCTGCCAAACATGCACACAGACTCCATCATCATCTTGCACAATACACTGTGTATGATGCACACACCTTCCGCTCCCAACTCAGAAGTAAACTACTCCAGGTTAAGGGAGACTAGCAAACTTAACCGGGGGATATCTTGCAAGCATTTCACTCTGAAGGAGACTGGTAAAAAGGCCTGTCACTAGACTGCAAATTACTTTGCCACTACTGCCAGTACAACATACTTTAGAAACAGAGGGTAGTAGGCACAATCAAAGAGGGCACTTGGGTGGCCACTTCGACCTCAGCACTGCTCTGGCGGGCTCAAACAGAAAAGTCTAAAGTGAACTTGTGTGTTCAAAAACAGGGGCGTGTTCGTTCTAACAGACGGATACAGAAGCATCGGAAAACAAGCTAGGGTTATCATATGGTGGAAAACGCGCACATAGATATTGTTGAGCCTGCTTTAGATGTTTGAGGTAATTTGCATACATTTTCAAGGTGGAGTTCAACATGAAATAAAAACATGCACACATGGAAAAAAAGCTGTACTCAAATACCCCATTCAAACTATTACAGTTTACATTTGAGCATATGACGCCCAGGACTCCGGCCTTGCTAAGTTCAATGTGAACAGGGAGGGTAAATGCCCTAAACTTAATTAAGATCGGGCAGACTTTTTCTTCTACTATGGAAATGTCGTGTAATAGTTAATTACTTGAATATGTGCATAGACGGTACTGCCTTGAAAGTTTCAAAGATCCCGATTAATTAAGGATGGCCCAAAAGGCACTATTAAAGGCACTGCTGGCAAATAGGATTATAGCCATCACTTGGATGATAAGGAAGTAGCAATCGTATGCAGCCGGCAGAGCATGCATGCAAAAGGATAATTGATTACATTTTACACCAGGAACCCCTCTTGCACACAAACTTAAAACCACTCTGAATGCTGTGCTCCAGGACATGTAGCAGTAATTTGGAAGGATTTCGGTTTAGGTTACACAATGAAAAGAGCTCTTTAGGAGAAAATGATTGCCACACTTGCGCAAAATGCATCAATCCCACCATCGCTAACAAATGTTGAATATGTATAAGACAACCTCTTAACTGTCACACCACTGCCACTTTGAAACATTTGGTTTTATCGGTTTGGACGATATAAAGGGAGTGGAGTAGAGCAGCTGAGTGGAGTATCATTGAGTGTTTGTAGAGTGGAATGTTGTAGAGTAGACTATAGTGAAGTGGTGTAAAGTACAGAGGTGCAGAGTAGATTGGCATAGAGTGCATTGGCTCCGAGTACAGTGACCTAAAGTAGATTGCAGTGGCATAGACTGCATTGGTGTAGAGTGAAGTGGTGTAGAGTGAAGTGGCACTGAGTGGCAGAGTAGATGGATTCAGAGGGAAGTGGTGTGGAGTGGTGCAGAGGAGTAGAGTGGTGTGGAGTGGTGCATGGTAGATTGCAGAGGAGTAGTGGCACGGAGTGCAGTGACAGAGTGGTGTAGAGTGCAGTGTTGCAGAAGAGATTACAGTGGAGTGATGTAGGGTGGCGTAGAGCAGAGTACATTGGTGTAGAGTGCAGTAGTGGTGTGGTGCAGAATAGAGTGCAGTGGCGTAGATTGCAGTGGTAGATGGTAGAGTGGTGTAGAGTCGACTGGCAGAGTAGAGTGGTGCAGAGTAGAGGGGAATAGAGTGCATTGATGTAGAGTGTAACAGAGTAGCATAGATTGGTGTAGAGAGTTTAGTGGCAGAGTGCAGTGTTGCAGAGTAGAGTTTCGTAGAGTTCAATGGTGTGAAGTGCAGTGATGTGGAATGGCAGTGTGGAGTGGTGTGGAATGGAGTGCAGTGTCGGTGTAGAGTGGCGTGGGGTAAAAAGTTAAGTATGCATGGTGTGGTGGCGCACTGCCAATACAGACAAAACATCAGTTTTACTGATAAAAGTATACTGTGCACAAACGATCATGTGTGGAAATGTCATCAGCTAGCGTATTGATTTGTTTTGGTCGTATTAAATTATTTGTTTCAATCACACTTCAGAATTACCCAAAAAATTTACTTCGTTTGTGCTTTCTATAATCTGAAATATCTTTACAGTTCATTTACAGAAATTACATTTTGTTTGAGCCAGAAAACACACTATAAAGCACACCCCCAAGTAGCCATTTTTAACATCCTACAGCCTTTGTCTCACATTGGTACCCAGCAGGATTGTCACATAAATCCTCTCGTTTAGAAGTCGGAAAAAGAAAAGTAACCACCAAGCTCCCTCGAAGTCAGAGCCTGACATTGAACGCTGTTTTTGAATGGACAGCAAATGTGACAAGGTAAGATCAAGATTTAAAGGCCTGTTTACAGAAATCCAGTACTGTTAGAAGAATACAGTAAATAGGGTTTGGACACGGGAAATGACAAACTCAAGCTTAACAGCGTAAAACAATTAAAGTCAGTAAACAGAAACCAAGCAAATGTGAGTTACAAACCACAAAGACAATGCTAAGTATTGGGCGGAATGCATTCCAAGGGAAGCTTTCCTAATGTCAAAAAGATGTAGCAAGCCTGACAGCTGCGCTATCTGCTAGGCGCACCCTTACAAAATGCACAACCCAGAGGAAGGATTAAAGCAGAAGGTCAGAGAGGGAGTGCACGCAAAGAGGCAAGGGGACAGCAAGATCACAAAGCAAGTTACACGATTTATTTTATCTGATGGATATGAAAGCTTTCGAACATTTTACAGAACCCTGGCATCAATAGGACATGAAATGTGGAGTCACCAGCGCTAGGTGGTCCTGACAAGCGGTCAGATCGGAGTTGTGCAAAAAAAAAAAAAAAAAAGTGATGCAGTGGCTGTGTATAAAGTGATGCATGCATCAGTAATGTTAGTATTGTCAATTTGTTCTATGCACACAGATGCTTAGGAAAGGTGGGTGATAATTTCCGCTCCACCGGCAGAGTTTTTTACGCTTGCAACACAGTTCCGGCAAAAACATGTTAACCGCACTGTGGGGGAGGTTTTTCTCGCGCGCAGCTCGCCAACGTTAAGTTGGCGAGCACGAGCGAGAATTGGTGTCCCCTAGAGTTATTTAGGCGCTAGGATGGCACCAGGTGAGATTCTCAATGTGGCAAATCGCGGGCAATGGTTTATGGTGAGAAAGCTGCCGATCGAGTAGAAAATCTACTCCAGTGGCAGCAACTAAGCAGCGCCCTCTGCCACGTCCCGTGGTGCTGTTCCCACTGATTTAGCAGCACGGAACAAGCTTATGGTGCTAAAATTCAGTGTGACGTGCCGATTCTGCCCGCTTGCGGAATCTCAGCGACTTTGTATACAATTCAGTGGAATTCCGAGGAGTAAAACTGCACAAGTTCTGCCCACCACTAATGCTTGGACTGTAAAATGTGGATGCCTAAATGTAAAGAATTCCTGCCAATGCATTCATCCTTGATAGGGAAGACAACAGGGCAGTACAGAATAAGTTGTTCTTCTAATAGATACCTTCTTTAGCAGATTTATTAAACAGACCACTTCAAAAACAGCCAAGGATGAGGGCTGAGAATATCATCACCGTGAATTAAAGCAAAAAGAATCGCTCTAGCAAACGGAGAATGAGCCTAATCGACATTTTAGCAATGTTCTGAAAAAAATGAGGAACACCACGTAGTGCCTCTGAAAAGCAATTAAACCAAGACGCCTGCAAGAACCTGGCTTGGCACTCCTAACCAACGGTAAATAGGCACTAAACTGACAGTTGGGGAGACTTTACTGCTGTTTCACAGCAGCTCTTTGGTGCCAAATTAAACATCTGATAATGGTGTTTCTCTGCCATTGCAGCAATGTGATAACTTCAATATCCATGAAGACCTTAACATCCACTCAAAATAACTACATTCTGCGGATATAGTAGGTGAGATCTCTCCTGGGATTTAACTTTTGTAATGCTAGAGAGGCAGGTTGGTAACACGATCCCTTTACACTTGGAACTCTTACAACAGCTGTAAGAAGGATTCACACGAGAAAAGTCAATGGTTACTGAAGTCAAAAGGGCCTGTGTGTGACTTTCATGTCAGGTTGATGAAATGGCCACAAAAGAACAACCTTCCAGGTGAGTAATTGAAGAAGGAAGTAATGCATCAGCTCAAAATGTGGGGGACAACCAAGACTGTAGGCAGACAGAGATCCAAAGTAGAAGGGAAGTGGAAGAGTAGACATTTTTCAGACCCCTTAAAAATGCTTGATACCACTGGGAATGTAATGCCTGGTCTGCTAAAAAAAGATGTAAGCAAAATCCACCATAAGGAAAATGCTACTTACCACAGTATGCATCTGTTCTCGGCATGTAGAGCTGTAGAATCTCATGCTATGCATAGATCGCCATCTAGTGTTGGGTCCGGATGTTTGCACTTTCTTTTTCTTCGAAGAAGTCTTTCCAGTCACGAGGTAGGCGAGTGACTCCTCCTTTCAGTGATAGTGCGCATGGGCATCGACTCCATCCTTAGATTGTTTTGCCATAAAGGGTGATGATGGCGTTAGTAAGAGTAGTAAAGAGAGATGTCCATGTATATTGTATCTAAGATAGTACTGCAACAGGTATAGGTACCCGGGGAGGCGGGCGGGCGCATGAGATTCTACAGCTCTACATGCCAAGAGCAGATGCATACTGTGGTAAGTAGCATTTTCCGTTCGAGGCATGTGAGCTGTAGATCACATGCTATGCATAGACTATATAGCAGTTATGTCCCAAAGCGGTGGCTAACCTGTAGCTGTTGCAGCTGTCTGAAATAGTGTACGTAAAACTGCCTGGCCCACACTAGCTTGCTGTCTAGCTAACACATCTATGCAATAGTGTTTTGTAAAGGTGTGTGGTGTAGACCATGTTGCAGCTTTGCAGATGTCACTATGGGTATATTTCCTAAAAATGCCATAGAGGCCCCTAGTTTGCGAGTGGAATGCGCTGTAGGGGGAATTATTAATGTGTGTTTAGCTTTAATGTAGCATATTTGAATGCATTTAATTAGCCAACTTGCAATACCTGATTTTGATATTGCATTGCCTTTATGTGGTGGAGCAAAGGCAACAAAACGTTGATTTATTTTCCTGAAAGGTTTTCTTTCAATGTAGTATAGTAATGCTCGTTTGACATCTAATGTGTGAAGAGCACGTTCTGCCACTGAATCAGGTTGAGGGAAGAAGACGGGTAACTCAACAGATTGGTTGATATGAAAGGCAGAAATGACTTTAGGTAAAAATCTGGGGTTAGTCCTAAGAACCACTTTGTTTTGGTGTATTTGTAAAAATGGCTCTTCTACGGTTAGTGCCTGAAGCTCACCCACTCTTCTCAGAGATGTGATGGCTATGAGGAAGGCTAACTTCCAAGTGAGAAATTGTAGTTCACATTTGTGCAATGGCTCAAAGGGTGGACCCATGAGTCTTGTAAGAACTATGTTGAGATTCCACACTGGAGCAGGTAGAAGTCTGGGGGGAATGACTTAAGTCCTTCCATAAATGCTTTAATAGAAGGCACTCTAAAAAGAGGCAAATGCTGTCTGTTTTGTAGATATGCAACTATTGCAGCAAGATGTAAGCGTATGGATGTGTACGCTAAATTGGAACGCTGTAGATGTAATAGATAGCAAATGATGTTTTGGATTGAAGCATCTAGCGGATTGATTTGATTGCTGTTACAGTAAATGAAAATCCACTTCCACTTTGCTGCATAGCATGCTCTTGTGGTAGGACGCCTAGCGTCTTTAATATTCATGCAGTCTGGCGGAAGATTAAGTTAGCCAAACTCTAGGATTTCAGGTGCCAGATCTCAAGGTTGAGATGACTGGGATCTGGATGTCTTCTCTCTCCATGATTCTGAGTGAGAAGATCGGGAGTAAGGTGTAGTTTTTGGTGAGGAACTACTGATAGTTCCAACAGGGTTGTGAACCAGGGTTGACGGGCCCATGTGGGAGCAACTAGGATTAGTGTCAGGGACTGCTGTCTGAGCTTCCGAACCACTAATGGAATGAGTCGGAAAAGCGTAAGCAAATATCCCTGACCAATTCATCCATAGTGCATTGCCTTTGGACAATGGGTGTGGATACCTGGATGCGAAGTTTGGGCATTTTGTGTTTAGGTGGGTGGCGAACAGATCTATGTTTGGGAAGCCCCACATTTGGAAGAATGGGAGGAGAATTTGAGGGTGGAGTTCCCATTCGTGGATCTGCTGTCGTTGACGACTGAGCAGATCTGCAATCTGGTTGTTTACTCCTGGAAGGTGTTCTGCAAGGAGATATATTTTTTGAGGTATGGCCCATCTCCAGATGCTCTGGGCTAGCTGTGAGAGCTGGAGAGAGTGTGCCCCCCCCTGTTTTTGTATGTAATACATTGCTGTCATGTTGTCTGTGCGAATCAGGACAGCTTTGCCTACTAGATGAAGTTGAAAGGCTTTCAATGCTAGAAAAATTGCTAGCAGAACTAAATGGATTATGTGGAGTTGTTTTTGTGGCAGATTCCACATGCCCTGAATGGTATGTTTTTGAAGATCACCTCCCCAACCAGTGAGCGATGCGTCTGCTGTTACCACTATCTGTGGAACCGGGTCGACGAATGGCCGTCCCTTGGAAAGGTTTTGTATGTTCCACCACTGCAGAGAACGATGGGCGCGGCCATCCACCAACACTAGATCTGATAACTGACCTTGAGACTGGTTCCACTGATGTGTTAAGCATTCCTGTAGGGGACGCATTTGGAGTCTTGCGTAAGGAAAGATTAAAATGCAAGATGCCATCATTCTTAGCAATTGCATGAACACTTGAGCTGGTAATGAGTGCTGAGGCTGAAACTGCGATATTCGAGTCTGCATGTTGCGGATCCTGACTGGGTTGGGACACACTAGAGCTTTCTGAGTCTATTGTGGCTCCTAGATACACTTGTGTGTTGGATGGTTGGAGATGAGACTTGGTGAGGTTTACAGTGAACCCAAGGTTGTGAAGCAGTTGGACTGTTTTTTGAGTGTGGCGTAGGCAGTTCTGTTGCGAGCTGGCTTTTATTAGCCAGACGTCTAGGTAGGGGAAGACGTGAAGAAATGCGTTACTTACCTGTAACTGCAGTTATCCAGTATTGGTATCTTTCATAGATTCACATGCCTGAATCATTCCCCGTCGTCGGGATGGGAGTCCCCGGTACATAAATAAAGTAATGTCTCATTAGACATATAGAGTAATAGGCTAAGAGCCTTACATTAGTAACATATCCATGTCCTTTTGTAAAAAGGACCAAACTCTAGAAAAGAACCAATCAGCTATCACCACCCTGTGGAACTTTCCTGGAAGGAGCTCTAGTCCCTCAGATTTTCGTAAGCACAGTGCTAAGTAGGTGTATTACTGAGAGCATGAGGTGAGCCCTTCCAGGGGAGGTGGATGGGTTGCATGTGAATCTATGAAAGATACCAATACTGGATAACTGCAGTTACAGGTAAGTAACGCATTTCTTATCCAGTATTAGGGTATCTTTCATAGATTCACATGCCTGAATCAGAGTAGTAAGCAATGATAAGCACATTTTGGATGGTACAGCATATACAAATTCACTAGATAATAACATATCAATGTGAAACATAGAAAGTACCAAACTGCAATCAAAGAAAAAAAAACATCAAAGAACACAATAAAGAAATGTGCGTATAAGAGCAAGGATGGTGGGAAGAGAAGAAGGCTCACCTCTATTGGAATAGATGACGTAGCACCGCCTGTCCCACTGCAGCATCCTTCATGAGTTCCGTATCCAAGCAGTAATGCTTGGTAAATGTATGCGGTGTCTTCCATGTTGCCGCTCTGCAAATGTCTGTGATAGGCACACCGGCAAAGAGTGCCATGGAGGTAGAAACCGCCCTAGTGGAATGGGCTCGAACCTTGGAACGCAAGGGTTGATCCGCTTGCTGGTGACAGAAAGTAATAGGCTCCAGAGATCCACCGGGAGATACTTTGTTTAGTAAGTGGAAGACCCTTCCTAGGTCGACTGTAAGCCACAAAGAGTTGGTTGGATTTGCGGAACGACTTTGTCCTGTCAAGGTAGAATTTAAGGCAGCGTTTAAGGTCTAGAGAGTGTAGAGCTCTTTCTGTCGGCGTTTGAGGATTTGGAAAAAAGGTCCGTAAGACTATGGGCTCATTGAGGTGAAAGTCTGACGGGACTTTGGGCACAAACTTAGGATTAGTTCGCAATATAACCCTGTCATGTTTGAACTGAAGGAAAGGGTCTTGAATTGAGAATGCCTGAAGCTCACTTACTCGCCTTGCAGAGGTAAGGGCTAGAAGGAGTGCCGTCTTCCAAGAAAGATATTTAAGATCAGCTCTGTGGATTGGCTCGAAAGGGTGTTTCATGATCTGAGCAAGAACTGTGTTGAGTTGCCAAGTGGGAGGCAGAGATTTGACGGGAGGAAAAGTCCTGAATAGGCCTTTGAGAAATTGTTTAATCAGTCTACTAGACCAAAGAGAATGACCTGCAGAAGATCTCCTGAAACGGGATATAGCTGCCAGGTGAACTTTAATAGAGGCATGAGCAAGACCTGAAGTTGCCAGATGGAGAAGGTAAGGCAATATTTGCTCTGGAGAAGACGAAAGAGGGTGTATGTTCGCCGACTTACACCAAATACAGAACCTCTTCCATTTTAAGGAATATGTTTTGTTAGTACTGTCGGCTCGAGCCCGAGCCAGAACTGCCCTGCAGTCCGGAGGAATGTTTAGGTCATGGAACTCTCGGAACTCAGGAGCCAAGCCGATAACCTGAGAGATGCTGGATCCGGATGTTGGACTTGTTCCCTGTTCATTGTGAGGAGAGAGGGAAACGGTTTTAAAGGGATCGGCGGCTCCAGGGAGAGAAGATGGAGCTCCGTGAACCAATGCTGGCGTGGCCATGCAGGAGCTATCAGGATGAGCGTGCAGGGTTCTGCCTTCAACTTCCTGAGGACCCTGGGAATTAGGGGAATCGGTGGAAAAGCGTATGCAAAGACGTTGAACCATGCGATCGAAAATGCATTCCCTAGAGATCCTCGTTGGGGATGCCAGCTTGCGAAGTTTTGGCATTTGGCGTTCTGCTTGGTAGCAAATAGGTCCAAAAGAGGAGTGCCCCATTGGGAGAATATGCGGTTGAGAGTCCGCTGGTTCAACTCCCATTCGTGACATGTTGTTTGTTGCCTGCTTAGTGAATCGGCCAGTACGTTGTCTGTTCCTGGAACGTATTCCGCCCGAAGGGAAATGTTGTGGAGAAGTAGCCAGTTCCAGATCTTCTGAGATTCGTGAGAGAGTGTTAGTGAACGAATACCTCCCTGCTTGTTCAGGTAGTGCATTGTTGTAGTATTGTCCGTTCGGACAAGCACTAAAGAACGTTTGATCCTGGGAAGGAACGCCAGGAGAGCCAGATAAACCTCCTCGAGCTGCGAGCGGTCTATGTGAAGCTTCCGTTCGGAAGGAGACCATTTTCCGCTGATTCGGAGCTCTTGGAGGAAAGCTCCCCAACCCTCCAGGGACGCATCTGTTGTGATGATTTGTGGAGAAGCTTGGAGCAAGAAGGGCAGGCCTTGAGAAAGATTCCGTGGACGAGTCCACCACTGTAGAGCAGTGACCATCTGAGGGGTCACCTGAATGACATCATCGAAGGATCCTTCGGATTGAATCCATTGAGCCGACAGTGCTTCTTGGAGAGGGCGCATGTGGAGGCGACAATGAGGAATTAGCAGAATACAGGACGACATCATTCCGAGTAGGCATTTGAAGAGGCGTACCGAGAGGGACTTCTTGGTTTTTATTTGGTTTGCCAAATGAAGTAGTTTGGTTTGTCGCTCCTGTGATGGGAAAAGCTTTCTTTTGGGTTGGGTCGAGAGTAGCACCCAGAAAGGATATCCGCTGAGAAGGATGGAGGACAGACTTGTCCTGATTGAGAGTGAGTCCCAGGCGACTGAAAAGCTGTAGACAGGCGTTGGAAGACCTGGTCGCGCAGTCTAGAGAAGGTGCCTTGACGAGCCAGTCGTCGAGGTAGGGAAAGACCTGATGGTGTTGTTGCCTGAGGAATGCAGCCACTGGAGAAAGGCATTTCGTAAAAATCCGTGGAGCTGACTTGAGCCCGAAGGGCAGGACTCGAAATTGGTAATGTCTGCCTGCCACGGCGAACCTCAAACTTTTTGTGATTTCGGTGGATAGGGATATGGAAATAGGCATCTTGAAGATCCAAAGACACCATGTAGTCGTTTGCGTTGAGAAGTTGCAGTACTTCTTGGATGGTTACCATGCAAAACGACTTTCTTTAGAAACTTGTTGAGACCTCTCAAGTCTAGGATTGGTCTTCATTTCTTCTCCTTTTTGCGCACAAGGAAAAAACGGGAGTAAAACCCCTTCCCCCCTGTTGACTAAGAGGAACTTTTTCTATTGCTCCCTTCTGGAGCATAAGTGAAAGTTCCAGGAGTAAAAGGCGTAGATGTTTGTGAAGCATAGGTCGAGGAGGGGTCTGGGGAGGAATTTGAATGAACTCCAGGGAATGTCCAAATTGTATTAGTTGAAGAACCCAACGGTCCATTGTTATTGGTTTCCAATTGTGTAAGAAATGGGAAATCCTACCTCCTATTTTGGGGGTGGAGAGGAAATGGAGACCGGCGGTAGGGAAAAGTCATTGCCGCCGAGTAGTGTCCTTCTGTCGTCCTCCTCTTCCTCGAAAGGAGGTCTTAGTGTAAGACGATTGCTGTTGTTGACGTTGCTGGTATTGTGGCCGATATTGGTTGGAGGAGGAATAGGAAGACCGATCGTGTTGGTAGTCTCCCCTGGAGGTAGTTTGACCTCTGCCCCTTGAGCCACGAAAAGGGTTTTTTTTAAATTGAAGGGTACCCAGAGCCCTAGCTGTGTCGGTATCCTTTTTTATGCCCTGAAGAGCTTCATCAATATGTGTGCCAAAAAGAAGCTGACCATCGTAGGGCATGTCCAGAATTTTTGTCTGGACCTCCGGCCGGAAAGAAGTCGCCTTCAGCCAACCTTGGCGTCGTAGTACGGCAGCGCCAGCGAGTTGGCGGAAACCAGTAGAGGCGATATCCATCGCACAATCGATGATTTCGGAAGCCGAACGTTCGCCCTCTAGCAAGATCTTCTTTGCTTCTTCCTTAGATTAGTCCGGCAAGGCACCCAAGTATGGAGCAATGTCCGCCCACATCTGTCTGTTATAGCGCCCTAATAACGCTAAGGAATTAGACGCACGCACTGTTAATGCAGACATGGAAGAAAAACGTTTTCCAATATTGTCAAGTCGTCTGCCTTCCTTGTCTGGAGGAGCGGACAGCGGAGCAGAAGGGTTTTTAGATTTCCGCTGAGCAGCCTGAGTGATGACGGAATCAGGCTTAGGATGTCCGGTAAGGCAGGCCGGAGCGGTGTCCGGAGCTTTGTATTTTTTGTCTAGTCGAGGTAACACTGGGGCAACCGAAGATGGATTGTGCATTATTTTAACACCCTGATTCCAGATGTAGTCTATAATGGGTATAGATCTTACAGACTTTTTAAAAGGTTCCTTAAAGTCATAAAGGAAACAATCCTGTTGGAGAGAAGGCATTGGGATCTGGAAATGTTGTGCAGCCCTTTCCAAGACATTATGAAAACCCCCGATATCCTCAGGAGGCGAATCAGCTTGAGTAGGCACCGGGGACGCTGGACACGGGATAACGTAGTCATCCCACTCATCATGAGTCGATTGGGAATCATGGAGTTCTCCTTCCTCTTGTTGGTCATCCTCCTCATCATCCGTGGAAGGTGGAGGTGGTAGCGTGACATGCACAGACTGTGGAGGTGGAGGTAGTAGCCTTGGCGGTGGAGAGGCAACTGGAGCAGGAGACATAGCAGAAGTAGGAAATCTCTGCTTGTAGTCAGTAATTAGAAATTGGAGGTCAGAAACCAAAGACGCAGGTAGACAAACCATGGCAGGTTGGGGAGGATGGCTGTTGTCAGGAAAGTATGTCTGGTCTTCTGGTCCTTGTTCGTCATAGTCCGAACTCTCATGGTATTTGACATGAAGTTCAGAAGGACTTGTAGCCGTTCCGAACATACTGCCATCGTCTGAGTCTTCCTCTTCTTCCAAAAGGTGAGTCTGAGGTAATGGCTGGACCCTGCTAGGAGAAGTCAGGGCAGGTGTCAACGTGCGTTTAGTTATTTTAAGATGGACATACGCACTTTGTACTTTGGACTCTGGTGTCGTCGACGAGTCCGTCGTCGGTGTAGTCGTCGACTGTGAAGCACCGACGGACACAATTGAGGGTAACAGCGACGAAGCTCCCAGTGATGGAGCCGTCGTCGACGGTGTTGTCATCGACGGAGCCCTCGTCGACGGTGTGGTCGTCTTCGACGGAGCCCTGGTCGACGGTGTGGTCGTTGTCGACTGTGTCGTCGTCGACGGGGCCCTCGTCGTGGACGGGGTAACCGTGGACGGAACATTCCTCGTCGACGCGCTCGTCGGCGATTGTAGCGTCGACGCTGGCTTGGTCGTCGACGATGATTTCTTAATTTTTATCGTCGACGATACAGGTTTAACCGCCGTCGACGATGAAGTCGTCGACGTGGACGATGCAGAGGACGCCAAAGAGGTAGAGAGTTGTCGTCGACGAGGTCACTCCCATGGCTGTAGATGGGCATTTTCTCGTCGTTGAAGCCACCGTCGACGAGGCAGTCGTCGACGAGGTGGAAGTAGGCTTTTTAAAGGTGTGAAGAACCTCCTGTGGAGCAACCTTCGCTGGTAAAGCCTTAAGGTGTGCCTCTGAAGACTTTGTGCGTCTTCTTTTGAGGGGGCTGCGACGAAGGTCCTGGAGAAGTAACTCTGGGCCTTTTTTGAGAGGATTTTGAAGATTTGGAGGAGCCCTCACTCTCTTCAGAAGACAAAACTTGGTCTTTGTCTTTAAGTCTCTGCAGCCAAATTAAAAGGCGTCCCTCCCGGTCTCTGAGGGTTTTTGAAGAAAAGGTACGACATACCTTACAGTCCTTTGAAGAGTGATCCGGGTAAAGACAGTAGAGGCAGTCCTTGTGTTGATCGTCGACATGAAGCCTCTTTTTACCACAGGAAGCACAGGGCCTAAAAAGGCCTTTCTTAGTAGAATCCGTCATGAAGATACTGAGAACTTCACACAGAAGGAATGGTGGAGAAAAAAAAATCACTGGAAATCCAGAAACAAGGAAAAACTGAGCAGAGCTCAGTGGAGACTCCCTTAGCACGACGTGCGGTAGAAAATCTGAGGGACTAGAGCTCCTTCCAGGAAGGTTCCACAGGGTGGTGATAGCAGATTGTTTCTTTTCTAGAGTTTGGTCCTTTTTACAAAAGGACATGGATATGTTACTAATGTAAGGCTCTTAGCCTATTACTCTATATGTCTAATGAGACATTACTTTATTTATGTACCGGGGATTCCCATCCCGACGACGGGGAATGATTCAGGCATGTGAATCTATGAAAGATACCCTAATACTGGATAATGTGCTGTCTTCTTAGATGAGCCGCGACTACTGCCAGACACTTGGTGAACACCCTGGGTGCTGTAGTTACTCCGAATGGGAGAACTTTGAATTGATAATGTTGTCCGTCCACCACAAACCTGAGGTATTTCCGGTGAGCAGGGTGAATGGGAATATGGCAATAGGCGTCCTTCAAGTCCAAAGTGGACAGAAAGTCGCCTTGCTGAAGGAGTGGGAGCACCTGTTGGTGTGACCATGTGAAAGTGGTCCAACAATGTACAGATTTAGCTCTGTGAGGTCTAGTATAGGTCTGAGAGCCGTCCTTTTTGGGAATTAAAAAATACAGGGAGTATACCCCGGTCCCCTGGTATTGTAATGGGACTAGCTCTATAGCGTGTTTTTCCAAGAGAGAGAACCTCTTGCTTTAGGAGGGTGAGATGCTCTGGTGACATTGCATGTGATCTTGGAAGAATATTTGAGGGAGTGTCTGTAAGCTCCAGACAGTAACCATACTGGATAATTTGTAGTACCCACCTGTCTGAGGTGATTGAATTCCAGACAGGCAGGAATTGGGAGAGACGTCCCCCGACTGGAGAGGAATGATCCGGGGGTAACGGAAGGAAGTCACTGTTTGTTTGTGCGGGAAGTGCGGTTGGAGTTACCTCTGCTTCTTCCCTTACCATTGTTTCCTCTAAAACCTCCTCTGAAATAACCTCTTGAAGAGGGGGATTGGTTGTTGCCCTTGTAAGAGGAGGAGAGATTTTCGGTGGACACCGTTTTTGGACCACCCCTGTAAAAGGAGCGGCGAAAGGAACCCCTAGTGGCAGGTAACTGCGTAGCCCCCATGGACTTTGCGACCTCAGTGTCCATCTTTTCCAGCGAGACATCCACAGCTGGGCCAAAGAGATGCTCCTTGTCGAATGGATGGTTAAGGATGGAGGTTTGCACCTCCGGCCTGAAGCCCAATATTCTGAGCCAAGCATGCATGCGTAAGAGTACACTGGTGTTGACTGCACGAGCTGCTGCGTCTGCTGCGTCTAGGGCACACCTAAAGGATGTATTGGCGATAAGTTTACCTTCCTGAATAAGGTCATTAGCCTTAGATTTGTATTCATCAGGTAAATGTTGTATAAATTTCTCTAACTTATCGTAATGAGCCCTATCATAATGAGCCAACAGAGCTTGAGCGTTGGCGATGCGCCAGTGATTTGCTGCCTGTGAAGCCACTCTTTTGCCCGAGGCATCAATAAGCTTAGACTCCTTATCAGGAGGAGGAGTCTCACCTGTGGTTTGTGAGTTAGCTCTCTTGCGAGCGTTGGAGACTACAAGAGTCTAAGGGCAGCTGGCCTCTAATGTAAACAGGGTCGGTAGGAGCGGGTTTATATTTTTTGTCCACCCTAGGTGTAATTATCCTTGCCCTTACAGGGTCTTTAAATACCTCATCCGTGCGTTTTAACATGCCTTTGAGCATTGGTAAGGTATGAGTAGCTCTTTGGGAAGAAGCAAGTGTTTCAAAGAGGAAATCCTCTTCTAAAGGCTCCTTTTGGAGCTCTACCCCATGATATTGAGCAGCCCTGTTAAGGAGCTCAATGTACCCAATGTTGCCGTCAGGTAGGGAGGGTCTGGAGGGATACAAATCAGGGTCATTGCATGCGTTTGGATCTGTATGCTAATCCTCCCAAGGGTCAGTGTCCTTTAGCCTATCCTGATCCTCATCCCCTTCATCCTGTGGGTCAGGTGAAAGTGGTGGTGAATTTGATGGTGAGATGAGCAAGTTGGGATCAGTGGGAGAAGGCGGTGGAATATAAGGGGGGAGAAGGGTTAGTACCCACACTCTTCCTTTTGAGAGGAATGTGGCAGTCCTCTGATAGGTCAATCTTCCGTTTTTTTGGAAGAGTGGCATGTATATGTCCCGTTTCAGGGTTGATCACCAGTTTTTTCTGCTTCGGATCCGAAGGCGGGGCATCGGGCTGAGGCTCTTTAGAGGGAGTATATTTCTCTTTATGTGCCGTTTCGGCATCGAAGGTTTTGGCTCCAAGCCTTTGGGCGTCGAAGGTTTTGGCTCTGAGCCTTTCGGTGTCGAAGGTGGAATCTTCGACAACGGTGGTATTGTGACCAACAGATGCTTGGACTTGTGTTTCGGTGCCGAAGGTGTTGGTTCGGCGCCAGAGTGGGGCCGGCCCGAGCCGGAAGGCTTCTCTTTCTGTTTGGGAGCTGGGCCCAAGGGCGGGGCGTTGTAATCTTTTTGCCGGTGCAGACCTTGGCCCGAGGACAGAGGAGGGATCGGAGCCTTTGTTTTATGTTGAGGGGGCGAAGGGGTATCTTTACTCACGGTACGCTGACCCGGAGTAACCTGCTCCTCTTCTTCCATGTCGTTGTCGGCCTCGGACACGGATATCAGTTCTTCTTCGGCTCCTTGAGCTTGATGTTCAGTGTCGGAATCTTCGCCGAAGATGTCCGGAGCCGCTCTGGTGTTGCATCTCGTGGTGTCGAGCCAGACGGTCACGAAGTGTCTTTTTCGATCGAAACAAATCGACATGCGTCGCAGTCGTTCTCGTTGTGTTCCGGGGACAAGCAGAGGTTGCACACTTTGTGCAAGTCGGTGCGCGGAAACTTAGCACAACACCCGGGACAGAGTTTGAAAGGAGTCCGTTCCATCGACGGTAGGCGCGGTTAGGCCAGACAGCCTACCACGAATGTTTTCTGAGGTGAGACTATGTGCGTCGAATGGGGAACCGCGATCGATAACAATACCATCGAGGGTAGTGGATTGCGCGTCGAAGGGGTCGGAAAATGGAACCGGAGCGCAGCAATACACATCCGAACCCGATGGCGGAAAAAAACAATCTAAGGATGGAGTCGATGCCCATGCGCACTATCACCAAAAGGAGGAGTCACCTACCTCGTGACTGGAAAGACTTCTTTGGAGAAAAACAAAGTGCAAACATCCGGACCCAACTCTAGATGGCTATCTATGCATAGCATGTGATTTACAGCTCACATGCCTCGAACACTATGCTTTCACTGCAGCGCTGTTCATGTCTTTTTGCTAGCAAACTAATGAATTTGAATGGTTTGCGATCAAAGTAGCCAAGGAATTATTGCAGCACCATGAATCAAAGACTGGCCACAGACTAGAGTAAAAACCTCATTGTACAGCCTAGCTGCCAAAAATATAACATTTCATGAAGCAGCCCACAACAGCTATAACCTAAAGACTCTGGCAAGAAGGTTGTTTACAAGGTTGGGACGGAACAAGTGTCCCTTGCTCTGCAACACTAAATGACCATTAAAAAGAGAGACCACTGGAAGTCGAACTTCACTCACAGACTTAAATGGGCATCTGGCTGAAGAGGGAGCAAACAAGAACCTGAGTTGTGATCACCTTATAAAGCAGAGGTACAGAAAGAAAAACACACTGTGGACTTGTCACAGTAGTGATGTGGTTTCTCCCAGAGAATCCCTCTGTGGGTATTCCACCAAGCAAGATGTTGCTTCGTTTTGATCTGACAGCATAAAGGTTCCTGTGAAGGTCGGTAGTTATGGAATATATGGCCTGCTTCCACTTGCTGATAGCTCTCTCCTGTAGTTGACTGAAGACAATCTAGCTTACTAAGTTTGCGGTCATGTTGTCATTAACCAGATGAGAGGCTGAAAGACTAACAAGATGCTGCCAGAGCTCCATCGCTCTGTTACAAAACAGTCTGCACTGCACACACCTGACTACATGCTGTTTTTAGGACCAGCTTGCTTTCCCTGTAAATTGAGTAATATCACGCTAAAGTTTAGTTTGGCTGCCCTTAAAAGCAAAAACTGATTGGGCAAGACTTATACAGTACTGAAATTGAACCTCAGATAGCAAATGTGTTAATTGATACATCTTTCACGAAAGTTGGTTTCGGCCCAGGTTGCTGAAAGGATTGCACTCCTAAGATATTCTGGGTCACCCAATTTTGTAAGGCAAGAATGATTGGTTAACACAACCACATCATGTCCTTTGGGTTGCTGCAGTACTGTATTCATTTCCAACAATGTTCACTGAAGTGGGCTTCTGTGTAAGCAAACCTTAGAGAAAAATGCAGGAAGGGCAAGTAGCCTCATACACTAACCTCACAGATTGGCAAAGCTTTTCTGGGAATTTCCAGATAACTTACACTGAGAAACTGTTCTGAATGAGCCAATTCACTTCAGTGGGAGAGGAGTAGGTTTCTTCATATATAGCATAAAACTCCAGACTGTGCAAGGGGGGCGTGGCTAGCCGCTAAACATGGCGGTCGCACTGTGAGCGAGCTCTGCACCCAGACCAGCAAATTCTGCCATAATCCTGCCGAACTGGACTCCATCAGCCCTGAAAACACTGGCGGTGGACCTGCTGCGTGATCAAGGCACAATCTGATCACAGTCAAAACGCCAGGGGCCATTTGCTTCATTGAATTGGCGGAGAGACCCGGGAGCTGCAGGGGAGCCGTGTGGGCCGCGGATCCTGGTGAGGGCGGGGAGCGCACTGAGCGGTGGCATCCGTGGACTGCAGGCACTGCGTCACACGGCGGCAGTGCAGGGCCCCCAGCTCGCTACCCGGTGCAACTGGCGGATAAGCGGAGCGGGTTCCAGTGAGCGGGGGCCCACTGGCGACGGCCACCAGGTGATTCTCCTACTGAGTGCGGCCCGACGGACTGCTTTGCCGCACACCCTTTCCGCTGTGCTGACGGAACACCCTGTGGCCCCCTCCCTGCGTTGTGCATTCGCTGTTCCCGGCCTCCGAGGTGAGCCCGTGTGGTGTGGCTGGGTGGATCGGCGGTTGCGGCAGGGCGCACGAGTGGCGGCGGAGCCCCGACGTGTGGAGGCCGCGTGGGCCGCGGTGACTGGCGTGAGCGGAGGATGCCCCGAGTGGCAACAATGCCACGCCGAATAAACTGTCCCCCGGCGACAGCACAATACCCTGTACTCACCCTTCGGTGCAGAACTGGCGGCTGGGCCGCGCGCGTCCCGGTGTGCGGGGGCCCGCTGGAAGCTGCCTGGTGCTCCTGTTGCTGGGTGCGGCCTGCTGGACTGCTTCAACGCCCGCCCTCCCTGCGCTGAACGTATGCTGTCCCCTGCCTCCGAGGGGTGCCGGTGAAGTGCGGCTGGAGCCCCGGCTGCTCCGTAGGGGGCGGGGCACGCGGGGTGGAAGTCGGCTGTGCGCTGGACAGCTCAAGTTCTCCGGCCCGCGCAACAGCCACTGATCAATGCCCGTTGTAGGACCCCTGAAACCACTGCATTGCCGTCCCTGGAACTGTGGCCCATGATGCGGCCCGCTAACGGCCGCCACTCTGCGTGACGCTAAGTGAGTTTGCGGTGGGGCAAGGAAAGGCCCTCCCCCTGCGGTGCATGAACTGTTGCCTGGGGCGCTGGCGGTAATATTACAGTGTGTGCCAGTGAGGCCCGCCTGTACCGTCGGGCCCCCAACGACAGTGGAGATTGGGGTCCGCTCACCACCGTGCCATCCATGCGTCTGGCCTGGACTGCAGCTCCACACACCCCCGACGACGCCACTTTGCCACCTCTGAAGCTACGGCCTGCAGAAAGTCCCCTGTTGATCTCCAACCTGCGAGGCGATGAGTGCGTGCAGCTGCAGTGCGGCGGCCCCGGCCTGATCTCCCGCTTTCCTTTGCCTGTTTTCGTGCAGCCTGGCCCTGCTATAGAGCGCACTTGCTAAAAGGTAGCCTGTGGGCAGGGCGCTAGCTGCTGTGTATCCTAAACCCGGCCATCGCAGTAGACCTGACCGTGATGGACAGTGATAGGGGCACACAGACGGAAGGTACGCTGCACCCCCTGTGGCCCTCGCTGGGGGGACTGCTGCGAGGAACTGCGATTACTGCGGTCCCCTGTCCCTAGCGCTAGCACAGGACCCTGGCTGCTACTGCTGCAGTTGGTCACTAAACGTGCTAGTCGGCTGGCACAAGTGCAGCGCCAACTGTAGAAAGCGGCCTCTCTTCGCAAGCGCCGGCGGCGCTTAGGCCTTTATATTGAGGAGCAACGAAATCACCCAGTGCCCCCACCGGCGTAATCGTGCTGCAGGCTCCACGACCGGCTCCAAAGTGCCTTGCAAGGACTTATCGAATAATGGGTCGCCCCAAGGGTAAACTACCGGACACCAATGACATTGTTACTCAACCCACAGAGGACAAGGACTCCCCCACATAGATGACAAACTGTATCCCGCCTACCAATCTGGAATCCCTTTCAGATAAATTAGACCTCATCCTGCAGGAAGTGTGGGACTCGAGCAACAAATCGGCTCTCGGACATCTGGGTTCACTCTCCTAAAGGCAGACCACACCAAGCTCGCCGCCACTGTTAAGGATAATAAACTCGCACTAGCGGAGATATTGCCGCAGCACAAAGAAAACGCGGAGCAGATTGCACAACTCCAGCGACAGGTAACGGGGCTTCAGGACAGGGTGGATGACGCTGAGGGGCGAACCCGACGGAATAACGTCCGAGTTATAGGCCTACCCGAACGCAGTGAAGGATTGAATGCAGCTAAATTCATGGAACAGTGGTTCCGGGAACATGTGGCTCCAGAGGGTCTGTCGGATTTCTTGTGTGTGGAAAGGGCGCACAGAATTCCCACTGGCAGGCCGACAGCTGGGGCCCAACCCGGTCCTCTGATTGCTAGAATATTGAATTTCAGAGACAGGGACGTGCTGCTGCAGAAAGCAAGGGAACTGTCTCAAATCCAGTACGAGAACCAGCGCGTGTCGCTCTACCCAGATTACACCATGATGGTACAACGTAGACGCTCCCTGTACCAAGAGGCCAAGAAAAAGCTCAGGGCGCTGGACATCAAGTATGCACTGCTATTCCCGGCCAGGTTAAAAGTTATTCACGACCAAAAAACTCAGTTTTTTGACACCCCAGAGGAGGTGGAGGAATGGCTCGAGATCATGTTCCCCCCGTCGGAGTCTGGGCCCTCCTCGCAAAGTATACCCGGCTCACCGAAAGCCAGGCGGAACCGTCGATTACGTCGCCAAACCCTCAGCAATGGAAACAAAGCCAGGAACCCCACGCCAGAACAAGCCCAAAAGGGACGCAAAGAGGCGCTGGCAGCAGCAAGCATGTTTCGTGATGGCACCCGCTACTCGACTACTGACTCCTCCGATGACAATACTGTTCACTCGGACTCAGAGGGCAGCCTAGCACTCTTTCAAACTAACGCCTCAAACTGCAGATGGGTTCCTGGGTTAACAGGCCGGTTGATGGGGAGTCTAGCAGGGCCTGGTCAGAATGTGGTAAGTTAAAGTCCAACCAACAAACCCATCGCACACGCCCTCTCTTAGTTCAAATTTAGTAACACCTGCCAATAGGTCTGGTCCGGGCCGTGCCGAGCTCGCACTGCTCTCACCTCAGTAGCCAGGTTAATAGAATACACCCCCTAATGGCGAAAGCAACGACTAAATTGTTAGACGTTTGCACTGTTGCGAAAGTTGTTTGGCCCAGCACAGTTTTAGTGCTGGCCGGTGTATTTCTTTTTACTGTTCAGGAGTTCTTGCACTGTGGCCCACCTCCTACACTACACCACATGCCACCAGCTCTCTCACACCTGACACACGAACAGATCAGATATGGCCATGTATCCATATGCAGGGTAACTATAACGTAATCACCTGGAACGTGCGGGGGCTGGGGGTCCATACATAAGCGGCATAGAATACACGCGCAGCTGAACAGGCGTCATGCACAGATAGCATTCCTACAGGAGTCCCACCTCACTGCAGCGGAGGCCACCAAATTGCGCAAGAAATGGAGGGGACAGGTATTCTCCACATCATATTCAGCCTTTGCCCGCGGCGCGACCATCTGGATAAGGAGCGGGTCCCTTTCAAGGCGCTGGAGCAACGGACGGATCCACTAGGGAGATGCATACTGGTGAGAGGCACTCTAGACATGACAAGTGGTTTTGGGTAGTATTTACTCCCCTAACTTCGAGCAGGATAAGTTCCTTCTGAGTCTCAACCCAGTATTAGCGACCTGGGCAGTATATCCATGGATATTAGGCGGGGACTTTAACACTGTCATGGACTCATTGACCGCTCACACCCAGGCTGAGGCACTATGTAGATGGGCAGAAGGTTGGGCACTGGGGGACGTTTGGCGTCTAAAGAATCCGACCAGCAGGGAGTACTCACTCCTTTCACACCCACACCAACTCCACACCTGGATAGACAGGATCCTTTGCTCTGCCCTCACAACGACCCAGATCACACATGCTACATACCTAGGCAAGACCTTTTCGGACTACAACCCCTTAGAGAGGACCATCGCCTGGGGCAGAATTCCAACCCTGGTCCCCACCTGGAAGCTATGGCCACAAATGCTAGACGACTGTCTTCCGTAACACATTGTCCACGGGTATCACAAACTACTTCACAGAAAATGCCGGCACGGCCTCCACACCTCAAATAGAATGGGACGCATTCAAGACGGTGATAAGTGGCATAGCCATCAGCACCACCGCAGGGGCAAGGCAAGAAGCACACAACAGTCTATAAGCAGTAGAAAGCAATATGAACCAGCTGAAGCAGGAAGCAGTAGAGGACCCTACCAAGGTAGCGCCATTACAGGAAGCCCGCATAAAGCATGCCGAACTACTGGAAACCCTTAGACAAATTGACTACACAGCATACACTCAAACAAAGCATGCCGAGGATGATAAAACAGGTCCACTTCTGGCGCGCATAATCCGGGACGACCCCCCACGTATCCCTATACATGAGATAACTACAATGGGTGTGGACACTGTGTACACTCAGCGGGAAATCAACGAAGCTTTCTGCGAATACTATCAAGCACTCTAGCACTCTCCCCCACCATTGGCGGAGGACTCCTTACAAGCATTCCTGGCCGACTTGACATTCCCAAAACTAAATCAAACAGCCCAAGATGACCTATCCAGCCCCATCACTAGGGCGGAAATAAAAGCGGCCTTTCGGGACCTACCAAGAAACAAGGCCCCAGGCCTCGAAGGCTTACCAGTTGAATTCTTTGACACATTCTCAGAAGCTCTGGTGCCACAGTTAGAACGCCTTTACAAATCCGCGCTAGACACTGGCATACTCCCTTACACTACAATGCAGGCCTTAGTAACATCTCTCCCTAAGCCGGGCCGTTTGGCAACAGACATCTCTGGTTACCAACCTCTGTCGCTTCTTACGACGGAGTACAAAATTCTAAGCAAAATCCTATCGCGCCGTCTTCTCCCTTACTTACATAAACTAATCCACCCAGACCAATGTGGCTTCATACCAGCGCGCTGCACCTCACTTAACATCAGGAGATTATATCATATCATGGAATCTACCCCTGCAGATAGCCACAATGCTGGTTGTATTACCCTAGACCTAAGACAGGCATTTGATACCCTTAGATGGGACTATATGTTCCAGGTGCTTGAGAAATTCGGCATTCCACCAGCCTATTCGAAATGGGTAAGACTATTATACTCCGCCCGAACGGCGAGGGCCCGCACTGGCTGTCACATCTCGCGTGCATATCCAGTTGGTAGAGTCACCCGACAGGGTTGCCCTTTGTCTCCCTTATTATTTGTGCTTGCCCTGGAACCCCTGGCCATTAAGCTACAGTTGTCAGCGGAACAGATGGGCATTCGGTTGGGTAACTCCACGCATGTGCTGTCTGCCTATGCAGACGATATAATTCTGTATGCTAGAGACTTGACCACGGATCTAGCACCGACACCGGAGATCTTTTCACATTTTGCACAACTCTCGGGCCTCAACATAAACGAGACTAAATTCCACGCCTTCTTTTTCCATCCGGGTGAACGACCACACCTGTCGGTAGCCTCACACACTTTTAAATACCTGGGCATCCAAATTTACAGAAGCGCGCAGGACCTCATAGAGGGTAACTTAAACAAAGCTATAAGGGCACTCCACTCTCAGACAATATTCTAGACCTCGCTACCGCTCTCAGTGATGGGTCGAGTGGCGATATCGAAAGTGGTGGTTCTCCCGCGGCTACTCTACTTCTTCACAAACTTGCCGGTAGTTATTCCTACCCCTGTACTCCACTCGTTGAACACGTTACTATCAGATCTGATATGGGGTAATGGCCGCCGCAGGGTGGGACTGCCTAAATTACAATTAGACAGACAAATTTGGCCCGGGTGCACCAGATCCCCGTGCTTACTGCTATGCGAGCAAACTTCAATGGTTGTCGTATTGGCTGGCGGGATGTAACCTACATGTAATTGGATACATGCCCCCCCCCCCCATATCGACCGAGGGGTCTTACATACCCTACTACTACCGCGGGCTACAATACCCCTGGGTGCCCCGACGCTACTACGCACCGCGCTCACCTACTGGAAGAAGTCTCTCCATTATACACGCAGGATCGTGTGGGCAGCTGCCCTCCATACGTAGATAACACCACTAATGGGTATCCCCACGCCTGCCGGCCTAATCACTAAACGGAAAATCCTCACCTGGTCTGAGGGGGGGGGGTGGGGGGGGTCACCACATGGGAGCACTGTTTGATAATGGCACCCTAATGGATCATGGTAATTTTACCAGACAACACGGGGTGTCAGAAACTCTGTACCTCACACACGCTGCAATCCTCCACTACGTCAAAAAACACTGGGCCCCACTCAGGGCGGAACCTACACGACACGAACTGGTACACACGACTTACTCATGGGGGAAGGCCGCCACCTCACGAAATGGCTGTATAGAGGCATTAGAGCACACGCTGGGTTCTCCCTTACTGACGTACGCACTAAGTGGGCCACAGACCTTGGGAAAGATCTAACCGACAAAGAATGGAATATGATAATAGAATACCCCAAAAAAATACCCCGGAACGCCAAATTTAAATTCATCCAATACATGATCTTGCACAGAGCATACCTCACCCCATACCGCCTACAGTGGATGTTTCCAGACACACATCACTGCCCTAGATGTAAGACAGCGGAAGACGACATGTTACATAGGATATGGTTATGCCCGGTGCTTGCTGATTTCTGGACAACAGTAATCGCAAACGTTAACACTGCAACAGGTTTCCCAGTGCTGAAAACAGCCAGTAGCTGCCTTTTGGGTATGACCCGGCGCTCAAAGACACACAAAGTGTAGCTTCGATTTATCGATTTAGCACTACTGCTGGCCAAACGCTCTAGAACAATGAGGTGGAAATCACCCAAATCCCCACCAGTTTACACATGGCATAGGGAGGTGGTCAGATGGGGTGGCGCAGAAAGCGCTGCTATTCGGCATGAGGAAGCCCGTGGTCTGCGCAAAACAGCAATCTCAATTGATTGGGATATAATGTTGGAAGCTTTTAAGACACTTGAACCTGCACCCGTCCCTGCAGCGCAGGATGTGTAGTTGTGCCTCATAGTCCAGTCCCCAGCGAAAACCAAGCAACCCTGTACATAGACATACAATACACCGTTATCAAGAGAAGTGGTATGCCTCAACATAGGTTGGGTGTGGGTACTAGCCGGGGCTCGTTGATAAGATGATTTGAAAGGGTAGGGCCAGTCGAATCGGGGGTTGGGTGGGAGGGATGGGATAAGTTTAATAGTTCTTTTCCTTTTTCTTACCCCTTTGTTTGCCCTCATTTCCTGCAATTTTATTGTATCACCTAAGTAGATAACTTGAATTTCATATTTGACTACAACAGTCCTGTTTGGCACTACCGAGTCCTGCCATACATCATGGACAATGGAACACATTGAACCTCATAACTGTATGCTAATTCCGACGGTGTTGTATAACCGGTTGTACCAATTGTAAGTGTTTATTTCCTGCTGGAAGTGAATTGCTAAAAACTTAATAAAATGCGTTTAAAAAAAAAACTCCAGACTGTGCAAAAGGTGGCGGCAGTCACATTTTGGAGCAGTCTAGTGCTGCTGCTTTTACAAACCAATAACATGTGTACACAAACTCCTCTGGGATAAAGTGGCCACTACTGAAGCCACAGTCTAAGTATATGGACGAACATATCAAAGTCAAATAAGTACAGTGAACTTAAAGCAGTAGTCCTCCACCATAAACGTCAGGTATTTCATGTGATGAGCCAAAGGACATGAAGTAAGAGTCCAGAGGTACAAAAACAGCCAGCCTTGTACCTGTAGGTATATGTGCACTTGCTTAAGAGCAACCCCTGAATTTGTCAAAAAAATGTTGAGAACCATATAATCTAGTATGGCATCCACCTCCCTTTCTTTCCAATCCAGAAGTATCTAGAGTAACGTTTCCCCATCTTAGGGAGAAGGCAAGTGTAATAAAAAGCCTGCAATGTCACTGAGTAATGCAAGGAATTTCTGGGAAGAACCATAGGTCTTATGTTTAGCAACAGTTTACACAAGTGCACAACATCACCACCTGGAGGATGTGCTGGACCACTCTGGCTGGAAGATCAAACTCAATTAACTGTTGCCGCTCATTCTCCAAGCATAGAGGTGTAAGTTGAAGAGACTCCAGTGCAGGACCCTCCACTACTGCTGAGAAAGGAGGTCCCACTTAAGTGGAAGCCGGATCAGAGGACAAATGCTTGTGCTTACAAGTACCATACTCTCCTGGTCCAGTCCAGGCTATTAAGGGGACTTAGGCTGAGACTGCCAGGACAGTCCTCCGAACTAGAGACAGTGGCAGGAACACATACAGTAGACATGTACCCCATTGTAGGCAAAATGAATGACAATGACTTTCTGGGAGGAAGCTTAAGTGTGTGTTGAGTTGCCACTGCACATTCTCACGGTGTTGAACTGAGCCAACCGGGGCATACCCCACTAATCAAAGATGGCCTTGCATCTCCGAGGCAGAGACGCCACTTGCGATACACCAGATAACGTCTGGTCTGCTCATGCATTTTTTTCTTTAAAAACTAGATGGTTGACTGCCAAAAGTTGTTCCACTGGTCCAGTCACAGACCTAGTAGGCCCTATTGCCACAGTATCCAATACCCCATTTCACCTTGCTTGCTGCAGTACCACATGGCAGTTGTGCTGTCCACGGGGACGTGCACCAGCATCCCTTTGATGGATGGCAGAAGGCTTTGAGACTGAAAGATGGCTGAATCTCCAAAATGTGGAGCTGGCTCTCTGCAGGAGACCAAAATTTCTGATCTCCAGTTTCCCCTGATGACGGTCCCCTCTGCCTCGACCGGTCTCATGCCAGGAAACCTAAACAGGATCACGGCCTCCTCCTGTGGCATCCTCAAAGGAACATACAGCAATGGAGAGAGCGGTACTGGTGTCTGACATCACACGCACACTACACAATATCTTCTCCACGCGGCTGGGAGAGGAAGGATGATAGGTTCCCCTGCATGGTGTACCTCTTGATGACTGACTGCAGGGGACATTGTCCCTTCCCAGATTGGTGGGCATCCCTTTAGTGATGGTTTACTAGCACTAAGACCAGGTAAGATTCACTGTGGTGCTTCTAGTGCATGGTTAACTTTTTACTATTAACTATGTTATTCTAGGTCATTCGGGATCCTTAGCCTTGACGGATGCCCTCGACCAATATAGGCGACTAAGAATAGGGTAGAACCATGTTGGCGATAAGACTATGGTCTGAACCGTTGGGCTCATTTCACTGCATAGTTTTAGATGCACCAGAGATCACCACTAATAAAAATAAAAACAAAGTTACCTATAAGTAGTTCGAATTTTGTATGGATTCCCCTGGTTTTGTCCAGGAAATTATCTTATTTAAGAACTCCCTCCATCTGATTTAATAAGTCGAGTCCACCCTGGTGGTGCTGTCCTACTAGTGTGGGGAGAGGTTGCCTATGATGAATCATGTAACATCATGAGAGTGAGGCTTCCTCTTCCAATAAAATGCATTTCTTCTCCCCTTGGACTTACCCCTATGCAAGCCAACATCTTGCCAATTTAGGCATCAGTGAGTTGTACCATAACACTGAAAAATGTCGTAGAAATCAAACCTTTATATTTTCGGTCAGTACTTTGGGAGCACTTGTGGTGGTGTACACTCCTCTCCTTTTGTGTTTTGAGCCATCGGACAGTACCCACAGACCTATATGGGCTATACAAGCAAATGATGGCTAGATTTTCAGGCAAATGATGGCAAGGTTTTCGCAGAACAGGTAGACAGGTGTTTGTGTATTACTATCAAACACTGTACGCAGCCAATAAGGTCCCACAGCCTGCCCGATTACCCAGTTCCTGGGGTCAGAGTAACTGCCATCACTCTCAGCCACCCAAACGATGGCCTTAAATACAGACCTGGGAGCACAAGCTATCAAGATAGCCATAGATCAACTGCCAGGGGGAAGGTCACCCAGAATAGACTGTCTCCCCTCCAAATTCTATGCCACCTTCAGGTCCTAATTGGGGACTTAACTGTACACTATGTACAAGGGAGCTTTTCAATATGAGGAAGTCCCTGAATCCACAAGGGAAGCTGCAAGTTATCCTGCCAAAATACAGCTGGGATCCTGTGTCCTGTACCACAGACTTATCCCTGCTCCCAACGGAGTATAAAATATAGGGGAAAGCAATTGCAAATCGATTTCTCCCTCACCTATTGGGCCAAGTACACCCAAGACCAGTGTGGGTTCATCTTGGGCTGGAAAAATCCATGTCTTCGCCGGCTGCACCATATTATGGACATTAATATAATATTAACGAACCATGCAAGATGGCCGCCGAGTAGGAGCTCTTCCCTAGAGCTCCGGGTTAGGGATTACTGCATCGGTAGATATCCCTCTGTTAATCTGCCATCCTACCTCAACTTTCACACATTTTTATCATTCGACTCACATCACAAGGATTCGGAGCTTGGATGCCACTTACCGGCTGCGGAATCTCTCTCTCTGGACCTATAGAGCCTAGACGACTCGATCTGCCCACCGGATCGCAGACCCCCGACCCTTCGCTGTAGAAGGCCCCTCGACTGCAACCAGCACAGCCAGCAGGCAACGAACTCGACCTCCAAGGCTCCCAACTAGCCCCAGCACTCCCGGCAAATTCTGCCCTCCGTATTGACGACAAGCGACACTACACTGGGAGGGCTCCACGGAGGTGACGAGGCCGATCGGCTTCGAGTTGGTTCGCCCTCCTTGGTTGCTGCCTAGCCTGCCTGACCCTCCACACCTATCCGCCAGGGCTGCCAACTAGCCCCGGTGCGCCTGGCACACTTTGCCCTCCGGATCGACGACAGGAGACCCTACACAGGGAGGGCCCCATGGTGGTGACAAATCCGATAGGCACAGAGTTGGTTCACCCTCCTTGGATGCTTCTTAGCCTGCCAGACCCTCCACACCGTTCCGCCGACAGTTTGCCAGCTCTGCTCCACTCCCTGCCTCGTAGGCGGGGGCCACTCTAAAAATAGGATCAGAATCCCAAAGGTGCGGCCTGCGACCTGCGTGGCCAGCGGCGTGGATCACGGGGGTCTGGCCATATGGCCCTCGACACTCCCCCGGAAGATAAGGTACGTCGCCAGCCCTGCTGCACCCTGCTGTGCCCCTGAACTTGACGATCCTCGAGCCCCGATCACATTGGGACCGTTCTGGGACGACTGTACCCGTCCTGTGGCTTGCTGGACCGGCCTGATGTGACTCTGACCGTTCCGGCGCCGCCTGGCCCGTCTCGGTGCGACGCTGGCAGGGTGACCCACCTCCGACTCTGCCTTCCTCGACTGCACCCTCGTACTTAGCTCGCCCGGGAGCTGCAGTGGTCATCGAATAACCTTTGCAGCCCGGATTCAACTGCACCAGCCATCTGCCTCGACCCCAGACCTGTGGACTGGGTCTGGATCTGCCTCGGATCTCCCGCCTGCCTTTTGACCCCCTTCCCAACACTAAGACTGAGGCCGACAATCTCCGGACAGTGGATTTCTCTGCGGCCTGCCCGCCAAAAACACGTTTGATCTTGGCCGCTCCCGCTGCGCTTGCCTTCGTTGTGCTCTGCGTTTACACCTGGCCACTCTCCCCCCCAGCTTCAGCAGGCCTCCACCGAAACCGACTTCACTAGGGGCATATCTTTGACGATGCGATGATCTCGCTCGTCATCGTCCGGACCTCCCGCAAGGCTCCGTTCGATCTCTCTGGATCTGCTCGGCGTCTGCTTGGCTTTGGCCTTAGCGCAGTTTTTGCCCAGTTTCTATCTCTGATGTCCACTGACTTGAATCTGATTTTGCTACGCGGCCCGTTTGCACAACCGGCCGATTAGCTGCAGCGAGCTACCAGGCGCGAACGGCCACTCCACGATATTGATGGGTTAGTGCCAGGTCAGGGCATCATCTTCCACGATCTCGTAACCCCATGTCCTTAAAATGGCCGCCCCCGCTCTTTAGATAGATCCTGCTCCCCTTCCCTGCAACCCCAATCTTCCTAAAATGGCCGCCCCAGATCTTCTTGGAAACATCCGGATCCCTTGTTAGCGCATTATCCCCGGAGTCCTCCCAACCCCCCTGAGCCCCAGCTATGCGCCATTATTACTATTATTTTTTACTTAACTGCCAGATCCCAGGTCACCGTATTTACTTGTAACACCAAATCCTGGTCATCTCCGTACCCTGCATTTTCTCCTATTCCATCCCTCTACCCTGCTTCCTCTCACCTCTATTGGCAGATACCTCAGCAACTATTAACCTGCCACACCACATCTAACACAACTGTTGGAATCCATGTCATCTCCCTTCCCTGCACTTTCGCTTCTACCCTGCTGATACCTCAGCAATTATGAGCATGCAACACCACATCTAACACAACTGTTGCAATCCATGCTATCTCCTTTCCCTGCATTTTCGCCTGTGCCATCACTCTACCCTGCTTTCCCTCTCCACTATTGGCTGAATGCTACGGTCTCCTACTGGCACAAGCCACCACTGACCTTCATAGTCTAAAAACTACATTTTAGAGGCCCTACTATTGCTATTACTCCTAGCACCAGTTCCATTAGTTTGACCGCAATTTAGAGACCCTCTTCGTTTAATAACTGCAACTTAGAGGCCCTACTATTGCTATTACTGCTGGTATTAGTACCATTAGTTTGATCGCATTTAGGTGGCAACCGCAAGGCCTACCCCCTCTAGTTTAATCGCGTTTAAGAGGCAACCACAAGGCCTACCCCCTCTTATGCATGCACCCATCTCACTCTTGCCAAAATGGATCCCAGACTAGAGAAGCTAGGCTCGAATAGCTACACAATTAAATACCCAACTCACCTCTCCAAAAATGCGACTAAATCCTTTGAACACAGGCTACTCAAAGCTAACCCCGAAATCCTTATATCTGACCCCTATTTCTGCCAAAATAAAGGTGCTATTACTAGCGACCTGATATTTTACACTAAAAGAAGAGCACAATGGAGAACGGCTCTACACTCTATACTCAAAATCGCCTCAGCAAAGAATTTTCCTCACGGTCTAAGACTCTTGGCCGTGTCGTCACCCACTTTTAGAGCAAATGCTACCATTTCCATCTATAACAATGAAACTATACTAATACAGGCCACAGATCGCAACCTGCGCATCTTCGATGACAGTTTCCCCTCATTAAAAAAATCGCTAGGCCTAAGCAACACCTCTAGGCACTCTAGCAACGCCCTTCCCCTATCTCCCACTCAGGCCCACCAGGATCCCTCTCCAGGTGGCCACAACCTCCCGAGGACTGACCCACCTTCCTCGAGCAACGCCCACAGGGCCGCCCGGGCTCTACCAAACCTAGGCCCCCCAGACTCACCCGCAGTGCCCAGACCAGAACTACCTCATGCCTGCATGGATGGGGCAATTGTTATACCCAGAACCGACCTCCCCATCCACACCTCCCCCACTCCCACGATCACTAGCTCTAGCCAACATAATTCTATCTCCCCTCAGACGACCCGCCCACTCTACACCAGGACTTCAGCTCCCACTAACACCCCCCAATCACCCAATCATCGTGCTCTCCCATCCGTCAGGAACTGATTTCTACCCCTGCTGTGGGACACAACCTCCCGATGACTGACCCACCCTCCTCGAGCAGAACGCAAAGGGCTGCACGGGCTCTACCAAACCTAGGCGCCCCAGACTCACCAGCCATGATTGACCAACCTTCCTCGAGCAACACTCACAGGGCCGCCCGGGCTATACCAAACATATGCGCCCCAGATTCACCCGCCGTGCCCCGACCAGAACTAACCCATGCCCGCATTGACGGGGCAACTGTATTCCCAGATCCGAACTCCCCAACCACACCTCCCCCACTCACACGATCACTAGCTCTACCCAATATATCTCCATCTCCCCACAGATGACTCGCCCACTCTACACCAGGACTTCATCCCCCACTAACACACACACCCCCCACCCAACACCCAATCAACGTGCTCTCCCATCCATCAGAGATGGATTTCTACCTCTGCTGTTGACTCCCCTCCCCTGCGTCCTCTTGCCTCGTACTTGCCCACGCTCTCCCCAGGGAACATCCCTCCTCCTCCCCTCAAGACCCACTGTCCACATCCGGACCCTGTTGCTAAGCTCTGGGAAATAACCCAGGAACTCCTAAATCTCAAAACCCTCATTCACATTCTCATTAATTCCACTGAGGAGCTGGCTCTCGATCTCTCTTCCAACAAGACCGCGCTCGAGATCCGGCATATTGGCCAACTCCACCTTACGCCCCCACCGCCATCCACCTGTTTACTAAGTGCCCCCGGGCCGAAACCTCCAGCCCAGACCGGAATTACCACGCCCCACTCGAATCACCCTTCTAGACCCGTCAGATCCAAAAATCAATTATCAGAAGCAGACATTCTCTCCCTCCTCCAAGCTTATAGCACCCCGCCCACACCTACACCAGCCCCTCCTAGAACCTCACTAACCGCCCCTCTAAATGCCACTGGCTCGGCCCATCCCAAGCTAGGGAACTCGGGAACCATCCACAGCATCACCTCTAATCCTCAGAGCGCCCAGATGGAACGCCAATGCCCTAAACCTCAATAACCTCACGCAGATCCCCACGTCGCAACCCCTGATCCCCGACAACAAACCACACCTGAAATGCATGTTACTCAACTGTAGATCAGCGGTGAAAGATGCCTCAGACCTTGCAGATCTCATCCTTGCTCAAGAACTTGACCTCCTTATCCTTACCGAAACTTGGCTTACTGACTCCTCTGGCCCCATCCTGGATATTCTTGTCCCCCCCAGCCACAACATTATCAGACTCGATCGAGGTAAGAAAACGGGAGGGGGCATAGCTTGCATCTACCACAACTCCCTGTCTGCAAAACAATCCACCTCACCCAAACTCTCATCCTGTGAATATTTATGCATTGACATTACTATCACACATAGACCTCTATACACCCTGCACATCTTCTACCACCCACCAAGAGACAACCTCCATCTCATTGAACAAACTATGGAAACCATCTCCTCCAGCCTTGGCCGTCACTGCCCCCAGATCTTCCTTGGAGACTTCAATCGCCATTGGAATGACCAGAACGATCAGGCGGTTAACACTCTTAAAAACTTCCTAACCGACCTCTCCCTGATTCAATTCTGTGACAGTCCCACCCACAACCTAGGCTCCACCCTTGAACTAATTATCTCCAACCCTAACACCATCCACCTCGATTCTATTCACCCCTGTGACTGGTCGGACCATCACTACATCAACTTCTGCATCCTCGAAAGCTGGAAACCCAAAAGTTCACAACCAATAAAACAAAAACAGTGGAAAAGGTCACTCCCCAATACAAACGTGAATGAGCTCCTATCGCTCTGTAACATCTCCCTACCACCGCCTAACATGACTGACGTCCACGACCTCACTGAACTCTATAATAACGCCATGATGTCTGCCCTAAATGCAACTGCCCTCCTCCAACTAAAAAGAATACCCATCAAAGATTCCAAACCATGGTTCAATGACAGCCTAAATGATTACAGACGCTGCCTGAGACTTTCAGAACGCGCCTGGAGATCCTCTCCATCCATGGCCCGCCTAAAATCGCTAAGACTAAAAAGAAGCAGATACAACAAACTCATTAGAACCGCAAAAGAAACCTTCTTCAAAGACCAATTGGACAAAGCCAAAAATCGCCCGAAATGGCTTTCAGCTTATTAAGTCACAATCCAATAACACCTCTAGCCAATCTCTGCACGTCTCCTGCCCGCAACCGAACTGTGATGCGGTTGCAGACTTCCTCAGTAAAGCGAGCAAGATCGAATCAGATCTTAAGTCTGCTCTAATTGAACTCACACCCTCCCCTGACCCCTCTTTACCCACGACACCAACCACACCGCCATGTCTCTCCCCCCAAAAAATGCCTCCTGGAATCAATTCACACCCCTCAATAACACAGCCATCCTCAACATACTCTCGACCGCGAATCCTTCCAACCACTTCAATGACCCCCTTCCCCCTAACTTCTTCAAAGAAATGTTAGGATCACTGGTCCCGCTTTGGTCCAAAATCAAAGCCGCTCTTCAAGGTGAAATCCCTGACTGCCTGAAGGCGGGCCTTGTGCTCCCTATTCTCAAGAAACCCGCGGCGGACCCCGAAGACCTTAATAACTTCCGACCTATCACAAACATCCCTACCCTCGCTAAATTCCTGGAAAAATGTGTTCATGTTCAATTGCACAATCACATTGGAATTGGTCAAGGAGTTGGAATTGCTCAATCAGGCTTCCGCACCGACCACAGCACCAAAACGGCCATCACCCACATTGTTGATGACGCTCTTACTCTGCTTGACCAGAACGAAACATGCCTACTAATACTACTTGATCTCTCTTCTGCTTTTGACATGGTCATACATGACAATCTACTTAACCTACTGGAATGCAGGATAGGGCTCTCAGGCACGGTCCTAAAATGGTTTGCCTCTTTCCTCACCAACAGAGCACAAAGAGTCAAATCCAACCAGTCTTTATCCAAATCCAGCCCCTGCACGCTGGGTGTCCCCCAAGGGTCCTCACTCTCCCCCACGCTCTTTAACCTTTTCATTGAACCACTAACTGTAATCCTCAAAGCATCCAACATACAATATCACATGTATGCGGATGACACCCAACTGTACATGAAAATATCCTCCCCAGACGACATCAAGTCACTCAACGGAACCCTGCTCAAAACAATCAACTGGTTACCACCTCAAACTAAACACCCTCAAAACGGAATTCCTACTCATCTCACCCTCTAAGCAAATCCCCACTGCTGTGAAATTTCTAAGTAACCTCACCGCTCTCAACTGTACAGCACACATAATTGACTCCACGAAATCACTAGGAGTGGTGCTAGATAAGAACCTTAACATGCAAGGCCACATCAGAGCATCTACCAAAGGAGCGAACTTCCAACTACGCGTCCTCAGAAAACTAAAACCCTACCTTCTACAAGAGGACTTCAAATCGGCGGTGCAAACATTGGTCATCTCGCGACTAGAATATGGCAGTGCTACTTTATGCGGACTCCCAAAACTCAGCCTAGCCCCCCTCAGAGCATCACTCAATGGGGCGACCAGACTCATCACTGGCTCCAAGAAAACCAACCACATCTCTCCTGATCTGAAATCGCTCAACTGGCTTCAATTTGAAGCAAGGATCCACTTAAAAATTGCTTGTACGACTCATAGAGCCCTACACTTCAATACACCACTCTACCTGAAAAACAAGCTAGAACTCTCCAGCGGCAACCAGCCCTCAAGGAGCACCAGCACACTGCTGCTTAAGCCAAAGAAATTTAAAAAACTAAAAACATACAATCGCACATTCTCTGGCATTGCCCCGAGAATTTGGAATGCCTTACCAGCGGAAACAAGACTGATTCCCTCAACATTTGCCTTCAAAAGGGAAGTTAAGGCCCTCCTAATGTCCAATGCGCTGATCTAGAACTTGTTCTACTCCTGCCTCAGTTCCGGTTTAGCTGCTTTTGCTACGACCTGGCATCTTTTACGACTCGCGGCGCCCTTTAATATAGCATTGTGTTCCTGTTGCATATTGCCTTTCCGATTCCTATGTATTTGGTTTTGGTCACTATGTTCCTATTGCAAATTGCTTTGCTGTTCCTGTTGTATTTGGTTTGGCTTTTCCCTCCTCCCGCCCACAGATATTTGCCTCCTCTTCCTCAACCCATATGTAAAGCGCTCCGATACCCGTCTGGGTCATGTTCGCGCTATACAAAACTTTTTAAATAAATGGTGGGTCGGGACCCGCCCACCCCCTAAATCGGCCTCCCTAGACATAAAAGCCTTTGCCACTCCTATGGCCTTACCTCTTTGCAGTGCTGTAGACTTTTGGGATAAAGGGGACCACCTTTAAATGAATGGATACAACTGCTGTACACAACACCACTCGCCAGGGTACGCACAGGGAGGGTTTACTCCAACAAATGGAGAATGAAAAGAGGCACCAGGCAGGGCTGTCCCTTAATCTATTCATACTGGCTCTGGAACTATTAGGGTGTATTCTGTGTGACAAGGGCCCTGAGTGGGGGATCAAAGTTGGAACAGTTACCATGCAGGGGGCATGGCATGCAGATGATGCATTGCTGTTCCTTAGGGACCCGGAGGCCAGTATCTGCACTGGGACACTTGACTAAGCGAGTTTGGGGAGGTGTCTGTCTTACAGGTGAATTGGGACAAACCTGTTTGTTTCTGCTGTCCACCATGCTGTTATAGGAACGGTCTCCATTCCTGGGCGGCCCTCTGGCATGAGAACCCATCACCTTTAGATCTCTCGGGTTGCAGATCTACCACACGATCGAACCCTCAAGGAAGGTAACTTAGACAAATGCGTTTCTCATATGAGACTTCTGACTTCGCCTACCCTTGTGGAGGGTGCCCATATTAAAGATGATCGCTCTCCGTTTGCTGCTATACTTTTTTTTGGCCCCCTTTCTTTGCCATGGTCGTTTTTCAGGGAACTGAGGTCCCTATTGTCTGGACAGATTTGGGGACACCAGAGACTGCTCTCCATCAGAAAAGCAATGAATCCCTTTGATATAGGTGGCATGGGTGCTCCAATCCAGATTATCGACTATATAGCAGCTTAACTGGTCTGGCTGGCACACTGGTTGGGGGTAGACACTGACCCAGAAAGACAGGATTTTGTAGGAATGGCTAGACTGAAGACATACTGCAAGCCTTGTATTGCGGAACCAAACAGAGTGCCTCATATCCCAGAGCACTGAGAACTATAAACGTATGCTGGAATATATACTGTAAGGAAGCAGGTACAAGACTACCATACTCCCCTGAACTACCAATATGGGTGGTGCCTGTCACGGCTCATGTGGCGGATAAACATACCACATTAAGCCTGGGCCCAGGCAGGAATCGCTGTCATGGGAGTTTTATACAACAAAGGGGAATTACTGGCCTTTGAAACTCGGCATGATGCTTATGAGATACATGGTAGGCAGTTCCTACTGTATGGCGCACTGAGAAAAACAATTGTTGACAAGTGGGAACATAGAAACCAGATAACAAATGCCCTATCCACATTATTAACGCACGGGGTAAATATGACAGCTGTCACCTATATGCACAGGGCTCTAATCCCATTGTTTCAGGCCCCCACCTGCACTATAAAAACCAAGTGAGAACACAGGATAGATAGAAACCTCACTACCACAGAGTGGGATAAGATATTAGCGTACACGAAAGGAGTTAACAGGAACTCTCGCTTTGAATACACCCAACTTAACTACTTACACTGCAAGAGTCGGGAATGGAGGCGCTCTGAACTCCTCTGTCTAATCATAAATCTACCAAAGTATGCCTTTAGGGGTGCACAGAATGCCCCCTCCCACATTTAATAATGCAGCGCTAATAGCAAAATAAAGATCATGATTATCGTAGAATTACGTCACACTTGTGACATCCTCACACTCGCAGGTGAGGCTTAAACAACCCCACACGTGTGTATGCGTCAGCCATCCGACATGGGATAATTCCGCATTCCTATAAAAATATATACAAAAAAATATATATGAGAATTATGATACTTTGAAACGAAAATACCTGCATCACCTAAGTAGGTCTCGAGACACTGTTGGAACTCGAGTGGTCAGGTAATTAAGCGGTATCTAGTAGAACGCCACATCCCTAGATACATTTGGGAAAGCCTGCATATTTGCGCTTATTTCACGAAAATCATACGTTGAGAGGAAGGAACGAGGCACCCAAATAAATAGAACGGACGGTATACACTCCCATACATTCACACTATCTAGAAGTTCACTTAACTACACCTCCCATGAGCCACTGGGCCTGATGTAGTACAATCAGAAAAGCATGATAATGATTTAATTCCCGCGCCCCGTAGGAGGGGCTCTGCACCCGCCCGGCACGTAGTCACTCAGCGGTACTGAGTTTAAAAGCTGCGCTCCCGATTCACACATCCGCGAAAGCTGGGAGATGCGGACCCAAGTAGGTGGAATCAAGGGGCAGGACCATTGAGGAAGTAAGTGGGGATCGGGGGATTTTCTTCCGGATAGAGTGAGCCCGCGTTTTGCAATAATGATGGCGCTGGGGAAAAAACAAGACTAAACTAGCGAGTTTTATCTCTCTCCTTCTCCCACGCAACTATACAATGTCAACGAGGCAGAGTGTGACTAAAAGGCTACCCCTACTACCGCTCCCCTTGAGACACATGCAATCCACCACAATAGGGTAAGATACATGTGAGAGGAAACTACACTTATGAAAGGTGGAATTTTAGCAGGAAGGTGATGTGCAAGTGTGTGGATGACGGTTTGTTCATATGATGATATATGTTTTAAACGTGGATTTCTGAATGGATTGATGTTCTTAGACTGTTAATAGTAGTGCAGTTACCTGATGCATACCGCAAAATGCGAGCAAGTTGGACGACAAGGTCCACAATTAGCTCACTTTGGTAAAATACAGACCACGACGAATGCTTGGAATGAGAGCACATGACAGCACCCAGTAGCTTGGTATTACATGGGTGAAACATACGAAATGTAATGTATAAAATGTCTTGGTGTACTCTCATTTTCTCTTACAGGCGGATATAAGACATAAGAAAAACCGGAAGGAAGATAAGGATACCTTCCATACCAATGTTGTGGATGCAGCTTTCTGCACCCTCCAAATAAACAAATAGGTAAAACCTATTTGTATAACCAGGGAGGGAACTTCTATTTGCCCTGAAGAAAGCCCAGGACCCAAGAGGCCATTTTTAAGGGCTGAAACATGTTGGCAAGATACTAGGCAAAGACACTAGGGTCATAGGACCATCACTTCCTGAAGGCTCCTGATATATAATTTTAATATCCCCTACGCCTCCGCTAATAACGGGATACCTGGAGACGTAGGAGGATTTTTATTTCTAGACCCCCTGGCCTATCTCTCCAAAGTACTCCCTGGAATATGGTTGAGTCCACCCGGACCTTTAGGAGTCAGGGTGAACCAGATGATGAAGCATGACATCACTAGGGTGTGTGAGGGTTACTAAACAAAAAGGAATTGCTTCCTTTCCCGCGCTGAGCGGGTAACGCCACGAGAGTTTAGCGCTGAGCCCTAAATACATTGGGTGGGATACCGTTAGTTAGTGATTTGATTCGGGAGAACGTATCCACACCAGACATACCTCTCTACCCTTCTAGCCTAGGTGGAGGGCTCTCCACCCTGGCCTGAGTACAATGGTGGGAGACGACAGCCTGGGGCGAGCCCGCCTTTAACAACCAGTCGTCGAGATGGAGAAAACTGGAACCCCTGATCTGCGCAGATGAGCTGCGACCACCATCACTTTCGTCAACACCATAGGAGCGCTGGTAAGGCCAAAGGGGAGCACGGTAAACTGAAAATGCTCGTGGCCTACTGTGAACCGCAGGTAGCGCCAGTGGGCAGGCAAGACGGGGATGTGAAATTAAGCGTCCTGCAAGTCCAATGCTACCATCCAGGGCAGACAGGACCTGAGCCAATATCAACATTTTGAACTTTTCCTTACGGAGCAAGCGGTTGACGTCCCTGAGATCCAAGATCGGATGCAGGACTTGTCCTTCTTGGGTACCAGGAAGTAGAGGGAATAACAACTACAACCTACTTCTGGCACAGGGACTCGCTCGATTGCTCCCTTGGCCAAGAGAGCCGTAACTTCCTGACGGAGAAGGGCCAAGTGATCCTCCGACATGCGATGGAGTGATGGTGACATGGAGAGAGGGGTAGTTTCGAAGGGGAGGGAGTAGCCCCTTCGGACTATCTGCAAAACCCACCTGTCCGACGTGATGTTGTGGCCAGTGGAGGAGGTGATGGCGGACCCTGCCGCCCACTGGCAACTGGTGGCCCTGAAAAGTAGGTCAAGGAAGGTTTGGAGGCAGCTGCAGGGGGGGGCATTGGTGGACTGACCCGCCCTCCGGCCCCCGGACCCACCACGCTGGGTCCCGCGTCCCTGGCCGCGCAGAGGCTGGGTGGCTTGTGCCGCTGTGTGTAGAATGTGGTGGGGCACCCCTTCCATGGCAACGAAACGGGCGAAAGGCAGACTGCATGTGGCGAGAAGTTGCTGCAAGGCCCAAGGACCTGGCCGTAGCCCTAGAGTCCTTGAAGAGCTCAAGCGTGTTGTCCGCCTTGTCACCAAACAGGCGACGGCCATCAAAGGGTAGACTGGACATCCCTCGAGAAGCCAGAGGTTCTCAGCCAGGCGTAGTGCCACAGGGCTACCGACGTGGAAATCGTCCTACCCAGCGAGTCGGCAGTATCCAGCCCACACCGGATGGTGAACTTCGCTGCGTCTCGACCCTCAGCAACAGAGCGGGCGAGCACGGCCCGGGCCTTCTCCAGGCACTGTGGCAGCACTTGCGCAACCGTGTCCCACACCGAATGTGTGTAACGGCCCAAGAGATACGGTGTTCACCAACCGCAGTCCTAAGCTGGCGGAAGAAAACATCTTCTCCCCAAGATGGTCCAGCTTCTTGGATTCCCTATCTTGAGGAGCTGTAGGGAAAGCGCTTCCTTTCGAGGATGAGGCTTGGACTACCAAGCTCTCGGGGGTAGGGTGTTGGGAGAGGAAAAGTGGGTCGCCCGGGGCCGGGCGGTGGCGTATGGCAATCATCCTATCCACAGGAGCCACTGGGCTTGGGCCAGTAGCCCAGAAGAAGATCAGCGAGGGCCTCATTGAAAGTCAGCAAAGGTTCCGAAGAGGCTGCTGCCGGCTGAAGCACGTCAGTCCGGAGGTTAGTCTTTACTACCACTGTAGGAAGCTCAAGGCCCAAGGCCTCAGCCGCCCTACGCAACACCACAGCGTAGGAAGCTCCCTCCTCCGTAGCCACAGTAGGGGGAGAAAGCATACCAAGGTCTGGGGAGGTATCCAGACCACTGGCATCACCCAACTCCTCTCTCTAGTCCGGCTCTTCAAGCTGGTCTGCCAGAGGGTCAACAGACCCCTCCCAGTCCTCCTCACTCTCCTCTGACTGCCACTCAGGGCGATAGGGAACGCCAGGGAAGAACACCAGTACAAAAGTACCCTCTGGCGCCGATCGACGCGGGTACCGCCGTCGGTCGACGCCCGTCCGGCTCCATGTCCAAGTCGAGAGGGAGGCTGGGGTAGACGCCGGCCGGGGGCGCAACCGGCGCCGGAGGCATTGTCGGAGGAATCGGTGCCAGGGAAGGTACTGTGATGTCGACTGGTGCCGATCTGGATCCAGGTCTGGATCCTTGGGGCCCTGAGCGCCGGAGCCGCCAGCATCGAAGGCCTAGAACCCCCAGCCGAGTCCGCGGGGCTCGAAGGCGCACTGGTGGAATCGGACTGCCCAAAGATGGAGTGGAGGGCTTCATAAAATGCACGAAGCTGGGCAGGGGACGCTCTGGCTCCCGGAAAGGGAAGGAAGCGCGGAGCCTTCACAGCAGCCTCTGAGGGCGGAGCCGGAGAATGACGACCCTCCATGTCCCATCGACGGACGGACAGAAGGCGAAGAGCGACGAACCAGATGACGAAGACTTCGATTACTAACGGTAGTGGTGGCTCCGCGACCGGTCCAGCGACCTTCCCCTCGACCGGGACCTCGAACGGCGCAGAGCCGACCGCCGGGCCTCCAAAAGCTTTCGGGACTGCTCCCGCAAAGACTTCGGGTTCAGGGCCCAGCAGTCTGAGCAGGACTTCGGATGGTGGTTGCGCTCCAGGCACCAAAGCCACACGAGTTGCAGATCAGTGACCGACATCAGCTTGTGACAGGAGTCACAAGGCTTGAAACCGGGTCGACGAATTGACATCCCTCGTGCACCAGGAGTTGTAAGACTTCAAAAAAGATGTCAACGAAAAGTCGAAAAAGTTTAGTCAAAAAATTACTAGGGTACCGCTCTCTCCGGATCTGTGCTGGCTGGTGCGGAAAAAAATAACTGACGTCAGCGCGCAGGGGTGGCGACTAAGTAGATACCGCAACGTCATCCTGGCGATCACGACGACGAACGCGGAATCGTCCGACACCACCTACCGACGCGCAGAGGTACTGCTGAGAAAAAATTCTCCGGATCCAGTCTGACGCCTGGGGGTAATTCCAAGGTAAGGAATCCGTAACTAATTGTCTCTTTCAGATACAAAGTTTAGTTACTCTTGAGTGCTTAGTAAAAGATGGCAGTTTCCTCCAATAATTATCCACGGTATAGAAAGAGTAGACTTGAGGTGGTGCTACAGACGGCTGGGAAGAAAGCTCTTTTCAGAGGAAGAATCTCAAGCTAGAATAGATCACTCGCAAGAGGTAAGTCAAGGGACAAGAAAAGCAAACAAAAACTGCATGAAGAAAGGAAGCTTAATGTAGAACTTAAGTAGCTTTAGTTGCACAAGTGAGCAGTGCACCTTACAATAGCATTCTAGATCTTCCCTTAATTTTTATTCCTTTCCCTGGCACAATTTGCCCTCTCAGTTTAAGGATACTATTGCACATCAAAGGGAATAGCGTGGAGTGTAAAAACTTGGTCAAGTTTTGGAAAATGCCCATTTATTTGCACATGACATGCTTCAAAGGCAGTTCAACATCGCTCACACCCAATATTTCATGTTTCTACAATTACGATCTATTTTATCTTGTATCGCCAGATCAGCACCTGGAAAGTGCGGTATGAACGCCAATATTTTCGGTTAACGCTCTGTATGGATCTATTACAGGTTCATGCAAGAACTAGAACAGGCGATCGGGTAGACTTGCAGATGGCAACAAAGAATTTCAGTACCAAGGTGGTTAAGGAAACCATGGTTCAATCATTTATATAATCCTGCATTTACTTAATTACTGCTTATATAAGACTTTAATAACACCCTTTTTTGTTTATTACATTCCTTGAGAAACAAACTGTCTAAACCACTATTTTCCAAGCTGAGGGCCGCACAGTTTTGGTGGGTCGAAAAGTCTAAGCAATAAATAAAGGTGACTTTAAATTCAGTATTTATCTGGTCACGTTAGCTGGGCTTCAAAGATAGAGGTCAAATCATACACCATGTCTTCTGACAAACTGCTGCTTATGTTTAAGATAGGGATTGGTGTTTACAAACACCTCTTACTTCGCAGTCAGAAAGAAAAGTGGAGCGAATTATATAACACTTTTGCTGTGGTACTGGGAGTGTGAAAGAAAAGACTGTAGGATGCAATTTTTTTGCAATAAAATGCAAACACCTGTAAATTAACTGCACATATTCAGCAGTTAGGAAAGCTAATATGAAGCTTTTTTTGTAATTATGAGGTGACACAGATTTTAATAGGATTATAACACACTTTACTTGGTGACGCACAAATGATACAATTGTCAGTGAAACCCGTTATTTTTCACACATTGTTTGTGCGCCATATAGTTTTACACTAAAATATGTCCATCCAAATGCAGTGGCCATTTCAATGGGAAAAGAGCGCTCTGTAAATGACAGTGCATTAGAAAACTTTGTTTCAGTTACATTAAAAAAAACGCTCGCCTGGTGCCCATTAAAGCTAAGTGGGTCGTGAAAGTTTGTTTTAAACTTTGTCTCATGTTTCTAAAAAGTTTGGAAAGTACTGGTTTAAACCTAGTGCAATTATATTCAAATGCCCTACACTGAGAATAGTGCACATCGGCTGACTGCCCATCAAGTTAATTTCTATGCATAATATTTCTGCGAGACGGCTAGACCCACTTAATATACATTTGTGGTGATGGGCAGCCCTTTGACAAATACACTGCACCCCAAATCAGCATTTGTATGCAACCGCCTATGAGCAGTTTAGCTAATATGACAGAATGGAAGGCTGAGTCCAGCTATGGTCGACCAGTAGTTCTCTGAAGGTTTGAGCCACTACAGAGTTCGATTCTAGGCAATAAACCTGCTTTAATGGACTGGGCCCTTCCAAAGTGCTATCTGAACAATGAGAATTGCAGGTACCTGGATGATACAATTTTTTGTGACATATTGGCTCATTCTCTTATCCTTTTGGTCAGCTGCAATAAGGCACATTTCTTTCCAGGCTCTCCTCGCTTTAGATTGTGTGTATTTAGGCACCACACAATTTGATCCACATTAATGGTAATGTGAAAAGAGCTATGGCTGTCTCTAAAGTAATCTATTTTTTAAAATCTAAAATTTCAATTTTCCTTTTATGCAAATAAAACTGCATAGTTTGTTAAACAGAGTGCGTAAGAACATATGTAGTATATGTCTAGGGGCTACATTTCCCTCAATTTTGTTGTTCTAAAAATTGGTATTTTCAGCCAAATGTATGCACAATAGGGCTACATTTTTAAACTGAAAAAAGCTATAAAATGTTACCTTGTATGGGAATCTTTTGTGAAAGTTTTTAAACAAAAGCTCAAAATATGTTCCAGGGAGCCCTCATTTTCAGAGATTCCACTTTGAGTATCAAAGAAAATAATTTGTTGCGTTATTCATAGTCGGACAATAAGAAAGCTGTGTTCCATAGCAGTGATTACCTGATAAAAACAAACGAGAAAAACACCATAGGACATATGCAATCCACAGAAGTGGGTACAAAGAAGGCACCAAAGTCTTCATAAGCTCCAGACACCAGGAGCCAAATAGACATCTGAATGGCAGGAAAACTGGCGTAGGAAATTGCACCCAATGTGGAACACATACTGATTGGGTCCCTTCAAAGTCTTTTTTTATATAAATGTTCGCAAGCCAAAAACATCAATGCCACAATTTAATCTCAGTCCTGAAAGGACTTCACCAAATGCAAAAATCAGCATTTTCTTTTCACCTGAACACTGTACAAAAGCAGGAATGTCGAAACCATGACCCAAAGCCCTCAGAACAAATATTGCCTCATCTGCATAGGCAATGTATGCCACCGCCAAAAAAACCTTTGGTAACCATGGAGGAAAAATCGAATGTCAAACAGTCCAAAGGAGGAAAGTGTTTTTAAAACAAAATGTGAAAACATTAAGTACAAAGAGGGCTCTTCGGACAAAATCTTTTTTTCTAGTAACTGCAATTCAATTTTTATGGGCAGATTCTCTTGGTGAAGAGCAACTTTGGATACCTCCACTTCGAATTAACAAATGATGACCTAATACCACAATAAAAAGTTGTAAACGAAATATCACTTAGACAAGTATCACAAGATTGTAAAACAGTAACAATGTATTTCAATCACAATATGAAATGCTATTTAAAAATATTAAAGCAAGTACATCAGCTATGAAATGACATACCTGTAATTTTGTCCCGCACTAATTTGCAGGATTCAATTTCACCTATGCTGCCAAACAAACTCTTCAGCTCTTCCTGCGTCATGTTCTGGGGAAGATAGTTGACTATTAAATTGGTCTTGCTGTCCTCTGTGTTTCCAGAATCAACAGGTGATGAGCAATTGTTATTTATGGGACTTGGACCGTTTGTTGTGTTATTGCAAGTTGGACCATTGGAAAGCTGTGTTTCCATAGCAGCAATTACCTGCTAAAGAATGAAAGAAAAACACCTCAGAATAGATGTACCAAAAAAATTATTTCCACTTAAGCAAATCATCCAGAACTTATTAGCAGAAGCGTGAGTGAAGCAAACACCTATAGAACAGTTTACAGTAAGGTGATAATCTCTTATTAAATACGAACTGCCGCATTTCAGTTATCTTGTCGGTTATCTTCACTTGGCTAACGTCTAAACCAAAAAAACAGTTATTTAAATGTCATGAGCACTTAGAATGCTGGCACTCAGCTGTCTACTCCCGATATTACAAAACAGAAGCTGGCAACAAAAAATAAGGTGTTGAGATTCAATAGCCATGCTTTCTCCCAGAATGCCCTTATTTAAACTGAAGTTCTTATGGTGACAGCTGCACAACTGAATATCACACCAACAGGCCCAACGTTGGTTAAAAAAAAAGTTTAAGAGATCCAAACAGGCCACTCCCCAACATTTTTTTTTATCAGGGAGGGCCACCAAGCAGCATGGAGATGAAAGGCAGTGGCCAAAAAAAATACACCAACGGATTTCGGTGATCTGATTTTAGGTGTGGAGACCGGTCCAATTTTAACTTTTTAAATACAATAACCATCCAATGAGCTACATACACATTCTGCTTTCCTTGTTGCAAGAATTCCTGCACCAGGGCTTCTGGCTTTGGTGAAGAAGAGGGTTGCTGGTCGTCAGAACTTTAGGATGCTGGAGTGCATGCAACATGCCCATATGCAACAGCAGAAACGTTCCTACTGCTACACAGTGTCCCTATGAAGCTTTTTTTTAAAACTTTGGCAGCGTAGCATTTTTAAATGCATTGACGTTTAAAATGTGGTGCACCAAGCCCTGAAACTATTTTGCACACCACTAGCTAATACCTTAATACAGTTTGCCATTTAGCTTCTTTCTATGCGCATGTTTACTAAAAAAAACTGTTCTGGCTTCACTCGATATGGTTAGCAATCGACAGGCACAACCCAAAAATCACATCGCCCACCGTGTTCAACACAAATCTGCCAATGGAACAAAAACAAAGAAAAGACCTTTGAAAAGAAGAACATGGCTGACGGCGTGAGTTGTGTACATTGTTAACCATAACTGATGAATAGCCATGATATTCCGCATTTGAGCCACATTTATAACTCACTTTAAGTGTCTTTCAGTGAATATAATGGGAAGACAAAATCCATTTTTGGCTAACCTTTTGAAATATTTGAATAAAGTTTACCAAATTTCGAATACCATCTTGGGATGTACAAGTGGTTACAAAAACAAAGGTAAGTGAACCGTGTTCAAGGATTTCATAGTTGATAGGGTGAAGATAATTTTTTTAAATAAATATTTTGTTGGTTTTCATTTATGTTCATTAAAAAAAATAGTTTCTTTGTATAATCCACATGTACACTTATAAGCAGTTTAATCTGGCTTGATCTGCTCACTTGAGCAAATCATGGAGTTACTCTCAGGCACTCCAATTATTTTTAAAAATATCTTCGGACAGCCACTCCCTCTGCATTCTACCTTACCCATACACCAGTCCATATTGTGGTGCCTCTCCTCAATGGCTGGTGGTGAAGGGCTGTCACATCATAGTGCTGTATCTTAGCTAGAGGAACCGCAATGTATCCTTCAGCTTCCTACCAAAGTACTTGCAGTATTCTTCTTTAATCTATCATCTCTACAATGTGTGGATAAAAGTACCCTCTTGGCCATAGCCTCATAAGCAGTGCTTAATTTGTAAAATAAGTGCCAGGGCTCCGACGAGAACACTGCAGCTTGCACCACCCATTGCCAACGTCATCACTGTAAAAACAACTACTAACCATTTCTCTCACCTGCAAGTGCGACAGTTCAGATTCCAGGTCCCCAAAGCTAAAAGAATGGCTGTGGAGACCGGTATTCTTTAATGTGTATTGTATTCATAAACACCCATTGTTATGCTCATCTCTAAATTAGATGTGCAGCGCCACCATGTGGCAGACTGTCATAAGTGCAGTGCTGACAATTAAGTGCTGGTGCCGAGCTCCAGAAACAAATTAAGTAGCAGTGCGGAGCACCGGAAACCACCGGCTCAAATTAAGCACTGCTCCTAAGAATATTTCAATATCAGTTAATCCAAGAATCCACAGCTGAACCGTTGTGTAGTACCCTATGGAGAATGTTCAATTGAACCAAGCATATTTTGCTGAAAACTAACTACTGGTGTATATGTAAATACTTACTCCAATAACCCATTTTCTGATCCTATATCTTTTCTCCATTTGAATTTGAGGCCATCCATCCAGTTCTATTTTGTGTGCAGACAATTAAGATGGCAAATGTCAGCAATATAGTGTTTCTGGGCCATTCTAATCTCTAGTAAGTAGCCTTACCACCAGTCAGTGTGGGGGGGGGGGTGGGAGGATGAAGAGAAAAAAAACCCTTACCAACTGCATAGCTGTATAACTATCCTCTCCACTGCAGGTACAGGCTCCCAGAGTCCACTATGGCCAATCCTGTTGCTGCTTTCACACTGCTGGAAGCAGCATCAGGATTGGCCTGAGCGCCCATCATTTGCGCACCCAGTTAGACTGGGAGCCTGTACCTGCTCTCTCCAACCAGACAGGGCAGCTCGTGTTGGAGAGAGCTTCAGTACGCATGACGGTTGGGCCGTTCTGAGATGGCCGGCCAGCCAGTCATGCACACTGAATAGCAGTGCAACCATTCCTTCACAAGCCTGTTATCCCCTCTGGCCCCGCCCCTTAGCCTCGGCTCCGAGAGCAAAAATAAAACGATATAAAACAATGGTTTATCATTTTATTTTTCATTTTTTGGCTGCTGGCAGTTGGGGCGACGCTCCTCCGCCGTAGCAGACTAGCCGCCGCTGCCTCTAGTGGTGAAACTTCTAGAACTCCCATCAGTGCAAGACGAAACAGCATGCTTGAGCTGTTAGTATTTTAGATGTCTGGGTGTTTTGCAACTTGTATTTGATTTGCAATTATGTAAATGGTGTTTAACATGCATCAACTGAATTGAGCAGAATATAAGCTTTACTTATACAGGATAACAATACTGCAGTTGCCCATACTTAAACATGGAAACATACATGCTCAGACTAGCAGGCTGGGAAGGAAAGCTGGTGCACCCTCCGTAAAAAAAAAAAAAAAGTAGCCATCACAGTGAGACAAACAACGTTCTAAAGTGTCTGCTCCAAGGGAAAATGTACGCAAATCTTGTGAACAATCAGTATTACAATTTACATCTTTGTGCAAAATTTAGGAATTAAGGTATTTTAAATAGTGTTATAACTGTTTTCTTTATGTGGGAACTGCTACTGCATAATTTGCAGTTTTGTAGCACTATAATCAACAAGTTGACCAAGTGACACATTTTATCAGCTTCAGAACGTTGAAATCCTCAGATGACTGCTGGGAATCAAACAGGTGTCCTGTGAGTTACCAAGCACCATTCTATCACAAAGAACCATCCCACACATGAATGTTATGAGAATGAAAAATGTCCTAGCTAACATAACGGAAAGTTTCAATTCTATTAAGGACTCGGAGGCGAGGATTATGCCTTTTTTCTTCACTTTAATTGAATAGCAGCAATGAGAAGAACAAAGACATTTCCCATGAACCAAAGGGAAAAGTAGTAAAAAAAGATAAACACATGGTAACATCCAATCCTGAACAGGGAACCAGTGTCCAATCATGAGTCCTCTAGACCAACATAGTCCTTTGCTAGTGTCCTCTCTTCCTTTCGGAGCGCGAAGACAGCCCAATCCTTCTCTTCAGGCATCCTGGTAGTGAGCATCAGAACCTGAAAAGAACAGGGACACATTTACCGAAAGAACCAAACTGCTAAAGCCTGCAAAGGAAGCATGAAGCAGTGCACTTGAACAATAATGGAATTACAAGTAAACAATTGAAGTAAAGTACTTACTGCAGTACGGGGAGGGATCTCCTCCTAGAGTGTAGGGAGGGATAATCCTCGCCTCCGAGTCCTTAATAAAATTGAAACTTTCCGTAAGCTAGGAAATTTTTCATTCTATGTCAGGACTGGAGGCGAGGGTTATGCTTGTTTAAAGCTTGCCCACAACCAACTGAGCCATATTAAGCACCGGCTTGGAGTAAAACCTCTTAAAGGTTGAGTCCGAAGACCAATCGGCCGCATTGAGGATATCTTCCAAGCGGGCTCCCAAGCCGAATGCTTTCGAGGCCATAGCCCCTAGAGTGGAATGCGCACCAAAGTGACGGAGGCTGATACCAGTCTCTTGGATCACCCAACGAACCCATCTAGCGATGGTCGGTGACAAAACCGCTTTAAAGGGTTTCCTGAGCGCAATAAGAAGCTGGCGCTCACCTGGAGGATGAAATTCCTCTGTCATTTCCTCATATGCCTTGAGGCATCTGACCACAAAGTTTCGGGGAGTCCGGGAACTCCCGATAGGAGATAACCCTGGAATGGCATTTTGTGCGACGTTACAGGGTGGTCACTCCATCAGGTGTAAACATCCTACTAGTGATATCCAGAGCACGGACGTCCGAGACCCGTCTGCAAGAAATTAGACACAGGAGCATGGCCAACTTTGCCGAAAGCTCCTTCCTGGAAAGAAACCTGTTAGGTTGCCAAGATAGAACTTGATTAACATCCCAGAGGGCGGAGTAACACAGCTCCGGGGCAAGGACAAGCGAATGCCACGCAGAAGCCTGCAAACCATCAGATGTTCACCCAAAGGAGACCATCTACGGGGAATGGCCAGATGAAATAGCCGATCTGAAGGTGTTAATGGACCGGTACGTCAGAAGCCAACTGAGCCAGAAAGTTCACCATGGAAACGTCTGCGACCACGGGATCGATACCCCGTCGCAAACACCAACAAGACCATCTGTGCCACGCAGACTTGTACCTCTTGATGGTACTCTCCGCCCAAGCCTTGGCGATGAAACTCTCAGCGTCTTGCAAAAGTCCCGGGACTTCCAAACGACCCCTGAAATCCGCCACAAGCCACAGCGAGTTCGACAACACCAGGGGATGAGGGGCCCCCTCCGGACTCGTAAGAAGAGTCGGAAACCGGGGGAGTAGGATTGGAAAATCCCAAGAAAGTTCCAGAAGAACTGGAAACCAGACTTGTGACCTCCAAAGCGGAGTGATTATGACTAGGTCCGCAAGCTGCCTGCCGACTTGTGCTGTTGCCCGCGTGATCATCGCGAACGGGGGAAACGCGTACCCCTGCTCCAGCACTTGAGAAACGCATCTGTGGCAGTCGTCAGGGGGACCGGCCTCCAACTGAAGAACCATGGGGTCTGATGGTCCAGTCTGGACGCAAACCGATCCGCCGAGAAAGGACCCCAGTGGCCATTCAGACCGGCAAAAACAGACTGGTCCAACCTCCAGAGACTGGAGTCCCGAAAATGACGTGACTGAAAGTCCGCTTCCACGTGGTCTCGTCCAGGGAGATATTCTGCCGTGACCGAGATCTGGCTGTCCAGGCAGTACTGCCTGAAGCTTGCTGCCAGATCCGAGAGGGCTTGCGATCTGGTACCCCCCCAAATGGTTCACGTAACGTACCGCTGAAATGTTGTCCATTTTCAGGAGAACGCATGACTGTACCGAGTCTCTCGTCCAGCAGCGTACGGCAAAGGACCCCGCCAGAAGTTCCAGGCAATTTATATGCAACTTCTGTTCTTCGGGTGACCACAACCCTCCTGTAGAAAGGTTTTGCAAAGGAAGTAAGCCTTGAGGCGCTGCAGAGCCCTGTAGTGGAGTGGACCCGGGAAAATGGCTTGAATTGAGGCGGACAAGAGGCCCACGACCCAAGCCAGCTGACGGAGTGACACCTGTTGCTTGGTCAGAACACGCTGCAACTCGTGACGGATTCTTGGCGATCTTATTGGCCGGAAGGCTGAGGGTCGATGCTGTGGAGTCTATGACAAACCCCAGAAAGATAACCGATTGAGCTGGCAGTAAAAGAGACTTCTGCTCGTTGATTACAAAGCCAAGGTCTTGCAGCAGATTTACTGCCGTCTGCAAGTGTGCGGACAGTTGCCGAGGGCATGAATCCATCAGTAGGATGTCGTCTAGATATACAATCATTCTGACCCCCCGAGCTCTCAAGAACTCTACCACCGGCTTGAGCACCTTTGTGAAGCACCAGGGACCCGAAGAGAGCCTGAAAGGAAGGGTCGTGAATTCGTAAACCCAGTGACGCCAGGCGAACTGAAGGAACCGACGATGCGGAGGAAAAATCGGGATCACCAAGTAGGCGTCCTTGAGGTCCAATTGAACCATCCAATCGTGCGGGCGAAACATCCCGAAAAAGGTGAATCCCCTCCATTTTAAAATGGCGATAGACCAACCATTCGTTGAACTCGCTTAAATTGATGACCGGCCTCTTGCCGCCATCGGTTTTGTCGACCAAGAAAATATTGCTTAAAAAGCCCCTGGGATGGAGGGAAGTAAGGGCAATAGCGCCCTTGTGGAGCAGGGATGCGACTTTCTCGTCTACCAAAGCTGCGTCTTGCACAGAAAAATGAATGGGTCGAGGGGCGGACCTTTGAACTGGGGTCCCTACAAACTCTCTATGAAATCCACGCACTGTTTGGAGCACCCAAGCATTGTGTGTGATGGTCAACCAAGCCTGGTAACAACTTGCCAACCGCCCCCCTTATTCTTAGTGGGGAAAAAGGGAGAACACTCACCGGGACTTGAGGTAGAAGCACCTCCTCTGAATCCTTTTCCTTTCCCGCGGCGTCCTCTTGTGGGATAAAAGTTCCCGACGCGGGACTGGTCCTGGTATTGACCGGAGCCTCTGTTGGTGTGATGGGATTGACGACCGGTCGAGCGGCCCCTGCCTCGGCCGGCCTCGCGAAAAACACACGGGAAAACCTTTTTGATGGTGGACTGGGCCTTGTCCAATGAAGTGAATGTACTGACAAATTTGCCAAGTTCTTTCATAAAGGGTTCTCCAAAGAGGCCACCCTGAGCAACGGCGACCGCCTCCGAGTCCGCCAGGTCACCCAACTTTGGATCGATCTTAATAAGGAGGGACCGGCGACGCTCAGTGGAGAGGGCACAATTAGCGTGGTCCAAAAAAATGACCACTCTGCGCCCAGCCGGAAAGGGTCTCCGGGGAAATGATGGAGCCAGACTCCTTGGCTTCCTCTGCCATGTCAAGGATCTTGGTGATAGGACCGAGGACGTCCAGGAGTTTATCCTGGCACGCCCTCCACGATCTGTCGATACCCTTCTTAGGGTCTCTGATAAATTTTTGCAGGAAAATTGACATGCGGGGGTCAATTTGGGGGGTAAGGGCTACTTTTCCCTCGAGGGAGGTACGGGGGCACTCCGCCCGAAGGCAGTTGCGGGCCTCTTTTTCCAGAGGATGGCAGATATGCTCAGCTACATACGTAGCGACCTTCTCGGCCGGGGTCCACTCTGAGGACCGGGGGTGGATGATGTCATTTGGGTCGAGCATATCCGGTGCGACCAGGGAAGTCTGCGCGGGTCTCGAAGGGCCTGGAACAACAGGGTCCCCCGCCACACCCGTGTCAGTAGACGGAAGGGCCTGCGGGTGGGAAGATGGAGGGGGTCCCAAAGGACGGGCGGCCTGGCTATCCACAAAGGCCTGCCTCAAGCGCTCAAACGTGTCCAAATCTACCCCAGGTTCAGGGGGACGTTTAGGGGTGGAGAGCCAAGGGTATCCGGGACCAAAGAGTCCGAAGGCGGCGGAGGTGCAGCAATTCGCTGCTGAAGACGCTCAAACGCTTGGTCTATCTGGCGAGAGAGCCTATCCTCTAAGGGAGAGATCGCCTGATCCACCGCCTGGTAGATGGAAGAATCTACCGCCTCATAAAAGGCATCCCCCCCAGGGGGCGTCTGCGAGAGGGTCCTCCTCTTCTTGGTACTCTTCATAATACTCCATTGTACTGTGTCACAGGTAACCTCTTATCAGTGGACACCCAACAAGCCGACAACAATGGCCTAGGTAATCAGGGCTGGGTGGCAGCTAAATATATAAATGAGCGGATGTCCCGCAGTAATTTCCAGGGTTTGAGCCCCAGGTGACTAATGCTGGCTTGAAAGTCTTTAAATGAAAGAGCGAGAGAACTCGTCAAAGCACCCCGTCAGAGTGTAGCTGGTCTGGGATGTGTCCCCTAAAATGCCCTGCTTGGGCAATACCGGACCTCTAAGAGACGTGCAACGGGGAGATACGGACTCTGAATCCGAAATGGACTGGGCAGGAGACAGAGCGTTACAAACCAGGCGACCAGCGGGCCGTGTTGCGGTCAGAGGCCCCGCCGCCGCCTACAGACCCTCACGGGCATTTCCCTCAGACCAGCCGCTCCGTTATGAGGTATCGGCACGCGCGAGGTGTTTGAATTCCTCAGCAGTCGGAATAAACCCCCACGGCGCACCTACACGGCCTCCCGCGCCTCCTGGCGGCGGGAGGTCCACAAAGCAGAAGCCAGCGGGACACCGCGTAAGAACGGGGAAACCCCGCTCCCGCGGCACACACAACGACCGCAAGCGCAGCCCACGCGCTGTCAAGAGTGTAAAAACGGCATGAGTACAAGGAAATCCAACGGGAATAGAATTTTAAAACACCATATCGCACACAGGAATTAAACTTGGACACCATATCGCGCTCGCGGTCAGCATCAGCAAATACAATTAACAACCAGCGCTAACGCGCACAATCGTCAAATATTAGCGAAATAGACAAAGCGCTAAACAGTAAAGGAACTGAAGAGCACTTATCTGGCTGGGTAGCAGCGAAGAAACAGGAAGAGAGGACACTAGCAAAGGACTATGTTGGTATAGAGGACTCCTGATTGGACACTGGTTCCCTGTTCAGGATTGGATATTACCATGTGTTTATCTTTTTTACTACTGTTCCCTTTGGTTCATGGGAAATGTAGTCTTTGTTCTTCTCATCGCTGCTATTCAAATAAAGTGAAGAAAGAAGGCATAATCCTCGCCTCCAGTCCTGACATAGAATTAATGGAATAATGCATACAATGTTTTCTTTACCTCCATGATGGGATGAAATATCTCTTGATTAATCTTTTTTTTTTTTAATATAAATTACTGCAAGTTAGGGATGCCCTCAAAGAAGGAAGAATATAAACATTTTCCTTAACCTTTCTAGTTAAGACAAAATCATTTGCAGAGCATTTCTGTCATATCACTGTTTCCTACTCCTGAATAACGGACTGGTAGCCTGGATTCTATTAAAGTGAAAATATTCAGGATACCTGTGCTGTTCATTTGAGACACTGCTGACTTCAAAAGTACATGCAAACCTGTCCCCAGGTCTACTAGCCCAAGTTGATGGTGTAAAGCATGAAAATTACGATTAGGCAGAGCCTGGGGCTGGTGCAGGCCCCTGTGAAACATTAGGGGGGAAAAAAAAATAAAGATTATGTTCCAGATCTGATTGTGCGGGCTAGGGCTTTTCTTTGTGTGGTCCTGGCCCACCCAATAGAACCAGGCCTGTAACTAAAGTTCCTAAATAACTCCTTAAACTTAAACCATCCGCTTCAGATTTTGTACAAGACACTGTCTTTCCTTAGGCTGCCAGCAGTATGATGTGTCAGGGACTAGATGCCACACAACAAGATGGTTGGTGATGGTAGTCTACAGCTTTGCTTGCTCTAACCAAGTCTCAGGGAGCTTAAGATGTTCTCAGCCTTTACTGCTCTGTACTTCGCTTAAATACACACTTCTGATTTTGCAAAGGGTAGGATTACTATCGAATGAGGTCAAAAGCAAAAATTAACATTAATCTTGTTGAACCTTTAATTCTGTAAGGCAATATAATGTAAATACAATTAAACTAAAATGATGCTCTATCAAACTAGAATAAAGCAAAATGTTATACAATATACATCCATGTACAAACAATACTAAATGGAACGTACGTTTTTAATAAATGCTCACTCAAATCAATACGATAAATAAAATGCAAAGAGGTACATAAGTAGAAAACGCAAAGATTATATCCACGGATGGCATCTCTGAATAAGAAATCTGCCCAGAGAAGAAACCCAATTGCAGTTGCTCAGTAGAGGGGATTGCCTTTATGAGTGCTGTTGTCGGTCTTCCTGCACCCCCACATGAAGATTGTGTGCTGCTTTGAAGTTTTCAAGTGGGACTGCTGCCCATGGTCACAACCAACCAAGAGGGACAGGTCAGGAGCCGACTAGTGTTCTCCCTTCCTCTGCCTTGTGAACTTGGTTCACTGAACCAACTAAGTGTAACCTCTAATGCATTTTTCCAATGCTATGTCCCCAAGAACTGGAACACGTGCAGGCACTAACTTTGGCCTGTTACCCACCTGGTTCCCAGGTGGACCTACCAGGTTTTTGTGAGTTGGTTCTCACCACCATTTGGGTAGAGGGGTTCCAAATGGGCTTGACTTAAACCACCAGAAAAAGTTGCAGCTGCACCCACTGAACATCTGTGGTGTCTGCGGTTCCACTGGAAGTACTGAGAGGGTGGCTTGAGCATCTAGCAAGCTCCTTGTACTACCATCCCACTGCATCAGACAAGTTATATGTTATCACTGCTCCAATAAGGCTCCAAAGGCTTAGGCCCGAGAATGACAATGTCTAACCATTAATAAATCTGGCATCATTAACAGACTGACCTGCAGCTCAGTAACGACACCGGTTATGTAAAAGTACTTTTCCCTTCTTAAATCTTTGACCTGAACTGTCACTGAGTTCCACAGTGCGATTGTGTTTCGAATCTCTACCCCCACACCACCTCACCGGTAAAGTCTTGGACTACATACCTCCGAGTCATTAGCTTAAACAGCATACTTAGTTTTCATAAACAGTAGGTCGGACGCTGTGACATGAGTGGTGAAAGGCCTAATCCACCACCATACGAGCCAGTAATCCCCCACTAACCAAAACCCACAAAACGGATAATTTAAAAGAAATACTATAACACAAATGTCTACACTGGTAAATAAAGAGAACACTTTCGATGTGCATTCTTCATTTTTTTAAATATAAAGGGCTTTTGACACATTTTGATGAGGATTTCACTACTTAATCCACAATTAGAAAATACTTGCATCACTAGGAGGGAACAGACAATAGATATAGGATGCCAAAGCAATATTTGCTCAAAGTGCTCAGGTCTGGTAGGCACAACCACATGTACATATCATGCGCTTTGCTACACTCACTAGTCTGCCAAACTTGCACGACATAGGCCGCACACTTCTCTCCATCCACACATTAACAATACACAAATCAGTGTCCTCACTTATTTCCGACATGTCAAGGCTAACTGGAAAGAAGGAAAAAAAAAAAGAGTACAAAAGCTCACGCCTCACATGAGAAACTACTTGCAACATCATAGCTCCACCCAGTGATTATCATACTTCCTACAGAACCACATATGTACTTTGGTGGCTCTTCAGGGTTATCAAGCACTACATAAATTCTACAATAGTAATCTTACACACATTAAGGTCACAACCTATGTCGGGTGCAAAAATATCAGATCTATCCAATGTCTGCCAACATCAAATTAGAAGATTTGGGCAAAGTCCACACCCAAACAGACCCATATGTCATATCGAATGCACAAATAAGCACAACGTATGGTGGATTCAAAAATCTGATTCAATAAAATGTTTATAATCAAATAAAACCTAAGAAAATGAATGAGCGAATCCCTCATGGGCACAACTGTCACTTTGACTTTCAGGCCACAGATTGTTAGATTGGAAAATGTAACTTGCTCCACTTTGAGATCAGTCACAACACAGGAACAAAAGCAGTTTGTGGACTTTACATCACAAAGTGTCTGACTGTTTCTTGTAAACACAAGGAGATGACGGACGAAGTGCTGAAACTTTTCAGACACTCACCCCCAGTCACAGATCTGGGTTGAATCCATCATCGTTCTTTAGCTCACTTCGCCACCCAGTTTGGACCCAGCCATATGCAAATCAGTCTTGACCCTGTGCCTCATGGGAACAGTCCAGCCCGATCTGCCAAGCCACGTTATCCTTGGACCGGAAAAAAGCATCCTGGGACTGGTTTTGGGTTAACGCCCCTCATCAGCCAGGCTAGCTTGAATCCAGTGGCAAAGTGAGCAAAGGACCCACGTCTGGGCATACCCTGCCAACTTATGGCGAACAAAGCAAACACATGGCTTGGCAGTTCGGGCTGGACTGTTCCCATGAGGCACAGGGACAAGACTGATTTGCATATAGCTGTGTCTGAACTGGGGTGGCGAAGTGAGCTAAAGAAGGATGATGGATTCAACCCAGATCTGAGACTGGGGGTGAGTCTCTGAAAAGTTTCGGCACTCCGTCCATCATCTCAGTGTGTTTGACTGGTTCTTGTAACATATCACATGATCCCCGACGAGTGAAATGGGAGTGGAGGTTGACTGGTTGTCATTGATGACTAAAACACTACCTGAGGCGGTATGAAATGTACAAGTTGGTCCTAATCTCACCTCCTACCCTTGTCAAACACTTTTTTAAACACCAAACATATTCTTCATATAGGTAATACCATACAAAAGTATACAATATCAAGAATTACAATTAACACACGGAATGCATATTTGAAGACAATAACTGGAGACAATACTCAAAAGTAGTAACATACACTCACATAAGGTGCACAACTGGGGTGGGGTCTGCCCACGAGGGCACCCACCCCAAATGTATATTTTAACAGTTTTTGCCCCCCCGCCCCCTTGGGCCGATCAGGGGTAATTAATCCTAATCTGCTCCTCGTGTGGGGAGGGAGGGGCGGGGGCAGAAAGTCTACCAGGTTTCATTTTTTTCCAATAAAATTATAGGGGTGGGGCATGGTTATTCTCCCCCTGGGGGCAGATGGGGTAATTACCCCAGATCTGCCCCCACTCCCCAGGGTACAGAAATACCACTACATGCCAGGAAGTGCTCATTTTTGACAATGTAGGGGTGGGGGCTGCCCAGCATGGGCAGGGCCATGCCCCCACCACAAGAAAATGGGGCAAGTCTTTCTGGCCACCCTGGGGGGCAGATGAGGGTAGTTATCCCCAATCTGGCAGAAAGTCCACTAGGGACTGAATTCATGCAATATTTTGGAGGGCACCCCACCCCCTGCCCTTTGGGAATGGACTCGTGCCCATGTCAAACCGAGGTCAATGGGAGCCTTTTGCGAGGGCTCCCATTGACCTAGGTTTCATATGTTCCTGACGCGGGCACTTGGCCCAGCCACACAAGTGGTGCAGCGTTTTTACTGACAAGTGGGGTAACGCTGGGTGGTAGGAATTTTATGGATTCCTGCGGGTTCCGAAGTTTCCATCTCAGAAATGTAAGGATACTGATTTCAGGCAAAGTTCAAGGTTTGCAGGGCATTGGGGGTAAGAAAACCTCATGGGAATCACGCAATGCACACCACCCAGGAATCTCCCGATTGCTAGGTTTTCCAATAATTTTCAGGTTTGCTAGGTTTACCTAGTTGCTGGCTGAGCAAGAGCCCAAACTACACAGCTACCCACTTTGCAAAAAAAAAGTCAGTTTTGATTGGAAAAATGTGATGTACCCATGTCACACTTTGGACAGTTCCTATCATGGGCACTAGGCCTACCCACACAAGTAAGGTATTTTAATACGATAAAAAATACAATAGGTAATAACAGTTCCACACATTGTTTGTGCGCTGTATACTTTAATCAGCAAAATTGTATGTCTGTGCAAATGTAATAGTAATTTCAATTGAAGATGTCGTCTGTAATGGCACAGCACTACCACACCATGCATATTCCACTCTGCGCCACTCCATAACCTTTAGCCATGGAGAACAGCAGCCACACTAGTGTACACCCTAGCTAAGACATATTGGTAAAGCCTATAGCTCTTGCATAGGCACAAACTATTGGCTTTGCCAGTGCTTGTTTATGCATAGTAACTGGCATGTATTACCTTTCATCTAAATGGTACAGTAAGCTATGTTAATTTGTAACAAAGAAAACTAGCAACTATTGACAGCAAGTCAACTATATACAAATCTAGATCATAATCGTAAAACAGAAATTGTACGTATGGTATTGGTCACATATGTGAAATCATGCAAGATGAGGTGCATTGAATTGGAATTTACATATTTCACCGTACATCTGGGCTTACCGACTGACCCCTGCCTCTCAAAGGCAAGAATGCCTACACAGTCTGGACCCAGATCGGCCTACTGCACAAGAGCAAACCATCTCTTCCAGCACCGCTATCTTTACAATGGCAAAAGCCATTATCTCACACTGACCGGGAACATATCTGCTCACCTGTGGTCCCCATTACTCTCATTCCACCCAATCACTTGAGGATGACCTAGTACCAGATTGTATTTCCAGCTCAATGCATAACTACAAAGTCATACATAATATGCCTCAAAAAATGCTCCTTCACTGGTCGGATCCATACAACCTGCAACAGCAGCCCACTGATGACAGTTACTCAAAACAAATAATAAGTCTCATCTTGAGCACCAATAATGTGGCATGATACCACACAAACCATTGTATTGTAAATCACCAGGTAACATTTTACAATACTTTTGCACAAACATTTTAATTACAGAAAATTCAATTTAAAGCAATGTTAAATTATCCAACTCAAATTATTGAAACTAAATCTGTGATCAATCAGGGCTGAATCAAAGCGCTTAATTAAAATAGTAAAACAGTTTTTCTTCAAGACACTACTTTTGATGTTTCAGGCGACTCCATCCTTTCCATCTCCAAGACCAAAAAGAACAGGCCCTGAGAACGGTAGGTTCATAATCTCGAAGCGCGCATCTGGCTTAAGAGATGTGAGCCGAAGCCAAGATGAGCGCTTTAATGCAATTTCATGGCAGTAAGTTATTGCTGCTAATTCTGTATTATCTACAGCAGCACTGATGACCTGATTAGAGACTATTTGCCCCTCGTTTACAAACTCTAAAAAACAAAAATCTTGTCTTCTATCCTTTGGAAGATCAGCAAAGGCAAGTAGTGATTCCCATAAGGCTACATCCTATCTGCCCAATAGAGCATAATCAATTGCTGATTTTAACATCACAGCTGCAGATCCACAAACTTTCCTTCCCACAGCAGCTACTCTTACTTTTTCTCTGGAGAGATCAACATCTTTGGCGAAGACGGATGGTTCTTTTGGACTGCCGAAACAATCATGGAGTTTGGCTTTGGTTCTTTTCGGAGATAGACAGGATCCTATTGAGCAGGTTTGTATTTCTTTAAAATACGTGGTGTTGCTGATTTTTAGTAGCTGGTGTTAGGAATCTTTCTTCCACAAGTTCTGTGAAACCTAGGAACAATGGCAGTATAGGCTTAGTTATGCTCAGGGTAGTAAAGTTTCAGTGAAACTTCAATTGGTATGTTTAATTTGCTGCAAATGACTAATACATACTGAAAAGTAATCAAATGATGTCCTTACAGGAGATCCTGGAAGATAAGTTGGTGTGTAGGATGTACCTGTAGCGTGATCTCTAGAAGTACCCGTTAAGGGCTTTCTTTTCCTTTTTCAGTGATATGGAGAACAGAGGGTGCACTTGATGGAGAAATTGGAAAATCCTGAACAGCTTCACTTTGAGGTGCGGTCAGTGATAATGGAACAATGGGTCGATGTGGAACCGGAGTGTCAGTTAAAGGCGGTAGTGTCAACGGTCTTAAAGGAACTTGCAATCGATCCTTTGCAGGTATGATATACCTTTATTTTAGAGGTAATAGAGGAACCAATGGTACTACAGCATCAGAATGGACAGAATAAAGGGTATGCATCGACCCTGAAGAATGTTTATAAGACTACCTTCTTCACATTGTTCTTCCAAAGACGGACCGAATAGTGGATTCTGGCATGAGACCTTCTTGGCATCGAGATATGCTGTCTCGTCTGCGATGGAGCTGAAAACTGCCTAGATGCCTAGCATTGATGTCGAGGAGTCGGTGCCTTTGAAGAGTGATGGTGGCAGCATTGCTAGTGTGCCCACAGAGCTGGTCCCAACGTCAAGGGTGTCAAGGCAATAGAATCAGATTCGTAGTGGTGGGCACTGAAGTGGACACGTCTGGAGCTGTAGTCTCGACAGCAAACATCTCAGTGCTGATTTTTATGTCAACCAATATGCTTGTGAGGTGCAAGTGAGTCTGGGATGAGGATTTTGATGCCTCCAATATTTTTTCTCCCTGGATCTACCTCTATGGTTGTCCTTTCATGGGAGGAGCCTTTATCAGTCAAAGAGGCCTTGTCCTTTTGTCTTTTCTTCTTCAGCTGTAAGGTTTTCCAATTTTCTTCAAAGACCGATTCCTTCCTTGTCCTTTAATGCTCTTTTTGAAAATGTTTGGCAATGGTGATGGTGATAGTCTAACACTGTGGGAGGATGGAAGACAGACCACACAAGTCATGCGGGTCTGAAAGACGCCATTTTCCTCTCACATTTAAGACACTAAAATAGTGAAGGCACAATGAAGTACAACAAAATCCTTAAGTAGGAAAAATTACAGGGGAGATCTTTAAACCTTCAAACAATGTAGAGTGAAGTTAATTTTGTCTTACGGAAGAATAATCCACAGAAAATAGATGAAAAAAACCTCTGAAGAGTTCGGAGATCCACTCAGCACAAGCCGGAAAAAAGAACTGAGGCAAACTGCCAGTACAGTGCATGCTGGGTAAAAGAAGCTGGTGCTCTCAAAGCAGAGTACAGCTAATGCATCTGAACCCGACAGGCACCTTTCCTGTCAAAGATATTCTACAGCTACAGCAGGGCTACAGGTCAATGTTCTTATTTTATGACATTTCCCCCACACTAAATGCTACAATTTGGTTCATAATTAAAATTATACTGCTGCACCTTTCTGCAGAAAAAAACTCAGTTTAACGCTGGCCTGTTTTGGACTTATGGAGGTGTCACCAGACTGATCAACATTGAGATGGCTACCTCTAAAGTTAGAAATAGAAAAAAATATATATATACATTTGTTTGTGTGTTCCAGGGTGCCAGCACACAGGCGGGACTATTCTACGTTCATGACCATCAGTGAGAATCCTACAATGCAGAACCTTCCTTTACCACTACCCACCCCTAAACCCTAAAATTACCCTTACCATCCTTTACCGCTACTCACCCCTAAACTGTAAAATTACCCTTACCACTACCCACCTCTAAACCCCAAAATTACCTTTACCACTACCCACCCCTAAACCCTAAAATTACTCTTACCACCCCTAAAATTACATTCCTCACCACTGTAGGAAAAAAGGACATTAGTTGTGTGGCATGCACAAGTAATGGGTTCACATCTGTCCTCCACTGGGAACCAAACACCCCACTGTAGCGCTTGACACTTAGGGTAGCGAAGCAGAGCAGTCCAAGTCATACTCAGGGGAGGTGGTGTGGACTAGTAATCACCATTTGCGTCCCACAAGAACACTCAAATAACTGTCCAGTCTGTGCTTTTGTTCTAAAAATGGAAAAAGTGCATTTATTACACACACTACTCACTACTATGCAGGAATTTACAAATACACACATGGTTGATGGAAAAAGCTTTTGATGACATTGCGTAGTATTCATTGACTCCCTAAAAAGGTCAGGTTCCCCAAACTACATGTCAAAATTCAACATCTTAGGAGTAAATGCAATAATCAAATATAACCATGAATGAGGGCACTTGATACGGGCAATAAAGCATATGTACTTTGATCACTAGTGGCTGTCATTATCTCAACAAAGCATTTCACCATATGAACTTCACATGTTCCTGTGTATTACTTTTAAATACTTGCAAAATGGAAAACAGCCGAGGGAGCTCACTGCTAGCCGCACCCGCCGGCTCCCCGTCTAGGGAGCACTCTCCTGTGCTGCAGTGCGAGCCGGCAAGGTCTCTTTACCTGCTCACTCCTGCGGGCAGGCGCTGCAGTATATGGCATCCTCCAGGACTACCCCCCCACCCCACCCCACCCCAGCACGGGGCGAAGCTGACCATGGTTGGGAGAGTGGCCGGGATGACCACAACAGCGCTACCCCTATTGTTCTTGGGCAGCAGGGGTCAGGGATTGATGCTCGGGGGCTGGGGTCCCAAGGCGTTTTAAAAAGTAAAGAGGAAGCCCCTTGCATGCCTATTCCGGGGGCCAACCAATGAAATTTCCTTGCACCGACCCCCGGCCCACCCTAGGGGTATTTACCGGACAGGGCAGCGGAGCTCCACACACTCCGAGAGAAAAAGGTCAAAGGTCGCCAAACTTCAAAATGCCATATCTTAGACCCCTGTTGAGTTGATTTGGACTATCGTGGGCTCATTTTACTCCTGGTGGCAAGCTCTAGCCACCAGGGTCAGTTGCAACAACTCTCCTCACCTCGAAAGCAGTGCAGTCCTCAAAGAGCTGGTTCTCCTGTCTCCTTGCATCAGACTTTCTCTTTGGTTTCCTCTGGGCCTCTCTCCTTGATGCAGAAGCCCAGTCTTTTCCCCAACTAGCCCTCACAGGGTTTAAGGTGACCAGCTTACCTGGGCCTGGGGAGAGCTTCAATACTACTGGGGTCAAATGAAGTCAGAGTTCTTAGTCCAGATGGCCATCAGGGGGTCTTCATTCGAAATGTCCGTGACTGCTGCCTCCAGTTCATATTCAGCAGAAAAGCAAAACCAAGAGAGGGTTATCTCCACGTGCAAGACCTTTTAAGTGGTGGCAGGAGGTTCCAGCAGTGAGGCATCTCTGGCCAATCCTGGAGTGCCACATCCTCTCCGCACCGGTGCCAAACTTCCTGCATAGCCTGCTGGGACATTTCAAAATGGCATCACCCAGGAGTCACTTGCCACATCTGCTCTGGGGGACTCCGCTCCACCCCTCACTGACATCACTACCAGGGGCTTTCCCAGCAAACCTTCAAAGGAAGACCCTCCTGGGCTGGCTCCAGAGGTCTGCGCTCCCTACTTTGTTTAGTGGTCTTGGGCAGGCCTATCCCCGACAGTGCGGCAGCTGGTTGATTGATGCAGGGCATTCTGTCCCACCTCTTTCCTCCTCAGGATCTGAGGGAAGCAGTGTTAATTGCTCATCTTGGGTGGGGAGGCCTTTGCTCTTGCTGCAGGAGAGAAATGTAATTAACTTAGCACAGCAGGTTGACAAAAGGCCTGGGCTCTGATCCCGAGCTGAGGCAGAGAAATAGGACATTCCTAGATGACCCATAAGCTGAACAGACCGGCTTGTTGATTTTGCAGAATTGGTTCTCTCATACAGGTTACTCCCTAAATCGGTAGGTCTCTGGTGTCTGTAGGTCAAGGAGAAGCAAAGCTGCACTCTAAGGCAGCCCTTCCCACAGGTGTACATTGAGGGTCACTGCAGACAAGACAGTAAACCACAATGACTTTCCCCATGAGTGTACATTAACATTATGAGGCGTACCCCATTTCAATATCCAACTCTGCGGAGTTCCCCTCTGCATCAGGCTACCTGAGCACAGTTACTGGGCTGCAAACATGAGTCTCCCACGTACATCCCTCACACGTGTACACATGAGTACCAGCCAAGTGCCTCTTACACTGGCTGCCTCGCAGCATCCTCATTTTAAAAGGCAGACACTGGTGGTAAAGACGCGCAAGTCCATTTACCATGAGTTTACGGTGGGTGAGTCGCAAGTTATGAGGCTCCCCCACAGTAAAAGGTCGAAAACCAGGTGATCAAAAAGCGATAAATCCAGGCGTATTAGATGGGCAGAACCATCTTCTCCACTATCCACCCCTAAACCTTAAAATTACCCTATCCCTTACCGCAACCCACCTTAAACCCAAAAATAACCCTTCCCACCCCCAAGCCCTAAAAGTTCCCTCACCACCCTTTGCCACTACTCACCCCAAACTCAAATATCCCTACTCATCCCTACACCATAAAACTAACCTTACCACTACCCACTCCAACCCCTAAAATTACCCTTAACACTCTTTACCACCACCCACCCCTAAAAATACCTTTACTACCCCAACTGCTAACACTACCCTTACCACTACCCACTCCAACCCCTAAAATTAGCCTAACCTCCTTTACCAGCACCCACAAAACTACATTTAGCCTTACAGTTAAACCTTAGTTTAAAAAAAATATATATATATATATATACACACACACACGTATATATACACATATATATATATATATATATACACACTCACACACACACACACACACACAGACATATACATACACCACATGATGAGTGACTCTCACCCTTCAGTCCCTTATACCCCCAAAAAGAAAACTAGTTACTTACCTGTAACTTCAGTTATCCAGTATTGGTATCTTTCATAGATTCACATGCTTGAATCATCCCCGCCGTCGAGGTGGGAGTCTCAGGGTACAAATAAAAAATATATATACATAACAGTAATAAAATATCATACAATAAGCTATAATGGGCAACAAAGTCACCACACTAGCCTATCCTTGTCCTTTTGTAAAAAGAACCAAATCTAGAACACAGCCAATCAGGCTCCAGCACCCTCCAGAACACTCCACAGAGGCAAGTCCCTTAGATTTTCGTAGCTCAAGTGACAGTAAGTATAACATAGTAATAAGGGAAGCCTCTCCGGGGAGGAGGGTGGGTCGCATGTGAATCTATGAAAGATACCAATACTGGATAACTGAAGTTACAGGTAACTCGTTTTCTTATCCAGTATTGGGGTATCTTTCATAGATTCACATGCTTGAATCAGAATAGCTAGCAGTAAAACCCTTAGTTCCTTAGCGGATGGTGGGTATCATACAGACCACATAGATACCTCATAAAATATATTTGTAAATCTACTTATAACATATGCCATACCACATGAAAGAGACATTCAGGCACAATGAGATAAACAACTAACAATTAAAAGAGATAGCATTCAAAAACATGAGATAAGATAGTCACCTCTCAATGGAGGCTTACCTTATTTGAAAAGGTTGCGTAACACCGCTTGACCAACTGCTGACTCAGCTTCTGTAGCCAGATCCAGACAGTAATGCCGAGAAAATGTGTGCACATTCTTCCAAGTTGCAGCACGGCAAATCTTCTCCAACGGCACTCCAGCAAAAAGTGCTGCCGATGATGACAGCCCTTGTGGAATGAGCTTTAGGCTGCACGGACAGAGGAATTCCAGCTTTAGAATGGCAAAATTGAATCGCTGATGCAATCCATCTTGCAATTGTTCATTTCGTTACTGCTGTACCTGGTTTCTGACCACCATAAGATACAAACAATTGATCCGACTTCCGGATGGATACAGTTTGTGATAAATAGAATTTGAGGCACCTTTTAATATCCAAAGTGTGTAGAGCCTTCTCAGCCGGGGTGGAAGGACTGGGAAAGAAAGTACGTAGAATAATGGGCTCATTAAGATGGAAAGAAGATGGCACCTTTGGAATGAAGGTAGGATTCGCTCTTAGGAGAACATAGTCATTGGTAAACCTTAGGTATGGTTGTTTGATAGTAAATGCCTGAATTTCGCTGACTCTCCTAGCGGAGGTAAGCGCCAACAAAAGAGCAGTTTTCCAGGAGAGAGATTTAAGCTCAGCTTTGTGCACAAGTTCGAATGGGTGCTTCATGAGCTGTGATAGATCCAGCTTAAGCCTCCATTCAGGGGGAGGAGCTCTGATGGGCGGAAAAGCTCTGAAGAGACCTTTCAAAAATTGCTGACCAAACGGTTAGAGCAGAGAGATGAGCCGCCAGCAGAGCGCCTGTAAGTCGAGATTGCGGCCAGATACAGCCTAACCGATGCGAACATGAGTCCAGACTTAAGCTAGTGAGAGAAGATAAGGGAGAATCTTCTCCGGAGAACAGTCAAGGGGATGTGTATTATTATCACGGCACCAAGAACAGAAACGTTTCCATTTCAGAGAATAGGTTTTTAGAGTAGAAGGAGCTCTTGCTTTTGCAAGTATGTCCCTACAGTCTTGCAGTAAATCTAGCTCCTTGAATTCAGTGAGCTCAGAAGCCAGGCATGAAGCTGCAGAGGGGCTGGATGTGGGTGGATAATCTGGCCCTTGCTCATTGTCAATAGAATTGGAGACACTGGAGGCGAAATAGGTTGCATTCTGAGTGTAGAAGCTCTGTGAACCAGTGCGGACGTGGCCATCGTGGGGCAATAAGAATCATTCGGCACGGTTCCATTTTCAGTTTTCTTAGAAGCCTCGGGAGCAACGGAAAGGGGGGGAAAGCGTAAGCAAAAATCCCCGTCCATCTCATCATGAAGGCGTTTCCCCAAGAGCCCTCCTCTGGATCCAACTGGCATAGAATGGGCATTTCCGATTTGTCTTGGAGGCAAAGAGATCCAAGTTGGGTCTGCCCCACATCTGGAAAATGTGCTCCACGACTGACTGGTCCAGCTCCCATTCGTGGCAAGAATTTGATGTTCTGCTCAAAGTGTCCGCCAGAGTGTCCTGGCAGGTGCTCCACCTTTATGGTAATGTGATGAGAAATGAGCCACTTCCATATGTTTTGCGCTTCCTGAGATAGGATGTGAGAGCGAGTCCCCCCTTGCTTGTTTAGGTAATGCATGCAAGTGGTGTTGTCGGTTCTTATGAGAACTGATGACCCTTGAAGTCTTGGGAGAAAAGACTGCAAAGCCAGAAAAATAGCTCGAAGCTCCAGGAAGTTGGTGTGCATTCTTGACAATGCTTTGGACCATTTCCCTCTTATGCAGAGATCTTGGAGGTGCGCACCCCATCCTTCGAGAGACGCGTCTGTAGTCAAGTTGAATTCTGGTGGGGGAGAAAGAAAGGTAAGCCCGGTCGAGACATTGCTGGAGCGCTGCCACCAAAGCAGAGCCACCCGCATAGCCGGGGTTATCCTCACCAGGTCGAACGACCCTGTTATTTGAAGCCATTGACTGTCCAGTTGTTCTTGGATAGGTCTCATTTTGAGACGGGAGTGAGGAACCAAAAGGATTGCAGAGGACAACATCCAGAGAAAGGATTTCATCTTCCTCACAGAAGGGAATCTTTTTCGTAGGTCTGATGCTAGAGAAACCAGATGTGATTGTCTTTCTGTGGACAAGGATGCTTTGTCCTGGATAGTGTCCAAAACTGCTCCCAGAAACTGAATCCTTTGAGACGGAAGAAGAACTGACTTTTGGGAGTTGAGAGACAGCCCCAGAGATTGAAACATGCAAAGGCAGGTGTGCATTGCTTCTGAGGCCTGCCGGAAAGGAGCTTTTATTAGCCAATCGTCCAGATATGGGAAAAGCTGCAGGCCCACGCACCAACAGCAATGCCGTGATTGGCTGGCAGGAACCTGAGAGGAAAGTTGCGGCCCCCATTTTGTGCATCTCGACTGTTCCGGCGGAAAAATAAAATAAGCGATAGAAGGGGCCCAGGTATAAGCACCCTGACCCCATGGGACAGATGGAGTCTGTGAAGGACCCCTCATAGGCAAAAAATTGTCCAAAGACTTTAGCGCACAAGGGTCCACTGAGCCATTGTGGCGCTCAGTGTGACCCCATGTGCTCTGTGGTGGATCCCTGAATCTAGACCCCAATTAAAAAAATACACCCACTCACAGACCGACACACACTTACCCATACAGTCACTCACCTACAAAACCACTTGCACCCAGACATACCCTCTCCCAGCCACACCCACAAAACCACAACGCCCAGACACTCTCCTAGCCACCCCCACCCACACCCCCCCCACACACAGCCACCCCCCCCCCAACACCCCCCCACACACCCCCAACACAGCCACTCACCCTCCCACACAGCCACTCACCCTCCCACACAGCCACTCGCCCAATCTCAGACCCACAAAACCGCATGCGGCCCACATACTCACTCCCACCTACACATCCACAACACCACACACCCCCACAAGAGACTCAACCACACACAACCACTCACACTCACCCACACAGCCATTTACACTTGCACACTTATACAGCCTCTCAGACACCCACTCATACACCATCAGGCAACCATACAGACATCCACTCACACCCATAAAACCACTCATACCCACTGACAGCCATACACCCACTCAGACACGCTCACACAGCTACTCACATACACCCCCCACATACACTCATTCACACAGCCACTTCTAGACCCACAGAGCCAGTGACACTCATTCACAGATCTAGGCAGCCACTCACACCCAGTTTCCCACCCACTCACACCCAGTTACACAAACATCCAAACAGCCACTCACACACCCACACAGGCACTTGCACATCCATTTGCATGTGTAGTATTCAAGGTGACACTGCAAAATATTTGCTAGTGTCCTCTAACACTTTATAGCTTTATTCCCCTTGGTGAATATTAAAGTAGTCCGATATGCTACTTTGATTTTAATTTTGGAGGGTATGATGCATGTATAAATGGAAAAACTGAAACTCTTAAACATACAATTGCACAAGACCAACAAATGGAATTAGCTTTCTTTAACCAGATGAAGTGGTTTTTAAAGGAACATGTTTTTTTTTGGGGGGGGGGGGGATTTTCTGTTCCACATGGAAAATAACAAGGGCAGTAAAAGGAGTAAGGGAAGACAACTTGAAAGAAGCACCCGGCTTCAGCCTGACAGGAATGAAGGGTGGTACGGTGAGGTAAAAGAAAAACAATTGTGGTTGTTCACAGCATCCATGAATTGAGTAACGGATTACATTTTCACTCCAACTGGCATATGGCATTTTCCACAATGAGTCATCATCTGTTCTGGTAAGACACTGGGAATGGTAAGGTAACCATCTGGTTGGGCGGAAAGGGTCCCACAGATGGTCCATCTGCTCATGTTCATGCTGAGCCGCCTTCCCTCTCAGCCCGTCATAATTCTTAATATGTGATGGTTTTTGGTGCTTCCACATTAAGGATTTTCCATGTGAATATTTTTTGTCTATATCCCTCAACAGTTTCTGGCTGCATATATTGCATTGCACGATTTTTGCAATCCCTTTTCTCTTGAAGGTATTGAGAAAAATTTCCACAAGTCAGAGGATTTCACTGGAGGGAACACGTCTTTCTCCTGTACTTCCTCTTCTTTCTTCAGCAGAAGACATACTTACTTTAAAAATGCCTACCCAGCAAAGAAAGCCATAAAAAGGTGGAGCCCTGGTTCAGAGTCTGTCTCCAGAGATATGAGAAACTAACTCCTTTATGCAATGTGCATGTGTGGAGACTTACTGTTTCCAATGAGAAGTTGAGCTTTGGGTCTCTCTGGATTCGCAGGACATCTGCAGCAGCATTAATGCGGATCTGTGGATTCGTTACGCGAAAAATAAATCTGTTGTGAAACAGATAGGCTTCCAAATACTAAGCTATAGGTTTCTTTGGTGTAAATGTTCAATTTTATGAAGTCTTTATATCATACTCCTATTTTTTTTTTTTTGTTTACATTTTATCAAATCTGAGGATTTACCGAGATTTTGTCACAGGAACTAGTAACCCGAGAATACTTGTATAGTGTTCCTAGTTGAATTCGCGGCAGATCCATAAATGAGTTGTTTTTTTAAAAAGAACTTTGTACATTGCATTTATAGAAAGAATACATAGGAAACCTTACCATTTTGCTTTAAAATATATCATAAGAATTAATGTTTGAATAAAATCCCTTTATAAACTTGTGAAAGTGTACATTAGTAAATTGACCTTATAGGTCAAATTGTAGTACAATTTACATTTTAAAAAAACGAGTGAAATTCACAAAAAACAGGTTACATGGACGTCAGTCAGGAAACGGCAGTAAAAAAAAGTCGAAATTTACAGAAAAAACTTAAAGGGTACAGGGTCGTTAAAAAGAAAATTCAGCAGGTACAGTCACCTGAGACAACAATAACTTCTGCAATGCACTGCTTATGAACACACATTGCATCACTCATGACATGGGTAGTGGCAGCACTGATGAGATCTCAAATGACATCCCTGCATCCAGCAAAGTAAACTTCAATATACTTCATAAAATACCATTTAAATTTTTTTTTTTTTTTTTAAATAAGACAGGTGAAAGGTGTACAGCAGAGCTCACTGTAACTTTAACTACTACACTCAGTGATCACCCAGGAGAGAGTTCTCAGTGGATAGTCCTGTCTCTTCTAAACCACTACTCTAATGAGCCAAGTAAGACGTCTAACAGTACAGGCTAGTCTATCGCAAACCACACCACCACCACCATTCGTCAACCTGCAAAAAGATTTTAGTGCAGACATCAGTTTTACAAAATTAATCACTACAGCACACCCAGTAGAGAGGTCTTAGCAGACAGGCCACTGTTACAAACCACTAGTAAAATTATCCAGCAGATAGGTCAGGCTGTTGCAAACCACTACTAAACTGAACCATCACCCTAGAGAGATCTTAGTAAACAGATGAATTTATCGAAAACTAGTTCTACACTCCATCATGAAGGAGAGAGGTCTAAGCAAAGAGGTCAGTATGTCGTGAAACACAACCATACTCAGCCATCACTGCGGAGTTAAGTAACAACCAACAGTTTAGACTGTCACAAAGCACTACCATACACATGCATCAACAGGGGACATATGTCAGCATAGAGACTAGTTCACTCAAATAGTACACCCACTTTAAAAAGGGGATTATAGTTCAGATGATACGTGTTAGAAATATTAACACTCAATAGTACCAAAATAGATATTTAACCTATGCAGTAGCTCAGCATATATCTTTCAGTGTCAGAACCTCTCATGAAACACTCACTGGTTGATGTCATCAGTGATGAAATACGTGAGGTCATAAGCAGTGCATTGCGGGGGGGGGCGCAAGTTCTAGTTAGCTCAGGTAACTAACTGCTGAATTTCTTGGTTTTGTACTTGTGAAATCTGAGCACAACAAAGTCCCTGTAACCTTTGGTTTTTCCCGTGAATTTCTAAAGTTTTTTTAAATTCTATTTCCCAACTGTAACGACCCTGTAACCTTTGGTTTTTTAGTGAATATATATACATATATTCCAACAAGTTGCCTCATAACATTGGCGACACGGTCACACTTGTGTCAGTGTATTTAACTTATTTCTCCACCAAAGCACACAATCACCAGATCGTATCGACCATAATAGTGAACAAGACCAGTAATAGTAGTAACATGTTGGCGATTGTCTGCTTTGGTGGTGGAGTAAAAGTTAAATACGCTGACAGAAGTGCATCCGTGTCGTCCCTGTTATGAGGGAACTTGTTGGAATATTAGATCAGCTGGTCACTCAGTGATGGACTGCACTACAAAGAAAAGCTTGACTGAAGCGCCAGTAAGAAAGCAGACCGTGCTTTTACTTGGCAAATTATATACACACACACATGGGCCTAATAAATGTATAAACGTTCAACAGTTTTGAAAGTAATAGCATGTAACAACTGAATAGCAAAGGCGATACTGCTTTGACTTGCGGACCTCTGTAGCATACCTGCGTAGGACTAGGCTCAAATGAGGAGTCTGGCTCCTATTTGTCACAAAGAATTTTATCGGGCCCAGCACACAGTCAATGATGCTGTAGTCCCAGCCCCATTTTCTCTAAAATCAGCACAAGTACAGCTCAGAACTCATACTAATTTTGACCTCAGTCCTATTTTCCAAGCTAAAATGCAACTATTCTGTACAAAGGCCTGCAAGTCATGGAGTGGTAGTGGACTGCATTTCATGAACTCTGCCAAAAGCTTAACCTCAGGGCAATATAATGGGACGTCCTTCCAGAGTCTAGACTGTAGTGTCATTAATAAAAAAATTAAAAAATTGTTGCAAAGATTAAACAGTGTCAAGAGAGGAAAGCTTCTACTGCATAACCACCTAAAATACTGTTTACAAAGCCCCAACTCAAAGGGTTGGTCTTAGCAATCACCATCCTCTCACAAAGTGGCACCTCACAAGTTCTGTTATATTGTACTTTGTAACAGGACCTGCATACGACACCACATTTTAATGTTTTCTCTAGCTTATTTTAGGATTAGTATTTCACTTTCAAGCAGTTTCTTGTAATAAACTCATTTTTACATGCACCATCAGGCATTCCTTTTTTTTTTCTTCATCTCGATACGGTGTCAATTGCGTTTTTATCCTAGATGGTAAGGCTTGAGAAACCAAGTGAAGGAAATAAAGAAACAGCTTGGAAGCTACTGAGAACCATACCGAGAAAGTGACAAAAACGGAACAGATGCTAGAGGTAACAGGATGGCAGAACTCAAATCCTAGTTGTAGGAAATAGATCTTTCTTACCATGTTCTTTCCAACGTTTCTTTTTTTGAACTTCAGACTTCCGATATTTGGCATGTGCAGCATTTGGGGCCTGCTAATCAGCTTCCTGCTGCCCTAAAACTGAAAACCGGTTTTATTTAAATTGCCATACTTTATATTTCTCCAGTCAGCTCTATACGTGCGCAAAGGTTATGCACAGTTGCATAAAGGTCAAATCTGAGATTCAATATTTGACCACTTGGATCTAGAGAACAGACCGTGCTTGCCAGCAACTTTGATCAACAGGAACTGAGCCTGTGTTTACTAGAAATGCAGGCTATTTAAACTTCCATATTTGACACTAGTCAGCTGTAAATGTGCATGACATTTCTGTACAGCTACACAAAGTTCTAATGTGGGATGCAACCATGAATAAGACATTTACCACTACCAACTACAAAGGTTAACACATGCTAATGAAACAAGCATTGGCATAGCCAATAGGTCTCGCTTTTGGGACCTTCTAAGTATTTAGTTATGCAGCATAATATCCTTGGTGCAACATTAACTTTTGCATGGTTAAACACTTATAAGGTCCCAAAGGCGAGACCTATTGGCTATGCCAATGCTTGTTATTTATTGCTGGCGGGCAGGAGGGAGGGCGGTGTAGGAGAAAACACTGACGGAAGGAGGACGAGTGTGGGGCAACACATACAAAGGCAAGTCTGTGAAAAAAAATGCTATGATGCAGCTAGCACTGGCCGTGTCATATTTTCTTTGTATTGTAGGGCAGGAGGCAACATGGAGATGGTGGCAGAGGCAACGAGGAGGGAGGGGATGCAACTTGGAGTGGGAAGAAGTACACAAGGAAGACACCTGAAAAACGTGCACTCTTGTAGAGTAACTAAACCAAAATTTAAAAAAAGTAGCGAGAGGGGTCAAGCAATCGCACGGACAGCAGGAGAGGGCTTGATTGGGCAAGGAACAAGGCAAACAAGTGCACAGGTGGGGGCAACCAACAACAGGTACAGCATGAGGCAAACACGAACATGGACAGCGGTTGGGGTAAGCAACAACATGGACAGAAAAAGGAGGCAACAAACACAGAAAACGGGTGAGAGCAAGCAATAACAGCAGGTGGAGGGCGAGAGGGGCAAAAAAACATTATGGAGAGCAGGTAAAGGCAAACAGCAACATGGACAGTGGGTGGAGACAAGCAACAACACAGACAGAAAGATGGGGCAAGAAACAACATGCACGGGGTAAGAAAGACTATAAGCACATGAGGGAGCCAACTCTAGAGGACAAGAAGTGAAATGATGAGGAGAAAAGGAGGGTGACAGAACGAGGGGAGAAACAGCATAACAAGGGTCATTGAAGGGTGAGAGGGAGGAATGAATGATGCATAAGAGAAAGTGAGGAGGTAAGGAGTGCGTAGAGTCACGAAGGAGCAGAAGAAGGAAGGCTTGAATAAAATAGAGGTTTGGAAACAGTGAGAAACAAAGGAGTGATCCCAGTGTTAGAGAGACAGTGGAAGATGCGACACGACAGCCTAAATGGAAAAGACGTAGATATAAAATGGGAGAAATAAAGAGAACCATATAGTGGCTGGACTGCACAATGTAGAACTCGGAAACCTTGCACCAGTCCCGGCTGCCACTTGACCACATTGTGTGATCCTAGGCAATTACTGTTTTCACAGTGCCTCATTTTCCTTCATCACATAAGAGCACCTTGAAACACATCAGCTCACGGTGTAAGCACGTTAGGGAGGGGGGCTTGCCTCTAGGTTCACAAACAGCCTGGTCGTCAGGGCAGAGGTGGCATACGTGGTTCTACGCACGTGTTTGAAATCTGTCACTTCTAATAACTTCAGCTCAGTGCAATAATGGAATCTAAAAATAAACTAAAATGAAATGCCTCGCGTTATACAGGATAGCACACCAATAAGAGCCAAGATGCAACTGGACTCAGCTGTAGCTGCACAGACCTCTTGTAACCAGTGAACAGGAACTCCAACTGTTAAGCCACATCCTCTCTAATGATGGATTCCCCCGTGTAAATTTGGTGAACCCCTAATGGCGTCAAGCGAGAGATGAACACCCTTGTGTCGTCCTCCCAGGCTTGGCGTGTGGAGGTGGCCGGTGTTTTGGTGGAAAGCCCGGTGCAGGAGCAACCATGCTGCGAGCGCGCAGTCCAAGCACCGCACCGTCCGCACGAAGGAACTGGGCCCCCTGGATGATGTTTGAATTCTAAATGACAGCAATACCCAGAGTTCAGTGGGCACCTCAAGCCTGTGGGCCCCGGTGCCACTGCACCTGATGCACCAGTGGCAGATACGGCTCTGGAAACATCTGGATATCCGCCAGCTCGTTGAAGCTCTGCAATGCTGATCCCGTGCAGCGCGACCACACAAGCTGCAGGGACAGTGGACGCAGCGCTGACACTCACCTGGGGTTCGTTTGCACGGCTGCCAGCCCCGCGCACGCCTCCCGTCCCAGGTATGTCGCAGCACAGACAGGCTGTGGGGGCAGAACCCGCCCCTGCCTGCTCCTCACGAGGCTCCTCTCTCTGCAGGTGATGGGGTTTGCAGGGATGCACCCTGCACGAGCTCGCACCTCTCTCCTCGGCTTCTCTCGGAGCTCTCGTCTTGCTTTGGGAATCAGTTCATTGATGTTTGTCAGGGACCCTCAACTCCTCCTTCCTCCCCACTGAACTCTCGTCCTGACGCCCCAGGAGCGTCCCCGACAGTAGACGTGGGTAACGCGCGCGCGCGCTTTTAGGCTTTCCTTAAATTTGGCAACTCATCTGGCGTGCGCACACTGCTCAGCTGACCAGATGCTCGTGCGTCATGGCCTTTTCCCCGCACGGCCGGCATATGTTTCCAATTATCGCGCACGCGTCTGGGCACGATAATGGGAAACAGATGTCGGCCCTGCGCGCGTAACCCCCCGAAAAAGGCCACGACGCACGAGCGTGTGGTCAGCTTTGGAAACCCCCTTACTTAAAGTCTCGCCAGAGCAGCGCTTGCGCGCTACTCGAGGCTCGACCTAAAAAGGATGCCTACCTCTGAGTTAAAGTGTGACAATAGACGAAAACTAATTCGCAACTTAGGAAAAGTCCACAAGGGTGAAAATATAAACAACAAAAAACCGTGGAAACACATTTTGATTATCTACACCTAAAGTCGGTTTTCCAAGTTGTCTTTCTGACTGCCTGACCTTTGGCAACTGTTAACAATTAGGCAGGGACCACAGTGATTCAGCCCAATAGTCACACTTCACACCCAATCTCCCTTTGGGAGACAGTGGCTGAATTAAGTAGAAATCGGTCTTCCCCACATCCAGGTCATACACATCCATGTCCTAACAATTGATCACTCAAGAAAGGACATCCCAGTCACAGCACAGTCCTTCCCAGCAATGAAGGGCAGCAGATGGAAACTGCAGGGGTGAAAATATTTGATCCTTGTGAGTGAGTCAGGAACGAACTAGCCCTGGGCAAAATGACAAAAGTTTGTCAGAATGAATGCAGACTGTCTCTTTTTTATTGGGGTACAAGCTACTGTGGGACACGGGATGCAGTACACATTTCTGAAACGAGAACGGTGTCATTTTGTGGAAACTCTAAACTGATCTACCCAAGGGTTGTTGCCAAATATAGACTGACCTCCCCTTTCAAAAAATATGCATGAATACTCGCCTACGGGATGTATTCTTCTCCGACTCCTAGATGACTGAAAAAGTCTCTAACTTCAAGTTCTAATGGCTCCATAAGACCAAGACCATAACAGGTTCGTAAACTCAGGGGGGTTTAGGTTCTGCCCAGGAGAACTTGCCTGCTCGTGGCATTTCTCCGACTGTAGAGTGCAGATGGGTCTCATGAACTGCACCCACCTGAAAGAGAACCACACCAGTAGAAGCTTGATATTTCCCAAGTCAGTACCTATGAAAACTCTTCTATCTTGAGTGGAGTAAGGTCTACAGACTACTAGAGTTGAAACTGCTGAAGAGGAAGCCCCCAACCCAGCTTTAACTTGTCTTTATGTTGCAGACTAACTGGAGCGGTCGGAAGCCTAGCTACTTTTTGAACTCTGGTGTCAAATAACTCTTTGCTAAACGTTAGGTCAATTTTGGACCATCAGGGATGAAATTATTATTTTCATAAGAGTTGAGATTTCAAAAGGGTGTTCACCTGTATAAGGTCGAGACCAGAAGCTTAGCCAAACAGGAAAATATCCATCTGCATTTTTGGACTGGTTTTCTTTAAGCAAATGACTCCAAAGTCAAGGACTCTGACTACGAAACAGCAATGCCTCACTTTGTGAATCCTATTTGTTACAAAGCCTAGTAGGGTCCTGCTAAACATTTCTCATGTTCAGCTATTTCATAAGACTTAAAGTAAATCTGCAATAGAATGCACCAGCTCTCTGCTGACCACACTGTCATACGCTGGCCAAGAACAAATCCCTGGGCCAGTTCTTTCCTAACCTATGACCACACTTGCCAAACTATTAGCTCATTGTTAGGGATTTTTTTTTTTTTTTTTAAATAAAAAATCCACTTTCCGTTTATCAGTTTTGTAAAGATGTGAATGGATTACTATTTAGTTGCTCTACAAATGATAATTAAAAGGATATAACAAACGTCAAAGAAGCACTTTCCTCATAGTGGAGTGCGCTCCTGCAGCTAAGTGGTGCTTTATTTTTCCAAGAGTGACAACTATTGTTCCTACAATCGGTTTTGCAACAGTATTATCAAACTTACCTATCGTAATGCAGGCCACAAAACAAATGCTACACACATTGCTGGCTTTGGCAAATGAGTTCAGTCTTGCCCATTCAATGTGTTAGTCTTCTAAAATCCAAAGTGTAAAACACTTAAGTATTAGGATTTGGGAAAGCTAGTAACTGTAGCCTGACAGGAAATGGTGGAAAGCTCAAGTATAAACTGAGTGTTCGTATTTCAGCCTCTTCATAATGTTTATCTGTATGTAAGATTAGCATAAGCTCCATTAACGCTTCCTTATGCATAGGTGCAAGGCGAGGAGGGGTGGGGGGGGGGGGGATAGGAGTAGCCTTCTTAAAAAGCTGTTAAAATTCGAACTTGGTGGTGAACTATGTGAATTTGTTTCACCACTTCAAAATAAAAGCATGAATTCCCGCATTCTTGAAAGAGTGCCCATAAATGTGCCGAACCAGCCACTAAAAGCATGCTAGTATTTTAAGCTATCTAGTAGCTTAATTTAATTACGGATCTAAATTTAGAAAAAACGCAAGGCGTACCCTCTGGCAAACATCGGTCTCAGATGTCTGGTATCAGTGAACTGTAGTGGGAGAGGTACCAAACAGCTGGAGAAAAGTACATTCGGATCGCCACCCTTCCAAAACTCAAGAATTCAAGGTGGCACCAGTCATTCATTCGATCTGCAGAATTGCGAGCTATGCACGTGCAAAATCAGCACCATGTCAGGTGGGCTGCTGAGTACCCTGTAAAAGGACAGACTGGGTGGCTCTCACAATTTTAACAAGGCGGCAGAAGAGGCAAGCCATCTGCTTTATCCCAGTCTCAGAATATGGTCCCATGACAGAAGGGACTGGAAAGGAACACAGCTCAAAGACATGCAAGCAGGCTCTCAAACCCACATGGGTAAGACCCGCCTGCTACATGGTAAGCCAGATAGGCACTTCTGGCCACCAAGTCCATGCCAGCTGCAGGGCCATGCTCCAGAATTCATCTTTAGTCCTCAAATGGAGTAACAAACTCTGCGGCAATGAACCTAAAAGAAGAAAATGGGAAAGAGGGGAAATCTGACTTTTTGGTACATGCCATTCCTCACAACCAATTGGAGAGGAAATGCCCAGATATGAGTGGAGGTGTAGTAAATCTGATGGGGCTGTCAGATTATGGCGGCAGTGCAAGAGCTTCAATGACCATTAAGGAATAGGTTGATAGATTACTCCTTACTGGGGGGGTGGAGCTTGCCCGGGCTCAAGATGGCCGCTTCGTGAGAGAGCGCTGTTGCGCCGCCTAACAATCCGTCAAGAATCCTGCATCCGTTATGAAAGTACTCAACCAGGAGCGAGGAGGTGCGTAGTGCTAGGCGAGAGCTACCTGGAGAGCCTACGTACGCCCGCGCCGTATAATACCGGAGGAAAGGGCACCCGAGAACAGGTGCCAGTCTGCGGCCCAGAGGAAGCCGCTCGTACTCGGAGCGCCTGGTGGCGTGCAGAGAACTGCTGAAGCGCCGGTGACCTCGCCTCGACTCGCGGCTGTGCAAAGCGACATCAGCGGCGCCCTTGAGGTTGGTCCTGCTTGCGCACAAGAAGCCCACAGCCGGTGAGTCCGCGCTGCGGAGGGAGCCCCGTTTCCGCTGCAGGGGCGGAGGCCCACCGGCGACGAGAAAGCGGAGGGCTGCCGCTGCGCGAGCAGGGAGGCGCAGTACCCGTGCGCTAGAAGAGGTTGGCAATAACGCACAGGCTGGGGCCTGGAAGAGATTGGCCGAATCCAGAACGACAGACCGCATAAGAAGGACGCCGGCGGCCAGAGAGAACGCCCAGGTCCGCGGCTGCAAGACTCGTCAGCGGATGTGCTCTGGAGTTTGGGCCTGAACACGCCCGAGGCAGGCCTCAGACTGCGAGCCGACATACTGGATAGAGCTTGTGTGCTGGTGAGGAGACAGCACACTGCCCGTGACGAGTAAGTGAAGGGCAGCAGAGGCGACTGGAAGGCGTGAGATGCCAACGCACCAGCAACGGTGGAGCAGCGGCTGTACCATACGAGGCATAACTGAGGCCGGCACAAGGCGCTGCGCAGCGTATGCAGCGGAGCTGACTTGATCAAGGTATTACAGTAGACTTTATACAGCAAGAACTACAGAACTAACAAGGGGGACTCAGTTTGGGGTTGCCCCCCTTATTCCCCCCACCCCCCCCCCAATTCCTTTGCCGGCGTATCGATGGAGGCGATCTAGACGGTGCAAACGGCCAGTACTGGTGAACTTGATGTAAAGTGGTAGACCAATGGCGTCACGCTGAGAGGCGGACACAATAGATTTGGATAGCACTGCAGGATTCACGATTGTTATAACGGTGCGGAGCACTCAGGCCTTGAGGTACGCGCGTTGACAGCTGGGTGAGATGTTAAAAGTGCACTGATACTCCCAGGAAGAATTCGAGCAAACGGGAGCGCGCACTAACACACATAATCGGCAGCCACTGCTACGGACATTTCCACGCTGCTACGAGAATTGTCGTGACCGTAGCTAGTAAGGGAGTAGTGCTGTGGTGGTTGTGGTGCGAAGTTTGGAGAATAGTATCCCAGGCCTAGAGTCCAGCCAAACTAAGGAATCACTCAAGCGGGGTGCCTACCCTGGTAAACGATACAGGGAAACTACGTTGCAGATACGCAGCTTGCACCACATACTATCGTGGCTATTCGCCGTCGCAGAGCGGAGGAGTGAAAAGGGAGGCGATAAATCTGAGGCTTGCGCTTCTGCTTTGTGGTGCGCGGGGACGAGCACCGAAATAACGTGGTGTGTATAAAAATAGAGGAGTGCTCTAGCGGACTGCATCCAATCCCCAGGTGCTATAACTGCTGAATTAATATTACATACGTTAGCTCTTTGAGAACAGCCCTAATGGGGAAAGTCGACAAATCGCAGCCCAAGATCAACTTTGAGCAGCGCAAAACCAGAGGAAAAGACGGGGAAGGAGAACAAGATGCAGATCCCACCAAAGAAGGAGAGAATAGTGACGGAGATGTCAGACAGATGTTCGCAGAGCTACAAAAAAGCTTAACTGCCATAGATAGCAAAATAGACTCCTTGATGTATAGAATGGATCGTGTTACAGAAAGGCTGGATAAGCACGCCGAAAGATTGGATATGACGGAGAGGAGTGAGACAGAGGTCGAAGAAGCGCAAACGGAAACGGACACTACTCAAAAGAAAATGGCAAAGCTTCTAAATGTGCTGCAAGATAAGGCGGAGGATTTAGACGCGAGATCGAGGCGCAGTAATATACGTATCATAGGACTCCCGGAATCGACCCCAATGGGCAACATGCAGATTTACACGGAGAAACTGCTGGTATCCGTACTAATTTATTTATTTATTCCGTACTAGGCAGAGAAACGTTTTCAGACATGTTTGTAGTGGAACGCACTCACCGTTCGTTGGGACAGTGTCCCCAGCCTGGCGCACCACTGTGCCCTATAATAGCAAAATTATTGAATTATAGGGACCGGGACGCAGCACTAAAAGCAGCTAGAGATAAACGAGACTTGCGGTATGAGGGCTCCACGATCTCCCTCTTTCCGGATTTTACCATGCATGTACAAGAAGCACAGAGAATTTGCCCCGTTGGAGACAGTTAAAAGAGCAACTGGAATATGCCATGTTATACCCTGCTCGACTGCGAGTAATCGTGCAAGGCAAATCTAGCATTTTCACTGACCCTAAAACATTGCAAAAAGCACTTAAAGACTATGTTAAAGCAGGGAAACAACGTCACAACACAGTCGTTGCAAGAAGAGGAAAATGAAGACCCGGAGTAGAGGGAGTCCTGTCCAGCTCAACTGATATTCAGGTTGACTTTTCCATTTACAGCCAATTGCGGGGACACAAGGTTTAAAATAATAATTGTCTGTAAGTAGTAATTCAGGCGGGCTCACTATAAACCACAAGATGGAAATGGGAATTGTGGAGCATAGTAAAGGGTGCCTCAGTAATAGGCAATGGTAAATAGCACAGGTGCGCACCCAGTCGTTAATGGTTGCAACAAAATACTAAGGTTATATGTAGAGATGGTAACGGATGTTGATTTTTTTGTTCTTATGGCTTTTCGCTTCCAAGTGGCATGAGTCAGTTACCAAATTCGGTCAGCTACCGAGCCGGTACAGGTGTGCGGGCAACATCCGCCTTCGTATGTTACGCACTTCAAGAAGGGCAGAAGGATTAGTAACAAAGTTGAGCTATAGTTGCTCACAATGTTGAAATTATAATATTGGGAACTAAGGGGGGAGGGATCGGGACATGTTAATCGACTATTCCAAGTTGAGGGGGACATAGCGTGGGAGAGGGGTGAGGGGGGGATTGTTCAAATAGCAACATGACACCAGAACGGAAAAGGTTTGAGGGGCAACGGGCAGTGTATGCAGCAAATAGAGTAGCAGTCAGACAGTACAGCATGATCAGAGGTGATTTGGCAAACACGTGTAGACATGGCTCAGAGACACCAGAGTAATATTAACCTACTAACGTGGAATGTGCGGGGTCTAAACGACTTCAGGAAACTAAGAAAAGTAATGTCCTATGTAGTTAGGCATGATGTAGATATAGCACTGTTTCAGGAAACCCATTTGCCCAACAAAAGTCACATGCTTACGACTAGGAGGTTACAGGGCTCTTTCCATGCAACAGGATTCACCACTCACGCTAGTGAATCCTGGACCGGAAACAAGCATCCTGGCAGCCAGGCTATCTTGAATCCAGTGGCAAAGTTGGCAGGGTATGCCCAGACGTGGGTCCCTTGCTCACTTTGCCACTGGATTCAAGATAGCCTGGCTGATGAGGGTTATGAACCCGAAACCGGTCCCAGGATGCTTGTTTCCGGTCCAGGGAAGACATGGCTTGGCAGTTCGGGCTGGACTGTTCCCATGAGGCACAGGGTCAGACTGATTTGCATATGGCCATGTCTGAACTGGGGTGGCGGAGTGAGCTAAAGAATGATGATGGATTAAACCCAGATCAGTTGACTGGGGGTGAGTGCTTGCAATGTTCAACACTCCGTCCATCATCCCCTTTGGTTTTGCTATAATTTAATAGTATCAGCATATGCCGATACACTGCTATATGTAAGAGATCCGGAAATTAATATGGCGCCAGTACTCCGAGAAGTGGTACGATATGGGGAACTGTCTGGGCTCAAATCTTTTATATTTCCATTGACCCCGGTCGCTGCACCGATTGAACTCGAATTCCCGCTACAATGGACCACGGACGCGGTGCGGTACTTAGGTGTCAAAGTGCACACGGACTCAGAAATAGTATTTACGGAGAATTAAGGGAAGCTGGTGGGCAGCCTAGAGGAAGACAGAACGCTGGATACGGTTGCCCCTGTCGTTGATGGGGCGTGTCCATCATGAAAATGATTGTACTACCAAGGTTTTTATTCCTCTTTGTAAATATTCTGATGGTCTTACCTCAACACTTCTTTACAAAAGTTAGAATGTTGATGATCAAACTAGCATGGGCTGGGAAACAGGCAAGAGTCAAATGGGACATTCTTACACTACCCTATTCACTGGGAGGACTGGGAGCCCCGGATCTTAATTTCTATTATAGGGTGGCACAGTGCTCGCACGCGCATGCCTGGATACACGAAACACCGGGACTCCCTCATCTGTACATAGAGAAGATGGTAACAGCCCCCACGCCCCTCCCAGCTATGATCATAAGGCTCCCACACGAAGGACAGGAGTGCTGGATTCTGTGAATGCCACGGTACATGCGTGGCACTTTTTACTTAAACAACAAGCTGGAGTGATACTGTACTCGCCCATCACTCCAGTAGGATGGTGCAGCTGGCTGCCGATATGTAGGGAACAAGCAGTGATAAAAGCCTTAAGTTAAATAGGTATACTAGAGATAGGAGACCTGTTCAAAGATGGAAAAGCTCGCGAATGGTCAGAGATAGATGCACAAGATCCCCCTAGCACGCCGTTGGTGAGATTCCAGCATCATAGGGTGCGCCATGCGCTGAGGGATCAGGTAGGGGGAAGTCTTACTGGAACCACCGGAGGTTGATGCACTTACATATATGCTGCGTTCAGAATCCCCAGCCAAGATTATTTCCAAACTATACAATGTTACAATAGGATACAGCAAAAACATTTACACGAAAGCTAGACTAGAATGGCAAAATGACTTGGGAGTGCAAATAGACGATGCCATATATTGCTCTGAAAGTACAAAACGAATATCATTAAATGGGAGACAGATTAATTCAGTTTAAATATCTCAACAGAGTGTATTATACCCCTGAAAGGTTACATCGTTATGGATTACGGGATACAGCGAGCTGTGACAGATGCAGAATAACACCAGCAGGGTTTATGCACTTAGCCTGGCTATGCCCGAGAATTGCGGACTACTGGGGACAAATAATTAGTAAACTAGGAGAAGTAATCAGCTTGGAGTTGTCTAGGGACCATATGCAGGCTTTGTAGGGCTACTCGAAACAGCTGCCTAAGGAGGTAAGGAGAATGGTAGATATGGGGCTACTACTGGCAAAACGCCGGATTGCGATTACATGGGCAAGAGGCCCGCCTCCCAAACTGGCAGACTGGGAAAAGGATCTGACGTATTGTAACACGCAAACAGAACTATATAGTGAGTTACTGCCCCCCCCAAAGTCGCCCTAAGAATTTCTGGAGTCTATATAGCACTTATGAGATGACAAGAGGAGAGGTAGCTCCTATGTTAGACGACCCGCCATGAACCCCAGAAGGTGGAATACAACCCAAGATGCAAAGGGAACTAGTCAGTAGATAACGAGGTTCAAGATAGTTGGAAGAGCCTATTGTACAAGTAATAGTAGATAGGCATTTGGTTATAACGCGTAATTACCACAGTGTATCAATAAGATGAAAACTGATATATGTGTTTTGGTGGGGGTAAAGTGACAGAAGAACGCAAATGAGAATTGAAGCTATATGGATCAAAGATGTGCGGGTGTTGTTTACTGTTAATTGACTTGCATCTCTGTAAATGCTACTGAAAAAGCAAAGATTGTGCACTGACCTTGCCTTTAAGATGTATGCTGACTTAATGATGTTATCATATAAAACCAATTAAAAAAATTAAGAAGAAAAAAAAGATTACTCCTTACTGGGAAAGGAAAAACATTTTAACAAAGTACAACCTGTACTAAAGGCAGTACCACCAACAGCAAGAAAGCAGAAACCTCAAGGGTGTCACTTGATAATGGCGTGTAGGTGGTCTCCATAGCACGTCACACCCCACTTCTTGCCCAGACGCCGACACTTCGACCAAGAGGTACGGTCTCCATCCAGCAGTTAGTAATGTCTTCCGCTGAATGCCGTTTGGGTCAGCTGCAGAGCAGGCAGCAGTGGCCTCGATATTGGTGCACTGTGACCATAAAATGTGGCTGGAGTTTTTCAGGTGAAGGAAAGCTAGTTATTCCGAGACGAGCCACAGTCAGGCTTGAATGCTCCAGCTTGACCATGGGTCTTGCGGGGATTCACGTGTCCTGAGGCTTTGGCAAGAAAAAGGAATTTAAGCTGTGCGCTGGGCCGGCTCCTCGCCGGCAAAAAAACTGAATATACCTGGTGCCCTTCTCTCCTGCAGAATGGTGTATCCCGCTCAGGACTTTGGGAGGACAAAAAATAGGGCGTTTTTTGTTTGACTTATAAGGGAGTCCATCCAGGTCTTTTTGCAGAAATGTTTGCTTCCCAAGCATTGAACTGATTGCGTACAGAGCAAGCCGTTTAAAGTTAAAGGAGGCAGCAAATCGACTCCCATAGAGAAGCATCTGCGAGGGGGTGGCTCGAAGGCCCCAGGCATGATTCAACCTAGCAGCGTTAAGGTGGCTGTGGGGAACCCCCATTAAGTTTCACTAGCAAGCTGGTCAGGGTCCAAGATGGCGGGTTCTGAGCTCACACGAAGTGACTGCAGCTCAAACATTAGAGCCCTCCGAACTCCAAGCAGCTGGGTCAGATAGCTGCAAGATCTCTGGTCTGTTATTCAGCAGAACACAAAGGGGGTCACCTGGGGGAGAGGCGCAGCCGGCAACGAACTCTATGGAGGGGGCATCACGAACCGGAGAGGATACATTAAATTCACAGGAGAAGCAAGGAGGATGTGGTGCCCCACTTGTTGGTGCAAGTAAGAGTGCACTGGGCACAGTCGGACCGCAAAATACAAATCCAACTGAGTCTCGCACAAGTAGCAGGGCTTCAGATTTTTTTAATCTGTTTCTGAATAGTAACAAGTGCAGCACTCCATGCAATATATCGGTGCCAGGCCTGGAGTCCAGCTGGGAGCCCATGCATCCTGCACCTCCTAGCACGGATATCCTAATAGGACAAGTAGGTCATGAGACCCGGACCCCTCATGAGAAGAAGCCTCAAGCTCGATCACAGATTCAGTTCACCTGAACTTAAAAGGGGGGGGTTGGGGGGGTGGGCGGGGGAGAGGGGGGGAATTGAGAGAGATTTAACACCAGCTAAAGACGTAAGAGAAACAAATCTTCCCCCTGCCTTTCAATGTATTTTACGTGAGATTCTCGAAGAGATAAAGCCATTAAAAAATATGCAACAAGTAATTGCCAAGCAGGTCACGGATCGATTATCTAACTTTGAGGTGAAGGTTTCACAAGCTCTTGACATGATGGAAATGATGGAGCAGTGTATCTCCAATTGTTAGGATAAACCGACCCAGGTCAATACAGCAGCTCATGAAAAAGCTAGGGGTTCGAAAACTAAGCAGGAAGAGCTGGAAACTCATTCTCGAAGATTTAACCTGTAAATAACAGGCATCCCAAAGCATAAGGAGGATGCTGGGGGCACAGTAACTTTTGTGAATAATTTGATTAAGAAATAAGCCCTCCCAGATTATCCGCCAGACCTAACACTGTACAGGCGCGACGCTTGCCTGCCCAGGCCTTGGCTAACTTGAGATATCCTCGCACGTTTTTGATTAACTACACTGATTGCCGGGTTAAGGAAAGTGTCTTAAGAAAAGCAATTCAGGCAAAAGAGTTCGATGTGAATAAAGATTACTCAATCTGCATCTTCTCGGACATGACCATGGACTCTGCCTGCAAGAGAAAGAACTTGAAGGCTCTACTCCCTGCATTATGCCAGGCGGTGCCCAGGCTATTTCCCATCTGGACAAATTGAAGGTTTTGCACAATGGCTAGTTTAGTCTGTTCAACTCTGCTGAAGAGAGACAGAAGCTCGTGAAGAATTGGTCAGTGAACACAGATATGGCAATCTGTTCATCATAATTTAATCTGGTCTATTTGTAGGAGTAGCAGCGGGGTGAGGAAGCGGGTCACACTACCATGGTGCCAGATAATTTGATGTTGGGTCTCAGGGGCTACAGAGAGGGGGTGGGGGAGCCAGGAGGTGAGGAAGAGTTGGGGGTTGGGAGGGGGACATGGCACTGGTCTGTTCTTGAAAATGGTGGTTTTTCTCAGTTGGTTGAGCTACAGCAGGAAGTGTTGCGATGTGTGGTAGTGGGGGAGGGGGAGTCACTGCATTGGGGAGGGGGGCGGATTTGCTTGAGTACAATAGAGGAGTATGGTCAGGAACAGTTAACAGGGCCGAACAGAGAAATTGGTTTCCAGTGCAATAAAAAAAAAAAAAAATCAATGGATAATAAGAGAACCGATTTTATTATAGTCTGCCATAACACAAATGGGTTAAATAATAGACGAAAGAGGGACACAGTCTTTTTGAGCTTGCTGCAGTAGGATCCCTCTGTCACTCTTATACAAGAGACACTGTTCGGGGGAAGGAAGCCAATAAATTCTGCTATCCCTGGGTCAACCAGTGTGGGTTTTTTTTACCTGCAGAATCAGCTCACAGAGGGACAGCGGTAGTGATCAGTCAAAGCTCAGGTTAGCTGCCTCTCTCCCGCAATGGATGTGGGGGTCCTTTGGGTTATACTTCAGACTGTAGTCTCTAATGTGAGATAATATAGTTTGCTTTTATGGCCCATTTCATTCATCAACATCAAGCCTCTTCAGTCAGTACTATGGAAGTTATGTAATCTCCCCGGGATACCTATTATAGGGGGTGATTTTAATTATCAAACCGCACCTGGGCTGGATTCCCCCAATCCAAACTGCGCGCAACATAAGAGGAATATGGAAAGGGTCTTTCTTGACCTGTGGTTAAGGCTGAGGAGTCTGAGATGCATGGCGTAAGCTAAACCCAAAAGCCAGTGTATTCCATTTATTCTAAGAATTATCGGTCCGCCTCATGGATAGACTTATTTCTAACCCCTCTAACCATCTCAAATATTCCCTCCCAATATCACACTGGGGCCTTCTCAGACCACTTGCCGATTGTTTTAAAATTCTCCACATTTTGCTTGAGAGCAACCAGAAGATGGGTTATGGACAGGACACTGGTGGACCGGGAGTCTTATGTCCTGTCGATGTCAGAGATCAAACATTTTTTCTCTATTAATGCCCACACAGCAGAAGGTACTATTGTTTGGGATGCCTTTAAGGCCGCAATCCAGGGATCTATGATCTCCATTTCGGCCTTCCAAAGAAGAGGGATTAAGAAAAGCAGGACAGTTTACAAAGAGCAGCTGACAAGGAATATTGTAAAGCTCTACTCGAGCAGTCTCCTAGTTCCTGCCTTTATGACACGAAAAAAGAGTAGCCTTGAAGGATTTCTTTCAGGGGTAGGAAATTCTTACGGGCCAGCAATTGCCGGATGTATGAAGAGGGTGAGAAAATGGGTCATTTCCTGGCGTGGATGCCCAAGGGGGGATGGGGGTGGGGAATCAAAACCTAATTAACGGTATAAAAGATCTCTCCTTACAGGAGAGATAGAAAGGGGCAACAGTAGATTGGGCAGATATTTTGTATTAGGACTCTATAAGGGGGACACAAACATGGGATCCGGCCATTGCAGACTAGTTTTTACGGGATGTGCACCTCCCAGAGCAAAGTAGTGAAGTTGCTGAACTTTTAATACCCTTAATCAGCCCCGCGGAGGTTAAAAGGGCTGTAAGTGCTACCCAGGTCTAAAGCCCTGGGGGAAGATGGCAATGGGGTGAAGTTTTATTAATGTTTTTGCACTTTATAGCAGTTCCTCTCCGCTTTAATTACATCCTGGCTGGGGGCTCCTTCCTATCCTCTTAAGAAAGAAGTTTTAGTATATTTTTTAAAGAAAGGGAAGGACGAGTCAGCCAAATCTTCGTACAGGCCAATAACCCTTAAATACAGATTATACGCTTTTTACAAAAATTTTATCTAACTGTATTAGTGTTGTGATGAGATTGCTGATTCACCCTGACTAAAGCTGTTTTATTGAAGGCCGCAGCTTGAGAGTAATACTTATTTGACCGGGTTTATCGGTTTGGTTACCACTGACCATATCCCCGCGGCAGTAGTCCTGCTGAACACAAAGGTGGCATTGGACCCTGTTAGCTGGGATTTTCTGTTTAAAATCTTGGAGAGACTGAATTTCCAATCACAAGGTGGATATCCAGATTGTACAAAAATGTCAGCTCAAATAAACTAAGTGCTGGGACAGCGTTTCCTAGTAGGGGGATTCGCCAGGGTTGTCCCCCATCTCCAACCCTATTTGCTTTATCTATAGAACCCTTAGCTCAATATATCTGTCTGCATAATGGCGTCCACCCTCCATTTCTGGGCGCGGTAAAAATAAAATATGCAGAGGATGTTGCACTGCATTTACTCCCGCAAAGGCAGAATATTGAGAGATCTACCAGCGATTCGGCGGTACACAAGATTGGGGGGGGGGGTGTAAAATAAAAGAATCCAAGACCGAATCATTGTTGTTTAATACTCCTATTGATGTCTTACCCTTGGATGTAAAGCGCAATTATAATTCACATCATAAAAGTTATCTAGGGATATTTTATTCGGATTCCATCCTGGATAGCTATTGCTTTAATTTCGCCCTGCTATTAACCAAAATCCATTCTCTTTTTGCTCTTTGGAAATATCTTCCTATTTCCGCACTTGTGCGTATATCGTCAAAAAAGATGTCCACCTTACCACTCATTTCTCCTAATAAATGTCCCCTGCAAGCAGGTTTCTTTTGCAAGCTTGAGAGCAGCTTTTCATCATTCATATCAGGTAATAAACCTCCAAGGGTCAGTTTAAAAATACTTTAACTGCCTAAGTAGAGGGCGGCCTGGCACTCCCTTGTCTCAAGACTTATTTATTCTGCGTCAATTGCCGTACAGCTGGACTATTTTTCTATGCAGGGGTTTCAGTTTGATAATACATTTATGCTTGATCGCAGGGCCAGCTTTAGTGCTGGGGGCGCGCGGTGCGACAAAGTTTGTTTGCGCCCACCATCGATGGTGAAAGTGGTGACCACCTCTACCACTCGGTTTCCTCACCTCCACCTTTTAACAGTGCCCCTCAAATCTCCATAACCACTCTTTCAGATGCATTTAATAAGTGTATAGCACCACTCATACCAGTGCAGGGTGTCAGCACTTTACATCACACACACTTTACACAGACAATCATACATGTGTAAATCAGCGTATAAGAAATGTTACATAAGCCAGAGGAGTGCAAGGTGTAGGAGACAGGTCATCCATACTGGTAGGCTGTATAGTCTTGGAGTGCTTGGTCTGGAGAAGCACAAACTCAGAGTTGGGGGTTAATAAGAATCTATTTCTGCCCAAATTAACCCTTTTTGAAATATTAATCTATGCTCTAGGCTATACTTTGCAGTGTGCAAGCTGTTCTTTGACAGTTAATAATTCACTGTTCTATGTTGGGATTTTAACTTCTAAACTGCAAGTAACAAAAGGATGTCTTAGAAAAGCAGTAACCCACTGACCTTTTTACATTATATGCACTTTGTGATCCGCATGGCACATGTACTTTGCAGCAAGCATATTAATACTCTGAGCTATTTTATGAACAGTCAAAACCTCAAATAGACAAAACTCTCGAACGCAGCAGCAGGTGCTTTTAAAACCAAAATAAACTTTTAAATACGGCGCCCTCTGAAGTCAGCACCCGGTACGGTGGCACCAGTCTCGCCGGCCTTGCTTGGTCGCTGCAATATAGCCAGTTTGCTGAGAACCATTAATGAACCCAAAATACCAAAGAAAGTGAGGTATAAGACCCTGTCTAACATTAGGGCTTTGAAGCGACAATTGTTTCGTAAATTTGAAATACCAAAGATTGATGCCAAAACTACTATTGCATGTTATTCATATCTTTCCCCTGGTCTTTTGCCATCAGCTATTAAGTGGGCAAAGATTAATATTTTTAAATTGGAGACTTTTTGGATCAGGATAGAGTAGAGTCGGTGGCAGAGATCTCTCGCAATACCACACATGAAGCTTCCCTTGGTTTCTCTTACACATTGTCTCTGTTCTTAATAGTCTCTCTGAATGAGGTTTACTGCTCGGCTGGGTGGGAAACTTTTCAGGCCCAAAAATATGAATGATTCCCTGGCTCTAAAGTTACCTCTAATATTTGGACAAAATTGCAGTAACAGAGATAGAGATCGATGGTGAGACTTGGTTTAAATACTTTGAGTATGTATTTACATTGATGAGGGGTGAGTGGGCGCCAACTTTCACAGAATGCTTAATGCTTGGATGCTTTTACACCCTAGAGAGGCTTAACAAAATGTTCTGCACATCTACCAGAAAATGCCCTAGATGTGAGGGAGTGGGAGATTGGGGACATATGTTTATGACATGCAAGGTCATCTGCAAATACTTGTCACAGATCTTGGAGTATATTTCACTTAAGGCTGGATGTGAAGTTAAACCTTTACCCAGCAATATTTTGTTTGGCCTCACTATTCCCTCAAAGGGGGGGAAATAATGTGCTCAATTTATCTCTATTTCGGTGGCTCGGTCTATTACCAGTCACTGGAAGTCCCCTCTGAAAACCACATTTGAGGATTGGTTGAAGATGAGGAAAACCAGCACAAGGGAATACTGGTATTATGCTTGCGTGAATAATATACAATGCTACAAAAATGTTTGGGGAACATCCTTTGTGGAAGATGTGGTCCAGAACAATTGATATAGACTCCACTTAACACATTAGAGGTATTTTAATAACATGTAAGGCTCTCGCACTATCACTTTATTCTGCTGCTGGCATTTAGCTAGAAATTAGCCAGTCAGATTGTAAAATGTACTGTATTTGCACTGTCACTTTACTGTTTCGCTATCTGGCTCAAAGGAAAGGGAGATTGCACTTTATCTCTTTTTGCACTGTCACTTTATATCGTTAGCTATTTGGCGAATGTTAGGCCCTTTTTGCACTGCTGTCCTATTTCTAATGAGCAATCCACTTTTTCATATAAGCAATATATTTTGCACTGTCACTTTACTGTGTTGTATATTTTCTCAATCGGTTTCTGGTTTTCAGCACTTAATGTGGAGGCAAGGAGGTCAGTTTTGCACCGTCACTTTGATTGCCAGTTATATCTCAGTACTGCCCATACACTGTCACTTTACTGTCATACACATTTTGTGACCTTATCTCCTGTTGGAAGAAACTGAGGAAATGTGTGCTGTATCGCTACTTATTTTATAAATTTGTCGGAAAAGGATATTAGATCGAGACATGGTATTAAGTGCACAATGAATGTCATTTGCTGTTCAAGGCACTGGGAGTTGATTGAGCAGGGATAACTGTACTGCATTACAAGCAAACATTAAAAAAAAGGGTGTCACTTGATGCAGAAAGCACAGACCAGTGACTTTAGAAGCCTTAACCATGGCAGAAAATGCTTGCTGATTCAGAGTTCCATGGTTTATTTTGCGTATTTGTACAGCGCAACACTTATCCCCTACGGGATATCATGGCACTAAGTAGTTTCCCAACCTATTCACTGAGAGATCTACACTGAACATAATCAACACAAAAATTCATTAGCCCGGGAAGAACGAGGTTTTTAAAAAAAATTCTAAACCTGGTATGGTTGTCAGTCAATGAGGCAAATATCCAACAGTAAAGAATTCCACTGAGCAGCAGCCAGGTAAGATCAGGAGCGGCCCTCGTTCTGGCTTTTCTTATACATTTGGTTTTAGCTAGAGCCCGATTGCGATATGCCAAATCCAGCGTGGAATTAAAAAAACACTCTAGCTTGGAGGATCTCCGGCCTACATTGTGCAAAGTTTTGTGTGCATAGCATAGAAGTTTGAAAAAAGCTCCCTTGCACATAGGAAGCCAATGTAAAGAGGCTAAACAAGCCAATGCACAGCCAAATCTGTGCATATAGCACATTAGTTTGGCCGCAGCGTTTTGGATTACCTGCAATCTTGTAAAAAGGTAATCAGCCGTGCCTACAAATAAAGCATTGTCATAGTCCTGTCTGCTTGTTATCAGAGCCTAGACTATGGTTTTTTGCCATGCTGAATCCAGCAGCTTTACCTCTAAAAAAAACAACAAAAAAACGAGTCAGTTTGTTCACCAATTTTTCTAGAACTTTAGACATGTAGGGAAGGAGAGATACAAGTCGATATGTTGTAATTTGGCAGCATTTAAGTTAAGCATTAGCTGAAGACAGCCTGTATTTAGAGGCTAAATTGTCCGCTTTGTGGAATCCATTTTGTATTTCTGTCAGCCATTTTGGCTGCCATGTGCTACCATGTGCTCGCCATGTGCTCTGTCCTACCTTCCTGTCAACTGCTCTTGAAATCTGCCTAGAGACAAGTTATATTTAGTTCCTCTTGCTTTGCACATGCTCAGTTGAGCTTGCAGCTGTTCCGAGTTTATAAATGTCAGGATGTGTCTACTAAAAGTAGAAACTGTTAGCTCCACCCACTTGTCGACTGTGCATTCTCTGTATGACCTTATATGTACCTAAAACCAGCATTTGTGTTAGTACCGCCTTCATTTGAGCCCCTGTGTGGGTATAAAAGGACCAGGATCCTTCCATTCAGTGTGCTACTTCATGCATTAGTGAAGGGTGATGTGTGTGAATGTAGCTCCACCTCATGAGGTTTAATAAACTCTGTCTTTTCTATTTCCAGTTTCTGTGCCAACTTCTTCCTAAGTGTCTGAGGACTCTGTGCAGAGAAGGGAGAACCCCTAAGCACTGGTAGGCCTTGCTGAGGCTCACTACAACAAATAGAGAAAAAAAGATACATCAATGCAAGTTTTTTTTACAAGAGGTAGTAGTGCTGCTTCTTTCCGAATCTCTGGGTAAGTTGCTACTGCCTGAGATTGGTTAAAATTTGAGTGAAATAGGGGCCTAAAATCTAGCTAATCGGGAATAAATAAAATGGGGGCAGGGGGGTCAAACAGAGAGCCAGATTTGACTTCCATCAAAAACTTTACTACCTTTGTTTGATAGTTCAAAAGCTCACAAAGAGCCTCAGCTTCCTGATGAGGATCTAAAAAGGCCTTTGCCACCTCAAAAAGGGGGGGTTGGCTCTTGAAGGACGAATACATTCTGACAATTTTATAAGTGAAGAAATTTCAGATTTCCTCACAGGCAGTCTTCTGAGTGGCGAATTGATTGAGAAAGGCAAGTGGGCTTGGTGAGTTTCTTCACAATTTTAAATAGATCTTTCTAAGAGCTATTCTCTTCGATTCGGTGAATAAAAAAGTAATTCTTTGCTCTTTTTAAAAAAATGTTGCTCTTCAAATTTTGCACGATCCAATTTATTTCTTGAAGACCTCCATCTCGGTTCAAGGTTTTTACACTTTAATGCTCTCAATTCCACTGAATACCATTTTTCTAAGGGGGAATTCCTAATAGGTGTATTCCCTTTCAGCAGCGCACATACATAGAGTGTTTAAAATGGCAGCGTTAAATGATTCAATCTCGGGGGCGTGGCCAAGACGACGGCCCAGTGTGACGTGCGATTCTCTCTGGCCTCGACGAGCATTTGCACTGGATAGCTCCGTCCTGCTGACTCTGAAGCAGATCAGAGCAACCCGGTCGACGACATGCCGTGTCCCCCCCGCTCTGTGTGGGATCCTCGGGGGGGGGCGAAGACTTGTGGCAAGCGAAAGAATCTAGGCCAGAGGACCTCGTGATGGGCCATGCGCACGAGCTCCTGAAAAAGCAGTGGCTGACGCCAAGAGCCGCCAATGCACTCCAGCACAGAGGCAGAGCAGTGACTGTTGGGAAGAACCCCGAATGCCAGCCCAACAGCGAGGTCCGGACCAGCGGCGGGGAAAAGAGAAAGCTCGCCCGCGGGGACACTGCTGCAGACAAAGGAAGCGGATCTCGCAACCAGAGGCAGAAGGCAGCGCCGGAGAACGGAGGCCGCACGGGAGGGGGCGGCTTTCCCCTCCTGCGAGAAAATTACAAGCCGGGCCTGTGCCCATGCCTAAGGAAAAGCTATCCGAGTACAATGGGGCTCCTTGAATTTCACCTTAGCTAACATATATGCCACAAACGAGCGACAAGAGCCCTTCATCCTAAATGCACAAGCATATGACTCGCCATCCCGGAATCAGCAGTGCTCATGGGGGGAGATTTTAATCTAGTCATGGACCCCAAAGCTTGATCGCTCCAGGCAGCGCTCCTCCCAAACTGGGATGTTCACAGCGGCAGGGCTGCAGTGCCTTGCAGAGAGGGGTGGGGGGGGGACTAAGCAACCTGTGGCGCAGGCTGCACTCCTCAAGGGACTATAACTTTAACTCAGCGGCACACAAAACATATGGGCGCATCAATCATTTACTCAACACTTATGGCCCGGGTGGGAGGGGTGACCATAGAACTACGCTCGCTTTCGGACCATGCCATGATCACAATATCCCTATGGACAGAACCTCCAAACCAATGCAGCATGGTGGGGATAGCGCGATGGACTATTGCAATCCCCCACCAATATGGCAGCAATTCAAAAGGTCCTCCGGGACTACTTAAGTATTAATGATGTGGAAGGTACCCCCTTGGAATTAATTTGGGAGCCGCTGAAGCTGGTGGTCAAGGGTGAATTCATCACCATCTCAGCAGGCGAGAACTGGAAGCAGCGTGAAAAACGACAGCAGCTGGAACAGGCAGTTTCTGAACTAGAAACTACACAAACGTACTGGGGCCCCTATGGTATCATACGACTTAGAACGAAAGACTACTCTTGAAGCCCCTGGACCTCGATAGGGCAGAATATGCCCTTCTTAGACTCAAACATAAATTTTCCTCTGTAGCAATCACTGCGGCTGCATGCTTGCTTAGACTACACACCAAAATCATGTCCAGATCCGTTGACTCGGTGAGGCGCGCCTTCGGCATAGAGGTGCACTCTGACAAGGAGGTTGCGTCAACCTTCAAGGACTTCTACCAATCCTTATACTCTTGACTCGGATGACCAATGGGTAGAACCAATCCCCTATATACAGGACTCCCCAGGGACACCCCGCCAATAGAGCTACCAGCCCGGATAGACCAACCGATTCAGATAAAGGAAGTAATCTCAGCCATTGAGCAACTGAAACCCGCAAAGGCGCTGGGACCAGACGGCTTCTCTGACTCATTCTACAAATCATTCTGTCAGGAACTAGCCCCTACTCTCACGCGACTCTTCAACTCCTTTTGTGAGACTGGGACTGACAAGCTCAATGCTGGAGTCATCCGTATCTGTCATTCTGAAACCTGGGAAAGACCCAAAGGAGTGTGGATCTTATAGACCCATCTCCCTCCTTAACACAGACGCCAAGATCTTTGCTAGTGTTTTTGCCTCATGTCTGAATCCAGTAATGGCGGGACTAATCGACCCAGATCAATCTGGCTTCATTCCGACAAGGCAGGGGACAGACAACACTAAACTGCTACTGCACCTCTTGGACATTACCAAGAGATAATGAAAGGAAGCGCTCTTCCCATCTATCGATGCCGAGAAAGCATTCGATTGCGTCCAATGGTCGTACTCGTTTCAGGTGCTCCGCCACTTTGGTTTCGGTGAAACATTTCTGAAGTGGATAAGCTGTATCTACAGTACCCCCAGGGCAGCAGTCCGGGTCAATGGAGTATCTTCGGCCCCATTCCCAATCATGCGTGGCACTCCACAGGGTTGCACCCTCTCCCCGCTCCTATATGCACTCTACATGGAGCCCTTAGAGCAACGCAGAGCTCACCCGCAGATTTCTGGTATTCGCCTCAGCGCAGAGACTCATACCATCAGCATGTACGCAGACGATGTAATACTCTCGCTAGCAGACCCAATGGTCTCCCAACCGAGGCTACTGGAAGAACCGCAGAGCTTCCGCGACGTCTCGAGGATTAAATTCAATTTGACTAAGTCCCAGATATTGAACCCATCGGTCAGCCCTGCCCAGGAAGCAGCGCTCCAAGCCGGATTCCCTCCAACCTGACCAGTGGACACTATCCCATACCTGGGTTTACAACTTGCTCCCACAGTTGCTAAGATCAAGGCAATCAGATACAGGGTCCTAGTAGAGCAAACAAATAAGTCACTAGCGGAATGGGCTGCAACTGGCTTGGTCGGGACGCATCGCTGCAGTTAAGATGACGGTGCTGCTGTGCAACCTCTATATTTTTCCAATGATGCCACTAGCCCCGCTACCCCGCGCTGCTGTGTTCGCTACAACTAGCTATCAATAAGTTTGTGTGGGGCGGGAAGAGGCCGCACCTCCCAGCTAAACAACTGACTAGGCCAAAGGGTGAGGGAGGACTGGGGCTCCATGATTAGTAGATTTTATCAAGCCACGCAACTCATGTTGTGAAATGGAATAGACCCCTTTCTGAAAAACACTGGTCCTTTATGGACCAGACTGTGGCAGGGGTCAACATATGGCGGGAAATAGGTCTCCCTCGTAAATCTAGGGCCTGTAGTTGTCGGTCACGGAGACCACAATGAGAGTTTGGGATAGGGTCGCCTTGAGTAAGCAAATAACGACGCTCCCCTCCAGAACGACCTCGATCGTGGACAACCCTGATTCCCCACCGGGCTGTAGGTCGGACGTTTTTAGTAGATGGCGCAAGCTTGGATGCAACCCGGGGGGGGGGGCCAATCCCTCTTTGATCCTGCAGGGATTATCCGTTTTGAACAACTTGGTCAGGACTATTCACTGCCAGCCGCTGCTGTTTTCTCCTATCTGCAGCTGCGACACTAGGCGACCTCCCCAACCTACAAAGCAGACGCCTCGCGTCCGCTCACTGTATTCGAGAAATGGCTGGTCCGTAAAGACGGCAGGCACCTTATCTCAGAGATTTATGCTATGCTCTTGAGAAAGAATGTGCCGGATAAGTCCAAGGGCCTGGTGCAGTGGAAAGAAGAACTAGGGCGTACACTCTCCTCCAAAGAATGGGCAGACATTTTAGAGCACACCACAGACAATATAGCGGAAGCTGCTTACAAAGTTACATCATATTGGTACTATACCCCAGCACGGATACACAAGTGGGACAATGGATGCTCGGAGCTGTGTTGGAGGGGATGGGGACAGACTGGCTTCCTGTTGCATCTCTTATGGCATTGCCCCAAACTGGTATTAAAATGATATTAATACAGCATTCGACGCTTCTATCCTGCACTTCCCGGCATACACTATACTCTGTTTATCCAATCCCGATTTTCCCATTCCACTCCATGCGGGGTCAACAGATGGCCCTGGCACTAAACGCCACACGAAAGGTTATATTGGCGCACTGGGGATCAGGAGATGTCCCAGAGCATATCTTATGGCTGCGCAGGCTGTAGTTGATCCTGGCAATGGAAAGACTATCTTTGGCAGTGGGAAATAAAGCAGCAACATACGTGGAACTCTGGCCCCCATTTATACGCCTTCTTTCAATAGAATTCAGCGAAATGACATGCCTCAAATACCTACAGATTTTGCATTTGCTTCCCCCACTAAATGCAGGTGCACCAGAACCCCAGACGGCACAGCAGAACCTACCAGGGGACACGTAAGGGGCTAGAGGAGGTCCGGGAGGAAAGCGGTACATGCGGCTGGTGTGGAGGAGAGAGGGGAGGGAGGGCAAAGAGACTTTAGGTTAGTAGACTTTTTGTTTTCTTCTCCTTTATTTGTATGTCAGCATTGACATCAGTACTTTCAGGTTACCGATCGCTGCCGGCCTCCGGGTTGTGAGCGCACAGCCGTGTATCCCTGTGGCACCTAACTTGCGCTGCTGGCCATTGGTTGTAGGCAAAAGCTGAGTTACTGCTGTTACAAGCTGACCTCAATAAACAGAATTGTTCCCTAAATTATTCAGTCTGCTTAGAGAGGGGCAAAGATGTATATTTCATCGAAAATATGAAATGATTAGCACAGGTTTGCTCTGTTATAGTCCTCCACAGTCTCTCAACTCTTAAGGAAGCCTCACATGAATTTATTTTCTCACCCAGAAATGTGGTCGAAAAACAATCAGAGTGATCGGACCGTGTAAGAGGAGCAACACAAACATTTTAATGATCACAATATTAGAGAATAAAAGGTCTATGGGTTGGACCGAAGAGTCATTGTTTAAAATGTAGCCTACCCATATTGTTCTCCAATTGCCTGAAGGATGCATCTTCATGATTTTCAAAGTGCATATTAAAATCGCCAATAACAGTGGTTGCATTTTATACTCAACTCCGTAAAGTGGGTAAAAAGCTTGTTAGTCATGAACGTGTCATAGCCTGGGGGTCTACAAAGGACCATACCTCACAGTAGCTTTCAATTTTTATAAGCAAGCTCAAAAGCTAAGATGTCGCAGTCTTTTGCCACCGATTCAAATTCAACAGAACAGGCAAAAGTGTCTAAATATGATGGCTGTGTCCCCCACAGGGCTTTCCTCTATTGCAATTTAGCATTCTATAGCCTTCTGGTATAGCTACTGAGATTTCAGGCAATGCGGCTGCTTTAAGCCTGGTTTCAGTAATAAATATCAAGTCTGGCTTGGCCTCCGCAATTGTGTCCCAGATCTCTAAGCAATGTTTGGCATTGACCTGGTGTTGAAATATAGACAGCTTAATATGAAATCTGTCCTGGATTTTATCAAGCCCATGCGGTGCTCACTAACTAGACCACCAACCCATTTACAATGCAGACAGGAAAAAGGCCCTTCAATGTGCTGCGAAAGCCTATCCCACACAGGAGAGCCTTATGAGTAGATACTTTGCCCAAATCCAGAAGGGTTTCACAATTATAAATAATTACCCATTTATCAGCATTGAAACCGGCATGGTCCCTGACCAGTTCGGGCATGGACTGTCGCAGACTGACTTGCCTTAGGCGTGCATTCTGCGCAGCCATGCAGCAGCCCAGTCTTTATGGCCCTGGCACATAAGAGCTAGACCACTAACTTCAAGATGGCGATCAAAAACTACCCTTTCATGTTTGGGGTGGTTTTTCCCTACCACTCCCAAACGATGCCCCAGATAAAAGCTTTCGATCAAATGCCCTCAAAGTAAAAATAATTCCCCTTAAATTAATAAGAACAAAAGGTAAAAATATGCGTTCGCCCTCAACAGGGTGATCGAACTAGCAGCAGAAATATCAAAAGTGGAGGCAGATCAAAAATATACATGTGCAAAACGAGCAAGAACAGATTTCTTAAATATTAGTGCAATTAGGTTCTCTCGGATTTTAATAGCGCAAGGCAGAAGATCCAAGGTGCTTATACAGAGTTTTTTCGCTACTGAGGTATTTCACAAAACCACAGCTCCCTGCACCAAAACCCTCTGCCTCCAACACCACCAATGGTCACTTTATACAAAGCCTGTAATTTGTGAACAAGGAATTCATAGAGGAGTAAAGCTAGAAAACAAGGATTGCTATTCTGGGTATAGCAACTGAAAGGGAGTTCCTTTGGGAGTGGCAAAATCAGCAGGCTAAAAAAAGCCAACCGTTTCCAGACTACAGTTATTCCAATAAGCTGAGAAAAGCCAATCACAGAAGATCAAAAAATTGAAGGCTCTGAAAGTTGAGGCTGCATTATGGCATCCTGCCAAATGGAAGGTCTGTCAAGGCAGAATACCTATTCACATAAGTTGAATAGGCAAGTGCGTTTCTGCATTTGGTGAGAGCTGGCTTATTGACCAGAAATGGGATGTTTCCAGCCATAAAATCTAATGTATAGGCTGATTAAGCGTTTGAGGTTGCGATTTTTTCTCTTTTAAGGTGACTGAGTAGTCTAAAAACCAAGATTCATGCCAGAGGTTCGGTACCATTTGCTTCCATCGATCAACATTCCTTGTCGCCTTTGCTGACATTTGTATGTGAAATGGTTTTAAGTTACTTTGAAGGCTTATTTTTTTTAGATTTTATCTGTGATGGTGATAAAAATATTGAAACAGTCTCTTTATAGAAAGTTTAAATGGCAGAACTCTGGGGCATCATGATCCATGCTGTCAAATTCAATAAATGTGGCACTGGAAGTCAAACCTTAACTTCCTGCATTAGTTACTGTGGAACTGGAAGTTTGTTTCTCTACAGGTTTAATTAGATGTTCTGCTCACCATGTCAGTCACGAATATGCTGGAGCAAGGAAAAGTAAGGTCCATGCTTTTGATCTTCACTGGTGTATTAGTTGGGCTTGTGCAGGTGTGTGCAAAGAACCCCACCAATTCTTTATAGTGCATTCCACTTTTAGCAAGGATTTGGACATCTGAGCATTTTTTAGGTTTGATGGTAAATCTGTACACAGTGATCCTATTAATAAAAAAATAATTTTTTGACAACTTAAGACCACTTCCATCAGACACCAAGGAGAAAAGCAGGGGGGTTTGCATAAATGGAATTCACTTTTTCTCGTAGATAATCTGCAACCAGATGCATCTTTTCTCATTTTTGCTGTGACAACTGTGAAAAGAATTTACTCTACCTCGCTGTGGTGCTGGGCTGTTAGAAATTGCACCACAGCCCCTGTTAGTCTTTAAAGCTAAATGTATAGTCATGAGCTGTAACTAAGTATCAGAGTTCAAAGTTGTCCAGCAACTCCTCACATATAAGTTGGTCAAGAGTGCTCACTAGCTATCGAGAAGCTAATATTGTAAGTCACACAGCTGAGGTCAATAGTATGAAGTCTTTAGTCATTTTTTGTATTTTACCATTGCAAAACATTTAACATACTGACATCCACTAGACTCTCCCAATCCCCAATGATCTTGCACACCGACCAGTGAGGCACTTCTACATTAAACGCATATGGAGATTGGCAAGGGGCATTAGATGCATGCAAAATTGTCATTTCTAATAGACTTACCACAGTCTCACCGTCAAAAATTGGGTAGTGTGATGAAGGAAAATGTCGATTTAGAAAGCCATTTTCTGTAACATTTGACCTAGATTCATTTTGTATCTATCCAGAAAAAACGTTTTGCGTCATCAGTGGATTAGATTCTTGAACACAGACTGGAAAGCCAAACTGAAGAGACATAGCATGAAGCCATGGATGTGCAGCCAACACTTAAATTCCATGTGAATACTCTTGGTTCTGATTTTATTCCTAATGGTAGATCCTGAATTGATTACCGAAATCTATCAAAAATCGAAGAACGTTCAATGTTCCTGGTGCTTGGGGGGTGTGAAAGTATGCATCGTTTAGGTCTAAAGGCAAGAGATATTCTTCCAACAAGGGAAGAATGTCATTTTGAACTTCGACTTGACAAATAGACTAGTACTGGTATTTAAGTCTTACTTTTTGGAAAACAAGAAATAAAGTCAGTTACTCTCTGCTTGAGATGTTACTTCTCTGACTCACTTTTTGGAACAGAGGATGACACCTCCTGCATCAGAAGTGCACTACGATCAACCTTTTTTTCCTTTATCTTGTGTTGTTTACATTTGAAGGTTTCCAGCAATAAATGCAATTTTCTTCTGATGTATCCAAAGATCTGTCAATCTCAGGTGATGCGCTCTCTAGCTTCTGGATAGTCCCTTTGACATCCCCCGAGTAATGTGGCATTGTTTGGGTTAAGGACAGCTTTGCAGTGGTGGTGCAGCTTTTCAGACTGTCTTGTCTGACAAAAAGGTAGATAATAGGCATAGGTTGCTGTCAAGAAGAACTGGGTTAACTATACTGTGTAAGTGTTGAGAATGATGAGGCTTTCTTGTAGTATCTGCTAAATTGGTGTCTGCTTCCTGGTTCCAATTGCTTTTGCCATTTAGTACTCCTTTTCACATTTGTTCAAATGTTTAATCAAATGAATGACCAAACAAATAATTATCTAATGGCATATTAATAATATTAGGCTCTACTTCAGGTTTGTGACTGCATGCCTTCTGACCAGTGTGCTTAGCTACTTATTAGATGCAGAAAGTGCATCTAAAGCTAAAATCAGTTATGCAATAAACAGTATTGCGGTGTTCTATTAAAGCAGCATTCTCATTCTTCTAGAAGATACTGCATAGTTTCCTTAATTTCTTAGAAGTCAACCATACCTACTTAAAATAGCTGCAATAACTCATATCTGATGCCTTTGCAATGTTCTACCCACAGAGAAGCCAATCTTTTGCTATTCTTGTTTGATGGAGGACCTTTAATTGGTGCCGGATATTATGAGCTCTTTACCGCAGGTCAAACAATGAGGACATTTGATTGTGTGCCCCAGAAGCTACATTGGCTCTTTAAGGTAAAGCCTATATTCTTTTTCAGTTAATGATGCTGTGCTTTGTTAGAGGCAAATCCGCACGCCTGATCCTCGATGTACCGCGCCACAGCCACATCACCCCCCACCTGAGGAACCTGCACTGGCTCCCCGTCGACAGGAGAATCTCCTTCAAACTCCTCATCCACACACACAAGGCACTCCACAAGACTGGCCCAGCCTACCTCAACAGACGACTCCTCTTCTACATCCCCAACCGCCAACTCCGCTCCGCCGACCTCTCCCTCGCCACCGTCCCTCGCATTCGAAGAACGACCACCGGCGGCAGATCCTTCTCCCACCTCGCCGCCAAGACCTGGAACACCCTTCCACTAAGCCTACGACAGACCCAAGACCTGCTGACCTTCAGGAGGCTACTCAAGACCTGGTTGTTCGACCAGTAGCAGCACCCCCCCCCCCCTTTTTTTTCCCTAGCGCCTTGAGACCCTCGCGGGTAAGTAGTGCGCTTTACAAATTCTGTGATTGATTCGGATATCGGGAGAAGTGAGGGGGTTGTTTTGGAAAGGGTTCATTGATTCCAATAAGAAACAAGCTTGCATACTCACCCTCTCCAATCTGACCCTGATATCAGTCACTTAATTACAGCGAGACATACATCTGGAAGGGAAGGGCATGTTAGATAAACCGCATGGCTGTGTTCAGAAAAGTGTGCGCCGAGATCTTCCTAGCTTTTATTCCAATCTAACTTAGTCTTTTTCTCTGGTTCGTGAGGGACTTTTCTTCCTCCCTCAGGTTAAACTGGAACTTTAAGAAATTAGCGAAGGTGGCTTATTTATGCCTATCCCTTTCATCAGTCTTGTGTGAATGGCTTTCTTTAGCATTATAAAGACTTGAGGGCTTCAAAGGATATTTTAAAAGTCATTTATTTTCAGTGTTGAAATGTTTCAAGGATTTGGCAACAACCGTTTTAATGGTGGATTTGAAAGCGAGACTAAGTCTTAGAGTCAGGCTATTATGTGTCAAAAGTTGTCTAAGTTCATATCAAGCAAGATCGGCCTTTAGAGTTGAAGTCATCTTTCGGATGCATCTTAGTTGACACTTGTTTTCTCAACTACATTTTTTAAAACCTGGTAATTTTCTTATACTTTTTAGACACTTTGGAAATTTTGATATCAATCTGAAATAAGATTTCAAAAAAAATATTCACAGCAGGCCATTGGCAGCTTAGGGTACTGAAAGTGTGGGTGATATCTTTTTTGTTCTATTCAGATCATTGTTTACTCTGCCTCCTCCATGCATACCCTCATCCTCAGAACCAAAATTTTAATCTCTGGAACTCCGCTCTGAAACATCTAGATTTCAGTGCTCAAATGTAGAAGCAGTGGCATAATTAACCCAATGTTTGTCTAATCATTCTAAAACATTTTCGTAATGTAAAGAATAGAAAAGAAGCCTTACTTAAGTGGAAAAATCTAAACTTTCCTAGTAGAGATACAGAGAATAATTTAAAAATACTCTATAGAACCACTCCTATACCCTCCCTATTTTCCAGAAAAAAAGATACCTTCAGATTTCTGAAACTTATTCAACTTAAATTTTTTATCCTTCCACTAGTGAACTGGTCAAAGTAACTCTTACTGTGCATCGTAAAAAAAAATATTATAAATTTAATGTTCGATACAAAACAACCTTCAGAGCCTGACGGCAGGGAAAAAAAATATGACTATTGTTGCAAACTCATAGCTGACAGACTACTAAGCTCGACAACCAAAATAAAACATTCCCCCAGCATGTTCTGATCCTCCAACACTTCTTTCCAGGCCCAACTACTAGATGGTGGCATAACACTACAACAATCTGAAATAGGCTTACAATGCAAAGACCAGTTCACCTACTCCAAATGAGATTGTGCTGGGCTTGAGAGATCAATTATAACTCACATCAACACTGCAGCTATTTTCACTGCAGCATCTTCCTACAGTAATGCAAGCTTTTTTCTTCATCTGATTTAGACAATTCTTTATTTTTGGTTCATTGTAATAATGATAGCTATTCTGAAGACAGGATTAACATTGAAAGGTGACCACTAGAAAAAAGTGTGGTTTCTTCTATTAGGGTTGAGCAATTTATGCAGGATCTTGGTCCTCTGGTGAGCACCCAATACGCCCTCCAAGTCAGACTCAGAAATGCCCTGTCACAATCCTGCTCAGACTGCCTCTAATAGCACTCACGTTTCGCAGTGAGTCAACAGCTTGCCTCCTCTTTCAAAACAGACAAGCTAATACTTCCTCATTTAAAAACAGGAACTTTCTTTGAGGACTAAGAAGAAGGAAATAGCATAAAGGTCTGTGAACCTTTAATGGCAGGCTTAGCTGCATTCATTGTTCAGGTCTAAGTTTTGCTTTGTGTCAATACCCTGGGCCTCTGCTTGCCTCATGCCTGATAAGCACTGCAAATGAGTGTAGATCAACTGTCCCCTGGGGGGGAAAAGAGGGTTTGTTATTGGTTCAGAGGCTGATGATCACACACTCATTTACTCCTTTCCTAAGGTGCCTATACCTAGTGAAGTACTGTAGAATGGGCGGCGATCAACCACGTCAAGATGCCCAAAAATCGACTATCCGTTTGTTTAATGTTCAGAGATCCTGTTTTCACACAACTGGCAATGTAAACATTATTGAAAAATAAAGACATCACTGAGGATGGGGAGCTTTCCAAGTAATGCATTCATCACCATTCGCATTTTAGTGTTTAAGACTTAATAATCCTTACAGCATACACCACATCACAAATATGCCTGGTCGAAGGTGATTTTTTTACAACAAAAAAATTGCCATTTTGATTCATAAGAGCAAGTTGTACAAGCAGGAGACATGTCATGGAGACCCATGCTCCCCCACCTCACCACTGCCCCCCGCAACCACATATGAGCCATGTAGAGCCCCATTAACTATTTGGGTGTTCACCCACAACAGTTCTATGCAATGATTTCTATGCCAAGTAAACATTAACTACCCCGCTCCCCCCTCTGTGTCATGTTTCCAATCTTCTTAGCATGTGTGGTGTGTGGGGATTCCAAGTGTCTCAGGGTATTTCCACCCAACTCCCCATCCATTAGCATCCACCTGCCAGCCGCCCCAAAGCAGCAGCACCATCTGCCATATCAATCCTCAAGTGTATCAGTGGTGTGTGGGTCCCTCAGGTCCACTAGCATAGCTGCCCATGCTCGGGTGTACTCCTAGAGCTTTTCATCCCTCCGGACTGGATTCATGCGGATCGATCCGCGGTCACCCAATCGCACGTCTCGCAGCCACATGTCAATCTTTGGGGGTATAGGGCTTAGCCATGCTATTTCAATACGTCTCTTCGCTAACCCCAACCCCAAAAAGACAAACCATCTACTTAATTTCTTAGCTTTGGAAGTAGGCAACAGTCCCAGCAGCACTGATCAAATCTCCTTGGGGATTGTCCATCCTGTAGCTTTGTGCAAACGCGCAAGTATAGTCCCCCAATATTGAATTAGGACCGGGCGTGTGGAAAGGTCGCCTCGGTCTCTCCGCATTAGGGACACGCTCCTGAGCGGTCCGGGTGGATTTTGCTTAAGATTTGCAGGGTGAGAAACATGATGCATGATATTGTATTATATTGTATTAGCTTTAACCGTGCATTAGAGCTCACCTCTCCGACCTCCCCCCATGAATTCTCAACCAGTCTCGCTCCGAGAGGGGGTCCCCTACCACTTCCTCCCACCACGTCTGCACCAGGAGAGTCCCAAAAAGGGAGGTCATCACAAAGCAGCCTATAAATGCGGGATATCAAATGCCGCCATATGCCATAGATAGCATCACTTAATACATTAGTACTAGGGAGCTCTTCGGGAAAGGACTGCCATAATTCCCAGGCAACCCTTGAAATCTTCCCATATTGCAGGAATTACCCTGTTCCCAGATCAAAGGCAGTCTCTGCAGCTTTCCGTGTGAGAAATTGTCATGCATGTCTCCCACTGGGAGGCACCCGCCCTCTTTCCACCTCCGAATCGTCAGATTTTGCTATGCTCAGCAGGTTAACCAATGGCCAATGCATCGATTTTATGTACCCATGTCGTCCCGGGTAGACTGGTTCGCCGCCAATAAGTCTGCCAGGGAAGGGGCCTCCCCCGCACCCTGCGACATCTCACCGAATCGGTCCATATTCGGCTCCCGTGTTTCGGGACCTGGGGGAGGGGCTGTGCATAATTCAGTATTTTATTGGTTTGTGCTCGGGGTTCCTTGTTCCTCACCATGTCGCGGTGCACAAACACCAACCATTCATGGGACCCGCTTGGGTGTTCCCGAGAATGCCCAATTACCATTCTGCCAGTTACACAGCTGAGGTGGACAGAAAGCACAGGTGCCCCAAGCGTCTGCCGCTTGCTGCGCTCTCAATCTCCCACGAGGATAGGGCCCTTCTCCGCAAGGGTTTCACGTCCGTTCCCATGTATAAAGATCTTTCAGGCTGGAGCACAGGGGCCACTCTTCTCCCCCAATACGGCCAACTCAGGGGCATCCACTTGCAGCGTCTTGTCTGTAGCCCCCTCTCCGCCGGTATACTGCTGTCCAGTGACCGGGGCTTTTCACAGTATTCCCTCTGTCTAGTGTATTCAGGGAGTGCATTCATCCAATGAGGGCCGGAATGCCCAGTCTCTGAGCTGCTCCCCTTCAAGGGCCTCCCAGCATCGCGTACGACTCACCGCCTGGGTTATCCAGGCAGTGTCATGGGCTCTGCAGGCGGAATCCCCCAGGCGCTCCGGGACCTAGGCACCTATCCCGGAAGGCTCGTCTGCCGTCTTTCAGCTCGGTACTCGCTCGTCCTCACACCAGGCCGTCCGCTGTAGACCCCAAGCACCATGGGGCTACCACTTGGTCTCTCAGTTTCAGCCTGCGCCCGTGAGTCACAGCTTCCATGTTTGCCCTGGCCGCCTCTCTGCAATAAAGGCCTCCGCCTCCTGGCCTACTGTATAGGCGGCGCAGCACCTCTTGGCAGCCATTGTCCAGGATCCATAATGGGCTCCGCACGCCGCCAGGCCTGCCCAGGCTAGACTCCCTGACCTGCAGCTACCCGCTGGGAAGGTTTTCACCTCCGCCCCGAGGTAACGTCCTCTCCAAAGGCCTCTCCGTCGCCTCTCGTAGGTGCTCAGGCCACCACACAGTCACCAGCAGCACTCCTTCGGCCAGCCTTGAACCACCGAGGATCCCTTGATCAGAGGCCTTAAGTGGAGCACTCTTCAGCTATGCTCAAGGCTGTTAGCTGCTCGCCATGCGCAGCAGCTCTCTTCTGGCATCGTGGTGTGACACCACCATCGACCTCTTCAGGCAAGCGCAGGGTCGCTTTCTCACAAGGCAGTCACCTCTAATCTGCCATACAGCAAAGAAAATGGTCGGTCTGCTTCTTGGGGATCCAGTACACCCTGTGGGTGGTCATTCTCCCAGTTCAGACAGCGCCAGGAGAGCGCAAGTAGTCCTGAATGATAATTCATATGGTCGGAACAGGTAGAATAGTGCAGGATGTTGTCGGATTTCACTGCCATCGACGGGACCGACATCAGAAACGTCTACTCTGCCATCTTAGCAGGCCACACCCCCCTGGTTGAAGGTGATGCCTTGGCAACAGCACTGCGATGCAGTCTTTAGTAAACAAAATAATTATGACTGAAGGGTTAAGAGAACAGAGCCTATACCACTTGCTAGTTAGACAACCTTTACCCAAAGCACTTTTGTATATTAACTAACAATACAACTAGCAATGCAGTCCATTTTGTAAGGGGGCCTCTCATCCTGTTCTTGGTTAGTGTACCCGAGTCATCTAATGACTTCAGCATAGCAGTTTAACTTGCGCAATCATCTGCAGCTATAAGTTGCAGGTACATCCTGGAGAGGTTCAACTGCGTCAGGTTGGGGGGCTGAAGGTGCATGTAAGGCAATGGTTCAAAACAAATGCTCATGCACAGATTCAAAATATACATTTGACACCAATGACTATCCTCTCAATTATGCCGATATGCTTCCTGCGAATTTTTGCGATAATGGCAAGAGACTAGGAAATGGTAAGCTGTCCAAAAAATGTGAAAACTAAAGAACGTTCATATTTTTACTAAACCAGCAGATGTGAAAATACAACTGCAGTGCTGTATGCATTAAACTGATCATTGAGTAGGAAGGTCTTTTGCACCAACAACTGGCTTCCACAGAAATAGGTACACAAATCAGGTCTGAGAATCAAACTAAGTCTTTTGTCACCAATTGGAGATAGTAGTGAATGACAAAGAACATCTGGAGAACCCAAATGGAGTACAAGTGCATTCCAAACCGCTAGGAGTTTGTTCCTGACCAATGTTACAGAAGGTCATGCCCACTCCACAAATAATTTAAAAAGTGTCCATGTCATAGGTCGAGGGCATTTCGTTAAGGTGCAAGAGAATGTATGTTACTAGACCTACAGGCCTGGCAATATTTAAATTAAATGTTTTCCAGGACTACAATGCAAACATGTTTGAGATAAACCTGCCTCTACATTCTAGAAAAAGAAATCAAAAATTGATAATGGGATGAAGGTTCATCAAGAGGCAATGAGTGGGTCGCTAAAGGAGATTCCAAGTTTTATCAGCCATCAAAACTATATAAATTTTTGCTCAAGCTTCACACAAAGGATGAAACCAAACATGAACCACAAACAGGGCAGCATCTATCCAACTATATGTGGGTGCTTGTTAAGGATCTTTCGAACCTTAGGAGCCAGAACACAAACCACAATTGGAAATGAGTTGCATCAGACTCAAGTGTTTCCTTCCCTTCTCCATTTTATGCTGCAAAAAACTAGCTCTCCAAGTTCATTCTTTAAAAAAATTGTGATGCCAAATTAAGAGTACCTCTTAACACTCAATGAGACAAGGGTATGTTCTATGGTTGACTGCCACAAGAGTTAATTCAACAGCTTCTATATCCTTCGAGCTGCTCCATTTTCTTCCTGGAAAGTAACACTCTCCCACTTACCGATTTTGAACTAGAAGAACGTGTAATGGGGGTACAGCATTGAGAGTCGGGGAGGGCCATAAACTGGGTGTTTTTGGCTCAGCAGCATGCATACCTCCCAAGTTGATTTTTTATTTAAGGGGTGCCTCCACCCCTGTTTTTTCATTAAAGGGGTGAAGAAGCCACCCTACCCTCCGGTACCCACTCGTGGTTGCCATACTTCGCTCCTTGCTTCAGACATGTCCCTGTCTGCAACTGCTGCACTTTTTTGCCGCTGTGGAAAGGAGTGAAAAGTCATGCACTGAACAGTATGCAGGGCAGCAGGAAGGCTGCATACCCAGTGCATGAAGGCCAAAAAGATCCATTTAAGTTTCAAATATTTTGCCACAAGTCCTTATACTCCAGAGTTTTAGTGCATTTATTAAATGGATTTCTAAATGCGCGATTGCTACCTTCAATTCATCATTTAGGAAAAAAACGAGGACTGCTTGGCATATTCTGACATGCATACCAGGATTGGTCTAGGCCACAAAAAAAGCCTACAGACCCTTACAAAGTTGCCAGTGCCCTCGGACTGTCTTTGCAGTCGTGGTCACCCATTTGCTCAGTCATAGGGTTTGGAAAGAGCCTGATGTTGCACCTTACATGTGCCATACACATCTACATCCAAGTAGTCTTGGATTTTCTCCACTGGAAAGTTCAGGCTTTTTCCACATCAGCTCCTGGATCTGCACCTTTCCACAATATTGACCACCAGAGCTTATTTGAAAGCTCTTTAGCAATTATGGTTTACTAGTTGCTTTGAAATGAACTCCTCTGTAGAGGGAATTAACAAAAAAAGCTGCATTCATCATGAAATCATGTACATCACTATAGTTTAACACAAGTGAAGACCAATCACCTTTGTGTGTTTTTGAAGGTGGTTACTACTGCAATGGGATGGACTCTTACTCAACCAAGTACTTCCTATTTTTAATTAATTTTCAAAAAGTTCTTGGAACATTTTCAACTCCTCCAGTGCCAAGGATGTTGTGTTCTCATCCTCTGCACTACCTGTATAGTGGTTAGGATGTGACCTCAACATCATAGATGAGCATAAGGGATGCCTCTAAAGCTAAAGCCAGATATCTCCCCTTCTCTCACTTTATACCTTGGTCGGTAGAAGAATTAGTACAGACACTTAACCAAAGCACATGGACAGCAATCCAGAAATAAACCACTGCACCCAACTGTGAAACCAGTGAGCGCATAGGGTTAACACTGCTCTCTGTTCTAAGACTGCAGCATGTCCAGGATGTGCAAGCAAAAATCTGTCTTAAAAAAAAAAAAATGCATCCTGTATGTTTAAGGGATTCCTGACCTGCTGCATAGGGGTTGACTAACAGCCCGCAGCAGCAATTAGCATGTCTCGTACCCCAGGGTGGTGGGAATGGAACCTTGTGGCACCGTAAGTTGTGGGTACACACTGGATAACCCCAAGGGGAGGTTGAAGCCTTTAGTACACAAGCTTAATTGATGAGATTCCCTACCCCACCCCCCCACACAGACCCAATTCTCATCAAGCCCACAGTATGCTACAGCCTTCCCCTCCTTGGGTGGACACAGGGTGGTTAACAACCAACATTGGACCATCTATGACCAGGGAGAGGAGCGTGCACGGCACTTGCCATACTCTCAACAATTCAAAATGGTGCAAACATACAACATATGAAGATAATATGGTAGGCAGTGTGAGTTAAGGCATGTGTTAAGTGCATTGCTAAACAACTAGCATGGTTCAGAGATTTTATAACGACCCATAACTATTACTCAAATTATAATGAGGTCAAGATATACAGCTAAATATGAAAGAGCCAACAGCCTTAGGGTGGTCTTTCACAAAGCGTTTGTCTTCCTCCTCCAATTTATTTTTTGCTAATCCCGTTTGTTTGCCTTAGAACTTTGTGCATCTTACTACTGCTAAACAGTGCTAAAGTGTTTGCACTCTTTTAAACATGGTAAAATTAACTTGTATCAAACTGGCCCATTTAATTTACTTTTAAGTCCCTGGTAAAGGGTACTACATATACTCTTGGCCTGCAAGTTGAATGCTATTAGTGGGCCTGCAGCCCTGATTGTGCCACCCACTCAAGTAGCCTTTTAAACATTTCAGGCCTGCCATTGCAGCATGTGTGGGTAGTTTTAAAACGCCATTTTGACCTGGCAAAATAAACCTTTTCCCAGGCCTATACTTTCCTTTTTAATACATACAAGTCACTCGCAGGGTAGGCCATATACAGCCCAGAGGGCAGGGTGCAGTATTTCCAAAAAGTTGGACATGTCCTGGTAGTGAAAAACTCAAATTTGTTTTTCACTACTGCAAGGCCTACCGCTCCCATAAGATAACATTGGGTTAACTTATTACATTTAATAAGTGATAACTTTCAACTGGGAGCAGGTATGAATGTAGAGTTTGCAATTTAAAGCCCTCTTTAATGGTGAAGTCAGATTTCAAGTAACAATTCTGAAGTGCCCACTTTTAGAAAGCTGGCATTTTTTTGTCCCAACCGTTTCGCCTGCTGCCTGCATTCTGGGTCACATGACTAGGTGTAGCTGGCAGTTGGTATTTGTGCATTGCTCCCAGACAGTAAAACAAAGGGACATAGGTGTTGGCATCAAGCACCAACTCTGACTTGATGAGGGGGAGGATCAGTCACCTACCCGACTTGCACAAAGGCTTTACCTGAGCACATTCAAAATGGGTTGGACACTAGTATATAGTGATCCAGGACAATATTGCCAGGGCAGGGAGGCAGTAGATTCCAAACACCTCTAGGGGTGGAAACCTCAGGAATCTTCTCCTTCAAAGTGGGCCCCAGGTATACATGTTGGACCCTCAGACCCAACTCTTCAGTACAACTCTGCACCTGTGGAAGACTGAGAACGACTGCTGTGCTGCTCTGCATAAAGAACTGCTACTATATTGCCCCGCTGCCTGAGTGAAGGACTGGACCTGAATCTTGATACCAAGATAACCTGAGAGATTCCAAGGGCTGGTTGGCCGACCTGATCAGAAGCCTCAGGGACAGAACAGGCTCCAACCATCTTGAACCCAGCACATGGACTCAGTCTACTGTGAGTCTTGTCCCTCATGTGGTGCCATCCCAGTCCTGGACCCATGGAAGTGAACCTGAAGGTGCTCCGCCAGCCCAGCTATGGTGCTGTGGGCACAACCAACTGAGCATGATGCATCTCCCAGCAGCACTGCTTGGACCCGCAGCTGCGCAACGTATCCTCAACGCTGGTCTTCGCATTGCAACCCCCTCAGACGCCTAGACTACATAGGACTCCGCATCGCAAGCCCTCACCAACTTCTTCGGAATTAACAACATGTCCCTCTCTTCAGGATAACCCATGATTTTTGCCTTCCGTTGTTGAACCGGCTTTGTTGGCTTTTAGAATTTCACTTTTTCCTTGCTAATCGGGTAAAGTGATTGAACGCTCATAAAAACATGGCGAAATTGGACCATATTTAACTGGTACACTTAATTGACCTATGTGTCCCTAGTAAATGATATTGCATGGACCCAGGACCTGTAAATGAAATGCTACTAGTGGGCTGCAGCACTCATTGTGCAATCCACCACAGCAGTGTAAAATATCTCAGGCCAACCACTGCAGCCTTTGTGTACAGTTTTAAACTGCCAATTTTGACGAGTCAAAATAAATCTTTGCAATATATTTGACTTACTACCCGTAATGTAAAAATCAGGATACAGGAACACATCAGCATCCGGAGGACGGGGAAACTTAACCTGTGGTGAAGCATTTTCAGGAATAGGGGCATGGTCCTCTGGATATTGAGTGGACGGTTCTTGAAAAGATTAATCAGACATGCAGGAGCAGAAGAGGCACTAGTAGGAAAAGACGCATGCTTGTTCTTTTCTAAACAGAAAGTGGGGCTGAATGAATTGGTTGAATGGCATAAACTCCGTGGGTAATCCTTTGAGATCATGTCTTGCATTTTGGGTGTGGAAGGCTTCCAACCACCTTAAAGTTGAGCATGTTTTTAGTGGTCCCTCAAGAGGATGTGTGTCAACCATTTTTTCACACCCATTAAAAAGTAAATGCCCTTTTAGGTGTGATAACATACTTCCAGTGCGTTGATGGCACAGGTAATTGCTGTTGTGAGTGTGTTGCTTGTCAATGGCCAGTGGTAAGGCAGCTTTGCCCTGTATACTCATCCATATACATCGAGTTAAATCAGAAAAGGAGCATAAATATGGGCAAGGAGTGGGACGAGCACTCCGTGTTAAGATGGCGTCCACTTATGTGTGTGTCTTTGGTATGCTTGCAACATCATCTGTTTGTTTTTCCCTTTGTCCCCCTTTTTGTAAATTTTACAAAGTTCTTCACCCTTATGATTATGTTGACAGCACAGGTAATTGCCGTTGTGAATGTGCTACTCGCTAGTTCCCAATGTGAAGACAGTTTTTCCATGAATATTCATCCATATACACTTTGGGTTGTGTGTCGAATTGGGCGTGCAGCTTAAATTTCGGCAAGGAGTGTACCCAGCACTCCATGTTAAGCGGGCACCCGTTTGCTTTCCGAAGTCAAATTTGTCCTCAGTATGTTTGTGGTGCCAGCTGCTTGGTTTCTCCTTTTCAATGTCTGTTTTTTTTTTTAGTACATCATGAAAAGTTTTCAACCTCATGACAAAATTCGGACTAGGAGGATGTATTTTGGCCATACTAAAATATTGTTAGAAGTCAGCACTCACTTTGAAGCTTGAGGTCTACCCAATATGGCACCCATTATGGTTAATTTATTTATTTATTTTATTTAAGCAATTTGTAGAGCGCGCAAATACCCTTGGGTGTCTCGGCGCTGCGGACTGTGTAGAGGATGGGTCCAAAGGTGGGGTGCCTAGTGATTGAAAAGCCACATCTTTATGAGCTTCCTAAAGGCAAATAAAGTTGGGCAGGATTTGATATGCAGAGGAAGGGTGTTCCATAGTTTGGCGGTGGCGACAGTGAATCTATCACCCCAAGAGACTCTTTTCGTTCGAGGAATTGTGAGTAAGTTGGCCGTTGATGAGCGCAAGGTTCTATTGGGAATATACCCACACAAGGCCTTCTTCAGGAAGTCTGGTCCAGTTTTATGGATGGCCTTGAAGGCAATGCAAAGAGCTTTAAATTTGATTCGGCTTGTTATTGGTAGCCAATGCAGTTTTCGAATTGTTGATGCAATTGGTCGGTATTTGGGGATGCTTGTTATGATTCTAGCAGCCGAGTTCTGTACCATCTGCAGTCGGTTGGTCTTTTTCGGGGCGTTAAGAAAAAGGCCATTACAGTAGTCGATTTTGGACATTACTAGAGTACTGATAAGGGTTCTTCCAGCGTTGGGTGGAAGAAAGGGTAAGAGTTTTTTTATCATCCTTAGTGTGTAAAAGGATGACGAGACTATTGCATTGGCATGAGATGTGAAAGTTAGTTTGTCGTCAAACATGATACCTAGATTTCTAACTTTCGATACCGGCGGAGGTGGTAGACCCAACTCGGTGGGCCACCAAATGGAAGACCAAACCGGATAGAGTTTGCCAAAAATTAAGACCTCCGTTTTGTCGGAGTTCAACTTTAGGCAGTTGTTGGCCATCCAGGTACTGATGGCAAGCATTCCACTTTGGAATCTAGCCGCCACCGCTCCTCCATCATTGTGGATTGCTAGCACCAATTGTGTGTCGTCGGCGTATGAAGTAAGACCCATCCCATGGGTTTTGATAACCCTGGCCAGGTCCGACACGTAGATGTTAAAGAGTGTCTGACTCAAGGATGAACCCTGTGGCACACCACATGGGAGGGTAAAAGGAGAGGACTTATAGTCGCCGAGACTCACTAGTTGTGTGCGATTAGAAAGAAAGGAGGCTAGAAGATCTTTGGCTTTAAGTTTGATGCCAATGTTTGAGACACGACCGATCAGGGTGGCGTGATCGACCGTGTCAAAGGCTGCTGACAGGTCTAGCAGCACAAACACAGCCGTACCACCTTGGTCTAAGATTGTTCTAATTTCATCTGCTGCTTTAATGAGAGCAGTTTCTGTGCCGTGACCCTTCCTGAAGCCGAATTGCGTTTCGTCCAGGAGGTTATTGTTTTCGATGTAGTGGGTCAATTGTGAATTCATTAATTTCTCAAATATTTTGGCTGGGAAAGGGAGGTTTGCAATAGGTCTGTAATTTTTGGTTTCTGAAGGATCTAGGTGCTGCTTCTTCAGTAGCGGCTTGATGATAGCTCTTTTCCATGCCACGGGGTATATACCCATGTTAAACATGGCATTACAAATGTCTGTTAGGTTTGGGGCTAATGTGTCAGGAATCTGTTTTAAAATGGCAGGAGGGCAAGGGTCAGTAGGGGAACCTGACTTGATGGTTAGAATGAGGTCTTTGACCGGAATTGGTGAGACTTGAGTGAAAGTGGAGAAAGAGGGGGTATTTTCCTCGTTATCAGGAATAGCCTTTGAATGGTCAGGTTTAGGTTGGGCCGCGAAGTTGACGTATATTTTACCAACTTTCTCTAGGAAAGAGTTTGCCAGGGCATTGCATGGTTAAGAGTCTAGTGAGCGCATTGCAATAATGTACTTCTTTGGAGCGTTCTTGTAAATTGCCTCCCAGTGCTGGTGTTAACCCTGTGGTCACAAATGCGGTCTGCCAGCACCGGCAGCGAATTGTATGAGGTGATAAGATCTCTAATGGGGATGTTTGTTTCCCACTATGCGGCCAGTGAGTATAAGAACAGGTGCCGGTTATAGATGCTGTGAGTGCTTATGTGAGCAAGTTCGGGGCCTATTACATTACACGTAAATGCGGAGGTGGTGTAGGTATTGCATACCCGGATATGCATTTTCAAGAGACATGCAACACAGAGCTGATATACAAGTTTGCGCAGAGCAACATATTCATTGCAGGAAATTGTTTGCTGGTGTAGCCCTATGCATAAAAACTATTTCATATTTTAAATCACATTGACCATATCTCCTTTTAGGCGGTCACAACTTTTGTTAAGAAACTTTCCTATGGCCTATCGGCAGGCGTTCACCTGGGGGTCATATGGTAAATATACCTTTCAATGTTACAAAAGAAAATAGTGGGGAGTGATGTGTTTTTAGACCTACCTTAATGTGGTTTGTATGCATTTCACTCCTTGTCAGCCCACTTTTTTTAATGAAGGTCCACTGCACAATATTTGGATGAATATTGGTCCTCATGCCCTGAAGAATTTGCCAGCAAGTTGTGTGGCAAAGAAACATGTTGGCTGTTCACAACAAAATGGTCTAAACATGCAATTTTGTTTTTAATCTTGAAAAAAGGCATAGAATAAAGATGTATGTGATATTCCGTGTACGACTCCTTTTTAATGTTTTCTTTGAAGTTGACAGCATTGTCATTTCTTCCTTAATAAGGACCATCAGGAGATTGTTTTTTGATTATAGAACAGTAACACTGTGAGCAACATCAGCTTCTGACATGGTGTTGGTTCCTCCTGCCAGTATAGGTAAGTGACCGTTGATACAGCGAGCCTGTTGGCGAGTTACAGCCAACCGCCTCAGTGGTTGCTTGTGAGGCACTTCCTATATAATATATATATTTAGGAACTTTTGATTTGTAGGTCCCTTGGCACCAAGCTTTGAAAAGTATCACACCTGGGTGCAGGGTCTGACTAAATAGTTATCGGAGCATGACCTCCCCCGAAAAAGGACGTTTCATGAGGGTGGTGCCCTAGATATACTTCTATATTCTGTGTTGGGTGTGAAAATTGTCAAGGGCTGTGTTGTTGGCTTTGGTATTTTGAGTGGAGGGTGCCCTTGATATTTATTTATTCCCTCTGTAGCTCCTTTTTGTGTATGAAAAATCTTTAGCCAGGCCTAAAACTTCCTTCTTATTCCTTATAAGTCACCGGTAAGGGAGGCCCTAATCACTCATAGGGCATGGTATTTAAAAAGTAGGACTAGTATGTATGTTTACGTTTCACATGTCCCGACTGTGAGAAACTACTAAAGTAGTTTTCACTGTTGTAATGCATTCTCACCTATAGACTAGCACTGCGTTACCTTATTCACTTAAGTGATCACTTCAGTTTGGGGTCGGATTGAAAATACTGTTCCCACTCTAATTGCAGTTTGTACTCTCTTAATGGTAAAGTGTGAATTTATGTTACTATGGTGAAAGTGCATTTTTCTGGCTAAACCAAATGTGCCTTTCTGCCAGTGTCCCATGACTGAATGGCTCCCCTGTGGTGGGACAAGGTGATGCTCAGTGATTCCCAGGATGTCCTTGGGGGGGTTGTACTCACCAGCTCCTTAATTTAAAAGGGTAGCCCCAGGAGTGCCCGCCCCCTTGCTGACTTCTAAGGACTGCCTACCCTGCCACTGACAAATGCAGTTCACACCTAGGCCTGCCAGCCCTTTGACCCTAGGCAGTGGAGCCAAACCCCGGAGGGTATCCTCCACCCGCAGACTGGCACTGGGGATAAAAGTGGCACCTACACAACCTCAGACCGCTCCTTGACATGTGGAAGATTCAGAAAAAGGACTGCCCTGCTGTCTGAAGGAATGCTGGTCCTGCTTGCTTTCAACACAGGACTCTCAGAAGTGACTACAAAAGTCAGTTGGCTGGCCTCTTATTTGAACTAACAGAGTTCAGCACAGGTTTATTTAGTAACTTTTATGGTTCAACCTTACAGGGATTGTGCAGACTATTGAATATGGCTTCCACACGTTTAAACTAATAACATATACATACCTTTATATTACCTACTGGCCATAACCAGTAGATATAGTCAGGAACAAAGTTTCCATATGAAAAGCGCTTTTTGTTTTGCCAATAACTTTGGCCCCGCTTGACAAATCTTCACGAAATGTTTTAAAAAACTTACCCTTTTTGGTTCAGCTGCTGTGTTGAAAGTGTCGGGGTGATCCATCAAGCGGGGGCCAAGAAGAAAGGGTCCCAAAACGTGTTTCCCCCATGTTATATCTATGGGTATTTTTTTTTTTTCCTTCTTTTTTTAACACTACTACAACCCTAACCACTGAACGGAATTGCTTCAAATTTGGCAGATAGCTAGATGTAGGTCCAGAAAGCTTGCTTTTTGAGATTTGGTGTAAATTTGTTCAGTAGTTTCAGAGATATTTAAGTTTAAAAAATATAGATATCTGGGAGCCAAAATCCTACTGAAATTTAATTGGCTGCCAACTCTCTAACCAGGAAGTGTTGGCATCCATCTTGGGACTCTGCTTGAAGAGGAGTCCAACAAAAAATGTTTTCAAAAAATGATAGAAAAGGGGGCATGGTAGAAATACCCTGACCCCCTAGACTATGTCATGAGTGATGTACTATGTAAAGTCATAAGCAGTGCATTGCGGGGGCGTAAGTTAATAGTTACCTCAGATAACTAGAACTGCTGAATTTTACTGGTTTTGTATGAGTGAAATATCAGCCTAACTATAACGTCCCTGTAACCCCTTTTTTTCAGTGAATATATATATATATATATATATATATATACACACACACACACACACACACACACACACACACACACACACACATATACACACAACACTTTTTTCACTGAAAAATACCAAAGGTTAAAGCGACAGATATGGCAATATCTTATTTACAATTTAGAAATTCACTGAAAAAAATCAATACGGTTAAGTAGTGCTATAGTAAGGTGAAAATTTGTTTTCAGTAACTTTTTAAACAAAGAAAGCCATGAAATTAACCAATTCTAGTTAGTTAACTGAAGTAACTATAACTTGCACCCCCGCCTTGCACCCTTGCCATCAGTGATGTCATTTCAGATATCAGTGATGCCAGAACATCAAGAGTGATTTTATGAGAGGTCAACACCAGTGCTTTGCAAGGGTGCAAGTTATAGTTACTTCAGTAAATTATAACTGGAAAAATTCAGGCTTTTTTTAGTTTAAAATATTACATTTTAACTGACAATTTCACCTATCTATAAGGTAACTTTAACCTTTGGTTTTTTCAGTGAACTAAGCTTTTTACCGTAAAGAACGATATTACCATAAGTAACTATAACGTTACTTTAAACCTTTTCAGTAAAGTTCAAGTGTTTAATGTAAAGCAATGTTTTTTTTTTTTTACCATATCAAACTATGCCAAGTTCTCGCGAGCAGCCACCCCCACTGCGCACAGCCTTTGATCGTGCGCGGCATGAGTTAGCTGCAACCCGACACTCATCCCCTTCATTAATGCTCATCAGATCATGTACACTAACAGGAACAAGTACGGGCTACTGTGCTCTCGCGGACGTGAGACACTGGCTCCTGCGGGATCATGGCAACCCAAAAAAAAAAAACTATTTGGCCACGGAGGCCTCGCAATTTCAAGGGGATCAGGGTACCATTAACCTGCCCTCTTATGCCTTTTAAAGTCCTGTAATAGCAGTCGCACTATTTCTCTTCATGTTGTGACCAGCCAGAGCGTGAGCCTCATTACAGCAGGAGCAAGAGGGCAGACAGGTAAAAAGGCCCCGTGGCCAATCATATTGCTCCATTTGATGTTGCTTGCCTGTTGGTCTTCAGCAGGACTCCCAGGTATCCAACCATCCAGAAACCTAAATGTTTTGAGCCAGTGTTTCTCAAAAACGACTTAACAGATTTACATTTACACCAAATCAAAAATACAAAAAAGCCTGCTTCCTGGGCAAAGATCTAGATTTCTGTCAAACATGGTGTAATTCCATTCAGCTGTTTTGGCTGTAGCTGTGACTATATGTCCTATAGAAAATGAATGGGGAAAACGTATTATGGTACCCCTGTTTTTCTCGGGCCCTGCTTTACAGATCCTCCAGAAAGGAAGAAAGTAGCTTAAGTGGATGAATTTTTTTGGAAAGCTTTGTGAAGATTTGTCAAACGATGCCAAAGTTTTTACCAAACTAAAAAATCCATTTCATATGGTAACTTGGAAACTAGGTAACATTACACAGTGGCGACCAACTAGGCACTGTATAATTTATACAAAGCTTCATACAGAGCCTACAACAGGTTGCCTTGTGGTAATGGCCAATATCTAGCACATAGTATATGCACGGCCTTCTACACAGTGGCAGTAAGAGTAGTAATTTGTTTGCAGAAAAAACAATTGTATCTTTTTTCCAGCTGATTGCAGAGATATCCATATGTACTACACAGCAATATGCCACCGTAAAGGATTGCAGCATAATTGATCTTTCAGGCTACTTACCTTTTCTATCCCTGGAAGTAATAGCTTCTCATTGGGTTGAGCTTGATGAAAGTGGAGAAAAGGGAATTACCCTACATCCACACAAGATCGGAGTAGCACAACAATGCTTATCAGAGCAGTAAGAAACGCAGTCAGGGATACTTCTACTCAGAACACACTTCAGAAATAAGGCCAGGAAAGTTGAGAGTAGGAATTAGAAAACTGACTAGATATGCCTTTCTATCAAGCAGCTTCCACAGACAGTTTCCTTTTGGAGGCCAGACCTTGGCACCGATTATTACCCAGATTACTCAACCTTATCCTATGCAGCAGAGGCTAAAAGTACCAAAAGAAAATCTCAAACCTCTGTGGCAGCATAACAATCAGATACAAAACTAAGCACCAAAGATATTTAAGGAAGCTAAAAATAACCTTTGCCAGGAATCCAGAACCACACAATGTGGGTTGTGATGTCAAGAGACTGTTTGTGGGAAACATTTGCTAGTTGGTACACTAGCAAATACTGAGGAGCTGACTTTCAAACAATTTTAGTTGCAATCATAAAATGCCATTTATCTTCAATAGTAGATCTCCAGGTTCACAGACAACCTCCACAATGTTAGGGGTTTTTCATGTAACAGATCTCTTATACCCCTCATCTTGAACCCCTGAGGGTTGCATGTTTTCACAATCAGATAATCTTAGCTTTCACCCATCACTTACTCTCACTTCCTACGTTGAGGATTACATGCCTTCTTGTGACCCCTTAACATCTAATCTCAAAGGACCATGCATAAAAAGTCTCTCTAACTCCAAGTCAGTGGTCTAAACATTTTGCTGATCACCCTCATCTGATCTATCGAAAGGTGCTGCATATTTCACTGCAAGTATCATTGGGCACCATACTACACTGATGAATGGGTCACTACCTCCAGCCTTCCTGCAAAAATCACTTTAATAAACATCACACAATAAAATGTGCTTCTCTACTCAAGAAGTACTATAATCGCAAGAAATAGTAATATCAAATGTAATTTCAAGAATACTGATAAGGCCCATGTTACCGCTTCTCTCATCTGCCACCTCCGAAGGAAAATTTAAAATCAGAAATAATATCTATACGCGAAAGCAATATCACTTGTGCCTCAATCAATACCCATTTGATACTCAAAAATGCAATAAACGTGTTATGAGCTCTGTTATGCATCTGAAAGGACAGACATGGCTAACCTTTGACCAATCTCTACATCACGCCATAATGGGGCAGATCAATAGACCCAGTACTAAACTTATGAACACAGCAGCAACATTTATTACAAATAACGGATTACTGCTGTAATTTGCTATTCCTCAAATGCAAGAACAAGAGGATGGATGGAATGCTTGAATTGATCAAAGCTGCTGGCAATCTCTCAAACCGCATTCCGATCCATCGTTTTTCACTCACCATGGCACCTCAGTTTGGACAGAGCCATATGCAAATCAGTCTTGACCCTGCTCCTCATGGGACCGTCCAACAAGAACTGCCAGGCTAGGCCCTCCCTAAACCAAAACACAAGCAACCCAGGACCGGTTGGACCATTATGGGCTCTTCAGCTGGGTATAGCATGGTTCCAGTGCCACAGTGAGACCAAGTCCAATGTCTGGGCATATCTGGCACACTTAGGGTTGTCAAATGCAAGAACAAGGTGATGGGTGGAATGCTTGCATTAATCTCAGCATCTGGCAATCGCTCCGGCTGCTTCCCAATCCATCGCTTTTTGCCCAATATGCCACCTCAGTTTGGACCCAGCCATAAACACACACTTCACAATACTTACTATTAGTAGCAAATGCATGCGTGGTAAAGGCACAAAACCTTGCCTATGTGGTAAGGGCAGCGCTGTAAAGATTGTTTCCCCCACTATGCATGCTTCCATCTGACAGATACACTTCCTACTCGGTTTTACAAGTGTAGATTGATAGTGCCAGTAATTGTTCAATTACATGAAAGTATTTCACTCATCATGTGTCTTATACCAACCTTTTATTAACTTTATTTTATTTATTTGCACTTTACAACATCCATTCTGTTGATGGTGCATACCAGCAACAGCCTTATAACTCACGTCAATATGTTTTACACTTTCTATTCATATCAATGAGACCTCTTCAAACAACGCTTCACATAATCTAATACTTATGTAACCATGGATTGTGTTTAATGTTTAGCATCAGTCCGATAATGACTTGAATTTGTTGGTTTATGACATCTACAACTTAATTCTTTATTTTAAAGTTTGCTTTTCCAGTACAGAATGTTTTAATTGAAATAAATAGCCCCTGATGAACCACCATTGGGGTACTTAGAACATGGATTATCATAATCGCATAAATTTTGCTTGAGTGCCCAAAAAATGCTACTATTCATTGCTGAATGAATTTGTTAATTCTTCTAAATCAGTGCTTTAATAAAATTCCATGAAAAATAAACTATTCAAGTTTGTTTTGAGCATGTCATCTGTACATCTTTTTTGGGACTGCAGATTAGTGAAAAAGGCAATGTACTGCCTCTCCTAAAATGTGCAGAGGAACGAACTCTTAGTTCTAATTACAAATGTCCCGCCTCTAACTCAACTAAAACTCCCTTCAACCAGCTGAGGCCTAACTGGAATTAAATAATATTCATATGTAGTTATACAAAGGTAGGTCTGCAGCGCTTAACTACTACAACCACTCACTACGCTGCAGATCATGGGTTAAGAGTTGATTTAAAAAAACAAAAATAGTTCTTGGGTCAAGGGGAATATCTTCACCCCCAACATTTTATGTAGAAGAGAGCTATGGAATCTGTAGCCGAGTACAAATACTTGTGGGTGATTTTTGACTCCAGAGGTTCATTTAAGAACCAGAGTACAGCAATCCAAAGAAGAAATAATACACTATCTGCCGCTTTCTCTTCATTACGGAATTCCTTAAAAGGCTTGTCCCTCCAGCCACTCTTACAAGTAATGGGGGCTAAGCATGTCCCTTCTCTGATGTATGAAGTAAAGGTAATCTAGTGTAAAAGACTTAAGGCAACAATGATATCAAATCACAGCAATTGTCTAATAAATTGAAGCACATATATAGACAAAAAGAGAACCAACAATATCTGATTGTTATATATAAAATGTAAAAAAATGTTTTATTGATAATCAATGAATTAATGACAGAAATTTATAATATTAAAATACCCCAATTATACTAATTCAATCATACTATCATTCATACATTAAAAAGTCACAATTTATTTGACAAAACAATAATACTTAATATCTGGTTTTCGTGATCATAAAAGTACAGTGTGGCAAAATGGTAATAAACTTATGTTCTACGCGCGTTTCGGCACAAAACAGTGCCTTCGTCAGGAAAAGGGGCCACAAGGGATCAAGAATGATTTCTGCAGAAGAAACATATATGTCAGATACTGGGTTCTCATATTACGATAAACTCTATGCCGCCAGAATGGCGTGCATAATTTATTATTTGCATTAGTGTAGGATACGAAGGCAGTAGAATGAGTCAGAGTTCCAAGATTATTTTCCAAGGTAACAGAATCAAATAAGTATAAAATAGTCATAGAATATCTCAATAGAATGTAAGATAAAAAGGTGAAAGAAGAGCAAGGATTAATCACCACGTGAAGTAGAAAAATTGAGTTGAATAATGTCACCCAGTGATAAACCATAAGGAATACTTTTATCAAAAGGTATCTAAAATATAACCTTATCTCACTCCAATAAGATGGTACAATTGCATCGTTGACTGCTACAAACTGTGAAACATGTCCAACATCTAGCAAAGAAAATATATATAGAGTCAACTTTACAAGTGGGACATGACTTATATGAATATGTAATTAAATAAACCTATTGATGAACCTCGAAAATGTTGATATATATACCTTTGAGCAATGGATATCCAATTTGAAAATGGGTTTAACCTAACATCACTGACCCAAGGTTTTATAAGACTGACGTCCACCTCAATTTGGATCGTCCTATTGATTTTACTAAAAATGGGTAAAAAAGACGAATAAAGTGTATTAGGAAGATGACTGGAGATTACACAAACTATTAAAATACTATTTGATTGCCTATGTTTATATATATTTTAAACTTGATACTTGACATTCTATTTCTGACATTAAATCTAGTTTATAACTACCTAATGAGAAATGCATAGTAGTTTGGTTCAATACTTACATTCCGATAGTTAACGACTAGATACAAAATATATCTGAAAGAGAATAAAAAATTCCGAATAAATGGTTGGAGGAATAACCCGCAACGACTTGGTAAAGATTACCATGTATCTGTTACTAAATTTACTTCTGTTCAATGAGAAGTTAACAGATTAATACGGTCCTAATTTAATTCGCCAAAAACGACCTGCGTCGGACGAAGAATCGAGCTATCTACAGCAAACCGACAAACAGGATCGAGTCATACTCAGTCGGTATCTAATTGAGCATATAACTATCGATCGTAATACATAATGCATACAACCCCAGTAAGTAAAGTTTATACGGTAAAGTGCTTGTTCTTACAGACACTAGATATTTGCTATAATTCCTCTCAACCTACACCGGACAAGATTTTGTTTAAAAATATAACAGCCAAAACGAGCTCAAAAAAGATCATTTACCCCCTGAATCAGTATTTTAACTGCCCGAAAAAATATGGAAATGTCGGGTTATATGAACAGCTACTCACTTTTTGGACGATTTAAAATTGCCGGATAGGGGTTTCCTCCACACGCTACGATATCCGCGTGGGAACTCACCGGAAATCCATAGACTTCGCTATAAATACGCTAAGACCACATCACATGATAGTGAAGTGTGTTTAGACCATATCACATGGTAGGGAATGGCCAATGACTAGCACTTGAAGCATAGTTAGACCACATCACATGATAGTGAGGTATACTTGGACCAGGTCACATGGTGAATAATGGCCAATCCGAAGGGGCTCAAGCGAAAACTTTATTAACCTTTCAACGAAAGTCATTCTAGTCTATTTTATCGAATTGCAGACCGGTATTCATGTTACTATAAGCATGCCAGTAACAATCTATTATTGTTCATCAGGTAAATGATAAAACCTTCGAGCACTTAAGAGGGAAAAAGGATTCTAAAGAGGTATAATGAGAAAAGAGAACGATCTCTGTAATTAGAATGAAACACGGTCAGCCAGTATTACTTGGACCAGGTCACATGGTGAATAATGGCCAATCAAAAGGGGTCAAGCGAAAACTTTATTAACCTTTCAATGGAAGTCATTCTAGTCTATTTTATCAAATTACAGACAGGTATTCATGTTACTGTAAGCATGCCAGTAACAATCTATTATTGCTCATCAGGTAAGTAATAAAAACTTCGAGCACTTAAAAGGGAAAAAGAATTCTAAAGAGGTGTAATGTAAAAAGAGAACGATCTCTATAATGAGAAGGTCGGCCAGTATTATATCGAATTGCATGTTCCCATGGAATTTCTTGATTTAAGCCTCGTGCAACTGTATCCAAAGAAAAAATCCAGAATACCTCTCTGCGTTTCCTTATTTCTTCTGAGTCAATGCCCATTTTTTCATTGATTTTTTTCTAAAATCAACCAATTAATTTGTTCAGGACTATGTCTAGCTTCAAGATAATGTAACTAAAGGGGCATTGATCTTTTTCGTACGGACGGCTGAACGATGTTCAGTCAACCGAGTCGCTAAAGATCTAGATGTTTCCGCCACATATCCCTTGTTGCAGGGACATAGTAATAAATAGACAATATTTTTGGTCTTACAATTGGTAAAGGATTTTAAGGTGATGTTATATGAATTATGGGTAAACTTCTTTGTAATAATCGCGGTGTCACAGGCTTTACATTGTTTACATTTATTATTACCTAGTAATGGATTAGAATCATCCAAAGTCAATTGAATGGGTACTTTTTTTATCATGCGTGAGTGTACAATTTGATCTTTAAGATTTCGGTTTCGCCTATGAGCAAACATAGGTCGCGGCAATATAGCGTCCACTTCCGAATTGGCATTCAAGATGTGCCAATGAGCACATATTGCTTGTCTTACTTTTTCATTTGCTGTTGTGTCGTGTGACACACTAGCGAAGGTGCTTGTTTAGGTGGATGGTTACCAAGTATATAATCTCTATCGTAGAAACGGGCACGTTTATATGCTTCTCGTATCAGTCTTTTTGGATAACCACGTGTTATAAATTTGGCTTTCATCATCTCCGATCTAATATCGTAATCCGCAATGTTGGTACAATTTCTCCGCAACCGGAGAAACTGACCAAATGGAATACTCTTTTTGTTTAGCTGGATGGTAACTAGTAAAATGTAATAACGTATTTTTTGCAGTAGGTTTTACATATAAATCTACTTCAAGAGCAAAATTGTGCTCTTTTATTTCAATGTCCAAAAAATCAATGTAGCTATTGCTAGTGTAAGCAGTGAATTTTAAGTTACAATCACACATTAATCCATAGTAGGAATTCAGAGAGTTGGCTTGAATCAGATGTCCAAATAAAAAATATATCTTCTATAAAACGTGCCCAATGTTTAATAGACTCATAAAAAGGCACTATTTCATTATATATGTGTATGCTCTCAAATTGGGCTACATATATATTTGCTATAGTGGGAGCGCAGGACAGTCAAACCAAAATTAATGTTGCTGTGTTATCGACTTGGTGATTTGGAAACTCGTTTAAACTTGCCCATCTAGAGAAGATTCTCTGAAGAGTAATCATGTTGCCTTTGTAATTATTTTAAAAAAGACATTTGTCATATTGTCTGTACTTGCCCAGCACTAAAGGCGGAGCGCAAAGCACTGCTGAGAGGTTTTTATTAGAAAAACCATACGAACATGTCGGCAAGCAGTTAAAGTCTGTTGCCAAGGGGGCGATTTGATATTTTGTGGGAAATTCCTGAAGTTTAGGTCTATTACCAAGTCAAAATTAGTAAAGTTTGAGTTATAACAGTCAGTGGTACATGTAGCTGCCTACGCGCCCATTTATATTGTGTTTAAAGAAATAATTTGAACTGGTGATTTACACAATTTAAATTTTAATGGTTTTACTCTTAACTGCGAATGCTTAAGTCAGGTATGATTGATCATGCTAAACCAATAGGTTTTATTCATTGTTTTGCTATCATAGGAACAGTTTTAATACGAAGTATGAATTTTAGTGAAGGCATGTAGCACTTTGTTTTGTGTATTTTACACAAGATCTATATTTATGGATATAACATGGCCTGCTGGGAAATTTTAAGTGTAATTAAATTGGAATAACTAGGTCCATGTTATGTAACGCTTGAAAACTAAAGCACTTTTTAATCTTATAAGATTAGTTTTAATATGAAGAAGGAATTTTAGTAAAGGCATGTAGCACTTTGCTTTGACTAATTTGCACAAGTGAGACATTCATGATATAACATTGCCTGCAGGGATATTTCAAATGCAATTAAATTAATCCGGACCTACAAGGTCCATGCTCTAACGCTAAACATTAAAGCACTCTTCCGGCATTACTCAACTGGGCAAAGTTGTCAGTATTATATTCCGTAGTTGGTAGTTCAAAGTTGCGGACTATTACAGGATATTGACTCAGGTTAACAATTTCTCCTTTGAGGTTTAATTAAGCAAATCTTGGGTATTCCAATTGATTGATTATTTTATGTTACTCATTTACGTTTATATTGTGATATATTGTAAGTTTTAATTAACCGAACAATAAAGTCTTACTTAAATATTCATATGCAGATATGGGGAATCACTGTAGATACCGAGACATGGCCATGTTAGGGATTACAAAGTCAATATTAAATCTTGCATTTCATTTTCTAATAAAACGTGCCTTTTTACACTCAAATGCAAAAACAACAACTGATGGACAGAACGCTGAACAATGTCATACCTTCACCCCAGTACAGAGAACTGGGCCTAAATCCATTGTTTTTTTGCTCCCCGTGCCATTTCAGTTTGAACCCAGCCATATGCAGTACAAGCTGGACTGCTCCCATGAGGCACAGGGTCAAGACTGATTTGCATATGGCTGGGTCTAAACTGGGGAAGGCATAGTGAGCAAAAGAACGATGGATTTAACCCACATCTATTGACTGGGGGTGAATGTTTGATTTGCTCTGCATTACGTCCATCATCTGTGCGTCTTTTGCTTTTTACCCTGGATGCCATATAAGGCTGAAACTCTAGGTTAGTAGTGGAAATAAAGCGATTTTTACACCCCATCTGATTTAAAGCAGACTTAATTCCAGATTAGGCTTAGCTGGAAGATTATTCCACAGTGGTTTTGCAGCCACTGAGCAAACTTGCCGTCCAACCTCCCTCATCACAAAATGGTGCAATAGGCCAGATTAGCTAAATATGACAGAACAAGGTAGGCAAAGCTTGAAGCACACTAATAAATGTGACAATTTACAGCTGTAGACTGGTTTATGAACAAGGCTCACAAACTGAAGTCATACGATTCGTTACTGGTAACCAAAGTAAAAGTGATCAAGTTGGGAAAAGGTGGTCAGAGCGTCTTAACGTCCGGAAGAAGCAGACAGTTGCCATTTTGGACCACTTTCAATTCATAGATTGCTTTCTTTGGGAATTTCAAGTACACAGCATCGCAGCAGTCTAATCTAGATAAAACAAATGTGTTAACCAAATTGAGTGTGTGTAAAGGTAAACAAGCATTTGCAATGCAATAGGTCTCGCATTGGTTACATTTTGAAGTATTGGAGTTGCAAATAGCAATGTTTCTTTATATACGAGTCCGAAATTTACCAGTGGCTGAGATCCCGAGAAAAAAACAAGCAAAAATAAGCAAAGCACATACATGCCTGATAAAGAAAACTGCGGCATTTTATGGATTCTTAAGAGGGAAGGGGAGGAGAGAGTGAAGGGGCTGGTGTGGAAAAGAGACAAAAGCGTGCTAAGAACTGTAGACCAATTTCTGTGGGTTGTTCTGTGGCTATTGAAGTGTGCGTGTCTCGTACTGGTAGTTAAAGCACGTGTGACGCCATTTGAAGCAGAATTTAACATCTGTGTCATACTAACAGAACGGAAACTACGCTGCTTCAGCGGTGTGCCCAGACGGTTCAACAGTGTGTGCATAAAATGCGGCTGTCCGAGGCCCCCGCAGGGGACCACTAAAGAGGGCAGCCCTCTAGTAACATCTGGGCACCCCACACCCCCCCCCCTTTAGGGGCAGGGACTCTGGGAGGAGTCCCCCCAGCCTGGTTGGGGCGCGCGAGCCAGGTGTCACTTCCTGGGCCCGAGGACAGGGGGAGGGGTATAAAGGCCTCCCCCACATTTTGTCCTCTTTCACGCGCCGGACACGCCGTCTTGGGACGTGTGCCACCTGGACCCCGGCCGAGCCGGTGTGCACGGTGAGTGAACCCCCAACACCCCAGCCCCACTAGTGGGCAGTCCCCCAGGCCGGGTTGCTTAGCCCGGCCATTGCCGAGGCTTCTGTACGCCTGAGGGCGAGGTGTAGGTTGTGGTTGCTCCCGGCACGCCCAGGCCAGCATCCTGGGCGCAGGCTACTCATACGGGTCATGCGCCCCCGGGGGCATCGGGGCGAGACAAGGCCTGGTGTCTGGCCAGGCTCCCGGGTCACCGGGGGCTTGAGAGCGGCGTAGGAGGAAGAAATGCTTAGGGGGGGGGGGGAAGTTGGAGCGCTGCGGGCGCCGTTTAACCCCCTACCTCCTTCTCCTGTAGCTTGGCGGGGTTTTGCAGACTGCTTCACGGGCCTTCCCCAGGAGCTGCAGATGGTCGCGGGAGTGTTGATCCACCACCCTCCCACGCCGTCTGGTTGGGCGGTTTGTCACGCTGTCCTGATGCTGAGGTCGGGTGGTCGTCGCGTCGTGAGGCTAAGTGAGCGCGGCCAAATGCCCTTCCCCTCACCGTCCCCCTCTCCCCCGGGTCTCACCACGCTTGGCTATGCCCGTGTGGGACCCAGGCCTAGCTGCAATATCCCTGGTCCGGCCCCCGCAGGAGGCCCACCGGGCCGGTGCAGACCCTGCAGGGGGGGCTGTGGCATGGGATTGGGCCGGGGGCAGGTTTAGGGGATATATACTCATCTTGGCCTCACGTCCCACAGGCGACCGCTAGAATCAAGCAGCCCCATTAATGGGAGCAACCAGCTCCAAGGGCCATCGCCTCTTTACGGGATCAGTGCCCTGGAGGCACCGGTGGCGCGGCGGCTATGGGCGGCTATTAGCGCAACGTAGCTGGTCATTGCCACTACAGCGGGCTCACAGGTTAAGAAATGTAGCCAGGCCCCTCAGCCCGAGTCGGCGCTGACCCGCGCAACTGTTTGGCCCGCTGGCTGCCTACTTGAAAGCCCGGCGCAGCTTCACACGGGATGTGTCCCCCCCCACCCCGCTCCATGTTTTCGCAAGCGGTCCTGGGGCTAAAGCTGCCGGTGGCCTTGTCTTGCGCCGTCGCTGGTGAGGGGGCGGGGGGACACAGACTGCACCCGCATACTGAGGTCATTACGGGCACTTACAGGTGCTACCAAGACCGGTAGGAGCTTTGGCGGGGGACAGTCGGTAGACTACCATCCAAGTTTGCCGCCGGGCAGCACTGTTCGTGGGAAGTACGTGTCGCCTCGCTGCCTGAGCTGCAGGTAGCAGCGTGGAGCATGCGCACTGGGCCTCCGGCTTGCTACTACATGTGCCAGTGGAGGACTCACCCCGCCCCTTCGCCGGGGTCAATTCCAGTGCACCGTTTACCATGGTTGCGCCAAGGTTTAGGTGGGTTGGGGGCAGCGCCTTGGGAAGGGGAAGAGAGCCCACGCTACCAAGCGGATCCCTCACCTGAGTAGGACAGGAGAGGAGCATCGTCCTGCACAAAGTGTGCCCAGGCCTGCGTTCGGGCCTTGGGTTCAGTCTGGGCCTCCAACCTGGTCCCCGTCCATGCGGCGCATGCCCCAGCTACCCGGGTCTAGGCTTAAGCGCTAGGTGCAAGCACGTGGGTGCGGGCTTCGACCGCACGACCCTGGGAGGATGCGAGGGCCCCCACCTTATTATTGGCACACATGGGGCCGCGCACCGCCCCAACACAACCGTTAGGCGGGGGGGGCTTTAATTACGATTGGTGCTCGGCGTAGGTCACGAGCACTGGTCTGAGTGCCACCCCAGTGGATCACGGGTCCTCAAGGGCCCATGTGATGGTTGGCAAGAAAGTGCAGCAAAGATTGCAGAACTAATTTTTCTGCAGTGGAAATATGTCCTGCGGTTAAGGAGGTGTACTGAATTAAGGGGGTGTATTTAAAGTGTGACCAGCCGGCTGTGGAGGTTAATGAGCAGGGCCTAGTGTCACGAGGACAACATTCCCTAAATTCTGCAATATGCTGCGCTCTGATGTTTATTTGTCTGGGTTATTCCGCGTGCTTGAATGGCAAGCTGGCCATGTGGTAGAGGTGCCCTTTGTAAGAAGAATGAAAGTTTGCACCTTGTGACCTTGATTTGACAGCCTGACTGGTAACCAAAAGCAGCCCTGAATAGTTCACCTGTCAACCTATGGTTCACTGAGCAAGCAAGTGCCTCTACCTCTCCGGTGGGATGGTACGGGCAGTTGGTTTCTACCCATATTCACGTTTTAAGAACATGGGGTTAAATGTGGGGAGACTTTTCGGTTTAGCCCCCCGCACCCAGGAGCATTGTTAAGTGGAACCGACCTCCATCGGACCAGATTCCTGTGCGCCATCCTGTCCCTAGCTGTGGGCAAACTTTGGGCGTCTGAGGCACTAAATGTGCGCGCAGTTTGGACATAGTTGGCTGCAGAGCTGCTTCTCAACCTGTGTAAAACATGTACATAGCTTGGGTGTTTATTAACCAGCGAAGGGCCAGTTGGCATTTCAGCGTTTCCCAGGCATGCAACTGGAGGGACAGCTAAAATGCAGATCATTTTACAATGTTCCCCTCTGCCATGGGGCCGCAGGGTGTTAAGGCCACGAGCCTGGTCCTGACCAAAGCAAATGGTTGGGCAGCCTTTTGACTTGAATTGCTACTGCGGTAGTTCGCTTCTCAGCCAATGAACAGGCAGTTTTCCCAGTTATATTACCACGGGGGAATGACTTTTAAGTGGCACAACAGATTGGAGTCTGGTCGGGGGCACAGAATTGCGTGTCGGTAGGCCTCTAGCCCGTGCACTCGCCCACCTTCACCATGTCTTGAATTTGTTGTAAATTTACTTTTGGATGTAGTCCAGTGTCAAGCGCCTACACGCGGAAGCACGGTGCTGCTCGCAGTGGCCATCGGATAGAGGGGGGGGTCTGCGTTTCCCTCGCCGGTATTTTCGCAGAGCTTGGTTTGAGCCGTTGGTTTCTGGAGCTTGGCATCGGCCGCCGGCCCTTGTGGTCGCTGCCACATGGTGGCGCTGTTTGTGTGGTTTGTTGTGTGGTTAAAGATGAGCACAGCAGTTGTTTGCCCTTCCAAGAACAAAGGGAAGAGAGGAAGGGGGGAGGGGATATAAGGCGACGCACCCCCTGGGCAGCTCACCTTTACATCTGGGAGCTGGGGGAGCGGCGCCAGCGATTTTCGTGTCTAGCCGATCGTGGGGCTGGCGTGCTTACCGGGCATCGCGGCGTTACCCTCCACAGGTGCCAGGGATCGGGCCATCCCCTACTTGTGCTGCCGCCCAGACGGTGCATCAAACAGCACTCCTCCAGGCCCATGGAACAACGTAGGCAGCGGAAGGGTGAGGCCGGCTGAGCGGCCGGGCTCTGAACCAACGCGCGGCATCCAGATTCAAAGTTTGCATTGCGGCATCCTGGAGAGACGACGACGTGGTGCAGTGACCCGGACCAGCAGGCACCCAGCTACCATGAGGCGGCACGGACCTGCGGGAACTTGGAAGGCACCTTTACATCAGGGCACGGCAAGAGGGAACCGGAGGCTCGATGCAGGACCCCCCCAGCTCACCAGGCGTCACGGTGCACAAGTTACTAACTTGTGTAACGATATATCTGTAAGAGACAGTAGTTAGTGACAGATTCCTTACCTTAGAATATCCCCAGGCGTCAGGCTGGATCCGGAAAGTTTTTGCGTAGCAGTACCCTTGCGCGTCGGTAGGCGGCATCGTGCGGCTCCGCGTCCGTCGTCGGCGTCGTGATCGCCGGGATGACTTCGCGGGCAGTACTTAGACGCCGCCCCTGTGCACTGACGTCAGTTCTGTACACGACTTTCTGCGCCAGGAACGCAGAGCCATGCAAGAAGCTGACATAGGTGTCTGAAAAATACTAGGGCCCTGAAAGGGATGTCCTTAACCCTAGAAATCAGTTCGCAGAACGGGGAGGATGGGTGGGGCGGTAAGGAATGTCACTAACTACTGTCTCTTACAGATATATCGTTACACAAGTTAGTAACTTGTGCATCTGAAAGAGACACGTTAGTGACAGATTCCTTACCTTAGAATAGATACCCCAGCAATACCAACCCCGGTGGTGGGTCTGCGAACAAAGATCAGACAAGGAAGTCCCGGAGGACAGAACGGCCAAAGAAGCCGTCCCTCCGGACCGGACTGTCAAGGCAGTAATGCTTTGTAAATGTGTGCAGCAAGGCCCACGTAGCTGCCTGACAGATATCCTGCAGCGGAACACCGCGGCCTAAAGCCGTGGTAGCAGCAGTTGCCCTGGTGGAATGGGCACGCAGCCCAACAGGAGGCTCCTTCTTAGCCAAAGAATAGCAGGCTTTGATACACAAGGTTACCCAGCGGGAGATGGTTCTCTGTGCACCGCCCGACCTCTTTTGGCGCCCACGTAGCCAACAAAGAGCTGGTCATCCACCCGGAAGTGTTGTGTGCGGTTGATATAAAAGGAAAGCGCACGTTTTGGGTCCAGACGGTGGAGCCTCTCTTCCTCTCTGGAAGGATGCGGAGGCAGAAAGAAGGTGGGCAAAGTGATGGTCTGCCCAATGTAGAAGGCAGTAACCACCTTTGGCAAGAAGGACGGACGCGTCCTAAGAACAACCTTGTCTGGATGGACAGTCAGAAAGGGAGGTTTGCATGATAGAGCCTGGAGCTCACTCAGCCGCCGAGCGGAGGTGATGGCCACCAGAAAGGCTGTCTTCAGAGTCAGAAGACGAAGAGGACAGTTATGTAGAGGCTCAAAGGGAGCGCACATAAGAAAGGTAAGAACCAAGTTTAAGTCCCACTGAGGCATCACAAACGGAACAGGAGGGAAGAGGTGTGTAATGCCTTTAAGGAATCTATTAACAGGGGACTTGAAAAGGGAGGGCTGATCAGGAAGCCTGAGGAAGGCCGAAATGGCACAAAGATAGCCCTTGATGGTACCCAGGGCAGAACCCTGTTGGGCCAGTGAAAGAAGGAACAGAAGAACCTCAGAAAGAGGGGTAGAGAGGGGATTCACAGCCTTTGCTGTGCACCATGCCACAAACTTGTTCCACCTGCAGGTGTATACCACCTTAATGGAGGGACGCCTGGCTGCCAGAATCACATCACAAACTTCGGGAGGCAAGTCGAAAGGAATCAACTGCCGCCGCTCAATCTCCACGCAAGCAGGTGGAGGCTGGACAGGTTCGGGTGGAGGACCGTCCCCTGCTGCTGCGACAGAAGACCCTCCCGAAGAGGCAGACGGATCGGGGGATCGACGCTCATACTGAGTAGCTCGGGATACCAAACTCTTCGAGCCCAGTCCGGAGCCACAAGGATGACTTGGGGCCGGTCGCGCAGAATCTTCTTCAACACTCTGGGTAGAAGTGGTATAGGCGGAAAGGCGTACAACAGACCGCAACTCCACTCGCGACGAAAAGCGTCGCCGAGCGAGTGCCGCCTTGGAAATTCCAACGCGCAGAACTGATGACATTGCGCGTTCTCTTCGGTGGCGAATAGATCTAACCAAGGCTCTCCCCACTGCAGAAAGAGACCTTGCGCCACTTCCGAGTGAAGACGCCATTCGTGATCCATCATGCACCTGCGGCTGGAGTTCGTCCGCCCTGGCGTTCAGGGAACCTGCCAGGTGTTGAACCATCAGGAACATGCCCTGATGTTCCAGCCATGTCCAGAGGCGCAGAGCCTCCTGACAGAGGGTCCATGACCCCACCCCGCCTTGTTTGTTGCAGTACCACATGGCGGTGGTGTTCCTGTGAACACCTGCACTACCTTCGCTTTGACAGAGGGAAGGAATGCCTTGAGTGCAAGTCGGATCGCCCGGAGCTGCAGAATGTTGATATGGAGCCGGGCCTCCGCCGGAGACCAGAGGCCTCTGATCTCCGCCTCTCCCATGTGACCGCCGCATCCCAGAAGGGACGCGTCCGTCACAACTGTGTGCTCTGGCTGTGGAAGGGAGAGGGATCTGCCCATGACCCATTGCCGGTTCGAGAGCCACCACTGCAACTGTTTTGCAGCCCCCTCCGAGATCTGGACGTGATCGGACAGGTTGCCCTGGTGCTGCGCCCACTGGAACTTCAGGTCCCACTGCAGAGCCTGCATATGCCATCTGGCATGATCGACCAGCAGGATGCAGGAGGCCATGAGGCCCAGCAGCCTCAGGGTTATACGTACCGAAACCCAGGATAAAGGCTGAAAGATTGGAATCATAGCCTGAATATCCCGGACTCGCCGTTCGGGAGGATAGGCCCGAAACTGCGTCGTGTCCAGAACTGCTCCGATGAAAAGGAGCTGTGGAGAAGGAATCAGATGCGACTTCGGCACATTGATGGAGAACCCCAGCGAGTGCAGGAGTTCGGCCGTAGTATGGAGGTGGGAGACGACTGCCTGGGACGAGCCCGCCTTCAGCAGCCAGTCGTCGAGGTAGGGGAAGACTGGAACCCCTGCCCGGCGCAGATGAGCTGCGACCACCGCCATCACTTTCGTGAACACCCGAGGGGCACTTGTAAGGCCAAAGGGGAGCACGGTGAACTGAAAATGCTCGAGGCCTACCGTGAACCGTAGGTAACGCCGGCAGGACGGGGATGTGGAAATAAGCGTCCTGCAAGTCCAACGCTACCAACCAGTCTCCAGGGTCGAGGGCAGTCAAGACCTGAGCTAGGGTGAGCATCTTGAACTTCTCCTTCCGGAGGAAGCGATTGACGTTCCGGAGGTCCAAGATAGGACGCATGTCCTCCTTGTCCTTTTGGGCACCAGGAAGTAGTGGGAGTAGCAACCATGTCCTACTTCTGGGGTCGGAACATGCTCGATGGCCCTCTTGGCCAAGAGGGCCGTGACTTCCTTCTGCAGAAGCACCAAGTAATCCCCTGACATGCGGTGGAATTGAGGTGGCATGGCTGGGGGGGTGGTCTTGAAGGGGAGGGAGTAGCCCCTTCGGACAATGTCCAAGACCCACCTGTCCGAGGTGATGGGACGCCAGTGGTGAAGGTGATGGCGGACCCTGCCCCCTACTGGCGTGCTGTGCACCGGAAAGGAGGGACTAGGAGGGCTTGGAGGCCGCGGACGGGTTGGAGGTGGTGGCCTGACCCGCACGCTGGTTGCCCGAACCGCCACGGCGGTATCCACGTCCTCTGCCACGCGAAGACGCTTGCTGCGCGGGCCGGTGGCTGGGCAGCTGACGTGACTGGGCGCCCCTTCCGTGGCCACGAAAGGGGCGAAAAGCAGAGGTTAGCGGAGGGCGCACAACAGAAAGGCCCAGGGACTTGGCAGTAGCCCGTGAGTCCTTAAAACGCTCCAGCGCATGGTCTGCTTTGGAACCAAAGACCGACTCCATCAAAGGGCATGTCCAGGAGTGTATTCTGGACATCACCCGAGAAACCAGTTGTTCTCAGCCAGGCGTGGCGCCGTAGCGCCACCCGTCGTTGCAAGCGATCTGCCCAGCGAGTCGGGCGGTATCAAGGCCACAACGTATGGTGTATTTAGCCGCATCTCTTCCTTCCGCAATGGCGCGGGTAAGCAGTGTCTGGACCTCCTCAGAACACTGTGGCAAAACAGCCGCCACCGAATCCCACAGGGAGTGGGTATATCGGCCCAAAAGGCAAGCGGTGTTGACGGACCGCAAGCCAGCACTGGAGGAAGAAAAAGCCTTCTTCCCAAATTGGTCCAGGCGTTTGGATTCCCTATCCGGAGGGGCGGTAGGGAAGGCGGTTTGGGAGGCAGAGGCTTGGACAACCAAGCTCTCGGGGTGGGATGTTGGGAGAGAAACATGGGGTCGCCCGGGGCAGGGCGATGGCGTCGGGCCACGTTCCTATCCACAGGAGCCCCTGTGGTGGGCTTGGACCAGGCGCCCAAAAGAACGTCAGTCAGTGCATCATTAAACGGCAGCACAGTCTCCGTGGAGGAAGCTGCCGGCTGAAGCACTTCCGTCAGGAGATTAGTCCTGACAGCCACAGTAGGCAATTGGAGGTGCAAGGCTCCAGCTGCTCTACGCAACACCGTTTAGAAATTTGCTCCCTCCTCCGTAGCCACGGGAGGAGACAGCATGCCAGTGTCAGGGGAAGTGTCTAGACCACTGGCATCCCCAAGTTCCTCAGCCCAGTCCTGATCATACTCACACTGTTGTGTGAGAGGGTCTTCCGACCCCTCCCAGCTCTCCTGGTCCTCCTCTTGTTCAAAATATGGAGGAGGAGGGACATTTGGGACCCAAGGTCTCATCGGCGCCGGAGCCGGCGTCGAGCGACGTCGGTCCGGCTCCATGTCCGGAGCCGGAGACAACCCGGGGAACGACGCCGTCCGGAGCCCCGGACGGCGTCAGGAACGGCCCCGGGGACGTCGGCGGAGGCATGGTTAGGTCAACCGGCGTCGATGGGGGTTGCGGTACCACCGGAGCCAGGATCGGGGCCGGGGCCGGGGCCGGAGCCAAGGCCGGGATGAAGGCTGGCGGGACAGGCGACGCCGGGACTGGAGTCGGCGGCGACGCCGGAGCAACCCCATCAGGGCCCCGGGGCCCGAAGGCGCACCGGAGGGACCTTGAGGCCCGAAGAGGCGGGCCATGGCCGACAGGAATTCCTGTATTTCGGCCGGAGTCGCCCCCGAACCCAGAAAGGACGGGTAATGCGGGGGCGGCTCCACAGGCACGTCCGGGGACGGTGCCGACAGGGGCCTCAGCCGAGTCGCGAGACCGGCGAGGCGAAGTCTTAGAGCGATGATGCTTCTTAGACTTTTTGTGCTTCGACTTAGCCGAGGAGCGCGAAGACTTGGACTCCGACGACCGGCGGGGGCTCTGCGACCGGCCCCTCGACCTCTCCCGGGACCGGGGCTTGGTGCGGCGCGGAGCTGACTGCCGGACCTCGAGTAGCTTTCGGGACCGCTCTCGCAAAGCCTTCGGGTGAAGTTTCCGGCAGTCAGGACACGACTTCGTGTCGTGGTCTCGGCCGAGACAGTAGAGACACTCTAGATGCGGGTCTGTGATCGACATCATTCGACCACAGGCGTCCCATGGCTTGAAGCCAGGCATCCCTACGACACCTAGGAGTTGATAAAGACTCGAAAAGAAACAGTGGAAAAATTCACAAAAAAATTGTCAAAAATTGACTAGGGCACTGCTCTTCCCGGATCTGCGCTTACTGGCGCGGAAAAAGAAGAACTGACGTCAGCGCGCAGGGGCGGCGTCTAAGTACTGCCCGCGACGTCATCCCGTCGATCACGACGCCGACGACGGACGCGGAGCCGCACGATGCCGCCTACCGACGCACAAGGGTACTGCTACACAAAAACTTTCCGGATCCAGCCTGACGCCTGGGGATATTCTAAGGTAAGGAATCTATCACTAACGTGTCTCTTTCAGATAAGGCCAATAGCGAAGGCGCTTTAAGCACTAGCTGCGAGGCGGGAGGAAGTCGCTGACATGGGTTTTGAATCCCGCCATGCCACGGCCTGAGACGGTTATTCACATCGTCTTTTTCAATTGGTTTAGTTTATGCGAATAAGACACAGAAATTCGCTGCTCTTCACAAAGAAAGGAAGGGTTATCTTTTACGTGCTATCTGAAACAACTTGCTTTGCACAAACTCAATTTTCTCAGCCAACTAATAATTACGCCCCCCCCCCCCATGTCTCATTAGGAGCGGCAGCGCTCCTTGGTGGCGGACTCTGAGAATGCGGTATAAAGCGCTACCATGGGCGAAAGTGCAGCAAAATGTTGTCAAAAGGGGTGGCAATGACAAAGCGGTTGAGGGGAGTCGGGCTGTTGCGCAAGTACAGGCCCATCGAGCTGGCAAAATACACGGGTGTCACGAGGGCCATGGAATCAGACCCCCAATCCAGACTCAAATGGTGTTGACTTAGTGTAATAAATGTGTAATATGATGCTTCATAAATAGTTGCCGGGAAGCACGGTTGTAAACGGAATGACCAAAGTGTGGTGCAATCTTGTTTCTGAGCCCAGCAAGCGTGCTTCAGGCTGCAGCGTTGGGTTTGCGGAGCCAAAGTGACTCATCCCAACCCTTCGGGCTAAAGAGTGAAACCGGCAGAGAAAGTGCAGAGAATGTACTTTTTATGTGTGAACCGTTTGTATAAGGCACTGAGCTGCCTGGCACTTTTAGTGTAATTGTTTTCGGAAGGCACACTTCACTGGTGCTGGAAGACGAACAGGTGCAGGGCAGGGATCGATACAAGAGGAATCGGGAGAATGGAACTGTGGGGAAAAAAGGGTATACGGCTGTAAGATGCATACAGGAAGCACGCAGCCGGCAAGAGAAATGAATGCCAACCTGTAATTAAAAAGATGCATTTATGCACAATATACTGCGTGGGCTACATTTAAAATGCTAAAAAGTCGGATAGACCCGGACATAAAATACAAGACATTATTCAGGCTCACACTACCAGTTTATCAAACTCGTTCATGATTGAGATGTGGCAATTTCAGCTCAGGAACAAGATCCATTCCTTCGGAATGAAGAAGTTATCTATAGGCAGGCACCGCTCACTGCTTTGTGGGCATATAAATCAGGCGGCTGTGGAACACTCTTGGATGATGGCTGTGATGAGAATCTGCTGGCAGGACCGTACAGAAAACATTTTGTGTTGGGAAATAATTTCCGTATTAACAGTGATGCAGTACTTAAGCAGAGAGCACAGCAGAAGTGCTCTGCGCATCTCGAGATAGTGCGCATCTTGAGACAGTGGCTAGTCCGTAAAAGAAAGGCAGTGAAGCCCTGTCTATTCATTGTATATAAAAAAAAAAAAATTAAAAAAAAATTAAAAAAAAAATAAATTTAAAAAAATTAAAAAGAGGGGCATCTGCGCAGTATCGTGTCTCTCAGCCTCGCAAGTTTAGTCGCAGTACTTTAGCATGGAGAAAGGCTGTCTCGAAAGCAGATTATTGTGAGTAATGCATTAAACTACAGGCCCAACAGTGCTGTGGGGCTATTCCCAGAGGATTATATAAATATTAAATTGCGCAGGGGCAAGCGGACCCAGTGGAACACCAGAGGTCAGCGGAGTTAGAGTATAAAAGCCTCGAGCGGCTACTGAATTAAACCAGATCACTGACGCTCGAGACTGCAGTTAGGTCCCGCAACCCATCCAGTAGTTAATGCACAGGATTAGTAAAAAATGACCAATGAATATGCATTCTAACATTTCTTATATGCAAATCCACACACCACATTCATTGTGGCTCAGTTTTGCTAAATAATGATAGGACGGGTGCAGTCCTCAATGAAATATGTTTTTCTCTGATCCTAAGCGGTTGAGCGTGGAAGAGGCCTGGCGCAGCGGCCAAAGGAGCCTGACGCCGGAACAAGGGTTTTACGGTTTGATCCCCAGTAGACACTTGACCCACTTTCTCGAATTGAGAAACCACGTACAGCAATCACGAATGATTCCCAATACATGATTAATAATCAGTTTTTCCCATACGTAATACTTGGTAATTTACATGTTCGTAAAATGTAATCAGAAACAGAACAAAGGGGTGAGAGAGATTCCCGTTCGTTGAGTGAGCTGAGAGCATTACATACCCCGAAATAATGGGCAAAAAACATGAACCTGGCCCTACATTTTGATTTCTCAAATCACGCAGTGTTTTGTAAGCGGCTGGCTCGGTTCGAGCCTTGGGTTGGCTCAGCATCCCTGCTCTGGGCAAATCAGTTAATCCCCCTCTGCCTAACAAAAAATATGAATGCGTCCATGTGTCAGGTAACGGGTGCTCGTACATGCCCTCGGGAACGTGTGCCGATATTTTCCCCTTCTAATAACATGTAGGGGCTAAAACAAAGATAGAGCGGCGAGCTCTGCGGCTTAGCCTTAATTAGGTGCGGGCTCCGACCTCGCCGAACACGAAGGAAGGCGTGCATGCCGAGCCACGCAGACACACAGACAGCGCCAGCCACCATTGGGAGGAATACAAAGTGCGGGCAAGCCGACATTGAGAGGGAATTAGATAAGTACTCGAGGTAACAAAAATTCAAATGCATATGCACTGTAATGTCAGTGTGAGGGAACCACTGTTCTATCAATCAAACAATTATACGGTTGGTTGTGCACCATAGTGTTTTGGTTTACGTAAAGGACGAAGCAAGTCTCCACCAGGGCTGGCACCATTGTTCATTTCCAAATGGCAGCAAATGTTAAATTTGGAGGCAAATTCCCTCGCATATCGGTCAGCAGGTGGGCAGGCAAAAAGGGGATTAGTTATCAATCGTACCGCGAATATACGTGAGGACACACTCGCGCACAAGCGACCCTCAGACAGCAGACAAATCCGAAACAGGGTTCTAGTCTCGGCAGGGACGCTCAAACATCCTGTGATTCTGGGCAAATCACTTAATCTCCCTGGTCTAGGGGCAGGATTCTCGCGTTGGGTGCGAGAGGTCCCGGGTTCAGATCCCAGACGAGCCCAGGTTGAGGAAGTTTTCAGGCTGCTTATTAAATAGGAGAATTTCTTTGTCTATACATATGCACGGTGGGAAGTTACTTCAAGCTAATAGAAGAAAGATTATGCCAGGGGGCGTATAGTGTGATATACAGTGTAGCCGGTCCATCGCCCCCATGGGCCTCTCATTGGTGTTAAGGATACATACATAAAGTCCCATTCCCCAGTAAGAGGGTCCTAGTGCCCGCTGTACTCGGCTCAGTTCTCCTGGGGCTAGACCAAGTCAAATGGGGGGCGCCCGAGGCCGGAAGCGGAAGGCGACCTCCTCGCGTGTGACAAAAATAAGCGAGGGTCGCTGGGTGGCACGACCTGGATGGCAGAAGAAACAATAACATCGCACATGGGTCTTAGAGCTTTCGAACACCAGTGCTAGTAGTGGATGAGGGTCTGGGCAACAGGCTACCACCACAGCACGAGTATGTGGGGCACTGGGGCGGCAGGCGGGTGAAAGATGAATACATATATGTAGGCATGCGTCCCGCACCCCTGGCAGGGCACACTCTGGTTCCCCTCCTCCCAGAGTAAGAAAGATGTACAGTCGAGTGATTAGTACAGCCTGGCAGATACTAAGCAAGGTTACTGGTTTCACGGGGGGCTTACCGGGGGGAGCCCGACAAGAGCATGGGTGGAGTAGAGGACGTTATTTAAATAAGGTATGTTGTATCACGCCTCCACATGCAGGTATCCGACTGTCTCCCAATTTCTGATTTCATGTATGACCCATGGCGAGAGGAGACAGTGCTGTAAGACTCCGAACAGGACACAAGCGGGCCACTACATAAAGGCAAGGACGGAGCAGAGCATACCATGGCGTTTGTGGGAAAATTGCCGTCAGAGCTTACCAGATGTCAGCCTCCTGGGGACACAGCTAGAGGTTGGTATCCGAGCGCTTGAGTGGAGCAACTGCATGGTCAGGCTCCACAGAAGGAGCAGAGGGAGGCGCAAAGGGACGACATAGGTTGGGGGAGCCGCAGGAAGACGGAAGCCTCCAAGGCGGCGTGGCGGAAACAAAAGGTGTATTGGTTTGGTTACGGAAACACCGACAGGGCGGTGTGTAGAAGGAGGGCTACTCACTCTGGGATGCCTCACGGCTGGGTGAGTACGCCTGACAAAAAGCAGGGTAGCAAACTGAGAAGGCACTCGCGGCCCAGCCCCCGCCAGACGGCAGGGCACAAAAGAGACTAGCAAGGTAGCGAGTTGGGGCCTAACTCCGGGGAAAGGCTACCCCCCACACGCAAGGGGCGTGGAAAACAACAAAGAACAATCTACGAGCTGTCAGGGTGATTTACGACCATAGGAGATGCAAATGAGCAAAAGACAAACCCGTGATTTATGGCCAGCCGATGATTTATGGCTGATGATTTATGATGCCCATGCAGAATGATTTATGACAACAAAATGACAGATTTGTGACAGAATGATTTATGACATCCCGATGGTTTATGACCATGATTTATGACCACTGATTTATGATGCTCAGGCGGAGTGATTTATGACGACAGAATAATGGCCGATTGCGGCGGAATGATTTATGATACCCGATGATTTATGACCCATGATTTACGATGTCCAAATGACACTGAGTGATAACCAATTTTGTGATCATGTATGATAATGATGTATGACCCCGGCCCCCAAGAAGGCGTCCAGGGGAGTTGTACAAATATGATGTATGTAATGAGTAATAAAACTGCGGCCAACAACCACCACAAAATACAATGACTGTTGGCTGTGTGTAGTAATGCAGGGACACAAGTATGGTACGGTTCCTGGAATGGGCGCAGTGCGGGTGTTATAGCAAAGGCCGCCCCCGAAGGGGGCCTAGAGGGCCGGCGCCATAACGGCCGCCAGAGCCCACAAGGAACTGATCCGGTTTGCGCTAGTTTGCGCCGCCCGGCGAAACGCGCCAGAGGCCCTCTCTCCCCCCCCCCCTTCCAAGAACAAAGGGAAGAGAGGAAGGGGGAGGGGATATAAGGCGACGCTCCCCCTGGGCAGCTCACCTTTACATCTGGGAGCTCGGGGAGCGGCGCCAGCGATTTTCGAGTCCCACCCACCCACACCTACAACAGAAGCGTCGCAGTGCTGACAGGGACGAAAGGAACTAATGGTACAATGGTTGGCAATGGAGAGACACCGGGCGGTGTGTGTAGGAGTAAGGCCACTCACTTTGGGATGCCTCACGGCTAAGTGAAGTGGGGCCACTCACTTTGGGTTGCCTCACGGCTAAGTGAAGTGGTTAGCAAAAGGGGGCAGCAAACGGAGACGGCACTCGCAGCCCAGCCCCCGCTGGACGGCAGGGCACAAAAATCTAACAAGGTAGCGAGCTGGGGCCTAACTCCGGGAAGAAGCTACCCCCACACGAAGATAGCGCAAAGAGCGCAAATCCAACCAAAGAGGGGCGGAAACAAAAGGTGTATAGGTTTGGTTACGGAAACACACTGACAGGGCGGTGTGTAGAAGGAGGGCTACTCACTCTGGGATGCCTCACGGCTGGGTGAGTACGCCTGACAAAAAGCGGGGTAGCAAACGGAGACGGCACTCGCAGCCCAGCCCCCGCCAGACGGCAGGGCACAAAAGAGACTAGCAAGGTAGCGGGTTGGGGCCTAACTCCGGTGAAAGGCTACCCCCCACACGCAAGGGGCGTGGAAAACAACAAAGAACAATCTACGAGCTGTCAGGGTGATTTACGACCATAGGAGATGCAAACGAGCAAAAGACAAACCCGTGATTTATGGCCAGCCGATGATTTATGGCTGATGATTTATGATGCCCATGCAGAATGATTTATGACAACAAAATGATGACAGATCTGTGACAGAATGATTTATGACATCCCGATGGTTTATGACCATGATTTATGACCACTGATTTATGATGCTCAGGCAGAGTGATTTATGACGACAGAATAATGGCCGATTGCGGCGGAATGATTTATGATACCCGATGATTTATGACCCATGATTTACGATGTCCAAATGACACTGAGTGATAACCAATTTTGTGATCATGTATGATAATGATTTATGACCCCGGCCCCCAAGAAGGCGTCCAGGGGAGTTGTACAAATATGATGTATGTAATGAGTAATAAAACTGCGGCCAACAACCACCACAAAATACAATGACTGTTGGCTGTGTGTAGTAATGCAGGTACACAAGTATGGAACTGTTCCTGGAATGGGCGCAGTGCGGGTGTTATGTCGGATTCACCCACAAAGAGTAAGTTAACCCTCAAAAAAGGGAAATCCAAACAACCCTTGGCAAATCTAATAAGTCTAGCCTCTAGGACAGGGGAGTGCGGGGCAGAGGCCGCAACGGGGAGAACGGGGCAGTGGCCGCAACAGGGAGAGCGGGGCAGAGGCCGCAACAGGGAGAGCGGGGCAGAGGCCGCAACAGGGAGAGCGGGGCAGAGGCCGCAACAGGGAGAGCGGGGCAGAGGCCGCAACAGGGAGAGCGGGGCAGAGGCCGCAACAGGGAGAGCGGGGCACAGGCCGCAACGGGGAGAGGCTTAGTGCAGAGCACAGCCTAAAGGCACCGCTACCTGCCCTACAACCCTCTACAAAAAAAGCTGACCTAAGCATGCCACCAATGTCCTGGGGAAGCTTCATACCCGATAATGGCCATCGGTTGCGCTGGGCTAGAATTTCACATTGTGAAGAGGTTTCCAGCTCATTTATTGTGCCACCGTATGATATAGGCTCTTTGCCAGGAGAACATGCAAAGGGTGCTGGAATGTTGCACAGTGGCGCTGTGAGCTGGAGGTTGTGCAACATGGAAGACTGGGAAAAGCACACGAATGACACATAGCAACATGGAGTGCAGGAGAAGAAAAGTACATTAGGGAGACAGCTGAAAAAACCATTCACTATCGAGTGCTTAACAGATAAGAATTAGTGATTGAAAATGAAGCAGAGAAGCCAGCCAATCAAAATTGACTGGAAAAAGGCAATGCTCAATGGGAGTGGACAAACATGGTTGACAAGCTGGGACATGAACAACAAGCAGGCAAATGAGTGACAGGAAAGGTAAACGATGGGTGAGCTCTAAGTAGCTGTATGTTCTTGGGAAGCTCACAATGTGTCTTGCAACAGACAGTGCATGTGTGGACTAGTGGGCAAGACCTAAATATGAGGTGCAGGGCAATTTACAGACCCTGCAGGACAAGGACTGCCCTGTTTCCCCCCCCACCCCCCCGAGTTTCTTAGGCACTGAGGCACTCTTAATGAGGTCATGAACAGTACATTAAGGAGACTGATTGTAAGCTGCACAGCGAACTTTAAATTGCAAACAAGTGTTTACCTTAAGCTTTCATAGGGACTGTCATTTTTTAGGTCTCGCCTGAGCCAGCGCATGCGCTGCTCTGGCGAGACATTTAGTGTGTGGGCTTTCAAAAGTCCAACCACAGCTTTTGGGGTGGCATAGAGCATGCTGCTACGCGCACAATGACGAGCAGAGGCGCCATTTGGCTTTCCTCTCGTCATGGTGCGCGCACATCGCTCGAGATCACTTTCACTTTTGCCATGTGCACCACTTGCAGGCTCACTTACTGCTCCCCCTCTCAGTTAACAGCCCCTCCCCCGCCACAGATAGTATTTCTTTTAGCTTCCCGTGGTGTGCGCTGCAGTCTAATCTCCTGTATTATTGTGGCAGGCTCCTGTGGGCTTGGCTGTCTCACTGCTTCTTTGTTATGCGGAGTCCGTTCTTATGTTGTGATGCTTTTCTTCAAAGTGTTTTGTCACGTTGGCCAACGGCATCCCAACTTGAATGTCGCTCTGCGAGCTGCAATAATCGGGACCCAAGCCTTCCACCTCGTGCGTAGTTGTGGTGTTCGCAGTCCCACCCATGCTAAAGGCACTAGCCAGGGCTTTAAGTGGGATGAAAACTGGGGGGGGGTCTCTCTAGGGGGCGTGGCCAATGTAATTAAGGGCGTGGCTTAAAAACAGAACTTTAAAAATCTGTGTTTACCATAGTGTGCCGCCCAACTTGTATTTTGCGGTTACTGTCATTGCATCCAGATATGATACAACAAGTAACATCATACTTACAAATCAGGACTATTGGCTTTGTCAATGGTTACTTGCACCACAGCATCACTCTGCAGCACCACAGCATCGCTCAGGGCCACCACAGCAACGCTCAGGGCCACCACAGCAACGCTCAGGGCCACAACAGCATCGCTCAGGGCCACCACAGCATCGCTCAGGGCCACCACAGCATCGCTCAGGGCCACCACAGCATCGCTCAGGGCCACCACAGCATCGCTCAGGGCCACCACAGCATCGCTCAGGGACACCACAGCTTCGCTCAGGGCCACCACAGCATCGCTCAGGGCCACCACAGCATCGCTCAGGGCCACCACAGCATCGCTCAGGGCCACCACAGCATCGCTCAGGGCCAGCACAGCATCGCTCAGGGCCAGCACAGCATCACTCAGGGCCACCACAGCATCACTCAGGGCCACCACAGCATCACTCAGGGCCAGCACAGCATCACTCAGGGCCAGCACAGCATCACTCAGGGCCAGCACAGCATCACTCAGGGCCAGCACAGCATCACTCAGGGCCAGCACAGCATCACTCAGGGCCAGCACAGCATCACTCAGGGCCAGCACAGCATCACTCAGGGCCAGCACAGCATCACTCAGGGCCAGCACAGCATCACTCAGGGCCAGCACAGCATCACTCAGGGCCAGCACAGCATCACTCAGGGCCAGCACAGCATCACTCAGGGCCAGCACAGCATCACTCAGGGCCAGCACAGCATCACTCAGGGCCACCACAGCATCACTCAGGGCCACCACAGCATCACTCAGGGCCACCACAGCATCACTCAGGGCCAGCACAGCATCACTCAGGGCCAGCACAGCATCACTCAGGGCCAGCACAGCATCACTCAGGGCCAGCACAGCATCACTCAGGGCCAGCACAGCATCACTCAGGGCCAGCACAGCATCACTCAGGGCCAGCACAGCATCACTCAGGGCCAGCACAGCATCACTCAGGGCCAGCACAGCATCACTCAGGGCCAGCACAGCATCACTCAGGGCCAGCACAGCATCACTCAGGGCCAGCACAGCATCACTCAGGGCCAGCACAGCATCACTCAGTGCTTCTTACACTTTTTAATTACAACTTCGAAGCATGCTGCACAGCAGCCACACTTCTCTACAGCACAGCTTAGAAACATTGGCAAAGTTAATAGCTCTACCTAAACACTTATAAGGCCCCCCAATGCATAGCCAATAGGTCGCGCCTTTGGGACATTATAAATGTTAAGGTATCCAGCACAATATCCTTGATTAAACATCAAGTGTTGCATGGCTATTCACTTATAAGGTCCCAAAAGCGAGACCTATTGGCTATGCCAATGCTTGTTATTTATACCATAGGTCACCATGATCTCCGGAGCGCACGATGCATCAATTTCAAGCTTTTCCACTAAATTTCTTGGGTGTTGCAATGATTTACTTTTTCCTGTACCTACAGGGCAGGTTACCATATTGTAGTGGTGCGTGCCACAAGGCATGGCGTTGGTGATGTTTTAAGATCACAGGCCCACAGTAGTCAAAAGGCATGTGTGAATTGTTGGGATGTATTTTGTATGAATCTAGCAGAAGTGAAAGAAATATTCAGGACCGAATTGGCACAGTCTTCAAGTTGGGTCCACAGGAGTTTTGGCAAAAATAAATGAACTTGCGTAATATATGGTCGGATATTGTTCCAACACCTTGTTGTGCAAGTAGGCGTAACTATGTTTGGAAGCCATGCCCCTTAAGTACTGTGGTCAATTCCGTGGTCCATGGTTCACACAAATATCTAGTCATTTTGTCAGGGTCCGACTAATTTAATTAAGGACATCTGAAATAGGAAAATGACACTTTTTTTGCCCATGACCGAGTCCCAGAGCCAAAATCAGACTTTAAAAGAAGATATCCATGTTCTTCTCTTGGGGCAGGGTTCTCCAAAGCTGGTCCTAGAGGGCCGGATCCATGCCAGATTTTTTAACATATCCCCATTTAGATAAATGCAGTTGTCTTAAAAAACTGGCACGGACCCAGCTCTCCAGGACAGACTTTGGAAAGCCCTGCCTTGGGGTAGTCTTGATCCATCTCAATCAGGCTTCCGCCCTAAATACAGCACAGAATCGGCCCTACTAGCGGTCACCGACAACATCAGGATGACCCTAGATAGAGGCCATTCCACGATTCTGGTGCTGTTGGACCTATCCGCCGCATTCGACACTGTTTCCCATAAGATTTTGCTCAGGAGACTGGAGGAGATTGGACTTAGAGATTTGGCTCTCCAGTGGCTGACTAGTTTTCTTTCTTCTCGTTCACAGGCGGTTAACCTCGGTCCGTATCGTTCTGCTGTAACAGAGTTGTCCAAGGGAGTACCACAGGGCTCTTGTCTGAGCCCGACTTTGTTTAACATCTATGTGGCTCCCTTGGCCAATCTGTTAAGGAGTAGCGGGTTTATCCCCGTCTCCTATGCTGACGATACCCAGCTGCTTTTTCCATTTGCAAAATTTACTCCTTCAGTGCAGGCCGCTTTCTCTCTGGGAATGAGAAGTATCTCACAGTGGATGAGGAGTAACTTTCTTCAGTGCAATGTGGGAAAGACGGAAATCATGCTCTTCGGGGAAGCTCAACTACTGTGGACCCCCGATTGCTGGCCCACAGACTTAGGCACTCCCCCCGTTCCAAAAACTTGTGTAAAAAAACTTAGGTGTTCGCCTTGAGCAGACCCTTACCATGAAGGAGCATGCCGCACAGACAGCCGGCTCCTGTTTTCATGTGTTGGGACTATTGCGTTGCATCCTTCCCTTGATCCCTGACTCGTCCAGGAAGACGTTAACCCAGGCGCTTATTTTAAGTCGCCTGGATTATTGTAACAGTCTACTGTTGTCCGCCAACGAGGCTGCTCTTAACAGACTACAGGTTGTCCAGAACACGGCGGCACGCCTGATCCTGAACGCACCGCCTAGGACAGCCTCCCGGCCTCTGCTCTATCAGCTCCACTGGCTCCCAATACGGGAACGAGTACAGTTTAAAGTCTGCTGTACCATACATAAGGCCTTGTCCAATTCTGGCCCTAGCTATCTTGCGGATAAATTTATCCCCTATAGACCTCGGCGGTCTCTCCGCTCAGGATCCAAATCCCTCCTCGCAGTGCCTGGAATTAAACGGTCCAGACAAGGTGGGAAGGCTCTATCCTATCTAGGCCCCTGTTACTGGAACAAGCTCCCTGTGCAACTAAGACAGTGCACGGAACATCTTCATTTCAGGAAACAGCTCAAGACCTTCCTCTTTCGCTTCTGATTTCTAGCAGACAGCCTTCCCACAGGTGGCCCGTCTCGAGCGCAGAGATACCCCTTCGGGGGTCGATTCTGGCGCTTTATAAATAAATAAATAAATAAATATAAATAAATAAATTGGGGTATTGTAAACTTGCTCTGTTCCTTGCCATCATACATACATTTTAAACAAAGTAGCAGGTAAATAACTGTGCTCCGGGTGCATGCCTGATTCCAGAGCTAAAATGATCTACTAGTGAATCATCAGATGGGCAAGGAGATTCATATTCTACATCTGTGGACCAAACTATCAACATATCTGTATAAAATGTGATGCAGTAGTTCTTTAAAAAGGTGGATGAAGATGTACCAAATTAGCTTTTCCTTGGCCCAAGTTCTGACTTGATTGTTGCCAGGGTTGGTGGTAGTGGGTTTACTATGGATTAAGTCTCATGAGCTCTGAAACAACCAAAAAGAGAAATACCCTTACTGAAAGAGGCCTTAAATTTGGGAACATTCATTTTAGTTCATTTGAGGAATTGTTCATATAAACTGAGTTAATAGCAGACATAGACCATTGGTGCATTTGCCATTTACGAAGGGGTCAGCCTGAGCCACTGCTATGGAAGAGTGCGATGAATCAGCAAAAAAATGAAGTGGCAGAATTTACATCATGAAATACATTTAATTAAATGGTATCAACTGAGTGACTGGTGGTATGAAAGTGCTGTAGGATGTGCAATTTCACAGGACAGATTTTGCTGTGAGGATTGCTCAGGATAAATGAAGACAAATTGGTGATCTGACTGTAGATTAGGCAAAGGGCTAAGCGTAAGTAAGAGGCAAATTGTACTTAAAAGGCAAACATTTAAAGAAGTTATCTGTTAATTCCAAATACTTTCAGGAGTAGTACTGTTTAGATATCACACAAATGCCTCTGGGAAGAAATACGTCAATAAGTAGCTGAGTAAGAAGGTTAGTGACCAAAGATGGAAAGCCAGACAGAAAGGGCCGTTAAACTGTGTACCTTTGGCTGACAGCAGTATGATAGTCACAGCAACGATGATGTTAGAACCTGTGTATGGTTCTCATCAGGTGTATGGAAAATTATGGGACCAGAGGTGCACAAGAGGAGTAATTGCAATGGACTTGTGATGCGAGTCTGTAGGTCTAAATCAGTGGATGTGGATTATACACCAAAAATAGGCACTGACAATTTGTACTTTGGAGGATGTTTTTTAAAAGGACTTTTATGGGTGTTGTATGACTGATAGGAGTTATCTACTAATAAGATGTATGAATTTATGAGAACAGAATGTGTTCAACATTGGTGAACCGCCTTTTACAGCCCTGCAGACAGATGCAGCGAGTTAACAGAAGGTTTTTGGAAAATTTACAGTTGTCAGAGATACAAGTTGTGTTGGTGGAAGGACTCAGAAGATATGACGGTGTACATAAATGCTGATGTTACAATGCTACTGGTCACTCTTCGATTAACTTTCCTGATGAGTGGAAGCAATGCAGTATGAGAATGTGTCTGAAATGGTAAGTCAGGAGTGTGCTGCAAAATTAAATCATTCAGGACCATGTGTGTAGGACCCAGTTAAAATTGTAAATTGCGGCATATTAAAAAGGCGAGACTGTAGGATGCAGTGCTTACCATCAATTGTGGTTCTTCGCATTAGGTGTCGTACGTAGTTTGAGGCCAGTAAGTTTGCTCAAGTGGCTGCAAAGCGTTTGGTTGTTCAAGCATTCTGGCACCTGTGAGTTAGTGGATTAGTTAACGATGAGTTATGTGTAAAAGTGCAGGAGGTGTGATGGTGCTGGTCAACATTTCTGTGTGTGTCACAGCACACAGAATATGGAGATTGTATTAGTTGGAGGACTAACTTGCCATGTGTGATGTGAATTAAGACGCCATGATCTACTATTGTCTCCATGTCTGTTTCCTGTTTTTCAGTTTAATGCAGAATCCGCTATCCGAAACACTTTCAATGGTCAAGTCCAGCGTCAAATCAGATGCAGTCCGATTAAGGAAATTGCACCCATAAAGGATTATTAAATACTTTTCTGGTAGCGCCCGTTGCAGGAATTACGGTAAACAATGAAAAAAAATTGCTGTTCTACGTTCACAGAAGCATAGTCTGCATCAATTAACCAGAGTGTGCCTATTTTCATTACAACCCATTAAAGTCATTGGGGTAACCTTGTCCCTCAGAACCTGGGTATTGTTAATAAAGTTTGCAGGTGGTTCTGGCAGATAAACCAATTGCCTAGTACTTGACGATACTCATCTGTAAGAACAAAGTCAAATAGAATACTTTATAGATTTCTAATGGAACACACACCAACGGAGCTACTTATTAGTTCAAATGTAATTTTTACCAATTGTGGATTCCACCCAGATGGTGGTGTAATAAAACATTCTTGACTGACATTTTAGACAAGATTCCAACCGGATCGTGGATTCTTGCTCTGAATAAACTTTCATCAAGATTGGTGTGGGAAGTCGAATACCACAGCCCTAACATTCATTTTACTGGCATTCTGTCACCTTTATGAAACAACCATCACAGGCTTCCGCTCTGGATACCTGATGTATGCTTTTGGACCTAAGCCACAAATACATACTTGGTGTGGGAGTGGTTCCCACAACTTGGATTTGGCTGTCCATTGCTGTTTTTAGTCCTGAGGAAGACTCACCGTGACGCTTGTCTATTCGCGCATACATCAGAATCGAAACGACGACGTGTTTTTCAGTTCATGACCATCAGTTTTCTTCCCCCCCAAAGAATATCTGGATTAGGAAGGGGAGATTGAGAATATGCGAAAAAACCTGAAAGAACAGTTCCTTATTGATTGATACCAATCAATAAAATCAACTTTATTCGGTTTCAAAGACCATAAAAGTTTAACAAACAAAACATCACAATTTTAAGATTTCATGGCATATTTGTAAAATAGTATAGTTAAAATCAATAAAAGAGGAGTTTATAAGAATCTGGCAGGTGAAAACATATTCCATAATACAAATGACCTAGCACGGCAAGATATATCACTGATCATAAAATTCCAAAGGTATAAAAGTTGTGCATTGAAAATCACAACATTCCTAGTCAACTTCTTTAGCTCATAGCGCTTTCTAATGGCCATTGCAACTTTTATATAATTCGAGACCGCAATGCAAATAGCAGGAGTTGCCAATGAATACAGCAGATTAAAACCATCAATGTATGTGCAAGGCCGAAATTACCTTAAAAGCGGACCAACATTTTTTCCCCTTGGCTCTTTATAAAGGGGGCAAAATAATATTGATTGATACATTGTATATATATTATTTGTATCTCATATATCTCACTCACAATACCACATTGTCACTCAATGTCTCTTTATTTACCATAATCGCTTTACTTATGTTACGCATTTTTTTCATTTAAAAGATGTAAGAGCCATATACGAATTAGTAAAAACTACATTTAAACTAATAAGTAGCTCTTTTGGTGTGTGTTTCATTAGAAGTCTATAAAGTAATTATTAGACTTTGTTCATACAGATGAGTATTGTCGAGTACTAAGCAATTGGTTTATCCGACAGAACCACCTGTAGACTTTATTTTCATTGCAAGGCATAAGGAATGTCAGTTTAAACTATTCTATCCCTAGGGCATATAAGATATTTGAAAACTTAAAATGAATGCTTTAGTCAAGTAACGAAAGCAAACAGTTTACATTTAGGGACACAAATGCTAAGTATTTTGAGTGCTACATAATTCTACATTACCAACTCAGGTGTTCACTCCCCCCATTACTTACTATGCACAGGCCAACTGTTACCCCCCACGTGGGCATTCAGCATTTTTGCAAAGGGGCAGAAATATATAAAACAGGAAAGTTATCTTTTTGGTGAAATAGACATCCATGAACGACCCCCATAAAGCACCTGCTCCCACCGGACCTTTTGACGCAGATCCTGCAGGATATTGTTCAGGGTGGCTGAACTTCAGTCACAAAGAACGAATATGGAGAAACACCCTGCAGCTTCCCAGGTTAAGTTCTTAACCATGCGGTAAACCCTGGGAATAGTGGAAAAAGAAACTACTGCACAAATCGTCACAGAGCTGGCAGATGGGGTGAGTGGGGCCCCTCTTGGAGTAGTTGGTGACTGAGAACCCTTACAAAAAACCTCTTCCCCTGGGTGGAGGATCGATGGTGCTCCGAATTAATCTATTTGGGATAAGAGGAGGGCTGTTTTTCGCACGGAGTTGAGCCTTGGCAAGGCTGGAAATACTATTCCGATGCTCATCATGGAGTGTCAAGCTGTATAGTAAATCAAGATACACATCACAGTGCAAGAAGCCCCATACAAGGTCATTGTGAACATGGTCACAAGATTAAGTGAGTTTACGGAAACTAAGGCAACTCAACAGACAATAGAGACCAACAAAGGTGCCTACAAGCATAGCCTCATGTTGACTGTAGGCTGCACCCCTCGAAAAATTAGTAAGGACAGGGAATGGGATTAGTAAGTGAAACAGCAGCCACAACAGATCAATTTGCAGTAATTAAAAAAAAAAAAAAAGGGAAAACAATCCTGTTCGCAAATTGAAATTATACAACGACCAGATGGCATAGAGAATCAAATGCCTAAAGTAAAAACCCACACAGCTAGGAATTGCAACAAAAATGGGGATACAAGGAATAAACTCTTGATAGTGGGAGAACCCAGAATAATGAGCATGAAGGGCAACTAAACAAAGCTAACAAATAAAGGCCACTGAAGTCAATGCAACAGGCAGAGTACACCCAATTCCGAGGTATCAAGTAATGAAACAATGTGGGCTGTAATAGCCCAGAGAAGAGCAATCAAACAAGAACTGGCCCCAAAACCTGCTAGGCATCACATTTAGACAGAAAAGCCCTGGATTACAAAGCACAAACTGCAGGCAATGACCTAAGTTATTATAAACTGTGCACGTCAGCTGATGTATGCACAGATTTCAATAGTAGCCTCAACAGAAGAACGTTAAAGACTGATGAAGAACTGCCAACATATAAAACTGTTTGTTGTGTGAGACATTGAAGGGAAATCTATTAGAATGATGGTGCTATATCAAGTAGAAATTCTCCCAACATCACATGGGTGCCATGTCCCTGTTAAGGCTCCACCACATTAACTACCCAAGTGAACTGTCCAGGTAAAGACCATGCTTACTTACCTTCGTATTACCCGATCTATCCTTTTCATTTTAGGTTCCACTCTAACCATTTCCACCTCTCTGTAAACCAGCGTAGTTTCATAACCTTCGTCCTAGACCTGCCCTTTGTTTATCCCCTATATTGCAGGGGGGACGTTTTCATGGAATGGCTGTGTTGAGCATACACCATCAAATACTAAAACGCAGATGTTATCACGAGATTGAGTGCTTGGAAAAGCAGAGATTCTCACTAATCATCCTATCAGCTCAGCCAAAACCCTGCACTATGTTGTCAAGATAGAATGTACGAATAAAAACATTTAAAAAATACAACTTTAAACGTTGTAGTGGAGTTGAATGTACGTGTTTCCATGTGTAAAGTGTAAAGACCACACTGTACCCAACAAACCATCCTCATCCAGTTACTACATTTCTTTGCAACACGCAAGGTTGAAGGCATGTGTTTCATAAAAGGGGTGGCTGGCTGGATATTGTGACGTGCAGACAGTAAGGACCGAGTACCACAATCACCTTCATGGTCATTTTTCATCACTCTTGCTCTTCTATCTGCTTCTGAACTCTGGTAATCTGTTTTACAAACATGCTGGAGGGAGCCAAGTATCCTAAACATGACTTCAAGCAAACTGACTGCACATATATCTTGGCTGAAAGTCGCATTCTTATTTAAAGTTTTAAGTAAATAATGCTTATGGAAACAAACATTGCCTATCTGATGCCCTCTGCACTTGAACAAGCCCTTCAAAAGGCACCAATGCTGGCTTTAGCTCCAATTGAACGAGAAATCAAAAATCCTCCAATTAGTTTATATTTTTTGATGCAGGAAACAAACCTGCTGAAAGAAGTTTTCGGATGTCTTGAGTCCCACAGTAACGCCACCAATTGTTCAGATCTAAAAGACCGCACTTTTCAGATAAATCGTCAATGCTGTGGAAAAGTCTGGATTCTACAGAACAAGTTACTCACCACTGGGTAAAGTTCAATGACTGGAAATTAAGCTTCCACAGATTCTTTACTTGAATCTCTTCCCAGGTGTCAAACTGGATCCTGGAGATGTTTCCAGCATTAGCATGTTTTCACCACTAGCAACATCTACTATGAGGTCAAGAGGCTCATAAATTAAGTTGAAGGGTTTAATAAACCACTAAAAAAGCAGAAACTTAGTTCAGCTTAATCTGCGCTTTAGAGTGGCGCCTGCAGATTCCTTACTTGAATTACTCCCAATACATCTTTGAAGGAAGAAAGTTTAGGATATGTGGAATCAATTTGACTAGATGGACTGCAGACCGGCCCTGTCAAGTTTTGCATCATTCTAATAGTCCACAATCAAGGCTGCAATGTTTCGTAAAGGAATGCCGAGGGGACTTAATTAGCAGATTGACAAGTATTGAATCTGTGCAAATCATGGCAAAGCCATAGTGGCTGCCAAACCACTATTCAAGCTAGCACAGTAGCATGTAGGGTGTAATCCCCTTCTGTGCTCTAATCTGTGTAATCATTCCTCTTACTTGAAATGGTGAGGTGGAGGATAGCAGGAAAACAACCTGAGCTTTATAACATTTTATAGCAACCTACGATAGAGTTTTAATCCAAAGTAAAACATTTTGTGAAGAGACTGAGTACTTGCATTACATTCACCCTTCCTGAATTAAATCTACATTTCAACTGAAATAATTTAGAGGGCACAAGTGCATGGAAATCAGTTGGAGCATCCATCAATCAAAGAACTAGATTCAGTCCCACAGGGCAACCTGGAACATTACTGGCAGGATCTCGTTCTGTTCATCTAGGAACATACAGCATACTACTTTGAATCAAGAACACTTATCAGGTGAATAGATAGTATTGTAAATTGTGAAGGACTCACTGTGCCACTCTTCAGGTCTTCCTCAGCTTTGGAAACCCAACAGTAATAGGAACAAGTTTGGCAACACTTTCTGGTGAATACTCAACTGCGGATTCCACACCTTCAAATTCTTTCCAAGTGGCAGAATATAGCAGGAAACTTTACAGCAGTGCTCTCAGGTGTCGCCATACGTCTCTGCACTGGTTCCATACTGCCCCAGAAGTGATGAAGGGGCACACATGTAAGTGCCAACCCTGCACGCTGAAGTCAGTTTGTCTTTCTACCTTTCTGCATCTTCAGAGCATGAGCAATTGTTGGCACCATTGTGCTGAATATAAACTTGGGACCTTTTTAGATATCAAAGGCCACTCCAAAGGATGGGAAAATGGGAAGGCAGTCCCCATTCTGCGATAAGACTATCTACCAGAAAGAACATTACCAAAATTAAGTTACTTGTTCTTCTGACTGGCAATTCCAAACACAGATTTCTCACCTTAGAATAGACAGCAAAGCAGTACCTCCCCGGGTGGAGAGTCTGGAGTGAACCCAGACCAAAAAGTCTTGCAGGACTCTACGGGCGGAATTACCTTCCTGCCAGACCAGTCAAGGTAGTAGCGGTTCCTAAACATATGCATAGACACCAAACATCACAGACTAGCAGATATCAAGAACAGACTCTCTAAGCAAATAAGTGGTAGAAACCTTAGTCATGATGAAATGGGTTCTCTGACCTTCTGGGGCTGCTTCATGGCCAGTGTGTAGCAACTCTTAATGAAGGGGTTTATGAACCTTGACAAGAACCTCTTCTGCTCGGTCTTTGCTCCACAGAACTCCACAAAAAGTTTATAATCCACTGGATAGTCATAAGTATGATTAATATCAAACATTAACCCCTTCGCTGCTAGGCCTTTTCCCCTCCTGTGCTAAGCTTTTTTGGGCTATTTGGGGTAGTTCGCGCTTAGGGCCCTGTAACTTTTTGACCACATAAGGTATCCATGCCAAATTTGCGTCCTTTTTTTCCAACATCATGGGGATTCTAAAGGTACCCAGGGTTTGTTGATTCCCCTGGAGGGGACCCAGAAATTAGCCAAAATACAGCTAAATTGTTTTTTTGGGGAAAAATGCGAAAAAAGGGCTACAGATGAAAGCATCTGGTTTTTTCCCCGCAAATGGCATCAAAAAAGGGGTTGTGGTGCTGAAATCACCATCTTCCCAGCTTTCAGGGACAAGCAGACTTGTCAGAAAACCAAAATTTTGTACACAGTTTTGGCATTTTTCTGGGACATAGCCTATTTTTGCTATTTTTTGTGCTTTCAACCTCCTTCCAGTTAATGGTAGAAATGGGTATGAAAGCAATAATGGATCCTGGAAAGCCATACATTTCTGAAAAGTAGACAAAATTCTGAATTCAGCAAGGGGTCATTTGTGTAGATCCTTCAAGTTTTCTTTATAGAAACAAACAGTTAAATATAGGAAAAATTGAAAATTAGTTGAACAAAACAGCCATTTGCGTCAACGTTTTCACCTGTAACTTCTTCTAATTATGACAGCTATTTGAAAGCAATATACCATTACATCCGCTGGACCTTTCTGGTTGTGGTGATATATAGGACTTGTAGGTTCACCAAGAACCCGACGAACCCAGAGCCAATAACTGAGCAGCATCTTGCAATGGTTTTTTATTATGTCCCGGGTATATAGCAATTATTCTGGGAAAATTTATACATGGAAAAATCGGTATGAAAGACACCTATGTATTTCTGAAATGGGAACAAAATAGAGTTTAGAAACAGTAGATATTTGCACATTTCCGAAATTGGGAGTACCCATACTAGCATGAGAATTATAGGTCATTTTTCAAAATGACTTCTTTTTTACACATTGTCTTTCATTTGGAAGGCAGAAATGCATCGAAAGTCAATAGATAGTAACAGTTGCTCTACAATTTTGTGTTACCCTAAGTCTCCCGATAAAAATGGTACCTCACTTGTGTGGTTAGGCCTAGTGCCCGCGACAGGAAACAGCGCAAAACGCAACGTGGACACACCACATTTTCACAGTGAAAAATGACCCTTTTTTTGCAAAGTGCCTAGCTGTAGTTTTTTAACCAAAGCTCTGCCGGCACCTAGGGAAACCTAGCAAACCTATACATTTTTGAAAACTAGACACCCAGGGGAATCCAGGATGGGGTGACTTGACTGGCTCTCACCAGGTTCTGGTACCCAGAATCCCTTGCACACCTAAAAAATTGTGAAAACAAACATTTTCCTCACTTTTCTGTGGTGGAAAGTTCTGGAATCTGCGTGGATCCACAAAATTCCACCCACCCCGCGTTCCCCAAAGTCTTCCGAGAAAAATGATACCTCACTTGTGTGGGTAGGCCTAGTGCCCGCGACAGGAAACAGCGCAAAACGCAACGTGGACACACCACATTTTCACAGTGAAAAATGACCCTTTTTTTGCAAAGTGCCTAGCTGTAGTTTTTTAACCATAGCTCTGCCGGCACCTAGGGAAACCTACCAAACCCACACATCTGAAAAGTAGACACTCAGGGGATTCCAGTGAGGTATGTCTTGCGTGGATCCCCCAACGTTTTCTTACCCCGAATCCCCTGCAAACCTGAAATGTTGCTGAAAAAAAATCACTTTTTTCACACGTGTGTGGGAAAGTTGTGGCATCACCGGGCTGACACAAATTTCCTACCACCCAGCGTTCGCCCAGGTCTCTCGATAAAAATGGTGCCTCACTCGGGTGGGAGGCCCAAGTACCCGCGACAGGCAAGGGCCCAAAACGTATTGAGGCGACATCAAAATTGCCTATCACAAAACGACCTGGTTTTGCAAGGGGGGTCCCATGACTTTTTGGCCCGGGGCTCGACGGCCACCTAGGGAAACCTACCAAACCCACACATTTCTGAAAACTAGACACCTGGGGGATTCCAGGGAGGTATGGCTTGAGTGGATCCCCCAACGTTATCTTACCCAGAATCCCCTGCAAACCTGAAATTGTGCTGAAAAAAAATCACTTTTTTCACACGTGTGTGGGAAAGTTGTGGCATCACTGGGCTGACACAAATTTCCTACCACCGAGCGTTCCCCCAGGTCTCCCGATAGAAATGGTGCCTCACTCGGGTGGGAAGCCCAAGTACCCGCTGTAATTGTTGCGGGTGGGGGCATTGACATGCCCTTTTTGGGCAGCCCCCACCCTAATTCAAATTTGCCCCAAAAAAATCCCTGGCGTCTAGTGGGCTTTTTGCCCCCCCCCCGGCGGGGCAGATTGGGGGCTAATGCCCCCATCTGCCCCCCAGGGGGGGCAGAAAGTCCACTAGACGCCAGGGAGTTTTTTGGGCAAATTTTAATTAGGGTGGGGGCTGCCCAAAACGGGCATGCCAATGCCCCCACCCTAATTAAAATTTGCCCCAAAAAATCCCTGGCGTCTAGTGGGCTTCTTGCCCCCCCGGGGGGGCAGGAAGGCTGTTATTTTTGCGGGGGAGGGGGTGGGGGCATGCCCGTTTTGGGAGCCCCCACCCTAATTCAAATTTGCCCCCAAAAACTCCCTGGCGTCTAGTGGGCTTTTTGCCCCCCCCCCGGCGGGGCAGATTGGGGGCTAATGCCCCATCTGTCCCCCAGGGGGGGGCAAAAAGCCCACTAGACGCCAAGGAGTTTTTTGGGCAAATTTTAATTGGGGTGGGGGCTGCCCAAAACGGGCATGCCAATGCCCCCACCCCAATTTAAATTTGCCCCAAAAAATCCCTGGCGTCTAGTGGGCTTTTTGCCCCCCCGGGGGGGCAGATTGGGGGTTACCGCCCCATCTGCCCCCCAGGGGGGGGCAGGAAGGCTGTAAGTTTCTCGGGGAGGGGGTGGGGGCATGGGCATGCCCATTTTGGGCAGCCCCCACCCAAATTCAAATTTGCCCCAAAAAAATTCCTGGCGACTAGTGGGCTTTTTGCCCCCCCGCGGGGCAGATTCGGGGCTAATGCCCCCATCTGCCCCCCAGGGGGGGCAGGAAGGCTGTAATTGTTGCGGGTGGGGGCATTGACATGCCCTTTTTGGGCAGCCCCCACCCAAATTCAAATTTGCCCCAAAAAATCCCTGGCGTCTAGTGGGCTTTTTGCCCCCCCGGAGGGGCAGATTGGGGGCTACTGCCCCATCTGCCCCCCAGGGGGGGCAGGAAGGCTATTTTTGTGGGGGAGGGGGTATGGGCATGCCCGTTTTGGGAGCCCCCACCCTAATTCAAATTTGCCCCAAAAAAATCCCTGGCGTCTAGTGGGCTTTTTGGCCCCTCCCCGGGGGGGGGGCGCAGATTGGGGGCTACTGCCCCATCTGCCCCCAAGGGAGGCAGGAAGGCTGTTATTTTTGCGGGGGAGGGGGTATGGGCATGCCCGCTTTGGGAGCCCCCACCCTAATTCAAATTTGCCCCAAAAATCCCTGGCGTCTAGTGGGCTTTTGGCCCCCGCGCGGGGCAGATTCGGGCTAATGCCTCCATCTGCCCCCCAGGGGGCAGGAAGGCTGTAATTGTTGCGGGTGGGGGCATTGACATGCCCTTTTTGGGCAGCCCCCACCCAAATTCAAATTTGCCCCAAAAAATCCCTGGCGTCCAGTGGGCTTTTTGCCCCCCTGGAGGGGCAGATTGGGGGCTACTGCCCCATCTGCCCCCCAGGGGGGGCAGGAAGGCTATTTTTGTGGGGGAGGGGGTGGGGGCGCCCATGCCCCCACCCTAATTCAAATTTGCCCCAAAAAAATCCCTGGCGTCTAGTGGGCTTTTTGGCCCCCCCCGGGGGGGGCGCAGATTGGGGGCTACTGCCCCATCTGCCCCCAAGGGAGGCAGGAAGGCTGTTATTTTTGCGGGGGAGGGGGTATGGGCATGCTCGTTTTGGGAGCCCCCACCCTAATTCAAATTTGCCCCCAAAAAATCCCTGGCGTCTAGTGGGCTTTTTGCCCCCCCCCCCCCGGCGGGGCAGATTGGGGGCTAATGCCCCCATCTGCCACCCAGAAGTCCACTAGACGCCAGGGAGTTTTTTTGGGCACATTTTAATTAGGGTGGGGGCTGCTTAAAATGGGCATGCCAATGCCCCCACCCTAATTAAAATTTGCCCATAAAATCCCTGGCATCTACTGGGCTTTTTGCCCCCCCGGGAGGGCAGATTTGGGGCTAATGCCCCCAGCTGCCCCCCAGGGGGGGGGGCAGAAAGGCTGTCCTTTTTGCGGGAGTGGGTGGGGGCATGGGCGTGCCCATATTGGGCAGCCCCCACCACAAATTATAATTTAAAAAAAAATCCCTGGCGTATAGTGGCCTTTTTGCCCCCCCCCGGGGGGGCAGAAAGGCTGTAAATTTTGCGGGGTAGGGGCATGGACATGCCCTTTATGGGCAGCCCCCACCCTAATAAATTATGCCGCAAAAAAAAAAAAATATCCCTGGGGTCTAGTGGGCTTTTTGCCACCCCCGGGGGGGGCAGATTGGGGGCTACTGCCCCCATCTGCCCCCCAGGGGGGGCAAAAAGACTAAATCACACCAAACAAAATTGGGGGGGGGGAGCAAAAGCCCTTGCCCAAGGGGCCGCTCCCCCCTCCCTGGTGTCTAGTGGGTGGATCCCTGCTTGGGGATCGCCCTCCTGGGGCGATCCCCAAGCAAGGATCCACTGGGGAGGGGTACCATTGGAAAGGGGAGATTCTCCACTTTCCAATGATACCTCTCCCGTCTTTCTACGTGCCCGGGGGGGCTGAGATAGCCGCCTGAGCACATAGAAAGTGAAACTGAAATGAGCTTAAAGGCTCATTTCAGTTTCGGTTTCTGTGCAATGAGGACAGCGCGACGTGCACGCTGATCCTCATGGCACAGAAACCAGGGAGGGGGCCTCTGGAGCTGGGGAAGCTCTTCCCCAGCTCCCAAGGTCACAGGGGTGAAATAGAAATCCCTCTGCTGTCTGCAGCAGAGGGATTTCGTGCCCCTGGCCTCATGACGGAATGGTTCCGTCATGAGCACAGGGGCATCGATGCTCATGACGGAACCATTCAGTCATGAGCATCGAAGGGGTAAAAGCCCTTCCAGGCTCTAGTCAATAACAAAGCCTTTCCTCTTTTAAGGTGATGTATTGCCGGATCTGGAAGGGAGTCATGACTTAAGAAAGCCGTCAGTCCTCAGCACAAACTTGTCCAGGAAAAGGGTGGTATAAAGCGGTTGCACTAAGTGACTGAAGTTCAGTTAAGCAACAAGCTGAGAATCACAAGGGAGAAAATGGTCTTTAAAGTCCAGAAACAAGCTATGCATCCGCTCTTAAGGCATACACATGAGAACCACCAGACAACGTTAAGATCCCAATGTGGCCTTACAAAGGGATTGGGAGTAAACATGTATATGAAACCTTTTATAAATGTTATCATAACAGATATGAAGAAAGACATGTGGTAAGGCAAATGTAGGAAGGCAGAAAGGACAGACTAATAACCTTTAAATGTCTACTGCAAGGCATTGTTGGGTCAAACAAAATAAACTAAAGTATATCTAACAGCGGTGGCCAAGCAACATGGCCGACAGGACGTGAGCTCCTTCGGCTCCCGACCAGCCAGCCACCAAATCCTTCAGTATCCTGTCTGCTGACGCCCACGACCTTCCCCCTTGTGCGGCTGTGTCTCTGCACGTTGCGGGGGCGCCCTGGGGGAAAACAGGTCGGAGGAAGTGCCCGGAATCGGCTGAAGCGGCACTGCGCCCGCCGACCCGGTCAGCTGAAATCACGTGAGGCCGGGGATGAGGCCTACACCAACCTGAGGTCTGCGCGGGCCTCGAGGGTGGCGATTCCCTCTCCGCTTTCCCGGCGACCCCGGCGGCTGCCGAGGAGGCGCCCTCTGCCATCGGGGGCCTCCTGCTATCTACGGACCCCGGCCCTCGCTGTTGACCCTTTAAGAGTAGGACGATCCCGAGGGGCCTCGCGAGGCACCAGGGGTCGGCTTGGAGTGCGCCTAGGGGCCGGGCCTACCATTGCCTAATCCGGAGGCCCTGACGTCCGTTGAAGGGGTGCCCGCTGTCGCTGGGAAGCCCCTTGTGCGAACTGCGAGCCTGCGCCCTCCCCGCCGGCCCTGGAGTGTGCTGCAGATCGCGGGCTGTGCCGCGAGACGACACCGGATGGGGGCCTCGGGGGAGCGGTGCTCGGCGGCGGCCGCCCGGAGGTGGCGGGCGGTCCTGTTCTCCCCCTGACCTGCTGGGGAGTTCCTGAGGCCGAGGTATCGCGATCGGCCCCGCTGGACTGGTGAGCCTGCGCTTTTGAGGTACGGCGCGACGGGCTGCTTCGCCCCCCTCGGCGGGGACAGCTTGGATCCCACTGCTGGTGCCTGGGGGCCCCAGGAACCAGAGGGCCCGCAAGGAGTAAATCACTGCTGACTGGCTGCGGCTCTGCTAGGAGGTGGCTGCTTGATGCGGGATACTTAAACCTGCCCCGAGTGGGGAGACGACCGCCCGGACCATTCTTTTTTCTGCCTGCCCCGTTCGGGGATCGCGGGGGTGCCCAACCCCCCCTTGGAAATCCTCAAACAGACTGCCTACAGATAACTACGGGGGCGATTCTGGTGTTTGAGAGCACTGCGGGGGGCCCTCACAGGCGGATGACAGGCCAGGATGCATCGCACTGGCGACAACCTTGAGGTGAGCAGCACTAGATTCACTGCTGGACCGATTGCTCGGCCCTCCCTTGGGACGTGACGAATTTGGGCCCCCCGGATTTGCTGGGCGGAGACGTGGGCCCTCTCGCGCTTGACCTGGCCCTCTCGCGCTTGACCTGGCCCCCCGCGCTCCTGGTGACCCCTACGGGAGGGACATAAGTCCACCATCGATAGCCCTATAGAGGGAAACTGGGTCTGGCGATTGCAACACTTGCGGACACGTGTGTTTCACTGAAGCCTACATCAAGGGCAAGGACAGGCAGCCTCGCGCCTCCAACCCCAACACCATCACACAGTATACCACACAATGCCTAGCCACGCAACGAATCACTCGTCAGACAGGCCAGGATGGAGAGGGAGATGTCTCCAATGAGCCCTCTCGAGCTGAGCTCCTAGAGGCGATACAGGGGTCCTGTACCACCCTGGAAAAACAAATTGAGACAGTCTCCATCGATGTAAATTTACTACGGGCGGATTTGCGGAAGGTGGCGGATAAGGTCTCCACGGCGGAGGGAGACATCGTCCAGGGGGAAGTGGCCTCCCTGAAGCAACAGGTCTCAGCTCACCAACACCACCGGAGCGCTAGAACGGCGAACGGAGGAAGCGGAAGGGCGGGCCCATCGAAGCAAAATCAGGGTCCTGGGCATTCCGGAGCGCTCAGAACAGGGCAATGCGGAGCGATTCCTGGAGAATTGGATACGTACTAAGCTATGCCCCACAGGTCTGTCGGAGGTCTTTGTGGTGGAGAGAGCCCACAGGGCGCTGGTTCCTCCGCCGCTTCCGGGGGCTCCTCCCAGGGCCCTCATTGCCAAAATCCTGAACTATCGGGACAGAGACTGTATTCTGAAAGCAGCACGAGAAGCGACGGACCTCACTTTCAACAACGCCAAGGTGTCCATTTACCCGGACTACACCCGCCAGGTGCAGGAACAAAGGAAATCTTTTCTCGGCATCAAGCAGAAGCTGCGTGAACTGCACCTACAGTACATGTTACTGTACCCTGCGAAACTCAAGGTGATAACATGGAAAGGCCCATTTCTTCGACTCTCCAGAAGAGGTTTGGGAATGGCTTGAGATCAGGGGAGAGGCCCTCCCCCAGCGTGAGCAGAGGGAATCCCGGAGTACCTGGGGGACCAGACCTCCTAGGAATCGCAGGAACGGACGCAGGAGTCAGGTCGTAGAAGACGCTCAAGCGGAGAGAGAGCGGATCACGGTGGGGGGGGACGGCGCCCTACGTGTGGAGTCATCGGACTCAGACAACCCTCCCCCGCAGACTGACGGACTCCTGAGGAGAGCCTGGTACCAGAGACTCTCCTGTCAGCCACCCATGTGGTTCCAGAAACGGTCATGGACCCACCTACGCCCACTACAGCACCGTCCTGAAGATTATATCCTTTTTTCTCTTTTCTTATTGCTGGGGTGGAGGGGGCCGGACCTTAGAGGGCTAGTGATTATTGCCCCACAGGGACTTGGGAGAATTATTTGTTGAAACAGTGCTGATGTTGTAAGCATTTGGTGGGATTTGCCAATCAATCTGGCATGAGTGTTTCACGGGTACATAATTGGGCAGTTCGGGACATTGAACTATGCCATGAGGCGGCTGGTCTGCGTCGGGAGTTGGACTCGGGGGAGGGGGGTTTTCTCCTTTTGTAGAGTAGTTCTAGCACCGTTTGGGCTAATGGGACAGCTGTGCACGTCTTGGCACCAGCATGGGAAGGGCATTTCTGCATGTTTTGTTGTCAGTAAATTGCTCGTGGGAGGGGGCTCCTTGGGGGGTGTTTTTGGTTTCTTTCAGGCATTGTATGCATCGCATTTAGGGCACAGGGCTTAGGTAGCTGCACGGGACACTGAACACACAGGGATTGGGTACTTTACCATACATGGGGTTTAAATTTTTAAGCGAGAATGTGAGGGGGCTGGGTACATGCACCAAGAGATACAGGGTCCTGTCCTTTCTCCGCAGACATCAGGTCTCGATAGCATGCCTCCAAGAAACTCACCTCACGGACGAAGGGGCTCAGAAATTGGCAAAGAAATGGCAGGGACAGGTTTTCGACTCTTTATTCTCTACCTATGCCAGGGGAGTCCTTGTGTGGGTGGCCCCTGGGGTCCCATTTGCCATCCAGTATGTGGAAGCTGACATCCATGGGAGATATCTGCTCCTTAGAGCCAAGCTAGATGGTAGGGATGTTGCCATAATGAACACCTATGCACCAAACACAGATGACCTGGACATTTTCCAGTCCCTGCAGGAGGTCCTGGTATCAGAGCTGGAGGTTCCACTAATTTGGATGGGGGATATTGTGTCCTAGACCCTGTCCTTGATAAGTTCCCACCCCGCACTGGCACGAAACCCAGGATGGCGACGAAACTCCGAGAATTCATGGGGAATATAGGAGCCCAGGATGTATGGCGCCAGAGACACCCAACCCAGAAAGTGTACACCTGTTTTTCATCCACTCATAATACACAAAGTCGCTTGGATAGGGTCTTACTTGCAAATCCTGATGCGGCTATATCCTTTGAGGTGACCCATCAAGCGCGATTCCAATCTGATCACTCCCCTGTGGCGTGTGTGGTTAACTGGGGGGGCCCCGATATGTCGCCCTCAGACTTGGAGGTTACCGGCAGAGATTCGAGGACCAGGTAGGGAAGCACCACCTAGAAACTGCCATAACTGACTATTGACCTAAACTGGGGCAGGTCGGACCTATCGCAGGCCACGAAGTGGGAAGCCCTGAAAGCGGTAGTGTGAGGGACATGCATAAGCCTTACATGCGGGGTTTGGAAGCAGCCCCAACGAGAATTACAGGAGGAGGAACGCCACCTCTTGGAAGTACAGACCTCTAAAGGCCCTGACACAACGGGGAGGGATGGGGATCATGAAGTCCGGGAACGCATCCATGACATTTGGGACAGACTTGACAAATACCCTCACACAGTACAGACAACGCCTTCATAGGGAAGGAGATAAATCGGGCCGTCTTCTGGCCTGGATTCTCCGGCGGGAACACGCCCCTGATGCGATTGTGGCTTTACGGGAGCCCACTGGGGGCCTGGTGCACTCCGAGGTGGGACAGCTGCGGGTCCTCAAATCCCATCTCCAGTTGGTGTATACCGCAGACCCCGCAATCTGCGAGGCGTCCTATCTCCCCTTACCTCCATGACCTGACCTTACGGTCTATCCCTAAACTGGCACAGAAGGAACTCGACGAACCCCTAACACTAGGCGAGGTACAATCCGCCCTGCAGCACCTACCACGAGCCAAATCCCCGGGTAGTGACGGGTTTCCTCCTGAGTTCTATCAAGCATTCACGGGTACACTTCCCCGACTCCTGTTGCAGGTTTATCTCGAGACATTTGAACGTGGAGTTCTCCCACCGAGCATGACCCACGGGGGGAAATATGCATGATTCTAAAACCGGGAGGGGATGCCCATGAGCCCTCATCGTATCGACCTATCACGATGATCAACACAGATGTTAAAATTTAATGCAAGTTCTTGGCCTCTCGATTAGCGCCATACATGACTCACCTGGTCCATGAGGATCAGTGTGGGTTCATATCGGGACGAAACAGCTATGAATCTGCGACGGCTGAATCACATTCTGCATGAGGTGCGGGATCGGGAGGAACAGATGGTATTGGTCTCTATTGACCTCACCAAGGCGTTCGACACGGTAGACTGGGGATACCTTCTTGAGGTCCTGCGCGCTGTGAGGTTGGGTCCCAAATTTTGTCGCTGGATTCGCATTTTGTATACAGCTCCCTGCGCTAGGGTAAAACTTGGGGGTGCGAGGTCAGAAGAGTGGCAACTGGGAAGGGGTACACGCCAGGGGTGTCCCCTTTCGCCTTTGTTTGCCCTGGCCATAGAGCCCTTCGCAGTCCGGGTCAGGACTGACATGGAACAGTGGGGAATTAGACTGGGGGACACGAGTCATTATTTCCCTATATGCTGACGACGCCCTGTTTTATTTGGCTTCTCCCTGGGACGCACTGCCGGTATTGCTGCGCCAGCTAGACTGGTTTGGAGAGGTCTCTGGATTACGACTTAACCGTGGTAAGTCCCTGATCTTTCCGTTGGCAGGAATGGCCTCAGTGCCCCTGGGGTATCTACCAGACCTCGGGCTGCGCTGGGAACAGACAGGGTTCCGTTACCTTGGGATACAGGTGGCCCAGACGGACACACAGGCGCTAGCCCGGAATGTAGACCGCATAATAACATTGTTGCAGCAGTCTGTCATTTTGGAACACTCTTCCACTTTCGTTGATGGGCAGGCTGGCCATCTCCAAGATGGTGATGCTTCCTAGGACACAATACGTACTCCAGAACTCACTATGTCCGTTGCCGCCACGAGTTTTCAAAACTCTCAACACGTTACTCACATCTCTGCTCTGGGCGGGCCGGCGTAGTAGGGTAGCTCTCAGCACAATCATTCGCAGCTATGAGGGCGGTCTGGAAGCTCCACGCTTCGACCTATATTATTATGCGGCCCATCTACAACATGCGGCACGTTGGCTCACAGACAATTGGGAGATACGCCTTCTCTCTGATAGGGTAGACACCCAGACGCTGCAGGAAGCACTGATGCAGGGCAGGGGGTCGGACACGTCTCTTACCAATATCGTGCGACACAGCCGGTATATGGCAGCGGTTTGTTGAGAAGGTCTTAAGAAGGGCACCCTTTCACAGGGAGCTCCCGATCTGGATACTGGCCCCCTTCATAGACATGGGGCAATACATGTCCTTTCAATCTTGGAGGGAGGGTGTGAAGTTCTTGCCGACCTTTTTCCCAACGAGACCATCACTTACGAGCAGGCGGAAGAGAACTTTGGCCTTGGACAAGGCCAATTCCTACACTTCCGGGGAATTCAGGATGTGGTGAAAATCACCTGGCCTCAATACCCGGACATCCCACCACCGACGCACACCCTGGATATCCTACTTTCATGCGGTACAGGTTGCAAATTGATATCTCTCCTGTATAAAGCTATGAAACAGGATTCCACCCCCCCCCCCCCCGGTACCGCCATCTCGGGCTGCCTGGAAGAAGGATCTCGCTACCCAGCCGGAAGAGAAACAGTGGGCACGCATAGGCTCCCTCACACGCACAGTTTCATTCAACGCCAGGTTTAAGTTGACGCACTTCAACTTCTTACACCGCACCTACCTAACCCTGGTATCCCTGAAACTCATCTCTAGTGGCTTGGGAGATAGATGCCCTAGATGTGCCGCAGAGAAAGCAGGCTTTTTACACTTGGCATGGGATTGTCCACTGGTCAAGCAGTTCTGGGTGGGGGTGGTGGGAAGGATTGTTGCAGCCACAGGCCTTCAGATGACGCCTGAACCCTTGCATTGTTTACTTGCATTGGTCCAGAAGCCCAAGAAAAAGAAACTCCCATATAAGCTCCTACAATTAATGCTGGTGCTCGCTAGGCGCAGAGTAGCTATAACTTGGATGGGGCAAAGAGCCCCTGAAGTGCCCATCTGGCTTAAAGATGTCCGTGAATGGTCCCTAGCCGAAGAAGCCCACATGAAACTCACCCGAAGGGACGAGAAGCTGCAAGAAGACCTAATGGCTTGGCGTGACATGTGCACCTCTGGGTTGGCAGAGGGGGAGCCCTCCTCGCAGGATACAACTGACAGCGAGGAGAGTGGGTTAGATATAGCCAGTGGGTCTGATCCCAGCGGGGAGCGAGAGGGTCGAACCCGGTAATGTCCGCATTGGAACTCTGTGCCATGCCCGGATTCCTTCCTCTCTGTAATATGCTTGCAAATCATTTTTCTTTCCCCATTGTACCTTTCCCTCCCTGGTGCTGCCTTTTGTCCTATATGCCATTAATAATGTCAACGATATGCATACATACGCTGATCTGATGCCAATTTGTTTTTTTTGTATTTGCAACATGTAAACTGAAAAATAGTTTAAAAAAAAAAAAAGTATATCTAACAGCTTTGCTGTTAAAGGATCACTCTTGCGACAGTCAAACCAGGCCAGAAATCTGTCCGAACGCCTGGAATAAATGAGTTTGTGAAAGGGCACCCAATGGCAAGGATGAAATTCACCATTTCAAACAGATCAAACGGAGTCAATTGCTGCCACTTAATCTCCATGCATGTAGGTGTAAATTTATAGTTTGGGTGAAGGACCCCTCGCGCAGTGACAGCCTGATTGGCAGACAGATGCTCATGCCCAGATCTAGGTGCCACACTACTGGCAAATTCAGAGCACGTAGGATAACTTGGGCCACTTCCTGGCCTTTTTTAGAACTTTGGGCAGGAGAGAGGCAAGGAGTAGTACAGGAGGGCTCACGTTTCATTCTAGTTGGGTGTTCTTGCAAAAGTTCCAGCACACAAGCTTTGGGCGTGTTTTGTAATCAGCAGTGGCAAATAGATCTAGTCATTAGTTTTCCCCACTGTTGGAAGATGTCCTGTGCCACCTCAGAATGTAAACTTGTGGTTCACCATACACTGCATTCTCAGTTTGTCTGCTCTAGTACTCAAGGAACTTGCCTGGTGGTTTGTGACTAGGAAACTGCCATGACATTCCAGACACCTCCAAAGGTACATAGCCTCCTGGCAGGACTAACAAATCCGCCCTGCTTCGCCCAATAACACATTGAGGTGGTGTTAGTGAGAACCTGAATCAGCCTCCCCCGGTTGATTGCAGACTGTCCTTCAGAGTCATGCTGATGTCCTGCAAATCCGGCAGATTTATGTGGGGCCAGCCCTCTATCAGAGTTCTCCGATCTCCACTTCCCACAGATGATAGCCTAGCCCAGCAGCGATTAGTCTCACCACCATTAGCTCTGGGTTGGTAAGGGATAGGGGTCTGCTGCAGCAGCAACTGTGTTCAAGCAGCCACCACTGCAGGTCTTGAGTTATCTTCTTTGAGACCAGAATGACTTCTGTCGAAATGTCTTGACGCTGGGCACATTAAAGTTCAAATCACATTTCGGAGCCTGCGTGTACCACCTGGCATAGGTGATTAGCAGGATGTAGGAGGCCAAGACAAACCAGCATTAGAGCTGCTCACACTGTGATCCAGGATCAAGCTTGAAACATTGGGATCAAATCCCTAATGTCCTGGACATATTGCAGCGGAGGGAAAGCCCTGAGCACCACTGTGTCCCGATTGCCCTAATGAATGGAAGCTTCTATGAAGGAGTAATGTGGGACTTCAGCTTGTTGATAGTGAACCTCAACTATGTTGAGCATATTCAGTCATTCGAGGTGTGCCATGATTGACTGTGGCGAGCCACCATTCAGTAGAGTTGTTGAGATACTGGACTACAGGTATCCCTGACCTCCAAAGACTGTTCATAACCAATGCTTTCACTTTCGTGCAAACCCAAAGGGCGCTGGAGAGGCCAAAAGGGAGCAGAGAACAATGAAACTGCTCATGGCCTACCTTGGACCGTAGAACATCTGTTACCGTAGGATGAGTACATGAAAATACATATCCTTCAGGTCAAAGGACACCATTCAGTCACCCGCATCCAGAGCAGACAGGATCTGGGACAGCATGAGCAATGAGTTCAGTCCCTCCGCAGGAAGGCATTCAGAGACTGGAAGTCCTGAAGAGGCCAGGGGCCCCCTCGGAACAAGGAAATAGCTAGAGCAACAATTTCCTCATTTAGATTAGAGCACCTTCTCAATGGCATTTCTGTAGAGCAACAGCTGCACCTCCAGTAACCGAATGGACAGGTGCTCAACAGAAATCCACTCGGGTGTGCTAGGACTAGTGGGCGGAATAGACAGAAAAAGATATAGCATGGCCATTTTGAGAAATGTGCAACTCGTGTCGGGCATGATTGATCACCACCCTGGGGGGAAATGTTGAATCTTGCCCCCTCATTGGTTGGGCACGCACCACTAGGGGCAAACTGAAGTCCTTTAGTGATCATCATAGCAGGAAGAAGTTGAAAGAGTGATGCCCCTGCTGGCGTGCACGCTGCCTGCCAGACCCACGTCCACTGCTTTTAAAGGACTGCGGTGCCTGCTGCCCTGGTTTTGAATGCAGTCTCTTTATATGCACACATCTGGAACAGCCCCTGAACTTTCTGAATTGATATGTTAACTGACTAGCAGCGCCAACAGTCACATGGAGGGCACTGTAGCTATACTGTCCTTAAAGCGCTCAAAAGCAGAGTCTGCCTTCTTACCTTAAAAGCATGACCCATCTAAGGGTATATCTATGAGGGAGGCATTTACATTGCCGGAAAATCATGTAGAACGTATCTATGCATGGCAACGAAGTACAACGCGAATACAAACGGCGTTCCTTAGGCTTCACGTAGTATTCAAACCTGGTTGGATGACAATTAGCCATGCCGTGCCCATGATGGATCATCTGAGGTCTCCCAGGAGTGTTAGCAAGACCTAGCAGGCTACGCCCCAGAGAGCATGTTTATAGTAACCCAAACAATTAACAGATCGCAATGATAGACTGGCAGAGGAAAACGTGCTTACCAATGCCTCAATCCTCTTGGATTCCCTATCCAGGGGACTAAAAGGAAAGTAATTAGGGTTCACTTTACTGATCAAGGCCTGAACAATAAGGCTCTCTGGGGTGGGATGCCTAGTGAGAAAATTTGAGGTACGAGGCAGTCTGGCGTCTAGCTACATGTCAATTCACAGGTGGTTAGGAACAAGGCTTCAATCAAGCAGTCATCAAAATATCAGGGAGGGCATTATTAAAGGGAAACCAGGGCTTAGGATTAGCTGGCCCATACTATAAGACCAGTTAGAATATTTATTTTGGTCTCAATGAAGGCTAATGCCACAGCTGCCCTGAAGCCCACCACCACAAACAAGGCTCTCTTCTATTGGAGGCCCAAGCGGCGAGTCAAGCTGTTTCAGGCGAGGAGTCAAGCCCACTGGCATTCTGGTAATTAATGTACAAAGAATCGGTATAGTTGGGGGGAGAGGCATCTGGCCCCCCAGCTCTGACATAGGATCAATCAGAACCAAAACAAAAAGGTAATGGAGCCTCTGCAGAAAGGTGCAACAAGGCAGATACACTAGATTAATAGCCAAGTAGCATGATGAGCGGTTGTGCTTTTGTAATTCCGTAGCATGACATCAGTAGGGCCCAAGTCAAGTCAGTTCTGGATTCAACATTGGCAGCTCCGATACTCTTCGGGCACCAGTGTAGTATGGACTGGTGTGAATCTCTGCAACAGAAATCTGTACTAAGAGTCTCTACAGGCCCAGTATCTGGTGCCTATGAGACAGACTGCGCTGGGATGGAACCAACAGCAATAACCAGACACTAGCTCCCAGCGGTTCTGTGTGGCCCTAAAGGCATGCCAGAGGAATCCAGAAATGCACCAAATATTTGCAGTATGGCCTCCCTGAAGGCCTGATCAAGCTGCAGGGCTGTGATCTTGGAAATTCAGGGAATGTTGGAACCAGCTGAGGAATCTGCCCCTTCTCCAGAGATCACAAAGGGGTGAGAGCAACATCGTGAGGTCCTTGCACCTTCTCTTTGGAGTCAGAGTAGCAGGGTGGGGTTGAGTTCAGTTTCGCTTTCATTTGTGTTTGGGCTTACAGGAGGGTTGCAAGCACAGTTTGGCAGTTGCAGCAACAGCACAGAGATTAGGACCGGGTCTAAATCCACCACTTGGATCAGGACCTATGTGAAGGCCATGACTACTACTCTTATTCGGCAACATACAGCTTTGCCTCCTAGTCTTGGGTCGTCTTCAGGCGCTTGAGGGCGCACTTGACTCAAATGTGGCCCAAGCACCGACATTAAAGGCACACCTCATGCGGGTCCATTACGAACACCTGCTTTCTGGAGTTGCTCCTGGCTTGAAAACCATAAAGCTGCGAGTCTGTCTTTTACACTTCATCATCCAACACACTGCTTTGCGCTGCGTTTCAAAACAAAATAACTGCACCTCCGTGGTCATCACACACAACATGGAAATACGTTCTACATAGGATCAAAACAAAAACATCCTTTCAACCACAAACCCTACATGGTGTAGCATGGAACTCACAGGCAAGCATTTCCCGACTCCACACAGGGGCAGTAAAGCGCATGTTAGACCTGGCATCCTCGGCATGGTTCCCCCCCAACTTTCTACCTTCAGATCTCTGAGCAACAGCGTAACACGTGTGGAAGTATGCCACATCCAGACACCACCAGCAAGCACAAGGACATTGTCTGGTTGGCAATCTAAGCAGGCCTGCTAGTTAGAGTCTTCGTACAAGCAAGAGTCCTGTCCACAAGTGTGCATTGCAGATGAGGCAACTTACTACCTCTTTGGGAGATGCATCAACCACCAGACCTGCTAAGGTTCCGAAGCACGCAGCTTGGGGCCCTGATCCCACAACAAGCATCACCCCAGATTTGATAATGTATGGCACACTGTGTCCTACAGGGCTGATGAAAGCTCCTATGCGGTTTCAAAGATGTTCTTCTGTTTGAGAAACCACCTGGGAGTAGAGAAAAAGGAGCCATAAACTTTGGCCTGCAGCAAGATAATACACAGCTTCCTGAATGATTATGCAGTAATAGATGACTGCATTGAGGACACGAGGATCCGAAGGCGTCCCCAACCTTGCACACATGTAGTCAGGTTCGTTACATACCACCTAAGAGTAAGTGGTTTTTGTGAAAGGTGACAACTACCTGAACCAAAAACTAATACCAGACCCAAAAACATGCAGTCACTAAGTGAAAACATCCAATGGCTGTGGTGGGCTAGTCCGTTTATCTGTACTTTATGATGTGGTGGCAGGGAGCATAACATGAGTAACATCTGATCAGACCAATGGAAGAGGTGATTGAGAGCATTTCTGTTTGATATTTTTTCGAAACATCAGGCTACTAAGACAGGTAAACGGTCTTAAAGCCAGGCCTAAAAACAAAAACAAAAAAAGGCATTATTGAAAAACGAAAGCAAGATATGACCAAAATGGAAGTGGGTGCCTCAATTTTCTAGCTTTCCTTAGCTTCAGACAAACCAGATAGTGAAGCTTGGGTTAGGTCAGGTATTAATGAGTTAGAACCCAGTACAAAACTTGTAATTTTGAGTTCCCCCGTTTTGCATATCCTGCTTTTTATAAATACCCTCAGGAGGATCGGTCTACAGCAAATGCAGGCAACAAGCTTGTTTATAAATATCTTTGGGAGCCTTGCTTACTACTTTATGATGCACTGTGTGTACTGAAATAAAGTCCCAGTTTACAGGTACTTCAATATAGCTGCACTCAAATAGAGATACACCAGTATCAATAATGTTTGGCCGTTCAGGCCCATAGGTAAGACTAGCTCAGCCTAAAAGTAAAGGAATCTGGCTGATCTACCATCCGAGAGATTAAATGGGTGATAATCTTTTCTGACAAAACGGACTCCACTTCAGCATTATTAACTTTCATAAGGCACCACAGAACTCAAGGTCTTGACCACGTGTCGCCAACCAGTCGATCGCAAGCTACCAGTAGCTCGCAGAAGCTTTCAGAGTAGCTCCCAGCCGGAATTCATTTTTAACTAAGAACTGCAATAAATAAGTGTTGCGTTTTCCTTTTAAAGTTAAGGAAAGGCTTTTTTTTTTTTTTCATCAGTCTAGAGCAGAGGTCTTCAAACTTTTGGATGCCGAGACCCCCCTGTAAACATTTTGAGGCGTAAGGACCCCCTCCTGACAATAATTTCTAAACCTGTAGGCAGGGCTACTGGAATTATGAGGCAGGTGAGGACCAAATTACGTGACAGGCTTGACTAAATTGTGTGGGAAGAAAAGGTAAATGATGTTATGTGATGCCGCGTACACAGTAACACTGAGGAAAGATTTCACCCCATCAGTACCAGTGTATAACCAAAATACAGCAATTAACATCAGAAAGATTTCTAGTCAACCTTTGTGAAGGGCCTTCCACTCCGCAGGAATACGTGCTGCCACATTAGAAGCTCACTTGGCCCTGGCCGGGAGAAGCAGGGGTCCCTTAAAACCCTGGCGGTTTTGTGCAGAGTTAAGCAGTTTACCCATGCAGCTTTCCTCTCACCCCCTCCCTTCCATCCCTCTGTCCTCTCCTAACCCCGGATCCCTCTCTCACTTTGCAGGCCATTTTATTTCACCCCTTTTTACAACTTCTGAACTCTCCCCATTCAACCTCTCACTTCACCTTTAACACTCCCAGCCAGGGCTGGTCCTAACACTGGTCGCACACGGTGCAACAGTCTTTTTTGGTGCCCCACCCCCGTTTCCTCCTTCTCCATGAATTCCTTCACTGCCACTCACCAACAATTCACCTCATCTCTCTATAGCACCTTTCTGACAAACATTTCATTTTTTTATAGCGCTACTCATAGTTTACTCACACTCATTTCTGTGATCTGCATGGTACATATTCTTTGTAGCAGGAACGTTAACCCTCTGCACTGTGTGGGTGACAAGAGTGCCCATGTGAGTGCACGGTGAGCGATGCAACAGTGTGAGAGTAGGGTAAGAGGAGTGACTGCAGGGTGAGTGAGGTGGCTTATGAATTTAGGTGCGGATGCAAGTTCAGAATGGGACGAATGAGTGTATGATTACTGATGGGCTTGTTTGAGTGAGTTGCATATTGAGCAGTGAGGGGGACAGGTGAGTGAAGTGTCACATGAGTGCAGGATGAGTAGTGTACTCGTGTGGCTGCAGGGTGAGGTATAGGATGAACAGCGCAAGTGCATTGTGAGTGCAGAGTGATCACTGTGAGTGCAGGGTGAGCGGGTGAATGGTGTGAGTGCATTGTGATCGCTGTGAATGCAGGGTGAGCGTGAAAGTGAAGGGCGAGAATGACGAGTGAGTTGTCTGAATGCAGAGTGCATTCCCAGACACTTGAAGTAACTCAGCATGTTATGGACGGCGGCGTAGGGTTTAAGATCTAAGTTAAACTATTGCTATTATGGCATTAATCGGGGATCGAGGAAATAAATAATGTGCTGATCCTGCAACAAACTTCCAGTCCTATGGTTAGGGTTGCCAGCAGATTATTTTGATGGCCCAGTCGGTACAAAAATAAGCAGTCACCTAAAGCTGTATTTTAAGCACTTATCTGTGCATACTTCGAACAGCAAATATAAATAGAAAGCACTTTTAATTGTGTTCTAGGGCTGCCTCAATGATCCATGACTGATAATTAAAGAGAACAAAGACAGAAAAGTCACATAACGAATGCATACATACTTTTTATTTATAAGTCTATTTAGTGTCAAGAGGAGGTCTTTGCAGGCTCTTTAAACAAAACACGGCAGGCATTTTTCTTTTGGCAACCCTACTTTATATTCCTTTTCATGAAATGCATTCTCACACTGCAGCAGTAAAGGTAAAATACAAATGTAAGGAATAGGCAGAGTGGGGGCCCAGGGGGTACTGGAACCAGGAAAAAAACTAAGCCTCTGTAACCAGTTTACAAAGGCATGTAAACATGCAAATGGTCTTTAAAGACCTGTGAAAAACTCGGGCGTGCCGGAGATAAGACTCCAGACACTGCCCAGCTGAGCCCCCAGCAGCTCGAGTTGCACTGCAGCAGCCCGGGCTGAGACGCAGGACGGGGGAAGAGGGGGGGCTGAAGCCCTTGGGCCTCGGCAGAAGTGTGACTGGGAAGGCGCGACCCCCTTTGCATCGCTCCACGGCCCCCCTGGGGGTCGCGCCCCACAGTTTGAAGACCCCTGGTCTAGAGCTAGGAGAGCCTGATGAGCAGTGCTTCACTCAGGTTTATGACCCATGTGGGTCACAAATGATCAGAACTGAAGCACTGAGGTATTTAACTCCAATTAAAGTCGTTCTCCACCCAATATTGGAGCATGAGAACAAAATTATATTTCTGAATGCTTTTAAATGAGACAAAATTAAAATAAAGAGTTAACTTAATAATTAAGTTTACTCTTCATTTTAATTTTCCCCCTTTTCAAAGCGTCACATTTACAAACAGCAGGCATCTTGCTCCCAGTGCCTGGTAGAGACAGTGCCATAGTTATAACGGAAAAATGCAGTCATTTTCTTTTAAATGGGAGACACTTAAAGTGAAGAAAAATGTTTCTATGAAACATTGTCTTAATGTTTTTCTCTACTTTAAATTAAGCCAATTAAGTCCTGTTTTATAAAGCATGTTTCTTCACTTTAAATTCCTCACATTTAAACAAATGACTATTTTCCTGTTCTAAATATGGCACCATGTTTACAGGCCCCTGAGAGTAATATGCCTGCTGTCTGTAAAGACACATTGACATGGGAGAAAATTAAAATTTCTAAGTGTTGCATTTACACTTAGTCGGCATCTTGCTCCCAGTGGCTGGCAGACTACGTATTTATAACTGAACAGTACAGCCATTTTTTCTTTAACAGGTGAAATTTAAAGTGCAGAAAAATGTTCCTTATTAGGAACATTTTTGCAGAACATTTTTCTGCACTTCAAATTTCTCCCATTTAGAAAAAGATGGTTCAATGTGTGTTGCAAATGTAACTGTGCCACATGCGGTGAAAGGTATGTCCTGTGACACAAATACATGACAGGCTCAGTCTCACCCATACACCTATATCCCATTGATTCACACACGTTCGAACATCCCCACAGACCAAGCACTCACAGACGCACCCGAGAGCCCCAACATAGTACCCCTAGTCACAGTATTTTGTTCAAACCACAGAATCAGGCTCCATGGACATCAGGTTTAAAGTCAATGTAGCTGGGCAAAGGGGTGTCTGGTAACAATGCATGAGCTACTTGGCCTTCAGTAGCTCAAGACGATGTTCACTGATCACAAGTAGCTCATTACAGAAAAGGCTGGAGACACCTGGTCTTAACCCCTCCTTCCACTAAAAGGAACGTGTAAAAGAAAATGCAAAGTACAACCAGAAGAGGATAGGGATCCAGAGACAAAGTCTTACATCTTGCCAGTATGTGGAAATCTGGGTGGGGGCAGTTGGTGATTAAATGGAAGGGAAGGGAGTGAGATCAAGAGGAAGAGTCATGTCTAATAATCACAAAGGTGGACAATAAATATTTTTTTTTACTTTGTCTAATGCGTTTGGGGAGCCCTTATAAAAGAAAACACTTTGAACAACGAGGTTACATTCCAAGAATTGCTTACACTCCCCTTAAGACGATATCAACAGGAAAGGAGACTTAATGAGCAGAAGACAAAGCTCCTTTAAGAAAAATTAGGTGACATGCTACCAAGCTTTGGCTTTTCAGACAAAGCAAGAGGTACTCAGAAAAAACATAATTGGCTGGGTCTCAGTCTCGACTTTCACCATTGAAATGGGACACACTCTGGGATATTGAGCTGTCAGTGGTCAGCTGGCAGTGTCCATGGTGGGTGCTGTTGTGCAGCACCGGAGCATCCAGAATCATTTGCACTAAAAACGATTTGTCTAGCTATTCTTCATCCACTTCACACATTCAACGGTTAACTAGGTCTAGGAGTCAAGGTTTCATGGAAAGTTGTCACTAAGCACACAGTCATGGTTCTAATAGGGCTTCACTTACATATAGCAAATTTAGAGCACTTAAAATGTAGCATGTCAAAACTAAAAATTGCAGGACTTTTAGGGCCATAGGTATGACCCTAAAACAGTTTCACAGTGCTAACAGTAAGAAGCCAACATGCATATATTAGGATGTCGGTATGTTATTTGAACAATCAAAGCTAGCCATTCTTGAAACTGTGGCTGTGACAGCAACCCATTAATGCTTGATGTACAGATGGAATGATCGAGAACAAGTTTTCAATGATATTTGGGACTCCTTTCACTGGGTTATGGCCAAAAAAACAGTCGCCATAGCCTCCCCCCTCGTACAGGTATCTGGCAGCAGCCCCCTCACTGTTAGTATTAGAATATTGGTTTTACCGAAGAATGCTCAGAGAATACTGTCCTCTTCTACCGCCCCTTACCTCCGGTGGGCTGTGTTATGCTGCTAAGACAAGCATAGCCTTCACCCTCACCTTGTGTCCTCACGACAGACTATCAGGCCCTGTTGCCTCCCTATCTTAGCTAGATGGCTACATGAACCTAGCTGCTACTTACTTCCCCCACCCTCCCGAGCCACTGCCACTACAGGGTTAGATTACTCCTGTCCTGTGGTGTACACTATCTGCCTACACAGGGAATCACTGGGAGATTTGAGGAGGCAATAATGTTTGATATGGATAATATGCCAATAGAAAGATTTAAACAAATCCTGCCAGTCCTTAGGAGTCAGTCATTTCTTGTTGGCAAAGATTCAATGACTTCTAAAGACCAGCAACAGGCAGCTGGCTCAAGATTACTGCGCTTTGGAAGTCATGTTTTCTGTTAAAAGTCATCCTTCACCCAGATCCACACAGCTAAGTCTTGTTCTTGGTCAAGCACCTTTTGACTCTCTAGGGTAGTATGTTTCAAAACACTGCATTGTGCGGTAAAAATGCTTCTCAAATGAATCATGGATGATCTCAGCTTTGGAGTAGAGAGGAATGGGTCAAGCATTCCTGTGTGCTAGTGCTCTTGAGTATCATCTCACATCGAGACATAAAAACTCTAAAGAATTAATATTTATGGCTAACTCTGGGTGCATGGGTGAATTAGGAAACGTTTCATGCTAAAAAATCTTCAACTACAAGCCAATTAAAGCAGACTGCGTCTTTTCAGTGGAGGGGAAATCGCATCATTAATTACAACAATTGTTAAATTCAATGTACACAGCTCAGTCTTGCTGAAAGTGGTGTCAGCATGGGTGCTGTGCCATTAGCATACGAGGTGGTAGTAACCATAGATGGCCTCTGGAAGGTGTTGGAGGAGCGTTCAAAGAATTCATGCCAAGTAGTGGTAACCTAAAGACAAGCATATCAGTCAATAAATCTGCTTAGCATCCTACACAAAAATGTTGCCTGTTCCATGTAGTCTATGGGTGGCAGGCCACGTAGTGTGCTCCTAAGCCAACAGAGACTTATACTATAATGAAGCAAGAAGAACAGAGCATCTATAGAGCTCACCAATGTAGCGTCCACTAAAAAGGGTGGGGGACTTAACACAAGTAGGTCACAGAACAGTGATAGGATGGCTTAACTGTCCACAAAGTATAGACTGGCATCCCTACAAGACACCAGCATTTAAAACATTTAAAATAAGCCAATGAAAGTGGATCTTTTTGCACTGATCAGTGCATGTGTGAGGAGTACAAATATAAATTGTGTTATGGAGTGTTTGTAGTCGGAAAAGATGCTCTGCATACTTGTGCGGATGACATTACCACTTAAGAGTCTCAGCAAAGGTGCTGACAAAGGTTTCAACTCAAAAGTCAACTTCCCTTTGAAGTCCTGAAAAAGCTATTAATGTACATAGGTGTTAAGTATGCAAGAAAACCGCCAAGTCTTTAATGGGACCATACAACAACTAATCAAGAAGGCTGCTACATGTGTAACTGGACAATGTAGTGTCTTGTGAGTTAGCAAGGATGGGACCCTTTTAGTTCCTGATTGAGTCCTTACAACTACGACAAATGTTCGGTTGCACTTAATAGAGATCATGTTTAGAAAGTTGAGTTTACAGGTACACGCTGAGGAATAAAGACCTGTAATACTAAGCTCTCTGTGTGGTGTATTCATTTAGGAGTACCCAGGCTGGAGAGAATGCTACAACTGGCGGCGAGATAGGGGATACGTTACACAAAGACTGACAGTACTCTCCCAGAGAATTTGCCGTGGTGCAGCAAACTGCTCATGTGTGCGGCATGTGCCTCAGTCGAAGTAAAGATCGACGTTTGGTGTATGTGGAGTCAAAGCGCCCCACAAGCTACTGTGAAGCATGGACAATGAAAGCCTCAATGAAAAGTTTACTAATCGTCAGCCAGAAATCTACTACTAAGGCCCTGAGCCACTTTGCAACAGCTATAAATCGTATGGAACGAGAACGCTAAAGGCAGAAGCAGCTAGGTACAGAAAGCACTAGAGCAGCGACAGATAAGAGCGAGGAAGCGCTCTCAGCGAAAATAGTCAAATAGAGGAAAGCAAAAAAGGCAGTGAAAACTAGGACCATGCAGGAGGGTGAAACACCGGTACAAGAAATAAAACCAGTATTCACCATAAAAGAGGAAGCAAGTGCAGTGCTTTCGGTGACTGGGTAAGACGACCCCAGTTAAAGTACGGAGCCGGTACTTGTGAAAGGTACTGAGTCAAATGCACATCAAACGCTGAGCAGCAATTACTTTTCACAACAGTAGCAAAGAGCACAAGGTTCACAGCTGCAACATTCCTGAAGCCACCACCTCCACTCGACACTGCGAAAAAGCGGAATATTGGTGATAAGATGGACTGCCTGGATAGAAACAAATATGATTATTTCATTGATGCACTGGAAGAAACCAATAACAAAAAGATTGTCAAATATCTCAAAAATCTTGCTGGTGAAGGAGTAAAAGAGGTAATCAAGAAATTACTGCGAACTGACTAAGTTGCATACCGTCAAATCAGACATGTTAAATCTCAAATTCAATCTGATGACAAATGTCAATTACGAACGATATATTTTCAATCAGGAAGGACAAAGCTGGTGACTTCATACGCTCAAACACTGCAAGTTCAATTAATTCAACTATGAAAAAACTATACATCTCAGAGTTATCAACGTATGTCTGTCAGATTAATTCTGATGACAAATGCTGAGAGAAACCGTCTGGAGAGAGTTCTCATGGCTGCCAGAGCTGAGGAACGGGTTTATCTACAAGCTGCTGACAGAGGCTGAAGGTACCTAGAATGAGGTTCATGAACATGAAAAGAATGTAGAAACACAAAGCTGAAGGTCACAAAACGATGTCAACTAAAGAAAAAGAAACTGCTTACATGTGGATCTTCGTTTCTACACCTAAGTAAATGTCCCGCCATTGGACAAGTATGCAAAGGCTGTGGGAAGGAGAGCCATTTTGTAACTATTTGCAGGGTGAAGAAAAAGCTGTGTGTCATAATGAGAAAACGAAATGGGCGCCCTAACGTTCCAGAAGCAACATTCTACACGCCCACAAGGCCAAGCGGCAATATCTGCGGAGGCAAATCGACACGAAGCAAAGTAGATGGTTGCCTAAATCTTCGTCCACGAGTTCTTCAGATTGTCAAGCAACAGAGCGACAAAGTAAGACTGATGTGCTAAGTCGATGTTTACCTCAGAAAAACGTATGCATGATGCAGAATGGCCACATGCAGATAAGAATAAGAGTCAAAGGAAAGTCGATGAGTAAAATCACAAAAGTCATTCAAACATTGTTAAAAAATTATACAAAGTAAACAGCTGCTCCATACTCTATTATTGACAGTGGTGTGTCGATAAACATACCTGATGAGAAATTCAATAAACTGACTCCATTGCCCCATCTCACAACATTGAAGATTAAAGTGCATACATGGGCTGCATTAACGCCATTAAAGAGTCAAGGTTCATTCGTAGCAACCATGAAACACAGAAGTACAAGCAAAGATTCATGTACTTCAAGGTACTGTGTCAAGTGCCCGTTTACTCAGTTTCAATACTGCTGCTGATATGGGACTGATATCAGTGAACTACAACATGAATGCTCATCACGAAATATGTCAGTTCCAGTAGTTTCATGGATTGGGAAAACTTAAGGACGTTCGTCCTGTTGCTCAAAGACATACGAATTGCATTTCATCTACAAAAAAGCTGTTGAGAAAGAGCTGGAGGAATAATTAAAGCATGATATCATTGAGCGATCTACTGGTCCAACTTTGTGGTCGTGCCCAAAAAGGTCAGTAAAGGAGCTGTACGCATCTGTGTTGATCTGCACCAAGCCAACAAGGCAATTAAAAGTGAACGACATCCCGGTCCCCACAATGCCGACATGATCACAACTAAATGGTGCAACGGTCTTCTCTCGCCTTGATCTGAACGGGTATCATTAATTGGAGCTCAAAGAAAATCGCAGGTATATCACCATCTTTTCTACCCATATTGGAATGTTCAGATATAAACGCTTAAGTATCTGTCATCAGCTGCCGAACTTTTTCATATCATTCGACATCATACAATGGGTCATGAATGCCTTCAATTAGTGATGACAGACTTCAGAGCTACACAAAAGGAACATGATAAAGCTCTTACACAAGTGTGTCATTTATTTGCTGAGGCAGGTGAACTTTGAATGTGGAGAAATGTGAATTCCACAAAATAAAACTCAATTCTTTGGCCATGTCTTTTCTGATAGGGGCATGACACCGGATTCAGCTAAAGTACAAGCTTCGTCAGCCACCAATTCCCCAGAAGATGTTACCATGTTACATTGATTCTTTGGCATAGCTAGTTACTGTTGCACATAAATATGTGATTTTGCCACAGAAAGTCCTCCCTTAAGAGACTTAGCAAAAAGGAAATGCTTCATTTTACTGGACACACGAATGTGAACAAAGTTTTTAAAAAAATCAAATATGCAATTGATTAAGCCACTGAAACTGCCAACTTTGATCCAAAGCTCCATACCTAGGTTGTTGGTCGAGTGCGATCCTTGCCAAACAGTGGACACCCAAATAGGCTCGAAGGCATATTGTGGCATATGCAAGCAGACGTTTGTCACAACCTGAACGCGCCTATTTGCAACCGGAGAAAGTTTAGCAGTGGCATAGGCTTGTGAACATTTCCACGTATTCCTATATGGAAAGCCTTTTACTCTTGTAACGGATCAGGCAGCATTGCTTACCATCCTTGGCAACCCAAAAGCCAAGATGCCTCCTAGAATTGAAAGTTGGGGTTCGTGACTACAGGAATAGGACTACACTATTGTGCACCTACCAGGAAAAGACCAAAACCCTGCTGACTACTTTTCACGAGTGCCAGTACAGTGCCCAGGAAACTCTTGCCAAAGAGGCCGAAGCCTACATTAACATCGTAAGGTCCATTACCCTGCCGCTATTTCATTAGAACAAATAATTGCTGCAAAGATAGATAGATTTTCATGCTAAAAGACATTATGGCACATCAATCCTGGAAAAACAACACTCGACCTGTCAAACATGACAAATATCAAAAGTTCAAAAATATGAAAGATGCACTGTGTGTTACCCAAGAAGGTATTGTTTTACAAGGTTCAAGAATTGTCATACCAGAGTGTGTGCGACAAGTAATTGTAGTGGCCCATAAAGGATATAGAGGAATTGTTGCCACTAAACATGCTCTCCAAGATAGAGTTTGGTTTCCTTACCTGACGAGAGAGTTGAAAGAGTTGAAGGCCTGTCATTTGTGCAAATTCTCATCTCTCAAAAACACTCAACATGGATTAAATGTGTCTGATTTGCTAAAACAATTATAGGAGAGAATCGCTATTGATTTCCTTGGTCATCTTGACAATGGACATCACCTGATAGTGGTTATCTATGAATACTCCCGTTTTCCATTGGTAGATCTCTCATCGCCTACTCAGGAGAGATTCATTGGGAAATTAGATGGCATTTTTGAAACATGGAGTGTTCCTTCAATTCTAAACACTGACCATGATGGCCCGCCATTCAACAGTCGAGAATTCAGAGACTTTAATAATCTCAATGTGAAGCATAAGAAAAGCACACCTCTTGGGCCACAAACAAATGGCATTGTTAAACACTTTGAGCACACTTAAAAAGACCATCGATCATACCACATTGTATAAGCCTGATCTGAAGTCTGCTCTCCATACTGCTCTTAGAGCTTACAGGTGGACTCCGAATTCAACGACAGGTGAAAGTCCTGCCACCCTGATGTTTGGGAGAGCCATGACGACCAAGTTACCACAATGGACCAACAGAAGATCTACAACAGTTAGTGAACTTCGTCAAACAGACTTGTGCCATAAGCAAAAGATGAAAGTATATGCAGACAAGCGTCAATGTGCCAAAAACATTACTTTCACTAAAGGTGATCAAGTATGGGTGCAACAGAAAACGCAAATCTGATGCTCGCTTCAATGTTGAACTTTTCAAAGTTGTGACTAGTAAAGGAACCATTGTGACTGCTTATGGTTCCCGAAAGTCCAATACGAGATTCAATTGCACTTCATGCATCTGCTTCATCATTCGCTAGTACCTGGTATCAGAGATGAGACTGGTTAGATTAACTGTAGACAGCCCCTTGACTGCATCTGTCCCTACATCACCAGTGCAAGACATGAAAGCTTCTCTTTTCCCAGCATTAGAGGACACAATCTGCATATGGTCAGAGTTCCCAAACAAAATATTTTTATTTAACAAGGGGGGGATGTAGTGTCTTGTGATTTAGCGATGACGGGACCGTTTTGTTTCCGGATGGACTCCGTAGAACTATGACGCAAGTGTTCGGGTGCAGTGAATAGAGTTGTGTTTAAAACATTGAGTTTGCCGTTACACACTGAAGAATAAAGATGTGCAATACCAAGCTCCGTGTGTGACGCATTCATTTACAAGTACCCATGCTGAGGAGGACACTGCAGACACTACCAGTATTCTGAAGTGCTGGTATATTCGCACATTACAAGCTTCCCTTACGCACAACTAACAGCTTGGTAATCATCCATGCAAGCTTACATCACTCACTTAACTGTTATTGCAGAGGAGGGGCAGGATCGTTCATAGAAGAAAAATGCACCCCAAGCAGCATCAGGGCAAACTTTACTCACAGGGATCACCTACAAAACACACCAATAAAGGAAGCTTGACATACCCTGAATAGCTACAGCAAAAGTGGAAGAGCATCTACATAAAATATAACGTTTGGACAAAGACCGCTTACCTCACACAGAACAAACTACATCACTGCAAAGTTCAACTGCACACAAACAGGCACTACACAGACAGCAACACAGCAATCGTTACTCACTGTACTATTTGTTTGGCACAAAACATGTACAGTGCAGCAGTAATTCAAGCTTTCTTAAACATTTCTAGCCATGACGCAAACTTACCTTGCACTAAAGCAGCAGTGTTACCGTCATACACAGCTGAGGGGCAAGGAGTTGAAAGTTTCACAATCAAACAAGTAGTGTAAGCAACAGTAGCGCCTGCCTCCTTAACACACCAATTAGGCGTGCAACACGTCTAGATGACGAGAAGCTAGCAGGTGATGCTCAATCACCAATTAAAACCAATTAAAATCAACTCTAAATTTAGGTAACAATTTTTCGAGATACATTCCTACATTTTTAGTGAGACTAGGTTGAGGTTATCGATAGGTTTGACATATGCTGTGCACTGACATGTTCATGAAGTAAGGTGTCTACGCTATTTCAGACGCTGTTATGTTTAATTATCAGGCATCCAAGGCGCTATAAAGACTACAGCCGACAAATGCAAATCATAAATAACAAGCGCCTAAGAAGCATAGTGTAAAGAACGAAGTAATTCAAACACATCTAATTCATTTCATAAAGGCAAGGACGCTGTTTTGTGGGATCGTTTAACAGAGGCACCCTGGCACAAAAGACCCTCCCACCCAAGTTTTCGTTAAACATACCATGGAAAAGAAAAGATGCAACTTTCACGGATGGTGTATAATTTGGGTAAATGGTTGGCTGTGACAAGATAAACAAGTAGCTATACATTCAATTTAGAGAACAGTTTTGGAGGCCGTGACTAATTAGGTGTTGAAAAATGGCGGATATTCTTTAGGCGGGCTTGTGAGGGGCTGTTGAAAAAGCAATCTGTAGAACTTTCTGCAAACTACGGGAAGGTAACTTGAGCAAATAGGTTTATGAAGAACTCTTTGAAAGGAAAGGATTGATCACGAAGTGTGGTTGTTCATAATTTAGAAAACTTCATAAAACATCCCAATCACAGAAAAACGTCTACAATCTGTTCCAGGGCAGAGCTAAATAACTAAAATAAACAATATGCCCTAGTACAACCACAATCACAATTTTTTTCTGAACAGTCTGCATTAATATGACAACAATTAAGCACATGTATTTTTACTTCACAGTAAAGAACATAAAGCACAAACATTGTGTTTAGACCATACCAAACGAATCGTTCAGTCTGAATCACTATCAAGATACAGACCATACTGCAAACCAAATTGAAAGACCAGATTTCATAAAGGTCAAGAAAAAGTAGTTTGATACAATTTCAGTAAAAATAGTCAATGTTCATGTTTGAGTTTGGTATGATCTCCGCACATTAACAAGCAGGGAAGCCTACAATAGTTCAAGAAAAATCCCACAGACCCCAGTCCAAGGCTCTGCTGCCCACGAACCACTTCTAAGCAGAGAAGCCACATCACACATTCTGATTGCCATGTTATTTTGGAGTTGCCGTCTGCAAATGTGGACACAAGAAAGTACTGAATGTTAGGTTACACATTCGAAAGATTAAAACAGCAAGGTTTTAAAAACACATTTATAGTACATTGTTTGTTCTCAGCAATCAACATATCCATGCAATATCTCCTAAATTCACTGAGGCAATTCCAGTCTATTGTTTCTAACAGGTAAAGCATGCTTAGATGGGATGCAATTTAAAACTTCAAAGCAGTTTCTTCAGGCAAAGCGCTTTCCTGTATGGGAGTATTCCCACTGGTGCATCATAAGATGGAACTATTGATACTTTTGCAGAATAACCCTATTTAAATAGACATGCCATGTGAGACCTATTACAATTTAATTAGCACTACAAAAATTCATATTACATGTAATCAGATGTATACCAAAGGTACAGTGAATGCACCCAAGTAGCACAGCACGTTTTATTTAGAATTAAATAAATATTTCTTACCTTATCAACACTCCCTGCGCCAAGTAAAACAGGCTTTACAGAGCGACAGCGACTTACCACAAACGAGAAATGTAACTATATGTGGACCCTTACCCCGTACTTCAAGAGTCACTGCTATCCCTAATTTTTGGATATCCTACCATCTAGAGATGGAACAGAAAACCACTTCACAGATTCGGGCAAGTTCGTCTCCTTTGTTAAGACAAAAGTGGCAAAAACCCTATTTGCGTGGGTGTGCACCCTCACCATTTAAATCATTAAATAAACTTGCATAGGTTTCCCATTTATACAGTGCTTGTACAGAGGCAGGCAACCTGCTGCTCCACATACAAAGCATTCTCACTATCCAACAAACCTATCGAAAACCACTTTTACAACGCGAAATGCCACCAGCGATTAACAGGTGCTCTTTAGATGTCGGTAGCGTTATTCTAGCATATATACCCATGCACACACACGGACCAGTCACTCAATTATGTATCAATATATACAGCAAGCAAGGGGAGCACAAGATGACACCTCATAGGGAGCACGTCAAAGTGTTTGACACCTTCAACTAGTCCTTGGCTTTTAATCGAGCAATATTTTGCATGATGGTATTTGGGGACTAATACTTATGAAAACTAAAAAAAAAATCGATGTCCAGGAAAAGAGTGCCGTAACAGCGAAAAAAAAGTATCACCATGACATGGGATTCTTGGCAGCCATAGCTAGGCACATTAATATAAAATAAAACCACCTTTTTGGACAAATTGACATGTTTTTGATTACACTACCACCAAACCGATGAAAAACACCAAGGATGTAAAAGGAATATAATAAAGCCACAGTCTATATTTAAGCTAGAGCATAAGTGAATGCAGCGTTGAACCATTCATAACTGCAGACATTAACAAAGCCAAAGGGTTTGGACTATTTCAGGTGTTTGCATAATACACGTGCTTGAGAGCAATCTGTGGCAGCGCATATACAAGTGGCACAATGCACAGAGGCGCACACACCAGTAAGACAAAGGGACATGTCAAGCAACACATGCAGGCACAGGTGGCTATTATAACTGACGTGACAAAACATGTAATGGAAGGCATGCTTTTATTCATTTCAGCCGCTTGTGCTCGCTGAGGGTGCATTCCAGTTAATCAGTTTTAATCTACTGAGCAAATTTAGACAGAGCCAGCCATGTGCAAATCAGTCTTGCTCCAACAGGAACAGTGCAGGCAGGCTGCCTGAGCTGCCATGCAAGTTCCCCGCTAGACGTGAACACAGACAACCCAAAACCGGTTTCAGCATACAAAGTCCTTGTATGCAAAATTTAGCGTGAGTTATGGCACAATGAGCTAGGGAACCACATGAATGGGCTTACCCTTTGCACTTAGGGTGTATACTCAATCAAACTATGAGATCGAAAGAATACTTCAACTAATCTCAGTGTTGGCGATTGCTCAGGCTCTATTCAAGTACATCGTTTTTCACCCCTTCTGCTAATGACCGACCAGCTACATGCAAATCAGTCTTGCTACCACAACAATAGGAATAGTGCAGTCACAAGCCATGCCTAGGTATCACAGGCCTTTCCCCATGAAATCACATCACATGAAGTGACATGAGGCATTCCCAATTCTGGCAGAAAAATTAAATGTAAACAGTGTGCACAAACAAAACTCGTTGACTGTTCAATCATCTAAGGTCTCCTGATTCTGACCTCAAATAACGGTTGAGGGAGGTTGACATTTTTTCCCTTTTCAGAGTATGTGGTACGAGCTCTGTAGTGAGACGGCTAAAACATCCACCAGCAAGACCATACTTGGAGCTCAGCAATATGGCTCCGACAGATGGTACGAGCAGGTGGGAGGGTGCTGGGAATAGAATGCCTACACTCATTCAGTAACTAGTGAAAGTAAATTCATCCTACTTTTTATTTCCATCCTATCCCCAACCTTTGTGCAACCTTCACAGCACCAGAAAGCATGAGGTAGAGAAATCATATCTTGCCAATTTCTAAGTAGCAGAAGTAGCGACCATTTGGTCCAGAAAAGCAGCCTTTACACCTCCAGAAGTAGACACCAAACAAGGCAGAGTTGATGCAATGAAGGCAGATGTGAAAGTTAAAGAAAAAAGGCAACCGTGACTACTGGCAGCATTTAAGTATTAGTAGAAAAGTTCAGGGAATAGAAATTAAGGCCATACAGGTGGTATGAACCACCTGGATTGAGATTATACTATGCAGGGCTGGTGTGTTCTCCTCCCCCCTCAACCGCCTAATACTGCTGCCCTGTACGAGATAACCTTTACTGAGAGTTACTCACGGGAATGGACAGAGGTGAGTGAACCTCTTCAAAAACTGAAAAGCACAAGCCGGATAGGAAAATGACTAGTGTCTAACCGGCACTGCTTGTGTTGAGCAATTGGTCTGTGACTATTCATATTGCCTTAATGTAGCACATAGTCAAATGATCATTAAAGAGGTTTATTCCATCAAACAGGCCATTTTGTTTCCTTTCCCCTGCAACCCTGCTCTAGTCCAAAGACTTCATCCAGGTCCGATGAAAAATGGAAAGACTGATGTTCATGATCTTTACAGTATTGTGTGCAAGGTCAATGGGCATGAACAGCTTTAGTGCAGTTCCCAAGATTCAATAGAACCGTACAATTTTCCTCTAGGTCCTTGAAAGCAGAGATGTGGAACAACCAATCGTGGTTGAGTTGTAAACTATATCATGGCACAATCAAAATCAATTGGCAGCAGGGATGACTAATCTATCCCAGTTGAGACATTTAGTCTCCTCGATGTTACAGAACCTTTTTGTTTTAGGAAAACCTTATTGTCCACTGGCCAGGAAGTTAACAGATACAAATATTTTCATAAGCCCTGTTTTTGCTCTCCAGAGACCCACACTACAAGGTTGGTGGGTGGCATCTTCTGGAGCTTTGTGCATATCTGAGGTTCCCAAAAAGAACAAAGGCATTGGAAGATGGGGTCGAGAAAACTAACACAAATGAGTTTAAATTTACCTGCGAGGGGCTGGAACTCAATGGACAGCATTGGAACTAGCTTATTGCAAGATTCACAACCTCATGATTAAAAGCATAAAAACAATCTGATCAATATCTGGTTCAGGCAACCTCTCGTGACGAGAGGTGGCTTAAAAGCAGGATCAGCTATACTACCCCTTAAGATCAATGGACCTCTGGAGAAGTAAAACTGAATCTGCGACCAGTGATGACAATATAGTTACTAGGACTTGGTGCTGTGATGACAGACACCATAGCTCAAACACCACGACAGCAATGAACTGATCTACAGAAAGCTGGAGTGTGATAAAACTACTGCAGCCTCGAGATTCCAGCCTGTTACGTTAAAAATTTAAAAACAGAACAGTTGGCCACTATCAAGATCTGCATCCTGAGGCTTTGGAGGTCACCCACGAGTCCGACAGAGGAATGGCTACGTGAATTGTTTCAGGTGGCTGCTTTTGAGCGGGCCATTGCCTGACTCACTGATCATCATGATAGATTTTCGGCACATAGGAAGCCTTTCTCCGCCACCCTTGACCCACAACCCTCCTACTTGCCGGATTCCCTCCCCAGGCATGCTCTTGACACCCTCAAGCCTCCCTGGTTACCTCCCGGCCCATGACCCGACCCTCTGTCCCTTACCCTGTCTCGCGCCCTCTGTCCCTTCCCCTGCCTTGCCCCCGCATCTACGCACCCTACTCAGGGGAGTTCTAGGCGAAGTCCCGTATGGGGCCGGCACTCGGATTGCCTAGCAGGTTCTTCTGAGTTCCCAGCTATCCTGTCCAGTTTATAGCCTGTTTCTGCTGTGGGATCCTTGATCTTTCCATTTGCCTCCTGTTGCCTTGATTATCTGGGTACGCTCCATTCCCTTGGTAACTTTCCATGTGATCAACGTAATATTAGACATAACTCCATGAAAGAACTGCAGCCAAAGGGGGCCACCATACCAAAATTCTGGGAGAAAATGGTCTCTTCTACCAAGAGTTCCTGTCTTAGGTACTTTGAGGCAGGGTGGGGCAGACTAGGCATGAGAACAGTCAACGTTAAATCTGCACAATCTGAGGGGGAGACAGCAGCATGATAAAAATCTTGTCAGCAAGCAGGTCTCAGCCTGGTATCACTGACTAGCTGAAACAATTCAAAGCACAGTCTGCCCACTGCAGGGTCGATGAGAGGAATGAAAAGTTGTCCCTAAAATAGGCCCATGGAGGGAATAGTGTTTTTGCTCTTGGGGAACAAATTGGTGTCACTGCATCCAGGAGAGGCAACATTGACCTTGTGATGCAACAGTAGCCAGTGACTAACGTGTCTGGGCAGAACAGGTTATCTGACAGTGTGGTTGGATTAAAGAGGTAAGTCATTAGAACACCCTTAAATTCTGGGTAAATAGACATTTCCTCTGCCTTGGACAATGGCAACCAAATACAGCAACAAAATGTCCAGCACAGTGGAAAAGATGGTTATACAAATAGGGTCTATTGACCGGGTGATGCTGGTACACACTATTTGACGGAGTCCCCTCTTTAGGAGTGGTGGGAGAGCAGGCCGTTGAATAGGAAGGTTCTGCTTCATCTTAGAACAGCTACTCAGTACTATAATTGGGTACTGAGCTCCCATCAGCACTGCTAATAACACTGACTCCATTGCTTGCATTCAAACAAGATTTTGTTTTTTTACAACTCGTCTTAATGGTTCATGATGTGCAGACTGTTCCTGGCAACGGAGTATGCATATTACCTGTTGCAATCTGCTTGTGGGACTTAGACCGTGCATTGTTGCATACGCTGACCAACCCAAGTGAGAGAATAGGAAAAACTAACATGAAATCGAAAGAAACAAATAAGACAGGTAGGTAAAAATGCCCCAGTATGAACGGGGTGATTTGATTTTGATTGGGCATTTATATAGCGCGACTGTCACTCCGAAAGGAGCATCCTGGCGCTATGCGGAATATAGTTAAGGTGGACAAGAACCACTATATAGGGATGAGCAAAGTTTGTCTGAGGATCCAAAGATCCAGGTCTTCAAGGCCTTTCTGAACTGGGTTTCTGTTTATCAACCTTAAGTGCGTGGGCATAAGATTCCAGGCTCTGGTTCCCAATGCTGCTACGGATTTTCCTCCTTTGGTTTTGCACCTAAAGGGAGGAGGCTTAAGAAGATTTGCAGATGAGGATCCGAGTGTCCTAGCAGTGGAGTGGGGGGTGAACCTGGCCGAAAGATATGTAGGCCCTAGAGTACGTGTTTATTTACTCCTGCGAGTAGGCTGTTGCAGTAGTCTAGTCTTGACAGGATGAGTGTCACTGCAACTGTCTTCCTCGCAGGGAGTGGAATAAAATCAAAGAATTTTTGGAGGGTTTTGATTATGTTGAAACATGTCCCTGCCACCGTCAGGGCGTGAGGTCGAAAGGCGAGAGGCATCAAATTTCACTCCCAGGTTTTTTGCTACTTCAACTGTGTTCAGTGGTGCGTCTTCCGGCCACCATTGACTCTGCTTGAAGGGATTGTCCTTTCCTATCAATAGGATCTCAGGTTTCATCTGTGTTGCATTTGAGATGGTTAAGCTTCAGCCAATGGATGACCTCTGTCAGGCATAACTTGAAATTAAGTTCTGCCTTATTGGAGTCTTTGTCCAGGGATAAGATCAATTGCGTATCATCAGCATATGATGTAGTTTCAATGCCAAAAGAGGCTATCAGTGAGATGAGAGGGGCCATGTAGATGTTGAACAACAGTGGTCTAAGGGAAGAGCCCTGTGGGATGCCTGATGTAATGGGACGTTCAGATGAAGGGAACGTTCCTAGGGCCACTGATTGCCTACGGTTGGTAAGGAAGGATCTTATCCAGGCTAATGCTGTGTTGGAAATGCTGCTGTTTTTTAATCCGTGTAAGAAGGATATCATGTGAGATAGTGTCAAAAGTGGCCGACAAGTCTAGTAGAATCAGCACCGCCTTCCTCCCTTTATCTAGAGTAAATTTTAATGTATGAACTATTTCCAATACAGCAGGTTCCGTTGAGTGTATTGGGCGGAAACCCGATTGACAGGGATGCAGGATCTTAGCGTTCGAGAACGTTGGATAGCTGTCTATTGACAAGTCTTTCCGTGATTTTGCCCAGTGTGGGTAGTAACGATATTGGTCGAAGGTTTGAGAGAATCGATGGGTCAATGTTCTGGTTTTTTTCAGTGGTTTAACTATGGCCAGTGAAGAGGTAATTATCTTGTTAATCACAGGATTACCGATAAATATATTTTGGCAGGACCATGGGTGGGCAGGCATAACGGGGGGAGCCCGACTTGCAGGCAGTTATTGCTTCACGTGTCTGCGCGAGTGAGGATATTCCACAGGCCTGAAATGAGGGTCCAGTGTGAGTGGGGTCATGCTCTAAGCCCAAGTGCTGTGTATGGATTGTGTTTTAATCTTTTTGTATATTATGGATTTTATCCACAAAGACCGAAATCTGGTCACAGAGTGTGATGGGGGGGGATTTCCCTACTTAATGTTTTTGGGTCGGTGAAGGACTTTACAATTGAAAAGATTGTTTTCGGGTCATGGAGGGCTTCTAATATTTTGTTTGAAAAATACTCTTTTTGACGATTTAATGTGCATATGATATTTTTTCCTGCTCAATTTAAAGGAGTTTAGGTCTGCTGGGTCTTAGGCTCTTCTCCACTTACGTTCCAGTTGTCTACACTGGAGGTGTAGTTCTACTAGTGTGGGCGTATACCAGGGAGCTGTAATTTTAGCTTTCCGCTTATTTGTAGGTTGTTCCAGCGGGGCTAGTTTGTTGCTGATCGATGTCATCCACTTGTGGAAGAGTTGCATATCTTCCAAAGTGTCCCCTGTTAAAGTAGGTATGGATGCATGAGCAAGAATTGACAGCTTTGGATTTGTAACTAGTTTAGCCCATTTGCGCCTAGGCTGTGGGGAGGGTATTTGGTTAAGGGGGTGTTTGGCAACTGGCATCTTGATGCTGAGGGGAATTAACTTGTGATCTGACCATACTCGAGTAGTGATGGTGCAGACTGTTAGCGAGGTGGAGTTGGAGCAAACTCCGTCTAACGTATGACCTGCCTGGTGTGTGGGTGTTCCGACCAGTTGGTAGATTCCAAGCGATTCTAAGATTCCAAGGAAGTAGTCCACTCCTGGTTCATTCCTGCATTCTAAGTGGAGATTAAAGTCTCCTAGGAGGGTAAAATTAGCGTACCGGAGCGTGAGGTGACTTAGTGTGTCTCCCAGTGATTCTAAAAAATCAGAACTGGGGCGGGCGGTAGATCAGGCCTCCTGTGAAGGAGAAAGAGGCATTGAGTTTGAAGCAGAAGCCTAGGCTTTCTGCCCCTTTCAAGGAGTGGAGATCAAAATATGTGCATTGCAAGGAGTCGCGAAAAATGATGGCTAGCCCCCCCCTCCTCTAGTTTCATCTGTCTTTCCTTCAAATGGTATAGTTGGGGGGGGGGGGAGCTAGAGCAATATCTGGGTTGCACCATTCCTTGAGCCAGGTTTCAGTGATAAAGAGTAAGTCGAGCTTTAGGTCCGTAATCAGCTCTCTAATGTCTTGGGAATGTTTACATAGTGAGCGTGCATTAATCAATCCCCCCTTTAATAGCGAGTTGCTCAGTGTTTTGGCTTTAATATCCGTGGCAGGTATCTGAATTTGAGCACTGTTCTGCATTTGCAGCATGATAAGGGGCCCTTGACCTTATCCGGTGAAAAACGACAGTCACATTTAGCGCTGGTGTCAAAGGTTTTTAAGAGATTAGGTGAAAACGCAATACCTGGGAGCATTTGAACAGCGTGGCTGGCGCTGGCCGCGTTCCGGACGCGGACAGGCGCAGATGGGCTTACACCTTCGGCGCGTCCGCTGCGCGTCCACGTTCGCAGGCTCATTAAGTACTAGAGCCTGCCAACCACTAGAGCACAACCGACCCGAAATGGTGGTTCCAAACGGGGCTTTCTCCTCCCAGAAGGGGAGGAGAGGGCAAGTGCAAGCCAATCAACGGAGCGTCCGAAAAGCACAGACACCGTGTGATGTGCGAATTCACAAATTCAATTTCAGGTGAGCAACAAACCCTTCTATATTGTAGATTCTGCTAGATTCTCCCCACATTTGTTAAAAACACCTAATCAATGATGTTTAAAAACAATGTCAAGCGCAATCTTAAAATTCGTACATATACTTAAACACGTAGCATTAAAAGGAGAAACGGTATTTTAAAAGCGGGGCAGTGAGGTTTGCTGTCTAACCTTTTCGGTCTTCGCTGTCCATACTTACTAGATTATATAAGTAAATCGGTGTGGATGTAAACCAACAAAAATAAACAGGGCACAGGTGAATGTGTATCCTCACAGGCATTGATCAGCTGCTCAAAGCTCCGAGTTGGGGATTTCTCTCCTTATATAGTGTAGTGTATTGTGAAATCTCTCCTGCAATAGACTTTTTTACATTTAAATATGGCATAAAAAACTATTAACCCTCTGTTGGTCACCCCTTTAAAAACAGTACAAATATTCAATAGCGCCCCCCGCCCCGCCCCCCAAAAGGAGTTTGAGTGTAGAACCGAGTTAATATGTTGCTCTAGGATGATAATTTATTGTGACCATTCAACTGGCTTTACCAGGAAATAATTTATACATTTTAAAAGATACCTACGATGGAGAACTAAGATTATAAATATCCTTTCCTTCATTTATTACTATCACGGATCAAGAAGATTTTCACTAAAGGCCTCATCAGCAGGATGACGAAATGTCAGTAAAGTACATTCCCAGTAATCCAATATTGGCATTCGAATGACCTTTTAAGAAGAAAACGGTATGCTACGATTTAACGGGTAAAGGAAGTAAGGTCTACTCCTGGCATACTAGATTGATGCTTTAGACCAGTTACAATCTGCAGAAGATTTCCACTCACCAGCATAAAAGCCTTGTGGCAAGACCTCCTACAGAATGGTCATACAAATCTAAAACAAATCACTGCAGTTGCGCAAGAGCCAGGCATTTATGATGGCTACTTGACCTAGTACCAACTATTAAAAATCTGAAAGTTAGTCCCATAGTAGATTATACTTTTATTACAGGATTTGGCCAGCAATATTGTAGGCTATACCATCATACCGAGAATAGAAAGTGATCACAACTCTCAGGAACTAACCTTAGACTGGTCTATTCAACATATGGAAAACTCCATGCTTCTACAACAACTATCATCTGCTTATAATCCAAAAAGAATGGTCTGGCTTTCAGATAAACTTCTGAAATTTGCAGAATCTTTAACTGGATCATGTAGTAGTGATAAGGCAACTGAAGAACAAATGGAAGTTCATCTACAAATCTCTTGTTTATACATTTGTGCCAAAATGGGTTAAAAGCTAAACCACTCCAATCTGATAAAGTGGTATACGCCTGCACTCTTCCAACAACAGCTTTCAACAGAGCAACAAGAGCATTATACAGTCAAACATCTTTCAACAGACTACACTTCAAGGAAAACTGAGGAGGCTAAGATCTTATAGGCAAGAATTATGTAAGGCTAAGACCGCTACCAGCAGCAACTATGGAATAGATTAAGTGCTAGTAAGGCTAACAACTCCAAGGCCTTTTGGGAGATAAGTAATTAACTTGAAAATGGTGGGAATAGGGCCTGCAGTGCAGTATAACGGAAAATGATTAGGCTGATTGTATCACTACTTTGTATGGTCCTGGTGCTCCCTCCACAGCTCGGGGCAATGGAGGAGACGAAAGTGTACTATTTCAAATGAAGCTAAGTACAGAAATTGATTAAACAGCATTAAGACAGGCTCCTTTAAACAAAAAAGTATCCACCTTAATACGACAGATTAGACCAAATGGGGCCCTAGGCCCAAATGGTCTTCCGAATGCCATTTTTAAAGCAAATCCAGATCTGTGGGCCGCGGTCCTGACTCCTCTATATAATGAGGTTTGACTAATGAATGCAGTCCCTGACATGGCAACGAAGAATCCTCCGCCTATTTCCAAAAGTGGTCCATCTGAAAATCCGACCAATCACCGATTAATAGCCCTAACAGCTGTGGAGGCAAAAGTCTTTGCCACCCATTTATTGGAGGATCTGGAAGGATGGTCAGCGGACAATCATCTAATTCCAATCCAACTGGGTTTTCGTAAAGGCCAATCCAGTTACTAACTCTAACCCTGACGGCAGAGAAAGTAGTTTTGAAAACAAAAACGATACGATCCGACTTAGTCAGAACCCTATAGGCCTACAGCGACTCATTCTTTTGAATACACACCTATGAATGGTCTTGAATTAAAAATTAAGAAAACCAAGATAATGTCAATAGGGGCATCGATCACCAAGTCTAGTGCGTGGCAAGCTAAAGGAATGCCAATGGATGCAGTTAGGAGCTATAAGTACTTGGAAATCCTAATTGATGAAAATGGTCTCTTTTAAAGGACATTTTAATGTTTTAAGAGCTAAGACATCATGCTCTATTTTAGCTTTTAAACTACGAGACTAACTTAGGTGCTAATCGCATGACCATCTGGGGAAAATTGAGAGGCAAGCTGATTCCAGGCTTAACCTATGGTTGTTATATTTAAAAGGGAGGGATGCCAAATTACTGGACTTCAGATCAAAGCATGTACATCGGTTTTTATGATTCCAAATGAAATTGGTCAAACTGAAGTTCACCTAGAGTTTCGTCTCAAAGCCAAGTCTTAGTAAGGCAGGTGGCGTTTCTCATATGTATGTATTCTCTATCTGATCCAGGCACTTAGGCGAACATCTGTTGGAAGGAAAAATATCATGCGACCCATGCTGGTGCTTGGAGATCGTATTTATACAACTGTCTCCAGACTTCTGAGCTGCAGTCTGAGTTTTAGGAAATGAATAGAGCTTCTCCTTAAACTTCCTGAACCGGAAAACAAAAGTACTCATTTACAGCTAATAAGGATACTCTGGCAGCAAAGAAGCATGCTTAGGTAGTAAAAATCATTTGATAGACTGGAAATCCAGCCTTATATGTCTGCATATTTTCTGTCTAGCATGAGGGATATCTTTTTAACCCCTTCGGTGCGTCGGACGACCGGGGGCCGTTCGACGCACCAGTGCTCATGGGTGTAGGACGGCCCGGCTGTCCCAACACATGGCACTAAAAATCCCTCTGGTGCGGACACCAGAGGAATTTCTTCCACCCCCCACAGCCTCAGGAGCTGGGGAACAGCTTCCCCAGCTCCCGAGGCGGTCTGTGTGGTTTCCCTGAAATGACGATTAGCGCGCACGCCGCACTGATGTCATTTCAGTGAAACTGAAATGAGCCGAGAGGCTCGTTTCAGTTTCACTTTCTACGTGCTCAGGGGGCTATCTCAGCCCACAGAGCACGTAGAAAGTCAGGAGAGGCATCGTTGGAACGGGGAGAATCTCCCCTTTCCAATGGTACCCCTCCCAAGTGGATCCCTGCTTGGGGATCGCCCCAGGAGGGCGAGCACCAAGCAGGGATCCACCCACTAGGCACCAGGGAGGGGGGAGCGGCCCCTTGGGCAAGGGCCTTTGCTCCCCTCATAATAATTAGGACAAATTCAGTCTTTCTGCCCCCCCTGGGGGGCAGATGGGGGCAGCACCCTCCAATCTGCCCCGCGGGGGCAGAAAGCCCACTAGAAACCAGGGATTTATTTTACTATGTAAATTAGGTGTGGGGGCTGCCCACTATGGGCATGCCAATACCCCGACGTAATTACAGTCGTTCTGCCCCCCCCTGGGGGGCAATAGCCCCGTATCTGCCCCCCCACAAAGCCCACTAGACACCAGGGGTTTTTTTCACGAATACTTTAGGGGTGGGGGCTGCCCAAGATGGGCATGTCAATGCCCCCACCCCTCCTCCGCAAAAGTCCAGTCTTTCTGCCCCTCCCTGGACGGCATATGGGGGCAGTAGCCCCCAATCTGCCCCCTCGGGGGGCAGAAAGCACTGTAGACGTGAGATTTTTTTTTTCTTCCAAAGTTCGGGGTGGGGGCTGCCCAAGATGGGAATGTCAATGCCCCCACCCCTCCTCCGCAAAAGTCCAGTCTTTCTGCCCCTCCCTGGACGGCATATGAGGGCAGTAGCCCCCAATCTGCCCCCTCGGGAGGTCAGAAAGCACCGTAGACTTGAGATTTTTTTTTTTTGCCAAAGTTCGGGGTGGGGGCTGCCCAGAATGGGCATGCCAATGCCCCCACCCCCCCAAAAAAGATGCTGCAGTCTTTCTGCCTTCCCACCCCCCAGGAGGCAGATAGGGGCAGTAGCTTATCTGCCCCCGGGGGGGGGCAGAGAGCCCACTAAGCACCAGTGATTATGCTGGCTTTTTTATACGAAGGGGTGGGAGCTGCCCAGAATGGGGATCCCAATGCCTCCACCCCCCAAAAGAACAGCCACAGTCTTTCTGCCCCCTTTGGGGCATATAGGGGCAATAGCCCCCGATTACCCGCCTCCCCAGGGCGGCAGGAAGCCCACTAGGCGCTGACTTTTTTGGAATGTGCCTACCTATGGATTTTGGGTCAAAGCGCAGACAGCACCTAGGGAAACATAGCAAACCTGTATATTTTTGAAAACTAGACACCAAGGGGAATCCAGGATGGGGTGACTTGTGTGGCTTTCACCAAGTTCTCTTACCCAGAATCCCTTGTAAACCTCAAAGTTTGTCAGCAAAAACACATTTTTCTCTCATTTCTGTGATGGAAAGTTCTGGAATCTGCGTGGATCCACAAAATTCCACCCACCCCGCATTTTCCAAAGTCTTCCGATAAAAATGGTACCTCACTTGTGTTGGTAGGTCTAGTGCCCGTGACACGAAACTGCCCAAAACAGGACACCTCATTTTTAAAGTGAAAACTGACCCCTTTTTTGCAAAGTACCTAGCTGTACATTTTGAACCCTAGCTGTGCGGACACCTAGGAAAACCTATACATTTTTGAAAACTCAACACCTAGGGAAATCCAGGATGGGGTGACTTGCGTGGCTCTCACCAGGTTCAGTTAACCAGAATCCCTTGCAAACCTCAAACTTTGTAAAAAAATAAATAAAAAAAAAACATTTTCCCCACATTTCTGTGATGGAAAGTTCTGGAATTTGCGTGGGACCAGAAACTTCCACCCACCCCGCATTCGCCAAAGTCTCCCGATAAAAATGGTACCTCACTCTTGTGGGTGAGTCAAGTACCCGCGACAGGCAAGGGCCCAAAACGTATTGTGGAGACATCAAAATTACCTATCACAAAACGACCTGGTTTTGCCAGGGGGGCACCTGGGTTTTGCCCCCTGGCTCAGCAGCCATCTAGGGAAACCTACAAAACCCACACGTTTCTAAAAACTAGACACCCTGGGGAGAACATTTTAATTTTTTCATCAAAATTTGGGGTTTGCAGGGGATTCTGGGTAGGGAAACGTTGGGGGATCCACGTAAGCCATACCTCACTGGACTCCCCAGGGTGTCCACTTTTCAGAAACGTGTGTGTTTGGTAGGGTTCCCTAGATGGTCGCTGAGCCCGGGGCCAAAAACCCAGGTCCGCCCCCCGCCCGCAAAACCAGGTCGTTTTGTGATAGGAGATTTTGATGTCTCCACAATACGTTTTGGGCCCCTGCCTGTCGCGGGTACTGGAGCCACCCACATGAGTGGTATAATTTTTATCAGAAGACTTTGAGGAATGCAGGTTGGGTGGAATTTTGTGGAACCACGCAGATTCCAGAACTTTCCACCACAGAAATGTGAGGGAAATTTGTTTGGTTTTTTGGGACATAGTTTGAGGTTTGCAAGGGATTCTGAGTAACAGAACCTGGTGAGACAGACAAATCACCCCATCCTTGATTCCCCTGGGTGTCTAGTTTTCAAAAATGTATAGGTTTGCTAGGTTTCCCTAGGTGCCGGCAGAGCTAGTGTCCAAAATCTACAGCTAGGCACTTTGGATAAAAGGGTCAGTTCGCACTGTAATAATGTGGTGTCCCCATGTTGCGTTTTGGGCAGTTTCCTGTCGCGGGCACTAGGCCTACCCACACAAGTGAGGTACCATTTTTATCTGGAGACTTAGGGGAACACAATTCTAGAGCAACTGTTATTACCTATTGACTTTTGATGCATTTCTGCCTTCCAAATGTAAGACAATGTGTAAAAAAGAAATCACTTTGAAAAATGTCCTAAAATTCACATGCTAGTATGGGTACTCAATTTCGGAGATGTGCAAATAGCTACTGTTTCTAAACTCTATATTTTGTTCCCATTTCAGAAATACATAGGTATCTTTCATACCGATTTTTCTCGGTTTATATTTTCCCAAATGAATTGCTATATACCCGGTACACAATAAAAAAGCAGTGCAAAATGCTGCTCAGTTATTGGCTCCGGGTTCGTCGGGCTCTTGGTGAACTGTTAGAAATGGGATCTCTGGTTGGCTGAGGCTTGCGCCAAAGCCAGGCAGAGACCACCACTCTAGTCAGGGCAAGGAAGTTACACGCCGAAGATAACCCCTGCTCACCCCCTTGGTAGCATGGCACGAGCAGTCAGGCTTACCCCGGAGGCAGTGTGTAAAGCATTTGCGCAACACACACCCAGCAACAACATACTATGCACACCACAAAAAGGAACTCCACACAAGGGTATATCAAAAATAGCCTTTGTATTCTCATAATACATTAGACTAGTATTCACATAATACACATGGTGCCAACTGGCACTGGGCAATATCTACAAGGGATTATTTACACATGACAGGGCCACGTGGGCCACGGTCAGAACCATCACTTAGTGAAGATAATAAATGTAGAACATATCATAAACGTACAACCAGTAATCACTGGTGACCACTGTACTCAGCATCAGCTTGTAACAAACCACATTATGCACAGTATCACATTAGGCGCAAAATACACTATACGCCAACCTCACCAGCATAAATACATTATGCAATCATCTCATAAGTCTAAACCTATTAGACACTACCATCCTAAGCATAAATCACTTTAGGCATAAGTCAGTCAACAAAGGAGGGACTATGGGCTTTTTGAACAGGTCCAGTATAAAGGCCCAGGGGTAATGTTTGCAACAGAGGTTATACTGTTCCTATGGAACGAGAGACAATACACAGGGGATTCTGAACCGACTGATCTAGTAGAATCAGAGTAAGGAATCCATTATGTTGGATTAGAATGCCCTCACACACCCTGTCGGGTGTAATGCTTCATCATTGGGCGGCTCCTCGTCGGGTCGGCGGTGCAATACCCGACGGGCTCCCTATAATAGGGGCACTTTATCGGAGATCTTTTTCCAAGCGCCGTCAGGTGAAGTGCGGGTGGGGGGCCTCGTATGTGTAGACGTGTGTGAATGGTGATAGTTAATGTAAAATAGAGTAGGGGTACCTATGAAAACAACTTTAATCAGGGGGTCTCCTACCCTAGATAAGAACAAAAAATAAGGCGTGAAGCTGAGATAATATCTCAGTTTATGACGCTCTTATGAGTGATCGGTCAACATGTTTCTCGCCAAAAATGAATATTCAACAGGCGATTCGTCAGGACCAGGAGAATAACTATCTACAACTAAAAAATCAATTGAAGTTGTGGCAACATACTCACAACAACCATACGACTAAAAGGTCGAGTACCTGGTGGTGCAGGAACTTCCTAAGAAGAGAGAATGCATCACAAGAATCAATGTTATGTGATAGTGACTGACTTCTCAACAAATAGTTTGTGTTAAACTGTCTCTCTGTACATTAAAATGAGCATGAATCATTAAAAACGATGTGAAACTATTACATGTCACGGTGTCAAACGGTAAAAACATCAGGTGAACAAGCATCAAATTACACCCAATGTGACACACGTGGAGGTAACAGAACGAGCAGAAAAGAGGGTCTTACCCGCAAAAATGGACTAACCAGGCATCACAGTACCCGGTAGGTTGTACACATGAGGGGTTCATGTACTGAAAACAAGCATGGAGAAGGAAGAAGAAGAGACAACTAGCATGTCAACAAGGTATATAATTAAATAAACAATGGCACACTCGCTCGTGTACACACATGACCTTCTGAGACCTGTCAAGTATGGTGATGAAACGACATCAGCTATCAAGTATCAAGTATCAAGTACAAATTTCATTTCATCAATGTAGCGGTTAGGTGTGGGTCCACAAACTAAGAATATATATATTATGGTACAAAGTATTTATAAGTATACACCTCAAAGGGCGTGGTGATTTGCCAAGTTCATGCTAAACATTAATATGACTGCGCTGTCACCCTCGTCAGCGTGCCTCCAATAAAGATCAGCGATTCAGCTGAAGGTAAATTCTATCTGTTGTATCGAGGCACCGAAAAAAACTGTATCGGCCTGACTTAACTCTATTTACTCTCAAGCTAAAGTTACCCCCTACATCCTTAAAGCGTTACTGGAAGTACTCCCATTGGTGCTGTTCGCACGAGGGCTGCAGACCTACCCACTCCTACCGGGTCCGGGTGGTAGAGTGGTGTAGGTCTCTTGTGTATTTAAGTATTTCCCTCGTTTCCGGGAGGCAGGAAGTGAGTGTAGCAGATATGAGTGTATCGAACGCTAACCTCAATGGTGGCCATTTTGGAAAAAGGTAATTCGTGATAGATATTAGATGACTATGGCAGACATCTTAGAACAGTATCAATAGATGTAAGACTGTACAGAGACAACATTAATGGATGTGGATCTGTCGTAAATATATGGACATATTACTTGATTCAGGGAGGAGGAAGATAAATGAAACAAGTGTAGCAAGCGTTTAACAAAATAAGTCGCCTACTTGGAGCATGATAATACAAGGAAGGAAGGGGATGACTACGGCAGACATCTTGGAATGGTGTCAAGGACAATTCAGAGTGCACGTTTAGGAGGTGTGTCATGAAATATAGTGCGGGGATAACACTTCCTGTTTAATGGAAAAGGTGCACAAGTAAAAACATGGAATAAGCGGCACTGTGTTGCGGTTGATGATATTGATCATAAGCTAGCCAAGCTACAGCATTAGTATAATATAACTACCGTATGTGAGCTGGTATTGGATCAAGGGACCACAGTATGTGAGCAGAAGTCAGATCGTCAGACCAAAAAATATGAGCAAAGACCTAAGTCTCAAATACGAAACCAACATGAGTCTCATGTATTCTTTGAAAAATACTGGAGTCTGTATTAAAATAAAGTCTATATTAAAATGAATATTGAAAACCCTTTTAATGAGCAAGAGGGTATTTGAAAAATCATATCCTCAATGTATTCCAAGGTATGTCATCGTTTAAACCCTGAGTGTGTAAGGACAAGCGATGTATCCATCTCTGTTCTTTCAAAAAGAGGGCATGCTTATTAATCCTCGTGAATGTTTCTAACACCAGCCATTTAAGTGCATCAGGTGAGTGGTGTTTCTCTAGAAAGTGGGAGCACATTTTCGTGTTAGATTTTTGACATCGAATGTTGCTCCGGTGTTCAGCAACACGGGTTTTGATGGTGCGGGTGGTCATCCCTATGTATTGCAAATTACAGGGACAGGTCAGCAGGTATATGCAATTTGATGTGTTGCAATTAGTATGGGACCGTAATTCCCACGTAAAACCATTTGAAAAAGTGATAGATTTGCATATGGTGGTGAAAGCACATGCTGTACAAGACCCACAGGGATAGTGGCCCTTAACCGGTGGTAAATCCCATAGGGTTCTTTGGACAGCTACTGCAACTGTCTTGGGTCTGGTGTTGATTAGCATGTCTCTCAAATTACGTGAGCGCTTAAAAGCAAAGCGCGGTAAATCCAATGTCATATCACCAGTGTTAAGTATACCCCAATGTTTCTTGATTACTTTGCTTAGTCTGTTCGACCCGGGTGTGAAGGTGGTCACACACGTGATGGTATCACTAGGGATCTTAGTTCTCTGTTCTAAGAGTGCTTCCCTGTTGTTGTTTCTGGCTCTTTTTCTACTCAGGGCAATACTTCTTGGGGGATAATCTCGTGCCACCAATTTGTTGGCCAGTATTTCTGATTCTTTTTTGTAGTCGGTAATTTCACTGCAATTACGTCTCACCCTTAGAAATTGTCCAAAGGGGAGGTTCTCTTTCAAGGACAAAGGATGGTGACTACTATACAGCAGCAGGCTTTTGCGGTCAGTTGCTTTTCTGTACATAGTAGTAGATAAACTGCCCTGTGTAAGTTTGATCGTGAGATCCAAGAATGGTATCTGTTCCTGTGAGATGGTACTGGTGAATCTCAGATATGGATTCAATGTATTGATCCATACACAGAACTGTTCACAAGATGTCATATCACCTTTCCAGAAGACCAAAATGTCATCTATGAACCTCTTCCATAGGCAGATATTGGGTCTATATGGATTTGAATCATGGAGGATCAGTGCACCCTCAAAGGATGCCATGTAAAGACATGCTAAACTGGGAGCAAAGGTACTCCCCATGGAAGTACCTTGCTTTTGATGGTAAAGTTGCCCTTTGAATTCAAAAACGTTTTCAGTCAATGCCAACGACGCACATTCAAGGACAAAACTAGATGGTGTGCTAGAGTCCCACAGTAGAGAATAACTCGCAACCTAAACGCATTAGGAAATAATAACCTCACAAGCATAAACACATTATGCAAAACCTCAATCCTAGAAATACATTTAGAGGTATGAAACAGGGTGCGTAAACCATAGTAAATGCATCACATTTCCTGGCACCACATTTTAGGACACAAATCACATTAGCACATAACCTCACAGTAGAAACCATAGCAGAGGCATAAATCACATTAGGGCCTGGCGCCCTACAAACCTAACAGTCCCCCTGGCCAACTGGCCATCTCTAAGGGGCTCAAATGCCCTCTGTCCAAAAGTCAGGGCGCGCTGCCTAAGCAGCGGAAGTCAAGGGTGCGCAATCTGCGCAGGCCTAAACGTAGCAGCTGGCACTAAGTGCTGCGCAGCTGTGAATATATGGGGCAAAGGAGTGCATCTGACTCCTAACTTCAAAAGACATGCCCCCAAAGAAAGAATGGCCTAAACGTAGCAGCTGGCACTAATTGCTGCGCAGCTGTAAAATAAAGATGTGGGCCACTGGCACCGACTGTGCCCTGCAAGCAATTATGCCCAAACCGTTGAAGCTGCCCTCTTGCAAGCGGGGCAGCTGGGATCATGGCAACAGGGGAACAGCATGGGCCCTCTTAAGATAATTATGCTATCGTTGGGGCCACCGAGGCTCTAAAACAATTACGCCCCTCGTAGGAGCCACGCAGGCTCTAAAAGAACCATACCCCTTGTTAGAGCCATCTGGGCTCTGAGACAAACTATGCGCCACGTTGGAGCCACACGGGGCTCTAAAACAATTATGTGCCAGGGTTGGATCGGCACGCTGCCAGACGGGGCCGCTCAGAACTAAACAGTGCCTGGGACAGGCACCAAGAACACTCGTGAGGCCCCTACTCACCGGTGCCGGCGGAGAACTCCTCTCTCTCTCTCCTTCAAGGGCGGCTGGCTGCGGCGCGCTCTCCTTCGCCCGGTCCCTCATCTGGGACCGGGACTTGCACATGGAGCCTGCGAGGTTCCGGACGGGCGAACCCGCCTCCCTTCCTCTAAGACGAGGAGGGGGGGCGGAAAATGGAGCCTGCGAGGCTCCCTTCTCTCCTCACTTCACCCGGGCCCCCTCCTGGGACCCAGGACTTCGCATCGGCTCGTGGAGGCGGGGTAGGCTTCCGTTCTCCTTTAGGCCCGCAGCAGAGCTTCCCCTCGCTTCCGGCCATAGGCTCCGCCCCAGGCCAGGCAAACACGCCTGGCTTCCGGTTTTGGTACTTCTCGGGCCGCGGCGGTGATTTCTCTCGGCAATACGGGGTAGGCACCCGTTTTAGACAGCATAAGCGGGGTGGGCACCCGCATTTTTAAAATAATCATAAAGCGGGGTGGGCACCCGCATTTTAAAATAATCATAAAGCGGGGTGGGCTCCCGCTAAGATCGGCATCACGGGGGGAATCCCTACGTCGGGATTCCCTCGGGGATAACTGCAGCTCAGCGCTGCGGAGCCCTCGTGCTCCTTTCCTCCAGGGGACAATTAGGGTAAAGCCTGGCGCTCACAGGGCGCCAAAGAGAGCAAAGGTCCTGGGCCCGGGGGGATGCCAAGAACAGCAGAAGGGACCTAAAGAGAAAGTCCTCAAGGCATCAAGGGGGCAATACAGGGCCCAGGGGGGCAAGCCCTCCTGGCAGCCCCCTCCTGGGCCCCAGCAACAGCACGCCCCGGCAGGAACAGCACACCAAGACTGAACACTGAACCATTTCATGGGGTCACAGCCCCTATATTTATATGCCCTTTCCCTTTGTGACAGCACAGGGCTTGGGGATACCAGTCAGAACTGGTTTAGGGGAGCTTTGGAGCACTTTGTTTTGCTCAAGCTCCTCTTCCCTTTCACAGGACAGGCTAGGGACATCAGACGCACCACAGGAGGTGGAGCCAGCATTGTAGAGGGAAGGCACAGCCCTATTCAGGTCCCAGGTGCAACTCCTCCCACCCATCTACATGGAGATCTCTCCATTCAACCCTGCGCTGACTCACCCTGCCCCTCCTGGAGCCACACACACCTCCCAGCCCCTGTCACTCCACAAGCCAGACATGCAATTCACATCAGGCAGGCAGACAGAGCACACAGAAATGCCAACTTCTAGAAGTGGCATTTCTCTACCAGTCACCATAAATCTGCGCACACCATTGCGCAGCATTTATTCTCACGAATTCAGACATACTAGACTTGACCATGCTGCACCTCTCATAACAGGAATTACCACTGACACTCATCCTCAATGCATTCCTATGGGAGGGCAGGCCAGTCTCACACCACACGCACACAGCGCGCACGCACTTTACACTGGACCACAGTGCTAAAGTGCCCAGAGGCCTAAAATCACCAACACTACACAGGGAAAAGGCTAAGAGACAGGCAAAAAGTTCAGGGGTGAACCTGCCAAAAGGGCCAGGTCCAACATGAACCTACAAGTCCCTATACATCCCCACAACCAGAAGGGTCAAGCGGATGTAACGGTATATTGCTTTAAAAAATCAGTCATACTTAGAAGAAGAAGTTACAGGTGAAAACGTTGGCACAAATGGCTGTTTCTTTCAACTCATTATAATTTTTCCTATTTTCAACTGTTAGTTTCTATAAAAAAAAAAAAACTTGAAGGATCCACACAAATGACCCCTTGCTGAATTCAGAATTTTGTCTACTTTTTTTTAATGTATAGCTTTCCAGGATCCATTTTTGCTTTCACACCCATTTCTACCATTAACTGGAAGGAGGTTGAAAGCACAAAAAATTGGCTATGTCCCAGTAAAGTGCCAAAACTGTAAAAAATGTTGGTTTTCTAACAAAAGTCAGTCTGTCCCTGAAAGCTGTGAAGATGGTGATTTCAGCACCACAACGCCTTTGTCGATACCATTTGCAAGGAAAAAACAGACGCTTTGATCTTCAGCACTTTTTCCAATTTTCCCCCCCAAAACACAAAATGTGGCTGTATTTTGGCTAATTTCTGGGTCCCCTCCAAGGGAATCAACAAACCCTGGGTACCTTTAAAATCCCCATGATGTTGGAATTAAAGGGCGCAAATTTGGCATGGATACCTTATGTGGTGAAAAAGGGCCTAAGCGCGAACTACCCCAAATTGCCAAAAAAAGGCCCAACATGGGGGTAGGGGGGGGAGACTAGCAGCGAAAGGGTTGAAATTAAGTCTTGGCAGATATCCAACCAAGGATGGAATACCGAATTGAATACAACAATGGACAACCAACTGCTGCAGACTGATTATACACAAGTAACCTTATGACACATTGTTTGGGTCTGTCCTTATATTCTTGAGGCACGTAGTATTCTTTAAAGCCATTGTTTTTATAGGCAGGAGTGAGAACATGTCGTCAAGTAATTAAGTTTTGTCTATTTGGCAAATCAATTCCAATAATTTGTCGCTTTTAGTTTCTGGCTTTGGTGGGAATAAAGTTTAAATCTTTATCCTAAATTGTTGGCATTGATGTAATTCTTCTTTTGCACCAAGTTATATAGTTTTAAACACTGCTTGTAAGAAGTTAATTTTTTTCATTCATTTTTAATAGATTGACAATGGATTGATAAACTATAGGCACTTAAACACTTTAGTATTAATATGCACAATCAGTTTTAATAACTCATATTTGCTACTGTATTAATTCTGTTCTATATTTGCTCAAAGTGAATGTCTCAGTGGAGAAATGAGGTTCTTTTATCTTGTGCTATTTTGTAATTTTTATTAATCAGACAATAAATATTACCTCACCTTACTTGAATTAATGCTCAGTCACATCCTGGAATGAAGATCCAGTCTGAGTGGCAGTCTCCTGTTGGATGCATGGGGGCTTATCGGTTGGCTGAAAAAATATTAAACATTATGGCCATCCAAGACGTGGCTTTAGAAAGCATCAGACCCGGTATTTGCAGCAACAATACCCGAAGACTATTTGAAGTCAACAGGCAAGGCAGTAAGGAGGCTGGGAAGCTCTAGCAATTCTATCACACAAAATTTCAGCACTGCAATCCGATGACTAAGTACAAATGTTCGACAACAAGTTTTGTGATAAGCTTGAAATTGTTATAGATCCCCAATTCTCATTAACTGTTGTACTGTAACATTTACTGAATGCAAAACTGACACAGACCAAGCCACATGAGTAACTGAGTGTTTTACATGTTGCAGATAACAATGAACAGTAAACTTGGCTCTTGATAACTAGCAGTATAGTAATAATTAGGCATATGGCAGTGTCTTAGATAAATAGGAGTAAAATTCTGCAGGTGGGCTTTTAGGCTCTTTCACAAATGCAGCTGCTTGGGTATCAAACAGTTTTTAAGGGACAGGATTCCAATCTTTGAGCTTGAAATTCTAATGTCATCTTTTGTTTTTGGAATTGTCATGAGGACACTTGATTGGCCTTGCCTCCCTTGACCAAACAACAAATGTTGCACAAACTAGCCTCTGTATAGGATTACAAAAATGTGAGGGCTGTAAGAGCTTCATCAAGGAGACCAGACCTGTTGCTACTCATTTCGAAAGTAATCACAACCATAAACTGTTTGCAAAGCTCCCAATCCAAAACGTTTTTTACAAGTTCACACATATGCATCGACTACAGGTGTTCAGTAAAACCAGGACACATCGTTCTGGCAATTACAAGGCTGCCAAATAACCATTCACTGCCTCAGCTTGCTAGCACCCACTAAGCTCAGAAGCAGCAGTAGACCTACAGGTGCTTATGAGCCCTTGGTGCCAGTCCTCATGCTACTGTTCCCTGGTGCTGCTCCAAATGCTTGTACACCACACTGCAGGAATGCCTGAACAAAAAAGGAAAAGCAGGAAAGAACTGCTGGACATTAACATTCACAGAGCATCCTCACAAAGTTCCTTTGAGTACTATAGCAATACGTGCTTTTTGAGAAAAAAGCAACTGCATTTCAGTTTGCATTACGGAGTGTGTTGCAAGCGGAAGCAAGATTTCCTTTTTCTCTGTGCTCCTCTGGAGAGGATCTTCACATTGCAGAGTTAAAAAAGCCAAGTGGTGTTCCTCTCAGAAGGAATTTTTTTCCTTTGCCATAGTCACTTTGCATTCTCACTTTCAGCACATAATACACAGCATTCTGAGTGTATTAACATTGCTACAAGTACCTCAGCATTTTAACACACAATATTCGAGGAAGAAAGTTAAAGATGGCTAAGAGTGCTTCGGATTAATGCTGCCTAGGCCCAAACTAAAAAAATGGAGGCGAGCTCTGAGGCAGGTTCTAATACCGAGATCATATCTCTGAGACAGAATCATGGATTATTTGATGGAGTTCCAGCCAATGAGGACTCCTTTCAGAGATTCAGAAGCACAAGGCCAAGGCAGATGTGATGTCCCTTCACAAGCACGATCTGTGCAGCTGACACGGTGGCAGTGCAGCCCAATCCGGAATACAGGCAAGTACAGCCCAGCACAGGGAAGAATGCTCACTTGGCAACCCCCTAATAGATTTCAGCCACAAATTCTCTTTACTACAGACGCTGGATGTAAAGTCGATACTGCGATTTGATTGCCTATCAACGACTTCCAACTTTGTGAATGATATGTTCCTTGAGGAAATTGTGCACCAAATTAATCTGTGTGCACAAAGGTTAAACAAAGTATGGAGGCACTCTGGCACCTCATTGTGGAGCACACCTGTCTACTTCCACTTCACTTGGAGTTAGAAAACTTGCGGCATTAGTGCACAAACGCACAGTACAGTGTTAATAGTCAACGCTGACAGAGCAACACCTAGCTTTGCATCGGTCATGAGTAAAGATTGTTCGATTCTGCAACGTGTGCTGCATTTCATGGATAACTGCTACACTGCGCCAGGACCAATGAGACCATGACGGGTGGTTCATAATTTGGCCTGTCGCAGAACATTTTTCTGCCCCATTTCCAGAGATTTATACTCTTGGGAAGAATTTAATGGGTGACGAGTTGAGTCTGTTCAAAGGACAGCTGCTGTTTAGGAAGTACACCAAGCAAAGTAGCTTGTTAGTGCATCAAGTTGTAGATGCTGTGCAAGAGCTCCACTGGTTATGTATAATGCCTGGAAGGATATACTGGGGAAAATTCCTGTTTGAATACTGCAAGTTGCCCTTCCACATTATGAATTAGTGAAAAGACTGTGGGAGCTTGTCCAGTCACTCCTTTAAGGTTGTAACCTTATTTTGCACAACTCCTATACAGGAGTCTAGCTGTTATGCAAACTGCACAACTCTAGCACTGTGGCTCATGGTACAGTTTTAAGTCATTGCAAAGGATTCCCTCAAAAGCAGTGGTTTGCAATGAACTGCTAGTTATCACATTTGCACACAGGCAGCAAGCACAAGATATCACTACAATTCACTACCAGAGCACTTCCCTGGCCACAGTTTGGAGCCAGTTGAATGTACAAAAAGCACAACTGTATACTTGATTAGAAATACATGGGAGGAGTTGATACAATTTACCAGCTACTTCATAACTAGAGTTGAGAAACTTGCACATAGTATAAGAAATTGGCTGCCCTCCTCATCCAGTTGGCAACACACTGGTCTTATGTTGTCCATCAGACTACCACAGGAAAACCGAGGTCCTTCCTAAACACTCAGCAGGCGGTTGATAGTCTTATTGCTGTAGAAGCAGTAGCTTTTACTTAATCTGCTGTGGAAGATATTGCAAGACCAGCATGTTACAAACTGCATTCATGTAACAGAGAAAAAGTAATCCATATACAGTTTCAGCTCAGAAAGGAGAGGCAGGATGTCATTGTCCCCAGTGGCATCTCAGCCAGGACTGTTTTGTACAACTTACTTCACTTTGTACCACACAAACGTGAAGCTCTGGGGGAAAATAACTGAAGTGGAGAATTTAGTCTTTAAATGAATGTGCAGATACATACCCTCCACAGTCCATTACTGGACTAGCTATGTAGCTTTTCAAACTGTTACACCCAATTTGGAAATTGGAAAATAATCCAAGACTAGTTTTCTTCCTAAATTAGCATTGCATCACTATCTTTGACTCCATATTTATGTTTTGCTAAATGTACTTATGTTCATTTATATTTTCCTTGGGTTCTTTAAAAAAATTAAGTTGAAACTAGTAAATTGCCACTTATTTAACCAATAAATGTACACTCCTACTTGAATTCCTGGCAGGTTTCAATGACATGAAAACCCAAAGATGATAAAACACTTATGAAATATGCATATTTTAGTATCTGCCTTGTGCACATCTACAGCTGTTCAAACTTCATTAAGAATCTTGCACTTTTCTAACATTCAATCATTTCAATCTTTATGTAAAAATAAATACACAAGTAAATAGTTTGTGTTATACTGATTTTTACAGATACATGGAAAACTGGGAGCATTAGTTAAGTCCAAGGGGTCCAATCATTTCAGAAAGACAGTGAGGCAGAGCCTTTAAAACAATAACATTTGACACTTGCACAAAATGTTTGCATGTTTCATGGGGAAAACAATCTAAGTTTCTACATCAGATCGCTCCACAGTAAATTAATGTGGATAGGTGTACAATCAAATGCAAATTAGGCCGTTGTAGAGATCAGAGAACTTGGTATAAAAGGTTTAATTTCCAACTGTCCCCCACATGTAAATAAGTATTTCACACTGTAGGTAGTGTAGCATCTTCACCAGCCAGGGTACCTGCCAATGACTAAGCCACACATGGAGCTTAGTTTTACACGTCTTTATTCATCTGCGTGTAACTGCGAACTCAACATTCTAAACCAGCCTTCAATGCAATACGCTCTAACACTTACATCAGTTCTACATAGTCCCTTATGAGCCAAAAGAGGTCCATAATCTCTAACTTGCAAGACAATAAATCTACCCGTTAAATAAAAAAAATTACAAAATATATACACATACAATTAAATCTCTTCGATCAATCTTTTTGGCGCTTTAATTTTTTGACCTGATCTTGTTCTCGGAAACCTGAACTGTCATCACCAAGGTCCGAGATGTGCGTCAGCAGTGTAGAGGCAACAGCAGTCTCTGATGGTTCAGACCCAGTCTCTCCAACAGTGAGATCTGAAGGCCTGAAGTGAGAAGAGTCTCTGGTAATAGACTTCCTAGGGCGCTGGGCAGTCACCATCTGTCCCTTGGTAGACAACTTGAAAAGGTTCAGTATCAAATGGAGCATCAGATTTTCTTCTCCGCATCCGTCGTGCAAGCACTTAAACTCCTTTCCTAAAGATAATGTTCTTTGAAAGGTGTCTGATCAGCATATGCTCCTGTTGAACAAGTTACTTACCTTCGGTAATGATATATCTGTAAGAAACATAGGTTAGTTAGAGATTCCTTACCTTAGAATAGATACCCTTTAGAATTACCCCCAGGCGTCAGACTGGATCCGGAAAGTTTTTCATCAGCAGTACCCCTGCGCGTCGGAAGGTGGCGTCGGTCGACTCCGCATTCGTCGTGGTCGCCGGGATGATGTCGTGGTAGCTACATAGAAGCTGCCCTCGAGCGTTGACGTCAGTTCTGTACACGACTTTCCACGCCAGAAGAGCAGAGCCATGCAAGACACTGACCACTGGTGCACAAAACTAGGCCCTGAAAGGATGTCCTTAACCCTAGAAGTCAGTTCGCAGAACGGGGAGGATGGGTGGGGCGGTAGGGAATCTATAACTAACCTATGTTTCTTACAGACATATCGTTACCGAAGGTAAGTAACTTGTTCATCTGAAAGAAACAGTTAGTTATAGATTCCTTACCTTAGAATAGATACCCCAGCAATACCAACCCTGGAGGTGGGTCTGCGAACCAAGTTCACACCAGAAAGTCCTGAGAACAGAACGGCCAAAGAAGTCGTCTCTCCGGACTTGGCTGTCCAGGCAGTAGTGTTTCGTAAATGTGTGCAGCGATGCCCACGTAGCTGCCTGACAGATGTCATGTAGGGGGACTCCACGTCCCAAAGCAGTAGTAGCTGCCGTCGCCCTGGTGGAATGGGCGTGCAGCCCCACTGGAGGCTCCTTCTTAGCCAAAGAATAGCAGGCTTTGATGCACAGAACGACCCACCTGGAGATGGTCCGTTTGTGCACGGCCCGAACTTTTAGCGCCACGTAACCAACAAAGAGCTGGTCGTCCACCCGAAATTGTTTGGTGCGATCCAAGTAGAAAGAAAGCGCACGTTTTGGATCCAGACGGTGGAGCCTCTCTACCTCTTTTGAAGGAGGCAGAAAGAAGGTGGGCAAAGTGATGGTTTAGCCAATGTGGAAAGAAGTAACCACCTTGGGCAGAAAGGAAGGTCTAGTTCTAAGGATGACCTTGTCCGGATGAACAGCCAGAAAGGGAGGCTTGGAAGAGAAAGCTTGCAGCTCACTCACCCTGCGTGCAGAGATGATGGCCACCAGAAAAGCAGTTTTCAAAGTGAGAAGCCTAAGAGGACAGTTATGTAGTGGCTCAAAGGGAGCGCACATAAGATATGTCAGAACCAAGTTCAAGTCCCACTGGGGCATTACGAAGGGAACAAGAAGAAAAAGATGAGTAATGCCCTTAAGAAATCCATTTACAACAGGGGACTTGAAAAGAGAAGGCTGATCAGGAAGCCTGAGGAAGGCTGAAATGGCTGAGAAGTAGCCTTTAAGAGTGCCCAGAGCAGAGGCCTGCTGGGCCAAAGAAAGGAGGAACAAGAGAATCTCAGAAAGAGGGGCAAAAAGGGGATCCACAGCCTTTGCTGTGCACCATGCCACAAATGTATTCCATCTGCAGGCGTATACCGTCTTAGTGGTGGGACCCCTGGCTGCCAAGATTACATCACAGACTTCGGGAGGCAGGTCAAACGACGTCAACTGCCGCCGCTCAATCTCCACGCAAGGAGGTGGAGGCTGGACAGGTTCGGGTGGAGGACCGTCCCCTGCTGCTGCGACAGAAGATCCTTCCGAAGAGGCAGTCTGATCGGAGGATCGATGGCCATGTTGAGCAGCTCGGGATACCAGACTCTTCGTGCCCAATCCGGAGCCACAAGAATGACTTGGGCCCGGTCGCGCTTGATCTTCTTCAGCACTCTGGGCAGAAGTGGTATAGGCAAAAAGGCGTATAGAAGACCGCAACTCCACTCACGACGAAAAGCGTTGCCTAGCGAGTGCCGCCTTGGAAATTCCAACACGCAGAATTGCTGACATTGCGCGTTCTCTTTGGTGGCGAATAGATCTAACCAAGGCTCTCCCCACTGCTGAAAGACCTTGCACCACCTCCGAGTGAAGACGCCATTCGTGATCCATCATTCACCTGCGGCTGAGTTTGTCCGCCCTGGCGTTCAGTGAACCTGCCAGGTGTTGAACCACCAGGGATATGCCCTGATGTGCCAGCCATGTCCTGAGGCGAAGGGCCTCTTGACAGAGGGTCCACGACCCCACGCCACCTTGTTTGTTGCAGTACCACATGGCAGTGGTGTTCTCGTGAACACCTGCACTACTCTTCCCCGGACAGAGGGAAGGAATGCTTTGGGTGCAAGACGGATCGCCCGAAGCTCCAGAAGGTTGATGTGGAGCCCGGACTCCGCCGGAGACCAGAGGCCCCTGATCTCCGCCTCTCCCATGTGGCCGCCCCATCCCAGAAGGGATGCATCTGTCACCACTGCGTGTTCTGGTTGGGGAAGGGAGAGGGATCTGCCGTTGACCCAATCCTGCTTCGTGAGCCACCACTGCAATTGTCGTGCAGTGCCCTCCGAGATCTGGACGCAGTTGGACAGATTCCCCTGATGCTGCGCCCACTGGAACTTCAGGTCCCACTGCAGAGCCCGCACATGCCACCTGGCATGATCGACCAGAAGGATGCAGGAGGCCATGAGGCCCAGCAGCCTCAGGGTCATCATGACCGAAACCCGGGATAGGGGCTGAAAGATCGGAATCATAGCCCGAATATCCCGGACTCGCTGTTCGGAAGGATAAACCCGAAACTGCGTCGTGTCCAGAACCGCTCTGAAGAGGAGCTTCTGAGAGGGAGTCAGGTGTGACTTGGGCACGTTGATGGAGAACCCCAGCGAATGCAAGAGGTCGGCCGTAGTCTGGAGGTGGGAGACGACAGCCTGGGGCAAGCCCGCCTTCAACAGCCAGTCGTCGAGATAGGGGAAGACTGGAACCCCTGATCTGCGCAGATGAGCTGCGACCACCACCATCACCTTCGTGAACACCCATGGGGCGCTGGTAAGGCCAAAGGGGAGCACGGTGAACTGAAAGTGCTCGTGCCTACCGTGAACCGCAGGTAAGCCAGTGGGCCGGCAGGACGGGGATGTGACAGTAAGCGTCCTGCAAGTCCAACGCTACTATCCAGTCTCCAGGGCAGACAAGACCTGAGTGAGCGTCAACATCGAACTTCTCCTTCCGGAGGAAGCGGTTGACGTTCCTGAGATCCAAGATAGGACACAGGCCTTTGTCCTTCTTGGGGACCAGAAAGTAGTGTGAATAGCAACCACGACATACTTCTGGGGCAGGAACACGCTCGATGGCACCCTTGGCCAAGAGTGCCGAAACTTCCTGTTGGAGAAGGGCCAGGTGATCCTCCGACATGCAATGGTACTGAGGTGGCATGGAGGGAGGGGTAGTCTCGAAGGGGAGGGAGTAGCCCCTTCGGACTATTTGCAAAACCCACCTGCCCGACGTGATGGTGCGCCAGTGGGGGAGGTGTTGGAGGATCCTGCCGCCCACAGGCGTTCGGTGGCCCTGAAAGGTCGGACTAGGAAGGTTTGGAGGCTGCTGCAGAGGGGGCTGTGGTGGACTGGCCCGCCCGCAGGCCCCAGAACGCCAGTGGTTACCACGTCCCCGGCCGCGCTGTGGCTGAACATCTTGTGCCGGCCTGTGGCTCCGGGCGGGATGTAGCGGGGCACCCCTTCCGTAGCCACGAAAGGGGTGAAAGGCAGACTGCGCAGGGCGGGTGGTGTAGAGGCCCAAGGACCTGGCCGTAGCCAGAGATTCCCTAAAGCGCTCTAGCGCGTTGTCTGTCTTGTCGCCGAAAAGGCGACGGCCATCAAAGGGCATGTCCATTAGGGTGGATTGGACATCCCCGAAAAAACCAGTTGAACGCAACCAGGCGTAGTGTCGAAGGGCTACGGACGTTGAAATTGTCCTGCCAAGTGCGTCGGCGGTATCCAGCCCACAGTGGATGGTAAACTTTGTTGCATCTCTCCCCTCGACAACTGCACAGGAGAGTATGGCCCGGGCCTCCTCCGAGCACTGAGGCCGCACCTGTGCCACCGTATCCCACACAGAGTGGGTGTAACGGCCCAACAGACATGCGGTGTTTACCAACCACAGTCCCAAGCTGGCGGAAGAAAACATTTTCTTCCCAAGGTGGTCCAGCTTTTTGGATTCACTTTCTGGTGGTGCGGTAGGGAAGGCGCCTTCAGAGGTGGAGGCTTGAACCACCAAGCTCTCAGGGGTGGGGTGTTGGGAGAGGAAAGTGGGGTCGCCCAGAGCCAGGCGGTGGCGTCGGGCAATCATCCTGTCCACAGGAGCCCCTGTGTTGGGCCTGGACCAAGTGCCCAAAAGGATGTCAGTGAGGGCTTCATTAAATGGGAGCAGGGGATCCGAAGAGCTCGCTGCCGGCTGAAGCACCTCTGTCAGGAGGTTAGTCCTGACCACCACTGTAGGAAGCTCGAGATTGAAAGTCTCGGCCGCCCTACGCAGCACCACTGCGTATGACGCTCCCTCCTCCGTAGCCACGGTAGGAGGAAACAACATGCCTAGGTCTGGGGAGGTATCCAGACCACTGGCATCCCCCAGTTCCTCTCTCAAGTCCGGATTATACTCCAACTGGTCTGTCAAAGGGCCACCAGACCCCTCCCAGTCTTCCTCACCCTCCTCTGGCTGCCAATCTGGCTGAAAATGGCCAGGGTGGAACACAGGGACAAAAGTACCCATTGGCGTCGGATCCTGGATCGGCCGACGCCGGTCCGGCTCCGTGTCCACATCGGGGCAGAAGCCAGGGTCGACGCCAGCTGGTGTCCAGCAGGCGTCGACTGCGGACGTGGTGCCGGTGGAGACTGTGCCGGTGGAGGTGTAACGAGGTCGACCGGTGCCGATCCGGATCCAGGCCTGGATCCAAGGGGGCCCTGCGGTGCGGAGGCCAAAGCCGCCGGCGTCGAAGGCCTAGGGCCCCCAGCTGAGTCAGCAGGGCCCAAAGGCGCGCCGGTGGTGTCGGGTTGCCCAAAGATGGCGTGCATCGCTTCGTAAACTTGACGAAGCTGGGCAGGGGTCGCTCCTGGGAAGGCCGGAGTCGACCCTGAAGGCTCAGCACGCGGAGCCGCGGGAGGGGCACCACCCACACCCTTCGTCGTGTCGGCCGACGGACAAGGGGAAGTCGAACAGCAACAACGCCTCTTCGACTTCTTGTGCTTCGACTTACCTGACCACGCGTGCGAAGACTTAGAAGAAGAGTGATGACTCAGCGATCGGTCCCTCGACCTCCCACACTACCGGGACATTGAGCGACGCGGAGCCGACTGCCAGGCCTCGAGGAGCTTTCAGAACCGCTCCCGCAAAGACTTCGGGGCCATGGTTCGACAGTCGGAGCATGACTTGGGGTCATGGTCGCGCTCCAGGGAGAAGAGGCACACGCAGTGCGGATCCGTCACCGACATCATTCGGGAACAGGAACCGCAGGCCTTGAAACCGGAGATCCCTCGTGCACCAGGAGTCGGTAGAGACTCAAAGACGAAGTCGACAAAAGTCGCAAAAAACTGGGGGTACCGCTCTCTCCGGATCTGCGCTTGCTGGCGCGGAAAAAGAAAGAACTGACAGCACGCGAGGGCGGCGTCTATGTAGCTACCGCGACATCCTGGCGACCACAACGCCGACTACAAACGCGGAGTCGACCGACGCCACCTTTCGACGCGCAGGGGTACTGCGGACGAAAAACTTTACGGATCCAGTCTGACGCCGGGGGGTAATTCTAAGGGGTATCTATTCTAAGGTAAGGAATCTATAACTAACTGTTTCTTTCAGATTTGTTTGTTCACCAAGTCTCATGAGTTGCTTTCTCAGATTGGTCCATTAAGGCAACTTGGTGTTTATTACTCCCGAACATCAATGTCGCAAGACACACCTGTGGTCAAGTGGGGTGTCGAACGATGAGCTCTCGCGGTAGAATTCAACACAGTTTTCAAATCAAGCTTCTCTAGATTAGCACGCTCCACTCCTTTCTTTAGGGTCCTCAAACAGCTCAACAAGTCTGTTGGCTTGCAGCCAAAAAGGTGAGCTCTTATGCTTTATATTCAAATGCTTCAAGACATTTTTAAACTCTTGACTATTGAAAGGCAGGTCACTGACAAAATTCACTATGGCTGGAATACCCCATATTGCAAAGATAACAATGACTCGTTCTTGTGTAGTAGATGAAAGATCTTCAGTTAATGGAAATCGAGAATACTTGCCCAGAATCACCAGCAGGTGATGTCCATTGTCGAGTGGACCAAAAAATAATTAAACAGCTATTCTCTCCCATGCATGCCTTGGGAATTCTGACACACCCAAAATGTGGTGAGTAGTTTTTGTAGAAAGGCAGTTGCAGAGATGACCGGCCTTTAATTCCCTTTCAAACCGATCAAAATAAGGAAACCAGACAGTCTCGGAGAGCTTTTTTTGTTGCAACAATTCCACAATGTCCACCAAGGGCCACATCAATTATTTTCTGTCTCTCTCCGGAATCAGAATTCTCAACCCTCACAGAATAAGTCCTTCCGGAGTTATAGGCAGTTGATCCTGGACATTTTTATATTTGATATTCATCATCAGTGGTGAGGGTGTTGGTTTCACGACTGATGTGTAATTATATCCTTCAGCTTTAACGGTTCACTATCATGGCTCGTGGCAGTGATAATTTGGGCTAATGAAATAGCGGCTAGTGTGCTCGATTTTACAATGAAATTGATACAGGCCTCAGCCGTCTTGGAGGGTGTACTGTGACCTTGCATAGGTACTTTGGAAAAGTAGTCAGCAGGGTTCTGATCTTTCATACCTCCAGCAGAAAAGATATGGCCAAAAAAGTTTAACTTTGTTTTATGGAACTCACACTTGCCTGCATTCAAAGTCAAATCTGCTTCAGCAAGCAAATGACATACTTGTGTAAGAGCTATATCATGTTCTTTTTATGTAGCATTCATGACAAGCTGTACGATACGTCAAATAACTTCTCAAAACAGTTCGGCAGCAGATAACACCAAAACGTAGTCTTTTGTATTAAAACAGACCATCATGTGTAGAAAAGGTTGCAATGTACCCGCAATATTCAAGTTCTGATACTAAACTATTTAAATAAAGGAGATAGAAGACCTTCGCACCATTTAAGTGGTTATGTACGCAATATGTGGACCTGGATGTCATTCTCATGCAACTGCCTCATTTGCCTGACATGTCAAGGTATATACGTGCAGCTTCTTCACGATCCTTTTTAGACACTATCACTATGGGAGAAACCCATGGCATTGGACCAGTTGAACACTCGTAACGTTTCAAATTTTTTCACCATCAAATGAAAAGCAATTAGTCTAGGTCTCTGAGCAACAGCACGGAAGTCCCCATTAATATGCAAGTTTACATTCATAGTCTAAAGTTTGCCCAAACCATTATATAATAAAGGGAACTTATTTACTATTTTGTGGTAAGCATTCAAGTTACAATAATACACAAAAATTAGTCCTAGATCAGAAGCTGGGCTGAAACGGAGTAGACCAGCACCTGACGCCGTGCCTGGAAGAACATGGATGGGTGCTTGTACATTCGTTTTCTTGCGTTTCATTGTCACTACAAATGAACCAGGACTTTAAGCGCGTTGATGCAGCCCAAGTGTATACGTTGGTTTTTGATGGCTTAAGTTGCGGCAATGGAGATAGCTCATTAAATGTTTCCTCAGGCATAATGTTTTGATGCACCACTGTCAATGAAAGGCATCGAACCACCATTTACTTATAATCTTCGGACAATGTTTGAATGACTTTGGTGCTTCGGCATGTCGATCTTTCGTGGCCAAACCAACATGCGCACGTCTTTCTGAGGTAAGGATCGACATAGCACAAATCATTTTCATCACTTTCACTTGATACTTGCACAGAAGAACTGTTTGTCAATGATTAGGATGACCATCGACTTCATTCAGTGTCAATTTCAACTGATGACACCGATTGGTCTTGTGGGTGTGCGTCAAATGTTGCTTATGGAACGTTCTGGCTGCCATTTTCCCTTCGCTTTGCGAACCGTCTCACAATGGTTTTCCTTTCCACAGCCTTTACAAAGCTGTCCAAGAGCAGGATATTTACCTTTGTGTCGAAATGAGAATCCACATCTAAAACACAACTTTTTACTTGTAGACATCACTGAGTCCTTCCGTCTTTTGTTTTCGCTTCCTTTTACAAGCCTGACTGATTCGTTCTAAGCACCTCCGGCCTCCATGTAAGTAGCTTGTCTATCAGCACGCTCTTCAGCTCTGGTGGCCATTAATACTCGCTCCGGACTAAGTTTCTCTCAGCATTCATCATTTGTATGGATCTGACAAGCATCCATCAACTCAGACACAGATTTTTCATCATTAAATGCAATGAACTTGCAGTCTCTCCACAAAGTCAATGGTTTCACCAACTTTCTGGTGTTCTTGGTTCAAGATGCATCGTTCGTAATAAACATTTGGCAATGGTATTAAACTTGAGCTTTAACACTCCTTTCACCCCTTGGGTGCTCAGGACGGCTTGGAGCAGTCTTCAGACACAATGGGCCTATGCTGAGGACAGCTCCAAGCCGTTCTGGCACTCACCAGTGTTTGAAGCGGTCCCCAAGGCAAGGACATCTCCCCTTTTATGGTGGCCGTATCTGCCTGCCATATTTTTAAGCCGAGAGCAGAAACTCACTAGACTCCAGGGACTGTTTGCACAATAAGGGGAGCAGCCCTTTTGGCAAGGGTCGTTCACCTTTTATTGAGCACATATTTTGGCTGTTTCTGCCCCAGCCATATTTTTAGGGCGGATCAGCCCCCAAGGTGGACAAAACCCACTAGACACCAGGGATAATTGTTTTCTAAATTTGGTGAGCGGCCCTTTGGAGAGGGTTGCTCCTCTTAGTTAATGTTTTGACTGTTTTCTTCCTACCCTGGGGGCAGATCATCCATATCTTTAGAAAGACACTAGGCATCAGGGATAATTTTTTTCAATTTTTTTTGGCTGGCTTGCAGCCTGATGGCGGCGGACGCGTGAGCTTGTAGCTCCGCGCCGGCCGGTTGATTTATCCGGTCTCCGGGGGAGTAGCACGATCCCTCCTGCTGCGGTGCGAAGCCCCGGAGTGCCGGTCGGGGGTACTCGCTGGCTGAATAAGGGTGTTGGATTGCTGCGGCGGCCGGTAGAAGTTTTCGATTCCTGCGATCAAGATGGCGCCGGACGGAGAACTGCTGTGCCGGGGGCCGGCCGTGTAGTTGCGCGGCCCCAAATAAGACGCCCGGCGGCCTCACGAACTGGTGGTGAGCGGGCGATTGGAGCTGGTGTTGCCTGAAGGGAACCGCACGTCTGGGCACAAGTGAGAAGGCAGCGATATTACAGCGGAGCCCCGAACTTGGCCTTTCTCGCTTGCAAAATTAGCAGGGGCCGCTGGGAGTTCCTTGGCGGCAGGCCCGGAGGACTCGACGGCGGTGGGACCATTCTCAGCGGCTGAGGGCCCTACGCTACTGTCGAACACGACGGGACCCCGGTGAAGCGAATCAGCGGGGCACCAGCAGAGCAGGGCCGAGTGACGCAGCTACATTTCAGGACTCAAGCGGCGGCGAATTTTAGTCTGCTCAGGATTGTACTCACCATCACGCGGGAGGCTCCTGGATTGGGTTCCTGCCTGCTGTCGGCGCCTGCGGGTGAGTGATCTCCGCGGGGGCTGGGGGGAGTTGGACGCTGGTGCCGTGGGAGGCATCCCTCCCTCACTCCTCATGCGGACTGCCTGATAGCACCGGCTGCTTGGAGAGTACGAGCGGGCCTTACGCTGGTTGGCATGGCCCTGCAGGGGGCCAGACTTTGAACGCACGGGGGAGGCGCGAGGCGGACTGGGCTCCCGGACCCCCGGCATTGCGGTGGGGGTGACTGCCTTTGGCCCCACCGTGCACAGCTTGCGAGCCGGGATTGTTGCCGGGGCCGTGGAGGGGCGACACTCCTGGGGGCCTGGGGGCCTGGACAACGCGATCCACACTGAACACAGGCGGACCCCTGAGAACAACGGGGTGAAGAGTGGAAAGCGGCCTGAACTGAGGGGGCCGCCTTTGCCCCACCTTGCACGATGGGGAAGCCCAGAGGGAAGCAGGCGCTGGCCCCACCAGATCAAGAAGGCCTGGGGCAAGAGGAGCGGCGACCGGATTCGCCCGAGGGGCCCGCGGAGTCAGGGGTACAGCAGCAACTGGCTCGAATCTTGCAAGCCATTACAGACACGAGAGAGGCCCTACATCAAGACATAGCCACTGTGTGGGAACATTCCAAGTTGACGGATAGGGTAGAGCAGACCGAAACGTCCCTGGCAAAGCTAGAACCGGCACAGAAATCCCTTGCTGAGCAGGTGGGGGGCATCTCCCATAGGCTATTGGTCCTGGAGAAACGGGCCGAAGACGCTGAGGGACGCAATCGGAGGAATAACATTCGCGTTTTGGGCCTGCCGGAAGGAGTGGAGGGGGCCAATATGGTCCAATACCTGGAGGACTGGCTCCGCGACACGGTGGCAACGGAGGGGTTGACCCAGTTCTTTACCCTGGAAAGAGCTCATCGGTTCCCGGCCCGACCGCCACAGCCGGGCAGACCGCCGCGGCCGGTAGTGGCCAGACTCCTCCATTATAAGGATAGAGACCTCCTCCTGCAGACAGCACGAAACTCTGGACCCTACCAGGTGCGCAACAGCAAGGTTTCTATTTTCCCGGACTACACACTAGAAGTTCAACGACGTCGTGCTTCTTTCCTGGCCTGAGGGATGAGGGTCTTCAATATTCTCTGATGTTCCCGGCTCGGCTTCGAATTATCCTCGATGGCACAATTCATTTTTGCGATGACCTGACGGAGGCATGGTACTGGCTTGAAACTTACAAGACGGGTCAACGGCCGGCCGGGTAGCCTGGAGCACGTGCTTCCCCGGCGCGGCTGCCTCAGCGCCCCCGAAGGCCGCCGCGGCGCTATGCCACTCTGAAGACACCCAGCTCATCCCAGACAGCGAAGGAGAGGTCTGAGGCCCTGCGGGCAGTGTCTGAACTACTCCGGGATCGTAAGCAGTCGTCAGCAGCTGGCACAGAGTCGGATAAGACTCCTGAGGGCACGGACACTGATGGATCCCAAACGAGTAGTGTGCAGTTGCCTCATGTCACACCGGGCACGGCTGACGACATTGCCTGAGGGGGGTTTTTCTTTGTGTCTTTTTATGCTTGCTTAGCTAGTTTTCCTTTACAGGTGTCAATGGGCAGGTTCCGGTTTTGTGAACTTTTGGATTGCATAGAGCATGTTATGGCTGCTTCATTGTTCGATGACCGCAGTGGGAGGTGTGCGTACAGTATTCTAGAGAGGAGATGCATCCCGGGGATGGGGGTGCTGTATTAAATGTGGCTTGAGCGCGGAAGACTTCACCTATATTTGCAGAAGGTAGTCACCGGATTGCGGCCACTCTTCCCCATTGTTCCTCTGTAGCCACTAGAGGGTAGTTAGTTCTCGAATTGTTTGGATAGGGGCTAGTTTTTTAGTACCCGTCCTGGGGCGGGGGTGTTGGGGTTGTTCCTTTTATTGTAAGGGGATGTTTAGGGGGTATTGGCGTAACTTTCATGAACGAGCTGCTGATGGTCGAAGGGGAACGATGTCATGGGTTCGATGTCTGAGCTAAAGTGTATATCTTGGAATGTCAGGGGTATGCATACCATGATACGAAGACATAAGATACACACGTACTTATTGCCAGGGGAATCCAGCTGGCTTTCCTTCAGGAAACTCACATTGCACACAATGAGGATGTAGCATTGCAGCGCAGGTGGAGAGGGCAGGTCTTTTGTACAACTTCTTCTGCTTTTGCGAGGGCGGTGTTGATCTGGGTCCGGGCGGGAGTTCCTTTTCAACCCACACGCCAGCTAAAAGTTCCCGATGGGCGATGCATCTTAGTGGCGGGCCGGCTAAATGGTAGAGATGTGGTGCTGGCCAGTATCTATGCTAGGAATACGGGACAAGCGGCCTTTTTTTACACACTTGTCGGGGAAATTTGCTCCATTTTTGAACGGGTCCGTCCTTCTGGGCGGGGATTTTATTTCTGTCACAGATGTACTGCTGGATAGATCTCACCCACCTCTCCCGGATGCGCCTGCCCATAATTTTCAAGGCTCCGGCTAGATTGGCAGCATAGCTGGGGACTGGTAGACACATGGAGAGTGCACCACCCGAACTCTCGGGACTACTCTTTCTTCTCCGCCCTGCATGCCCTCCATGTCCGTCTAGATGCAATGCTCTGTTCCCCTGACGTACATGGAGAGGTCCAACACAGCAAGTACCTCACTAGAACGTTGTCAGACCATAACCCTTTGCTTTTGCGTATCAACCTCTTACCCGAGCGCTCTAGCATCCCAACTTGGCGATTGAGTCCAGAATTACTGGAGGATCAGGTATTTCGTGAGGTGGCGGGGACTGGAATAGATAATTATTTTCGAAAAAACACTGGCACTGCCTCTTCCTTGGCGGTGGAATGGGACGCTTTTAAAAGTGTAATAAGAGGGCAATGTATTGCGAATAAGGTGGGAGTACGTAGAGTGCTATTGCAGGACTTAGAGAGGGCAGATCAGAAGCTGCGGGAGGTGGAGAGAGAGACAGAGAGAGAGACCTGACCACCCCGATCGTCACCAGGACTTAGTGGAAGCGAGGGAGGAGGTTGCCGTACGGGTTGAAAGACTGCGCTGCTTTGATTATAAAAGATATGTAGCACGTGCTCATGCGGAGCGGGATAAGTCCGGGGCGTTGCTGGCATGGTTGGCCAACCCAGCGAGAAGGGGCACGGTCATCATGGAGCTTCATGGCCCCGACAGGGAAATCCACTACACGCAGCGGGGGATCAATGATCAGTTCTTGGCCTACTACACTGATTTGTACCAAAGCAAAGTGGCACCTAGTGGGGAGGCCATTCAAGACTTTTTGGAGAGGGTAGATTTTCCGGCATTAGATAGGGAGCGGGCTGAGTTGCTGGGACAGGACATCACTATAGGGGAGGTTCGCGGAGCGATTAAGCATATGGCCTGAAAAAAGACACCTGGGGTGGATGGCCTGCCTGTGGAGTTTTATAGTACATATATCGATCCTCTGGCTCCTCGGCTAGTAACATTATATAATACCGCAAGAAAGGAGCTCCTTTTACCTGCTACTACACGCGAAGCAGTAATTATACCACTTTTAAAACCGGGAAAACCTCCCCATGACAAGACGGCCTATCGCCCGTTGTCAATGCTGACTACGGACTAAGATTTTAAGCCGGATATTGGCGACCCGTCTGCTTCCGTATATGGTGCAATTAATACATACGGATCAAGCGGGGTTTATACAGTCCCGGAATACAGCCCAGAATGTGCGGCGCCTTCTTAATATTTTGGATGCTGATACGTATCCCAAGCCCTCCGCTGCTGTGTTGGCAATAGATATTGAGAAGGCTTTTGACAGTTTGGAATGGTCATTTGTTCCAGGTGATGCGGCGGTTTAGCCTGGGGGATGATTTTGTGGACTGGACAGCTCTCTTATATCGCCAGTCTACAGTGCGGGTTAAAACGGGTGGGAAATTTCAGATGCCTGTGTTGTGGGCCGGGGAACGAGAGAGGGTTGCCCCCTATCCCCACTGCTGTTCGCCCTGGCAATGGAGCCGCTGGCGGCCCGGGCCAGGACGCGTTTACCTTATCAGGGACTTCAAGTGCGCGCACACGTCCACCACATCGCACTTTATGCTGACGATCTTCTTATGTTTTTGGCGGACACGGAGGACGCTCTTCGGGGTGCTACGACTGTTGGCTGACCTTGGCGCCATTGCTGGTCTTAAAAGTAAACTGGGCAAAGACTTGTCTGTTTCCTACAGCGCCTACGACTGAAGGTCCACTGACAACGCAGGGAATACAATGGGAGCGTCAATGCCTGACGTACCTCGGTACCTGTATTTATTATACCCAACCCGACTTATTGGAGGGTAACGTGGGCAGGGCCATTAGGGCTGTATCGAATTTTGGGGCACACTTCCTCTCTCGGTAGCTAGGCGGGTGGCCCTTTTTAAGATGATAGCACTCCCCTGGCTGTTGTATTATTTTAGAACGCTGCCTATTTGGATCCCGGCCTCTGTTTTTAAGCAGCTTCGATCAAAGATGGTTGGGTTCCTCTGGGCCTCGGGCAGGCGGAGGGTGGCATGGGTGGCATTTAACACACTGCTGAGACCAAGATCGAAGGGCGGCTTGGCAGTCCCAGACTATGAAACGTACTATTTAGCGGCACAGTTGCAGTGGCTTACTCAGACGATTGCACGGACATTTCGGGACCCACCTGATATAAATGGGAATTAGGTTCCTAGACAGACGCTGTCAAGATTGATATTGCAATTGCCGCTCCCGACCTCCTCTCTCACTCGAGAAATGGTGACTTTTAAACTCTGCTGGAACAGAAGCCAACGCCGAGCTCGCATTGCGCGGCCATATGCCCCGAGATCCCGCTAGTAATGTGCACTGCCCTACCACATGGGGGCGATTGGGGGGCGTTGAATGACTGGGCGGTGAGGGGCCTGACCACCGTGGGGGATTTATACGAGGATGGAGTTGTACTTCCTTATGAGGTATTACAAGACAGGTTTGAACTGGCCCGGGGGGACTACTTGATGCATATGGCGCTCATGACGGCCATTCAAGCACATTGGAAGGAGGGGCTGAGAGAACCTCCAACCTCCATGGCTTGTCAATACGTAGTTATGGCAGCGGGCACCAGTAAGGTGGTTACGTGCCTGTACCGTCGAATGACGCACGAGAGACTCACCCCTCTGTGTTCACTTCGACAAAAATGGGAGGAAGACTTCGGTGTGGAAATCCCTGAGAAAGCATGGACGGGTTTAATGGAACGAGCATGGAAAAGCACGAGGAACGCACGCTTCCAACTGGTAAATTTTTTTATACTCCACAGGGCTGATCTTACACCAGCAAAAATTAACCAGCATTTTAAAGTGAATTCGGCAATGTGTCTGTGCTGCAGTACAGTGGGAGCAGACTTATCCCACATGATCTGGGGGGCCCTCAGTTGGGCACGTATTGGGAGGAGGTGGTAACACTTCTGCAGGATGTCACGACTAGAGACATAGAACCCACCATAGGCCTCTGTTTGTTACACTGGTTTCCTCACACCTCTAAGAACAAGGTAACGAGCAGATTCATAGATTTAGGGCTTTTGCTAGCAAAGAGGGAATTCACAACTCACTGGAAGGCCAGGAAGGGTCCTAGTTGCCGCAGATGGCAAGCCGAATTTCTTAAGTGGGCGGAATGCGAAGGGACTACGAGACTGCAGCTGGCGACCCGCGCCAACAGCGAAAAGGCACTAGAGATGGCGAGGGCCTGGGGAGGCTTTGGTGGTATTATTAAAAATTCCGGACACGTACTCTGACCTGGATTGAGACGCGTCAGCTTTAGATGCGTTGCCTTGAGGGGTTGCCCTATCTTGGGGAGATGGGCACTCTGGTGTCTTGCTTGGGGGCTACCTCTGACAGACGGGAACTGTGTCAACGCTTGATGTTGTACTTTTGATTAATGCCAATGCAGCTGAATCATGTAATTACAAATAAATGTATATAGTTGTTACGCCAATAGGGTGGGGGTGGGATACAAGGGAGGGGCGGGAGTCTACATTTCAGCAATGCCAGGTTCATGACAAGAGGGCATATATATTTTCTTTTTGACATTTTGACGAGAGATACTTGAACCAACAGGTTGGGCGACGAGGACATATGGATAGCAGTTTCCTGGGACTGTGATTTATAGCGGTATGAGCATTTGCCTGATGTTAGTAATTGTCCTTGCCATGCCACGCCTCATTGCATGCTAACATGATTGCATACTTATTTGTATATTGAATCTATATGTGTTTGTATTAAAACAAATAGATTAAAAAAAAAAAAAATCAGGGATAATTTTTTTTCACAATTCGGTGAGCGCCCCTTGGGCAAGGGTCGATCCCCTTTATTGGGGCAATGTTTTGGATGTTTTCTGCCCCGGAGCAGACTGGCCATATTTTTAGGCCAATCTGCCCAGGGGGCAGAAAACCACTAGACAGCAGTGAAAGTTTGTGTGAGAGAACTGGAGTTTGGCTGACTGGCGGCATGTGTAAACTGACAGTGCGCGCAGACCGGCGCTTGCCGGGCAGTGCGCGCAGACCGGCGCTTGCCGGGCAGTGCGCGCAGACCGGCGCTTGCCGGGCAGTGCGCGCAGACCGGCGCTTGCCGGGCAGTGCGCGCAGACCAGCGCTTGCCGGGCAGTGCGCATAGCCAGTATGTTTGTCAGTTGTCTGATGTTTGGGTGCTTGGTGGTGTAATTATTGGTGTGTTACTCCTCTTGGCGTATGAGAGTGGTGGGCCCTTGAATGGCACTGTTTGCAAACGCAAGTGTATTGTGTTAAGCTGCAGCAGGCAGTGTGAATGGTTTTGTGTCGGACGCTTGAAAGGTGTGTGAATGGACTGTAAAGAAGATGGTGCCTTGACGTGGCTTTACAACTAACGAGCATTAAGTGGTTCTTTGATCTAATGTTGAAATTATTAAGTTACTTTCAGAATTTTATTTCGTAAAGTCATTGGTGAAATGTTTTTTTATGAACCATTTACATACTCTTGTGCCAAATCCAACCAGTAGGCCTGTGATTGACTAGAGGATGGGAGTGCAATAATGTTTTGGTGTTTTTTTGCTTTTTGTCAGTGTATACTCTGTAGTGAACACTTTGTCCTGACATCTTTTTGGAAACTGGTCACTAAGGAAATATGTGGCATGCTTTGTGTGGATCCCACAAGATTTACGTATCCAGAAACCCTTACAAATTTGATTGACAAAAAATTTTTTCACTCACATTGTGTAGGACAGTTGTGGGATGTTCAGGCCATCACAAATGTCCTACCACCTAGCGTTTTCCCAGGTCTCTCGATAAAAATGATACCTCACTTGTGTGGGTGCCCAAAAGCAGAGTCAGCCTAAAAACGTCTAAAATGAAAAACTAAGGAGAAACCAAAGTGGGTGCAATAGGGAAATCCCTTCCCTGTAGCCGGCACTTGGCCCACCCACACAAGTGAGGTAGCTTTTTTTTTTTTTTTTTTAAATCGGTAATGCTGGGTGGTAGGAAATATTTGACGGCCCGGTAATCCCACAATTTTACCACACAAATGGGATGTGACTTTTTAGCTAAATTTGAGGTTTGCGGGGGATTCTGGGTAAGAAAACATTAGGGGATCCACGCAAGCCACACCTACCTGGATTACACAGGGTGTCTAGTTTTCAGAAATGTCTGTTTGCTACATTTCCATAGATGGCCGCTGAGCCGGGACGAAAAACTCAGGTGCCTGCCTAGCAAAAACAGGTCATTTTGTGATCAATAATTTTGATGTCTCCACAATACATTTTGGGCCCTTTCCTGTGGGAGGCACCTGGCCCACCCACACAAGTGAGGTAGTATTTTTATTGGGAGACCTGGAGGAATGCTGGGTGGTAGAAAATGTGGCTGCCTGCAGAATCCAGGACTTTATCCTCACAGAAATTCAAGGAAAATGTTTTCTTTAGACAATGTTTGAGCTTTGTAGGGTATTCTGGGTAAAAAATCTGGAGAGAGCCACACAAGTCACCCCACCCTAAACTCCACCAGGTGTCCAGTTTTTTAAAATGTGCTGGTTTAGTAGGTTTCCCTAGGTGCCGACTGAGCTGGGGCTCAAATTCCAGAGTGTAAAATAAAAACATGCATTCTGCTGGGTGAAAGATATCTCCTAGGTCACATTTTGGGGTGTTTTGTGCCACAGGCACAAGGCCCAGCCACACAAGTCGGGTACCATTTTTATCAGGAGACATGTGGAAATACAGAATAGGTATTACCAATTGAATATATCTAGGTTTATGCCTTTAAAATGTAAGGAAATGTGTAACAAAAAACTTTTTACAAAATGCCTTCTGAACACATGCCTGTAAGTGTACCCATAAATTCAGAGATGTACAAACAACCGTTGCTTCTAAACTCAGTAACTGGGGTACATTAATTGATATCCTTTTTCCATTCTTTATAATTTACTATATGAATTGCTGTATAGTCGGTACACAATGAAAAACCATTGTGAGGTGCAGCTCGGCTGTTGGCTCTGGGTACCTCGGGTTCTTTGAGAACCTACAAGCCATGTATATCCCCGCAACTCGAAGGGTCCAGCGGACGTAACAGTATATTGTTATTGTAAATCTGCCATAGTACGAAGTTACAGATGAAAACTTAAGACACAAATGACTTTTTCCTTCAACTCAATTTATTTTTTATTTCAAGTGTTACTTTTTATAGGAAAACCCCTGAAGGATCTACACAAAGAACCCCTTGCTGAATTTAGAATGTTGTCTACTTTTCAGAAATGTCTAGCTTCCCAGCATCCACCATGGGTTTCACACCCGCTTCTACCACTAAAAGCAGGATGAAAGCACAAAAAAATAGGAAAAGTGAGCTATCTCCCAGTAAAATGTCAAAACTGTGCTGAAACATTTGGCTTTCTGATTCAAGTCTGCCTCATACTGGAAGCTGCTGATTTTAGCACCGTGAGCCCTTGGTTGATGCGATTTGCAATAAGGAAAAAAAAAAACTTTCTTCTGCCGCACTTTTTTCCCCATATTCCCGCCAAAAAATAAAAGTAGCTGTATTATGGCTAATTTCTCGGTCTCCGCCTGAAGAATCCACAAACCTTGGGAACCATTAGAATCCCCACGATGTTGGGGGGGGGGGAAAGACGCAAATTTTGGAGTGGATACCTTGAGGACAAAAGGTTATGGAGGACTAAGCGCAAACTATCCTAAATAGCCAAAAAAACGGCTTAGCAAAAGTGTGGGGGGGGGGAGGCCTAGCAGCAAAAGGATTAATCTGATGTGACGTCTTCATCAGTTAACGGCATTTTCTTTATGACTTCTTTAACACCATCACCAGCATAATTTCTGAGATACTTTATAATCTTTATCAGTCTCATCATGTGCATCAACGAAATCAATTTCTCTATCCAAGCAGACCATCTATCGCCAGTAGTCTATTTTTTGGCGGTATTGAACGGTGGTGGTGGTGGTGGTTTAAGGAAAGCGGCATTGTAACTTTCTGGGAGAAGTTGATATTGAGGGTGGAGCTCTCTCCGGCTCCCTCGGCAGTTCATCTTGAATAAATTCATGTCAGCCATCTCTAAGGCCTTGAGAGGTGCTGGCCTCTGGATCATCCTTGATGACTTTTGAAATGACTGCCTCGGTCTTTGCCTACACTGGAAAAGCAGCATTTCAGTATTCCAAAGAGATCTGCGACCCTTTTGATGGTTGCTCACTGCTAGATTCCTGTTTTGACAGCCTTCACGGCACTTCAGTCCACTTGACAGTACCCACCAGCATCGCAAGAACAATCCCTGTGCTTTGCCTAGGTTGTCACAGCAAACAAATGATGGACGGAATGCTGACAATGCAAACATTCTCCCCCAGTCAAAAGATCTGGGTTAAATCCATCGTTCTTTTGCCCACTACGCCACCCCAGTTTGGACCCAGCCATATGCAAATCAGTCTTGACCCTGTGCCCCATGGGAACAGTCCAGACCGAACTGCCAGGCCAGGTCCTCCCTGGACCGGAAACAAGCATCCTGGGACCGGTTTCAGGGTATGTCACCCTTCTTCAGCCAGGCTAGCTTGAATCCAGTGGCACAGTGAGCAAGGGACCCACGTCTGGGCATACCCATCCCACTTAGGGCGAAAAGTGTTACAGCAAACAAATGATGGACGGAATGCTGACAATGCAAACATTCTCCCCCAGTCAAAAGATCTGGGTTAAATCCATCGTTCTTTTGCCCACTACGCCACCCCAGTTTGGACCCAGCCATATGCAAATCAGTCTTGACCCTGTGCCCCATGGGAACAGTCCAGACCGAACTGCCACGCCAGGTCCTCCCTGGACTGGAAACAAGCATCCTGGGACCGGTTTCAGGGTATGTCACCCTTCTTCAGCCAGGCTAGCTTGAATCCAGTGGCACAGTGAGCAAGGGACCCACGTCTGGGCATACCCATCCCACTTAGGGCTCTGTACTGGGGTGAATGTATGACATTGTTCTGCATTCTGTCCATCAACTTGTTTTTGCATTTGTCACCCCGAGTGGGACGGGTATGCCCAGACGTGGGTCCCGTGCTCTCCATGCCACTGGAATCAAGCTATCCTGGCTGAAGAGGGGTGAAACCCCGAAACCGGTCCTAGGATGCTTGTTTCCAGTCCAGGGAGGACCTGACTTGGCAGTTCGGGCTTGACTGTTCCCATGAGGCACAGGGTCAAGACTGATTTGCATATGGCTGGGTTCAAACTGGAATGGCGAGCAAAAAAACGATGGATTTAGGCCTAGATCTCTGTACTGGGGTGAATGTATGACATTGTTCTGCATTCTGTCCATCAACTGTTTTTGCATTTGCCTAGGTTGTGGCAGCTGGTGCTGAGGTCGTACAGGTTCACATTACTCCGGTTCGGGTGAGTAAATACCTCTTATTCTTTGACATCTTTGCGTGCACTATGTCTTCACCACTTTCAAATTCTAACGTTATCTTGCAACTTGTGATTATTAATAGCTGCTCTTTGAAAACCTGGTTATAACTGCCTTTAGCCTGAACGCTCCGGTTAGCATGTGACTATACTGAGTAGCAGCGCTGTACCTTGATGTACGGTCTGACCAGCAGGTTCTCGGTCACCAATATGTAGATTTTTTGCAATGCTTTCGTTTTTTTCAACTTCTTTACAGCGACTAGAGTTGCACTTTGACTCCACAAATGTGAAGCGTCAATTCAATACTTTGACTGCAACACACGTGGCACACACGAGCAGTTTGCTTGCACCACGGCAAACACTCTGGGAGAGAAGTCTCGATTTTTTCTGTTTACTAGCTCATCACCAGTTGTAGCGTCTTCCTCAGCCAGGGTACCTGCCAATGACTACACCACACATGGAGCTTAGTTTTACACTTCATTAGTCTGTGTGAAAATTCAAACTCAACATTCTAAACCAGCCTTGGATGCATTCCACTCTAACACTTACGTCACCATTCTACGGAGTCTCTCAAGAGCCAAAAGGGTTCCAACATTTGTAACTCACAAGACACTACAGGTGGTAGTGACCTTTGGCACTATTAAATTGTTTACAGCAGAACCAATTTCATAGCCCCCACCTCAAATGACAAGTTACTCAACCTTGACATTAGGGTGAAAAATCGGAACAAAGATTATTGTTTAATATTTTGAGCCAATATCAAACAAATTATTGATCTTGAAGGATTTACACCTCAGTATCCCACATCTTATTCTGAAAATGGGTATTTCAAGGTTTTGGACACTTACTAAAAGCAATGCCAGATCTATCATGCCTGCAGCATAGCTTCAGACTAACAAAGGAGCCACCATAAAATGCAATGGGTGAGACTTGATCATTAAACATTTTCTTCTGGTCTGGGGTTGTAATGGGTTCTTCCAGTTTCCCAGTAAAATCAGCTGATTTTGACAGGTCACTGAAAAAAATGAGTTATCACCTTTAACAGCTCGTAGCTTATGGAGAAAGGAATTCCATCTGTTTGTGTTCTTCATTTGTATTAGGCTCAACACCAGTAAAATAAAATTAAGCATTCTCACTTTTGACCTCCAGTGTCCTGGCCCCATATGCATTTCATCCCTATCCCCGTAATTCAAAGATTTTCAAATATACATGCAGGTACCAGAGGTTCCAGAAACCAAAGACACTCAACATAACTCACCTACTTCCAATCTGAGGAAAAATTGAGGTCTACTGCTTAGGCATCTTTACAAGACCCAAGTGGCTATTAAATTATTTTACCAATCTTGCCGAAATTTTGCAGGCCTGGAAACAGGCAATCAGTGACCTGGATCTGTCTTACAGTTCCTACTTTCTCAGTAAGACTGTGCGCTTGGGCAACAAACGTCAAAACTATGTGGGACTGAGCCCGTGTACACCATCAGGATATGTTGACTTAATTCTTGGCTAGCAAACAGTGAGACATCTGGACTCCTAAACTGACAGGGTACTGGATGGTGTCTGCAACCTCAGAACATGACAACACTAATTCCCCCAAGAAAAATCGTGGAAACAGATTCTACCATTTCGTTAGTAACTCGGGCATGCCCAAAGCAAGACACAAGTAGGCAAATTGGAGTTTCAACAATTTATTGAAGCAGTTGTACGCTTGTGTAAAACATTTGCGCTGCAATGATTAATAGAATGGAGCCTAACAATGTTACCAGCATTACAAGAATAGTGAACAGAACGAATTCAACCATCGTGTCTTTGAATTAATGATATGCATACATATAATTGCAGTCCTACCTAGCGCTGCCTATCCTATAAAACACAGGGTGTACGGGTCTGCTAGAATACCTCAGAGTGGTCTAACATCCCATTTGCCTGCAGGCGTGTGGCATCTGGCATACAGCCTTGGTGTAGAAAAGGCTGCGATCCTCTTCAGGTTGGTGCTGGTACTCAGCTGGGCTAGAATTCAGGCATGGGTCGACATTCGACAATCCATCAAGATGCTCCTCTGCCTAAACAAAGTCGTAGTGTTGCTTATATAATAAACTTCACTCATTCGTTCCGTGCCCAAATCCTGGTACTTTTATCATTGTGGATTCTATCCACCCAGGGCTGCCGCCGAACGGACAACAAAAGACATTTTGCTCAGTGTACAAGTCCTTGTACAGAATGACCCAATGCCGGATAGTGTGCCAACAAAAAAGTATAACTGTAAGCAAAACCATTCCTGAGTACTTTAACCCATGAGGCTGCGCAACCAAATGTGTGTTATAAGTCATCGTTTAAAGAGATGTCAACTTTAAACGTGAGCATTTAAAATGAAAGTGTATGTACCCAGGGCCTATGTAACCACACAACAGCTTATCTCTTCAGCGACTAAGATCCAGGAAGGACATCCCAGTTAAGAAGACTCATCACCTCAGGGTGTTGCTTTCACTTGTGATCCTCCAGCAAGAGATGACTCGGGACATCCACTCACACACTAAAGGAGCATTTAAGATGGGCTGCTACTGTGAAACCTTCCTTGCCTTGTACTCGCGTCCAGAAACAAATCACTTTCCAACATGGGGCACCTGTTTGTAGATAGAATGGGCAGTGGTGGTACTGTGACAGAATTTGGATGTGGTTTCCTGGGATGGGAGGGAGCTCTGCAGCAATGAGTCCCTACCAGCAGCTTGGTAAAGATGCCTCCGAATCCTCAGTCTGAATGGGAGGACCGGAACATGCAAGTGTTATGACCCTAAGAACCTCAAGTAGTGCCTATGAGCAGGGACAATTGAAGATTAATAAAGGCATCTTGGAGGTCCAGGGAAGCCAGCCAATCTCCTGAGATCAAGGGCCAACAGGGACTTGCTCATAGACCAGAACTAGTTTGTCACGCCCCATGAACAGGCTCAGAAGGTGGAGGTCAAGGGTAGGCCTTATGCCTTTTTACTTCTTGGGGACTTAAAAGGAAAAGGAATAAAATCCCATGCCCGCCCTTCCAGAAACGCTGTCCAGTAAAGCAAGGCCTTCTGCCTACATGAAGAAGGCATGAGCTAGTAGGAGACCCTGGAAGGTATTCATAGCAAGAAAAAGGCACAACCTCAGCAGGTCAGCTGGATGACCCAGCAGTCTGTGGTGGCTGCTTCCCAAGGAGTGACAAAAATGGGAGACCATTGCTTAAACTCCTGCCCCCCATACAAATCGACCAATGAAGGTGGTGTCATGGGGGGGGCATCACTCGACAGGTCAGGGAATGGCTTCATATGGCCTCATAAGCCAACGAAGGTATAGTTCACCAGCACCCAAAAGGCATGAATATTTCAGCTTAGAAGTCAAGTGACATTCAACATGCCAAAAGGCAAGCTGTTGGTGGCAAAAACTTTGTGACCCAAAGCATCATGCTTCTTTGACTTACTGTTTAGCGGAGGCCCAGATAAGGCATTTGCTTGGCTTTGAAGATGTTTTAACCACCCATCTCCAGTAATAGGTGAAAGGACAAAAAGTAAGATTAACCCAGTGCAGGCCTATGTGTCCGGCTATTTAGTTGTGTACTGAGCCCAATAAGGGTTTCCCTCATGCAGCCATTTTAGGGTCTAGAAGAACTTCTAGAAATGGAGGCAAGGGCTCTGCAAAAGCTGGAGAGGATTGCAAGACTTATGTCAGAAAGTTGGAGTTCATTTTCAAAGAAAGAATGTATTTTCCAAGGCTTCTACTGCCCTCCAGACAACTGCTGTTAAAGAGGAAACCTTCCCTGAAGCAGGGCCATAGTGGAATAGGTCTCCTTCAGGTGAAGTGTCCAGGATAATGTCATTTTAATGTCCAAGTAGATTCTGCTATCAGTATTGCAAGGTGGCAGAAGTGATGGCATCCATCCAGCCATAATCCTTAAACTACTTAGCTAATGGCATCGGAATCGAAAATCAAATGGGCAAACCTTTGTGCCCTGGGAAGTGTTCGCAATATAGTTCACTATTAAAATTAACCTCAACATACAAACTATTTTACAGGACAAATTATACTTTTCTCTATTGACTCCTTGGCCCCTGCAGGCTCTGTAGGTCGCATTGACAGCGTTTAAATCGGTCCCGAAGAAGTGAGTGAGTGACTGGTGAGACAGCACCCTAATCGGTTTCAACTGCACCACAGGCATCTGGCCCAAAGTCCATAGAAGTGTAGGTTTGGAGCTGAGAAGCCTGCAGGAATGGACTTCCACCCTTTGACAGTGGCCCACAAAGTCCCGAAAAGACCCAGCAACCAAATCAGATTACCTTGACCTGCAAAGGGGGGGTGGGGGTCAGTCGATAGACCAGGAAACTCCATCTCATCTTTAGACACGGTGGGGGTCACCCGATGTTGATGAAGAGTCCAGCATCTTGGAATGGAACAGTCTCAGGAATGGGATCACTTTCCTTAAGGACAAAAACCTTTCCTTCCAGTGGAGCTTAGAGGTTTTTTTTCTTTTTTTTTTAGGAAAGGCCTTCTAGCAGACCATTTCCTGGAAGCTGACTTACCATTAGGAGAGGGAGCTGGTTTGGCAGTCAACAAGCTGGCCTTTACCAAAAATAGTCCTTCAGTGTATGGAGATGCTAAAGTTGCAGGCAGTTGCATCATGTTCCAACACCACCTACTTTCATCAAAGGTGCCTGAAATGAACCTCTTGCTGCACAGTTGACAATGCTCAAGGCCTCAGGGCCTTTGGGGAGGATATTTGACATTGTCACTGTCGAAGAAATTTGTGAGCTGGACATTGTTAACAAGCAGAAAAACAGGAACCAAAGCGAGTACACTAACTCCAAAAATACTACAGTGGCATTACATCTGGAGTTGCAGCTGAAGCTTTGGTGCGCCACCCAGCAGCGCTAAAGTCATTGCTAGGCACCATTTCTTGTACCAATCTAAATTCTGTAAGTAGTCACAAGGAGCAGAATCTGTGGGTAGATATATCCATCTGAATTAGATATACAAAGGTTTCGTATCAGGAAGGGTGACAGGAGCATGCACCATTATATGTGACAAACTACGCTCTAGATGTACTGGGGGTCCAAGGTACTTCTAAAATATAGGATTGTTCCCAACTCAATGGTACTCTTAGCAACTAAACAAATAAAATTAAAATAAAAGCCAAATGACTGACCAGGATTTAAACCTGCGGCCGTGGGTCGAAGAGATCCCTGAAATGATGCATTACTTGACTGAGTCATCGCCATCAGCATTGTGCAACAATATTTTTTACAAAATAAAAACCTTTACCTAAATTGAATTATTTTACTTCTAAATTAAACTAGATAGGCGGATCTGGTAACCAGGTTATCCGACCTCCAGGTATGGTGGTATTTGATTTTTCAGGAATTCCCAAGAAAGTGCTGCAAAATTAGTTTTTTTTCTTGACCAAAGGAATCAGCATTTTGACAGATACCTCAATTTTCCTAGTCTTAGTGCCTGAAAAAATCCCAAAATTCAGAGATGGTCTCATCTGGAATTGGCTTGGAGGGCTCTCTGCTTTCTCAATGCAAGCTCAAGTTTTTCCAATCGCCTCAGGATGTAGCTAGTCTTCCACATGGTTCGCTACTACATGCTCTGACACCTGAAGTATTCTCTCCATATTTCCAACCCTTTGAAAGAGGGTACTAATTCTGTCGAATCTGTTGTGAGATTTGTTCATCTTTGCCAGTAGCTCCTGGACACAGGCTGCAACCCCTAGAGGAGTTTCACTGTTCTCACCTGTGCACGTATCTAGGTATGTCAACTTGAAAAAATATACCTTGACACATGCTCCTTTGGTAATCTATTAGGGGTGTGAGCATAGGGATAAAAGGCAACCTGACTGTGGGGCAGAGCAGTAGCACCAGTCAAGACAATTTAGACAATTAACCATAAGTGGTGGATAGCCAGTACACCAACTCATTAAGGTTTATGTACCACTGACCTACTCTAAATAACTGGTCTGGGATACTACTGTGGCTGGTATCCCTTGGATGTGCTATCTGGGTTCCAAGGCACAGCAAATATACTGGTAAAGAGTTTGCCATCAATGTTGATCAGGAGATCATGTAAGTTAACATAAGTGCTTTTTGTACAGGACATTAATTTTAAATCTGCGCTTGACCCACTTAGCCAGTTCACAAATAAATTAGTTGTCCGACTTTAACTTCATGTTCAAAATTGATTATGGCAAACTCCCTTCCCCCCTTTAGATCAGCGGGTGTTAACCTGTGGTCCATCTACTCAGGGAGTTTGTGAATGCTTAGAAAATTTTATATTAACAGATTACTAAAGTGTGTAGAAATAAAGAATCTAAATGCAAGTTGGCAATGTTAAAACGTAGGACACACACAGTGTTTGCTTAAATACCCCTCACACACCAAAAGGGCCCTTGGTGTCATGCTTCATCATAGGGGTCTTCCCGCCCCGCTACGGGACGGGCTGTGCTACGACCAGCGACTGCGCGGGAGCACTGATATTGCAGTACTATGTGTGGTGTAGAGGTAGTGAGAGGAAGGGTCAGGGGTGAATGTGGGAAGTGAATTAAAAAGGACCTGGCCTCATGGACTTAAGAAACTTTAATAGGTCAAGGAGGCTGGTGCTGTTAAAAAGGTGGTTCGGAGATGTCCTGCGTGTAATATGCAGATACTCCTGATCAAGTCAACATGTTTCGAAGCATCAAGGCTTCTTCATCAGGACTAGAAATGATCCCTTCAAAACTCACTATGTTGCTATCAATTGGTGTTGAAATAATGTGCTATATACAAAAAAGTGAAAGAAATGCAAAATACCATGCACTCTATACAGTACCCAATCAGTAATGTTAAAATGAGAGCCCACTCAGTATTTCTGAAATGTAAGCCTGAAAAAGAGAGCACAGTTAGTCTTTACAGGTGCGCCTCCCAATGCGCAAACACATTTAGCCTGTGAATATAAAGCGTTAAAATGTGACTGTGGTGTCCTTAGCCTTAGTTTGTAAATTTAAACCAAGTGCCGTGACCTGTTAGGATAAAAGGGACAAAACAAAACACAAACAAAAAACAGAAAACACACTCTCTATGTTTGGGGTTCAAAGTCACTGTAAATAAAGGTTAAAAGTACGTTAAACAACGATCCATGTTAAATACATACTAGAGTAAGCAGGAGAAAATGCTCCCTGAGCCTTTATAACGGGTGGGAAGGGTGTTGCCACTGTATTCTATTTGAAAAAGAAAGAAAATGCGGGAGAAAAAGATTTTCACAAAGGATTTAGTAGAGAAAACACAAGACTGGCGTTTCCATGGAGTCTTTAGAAAGGCTAATAAGTTACTGGTTCCTAAAACGGCTATGCCGTACTCACATCATAGTCAACAGCTCCTCGCTTACGATAACGCCATCCCGCGGCTCTGTGGTGTGAGTGAGACCGCGGGGGAGGCTCTATTTATGTGGCAGTTAATTAGTCCACAAATGGGTACACCTGTGCCAAAAAATAAAGCAACCGGAAAACGGTGCCCAATCACTACCGGTGGCTGCGATTTTCTTGCAGACTAGAGCAGTAGTGTGCAATGTGATTCTATAAGCGGAAGTGACTCAAACACTGGCGCGCTAACCCGTTCCTGCTCATGTGCAACCGGAAGTGGTTATTATTTTGAGAAAATGCCAATCGTCTTATATGTACATTGTGAAACGTACTTCACGGTCTCATATGACTGAAGAGTTTAAAGGCTGCGAGTCTGAAAAACGTTCAATCAAAAGGAGTGGCATGCTGGAGCAGTCAAATGCATTCTAGACGGACGTGATTCTAAAGCTATAGCGCTAACCCATACTCTGATGTGCAACCGGAAGTGGTTCCTGTTATAAAGGAATGCCGATCGTCTTCTATGTACAAAGAGAAACATGCCCTGGGTTAACACCAGATCGCACAGTGATCGTGGGTTAAAAGGGATGATGTGATGCCCACAGTCTGGTGGTGCACTGAGAGATATGGTGGTTGTGCCACGAGATGAATATCTTAAGGAGATGTAGATGTTGGGAGCGATGGTAGGGTGACCTCCATGGTGGTTCACTGTGACAGAGGTTTTCTAAAGCCAGTCAAGGAATGACCGCATAATATGCTGATTAAACTATATCATTGTCCTATGAAGATCTGCGGTCTAGGTCAGTTGAGCCCAGGGAATATCGTCGTTTAGACCACTTAGATGAGTGCCCAGACGGAACACCCAACGTTGTTCCTTTTCCAGCAGGCCACTCTCGTTGTGGAGTTGCTCAATCACAGTCCATTTCAAATCATCCACGTTGTGCGACATAGTGAGGTAGTAACTCGCCATCTTCGGGGTGCTTTTCTTGCAGCGAACATTGCTCTTGTGCTCGCCGATGCGGATCCTTATTGGCCTTGATGTCATGCCAATGTATTCTTGTCTGCACGGACAGGTGATCATATATATTACGTTTCTGCTGTTGCAGTTTGTAAAGCCCCTTTGTTCCCAGACTGAGCCATTCGTGAAAGTTATATTTTTGCTTTTCTTAGTGAGATTACACGTGCTACAATTACCACAAGGGTAATGACCCTGTACAGGTGGGAGGGTAGTGGTGGCCAGACTCCTCTAGAGTGTAACCCTTGGTCTGGACCAAGATGTCCTTCAGGTGTAAATCTTTTTCTCCCGCATTTTCTTTCTTTTTTAAATAGAATACAGTGGCAACACCCTTCCCACCCGTTATAAAGGCTCAGGTAGCATTTTCTCCTGCTTACTCTAGTATGTATTTAACATGGATCGTTGTTTAACGTACTTTTAACCTTTATTTACAGTGACTTTGAACCCCAAACATAGAGTGTGTTTTCTGTTTTTTGTTTGTGTGTTTGGTTTTGTCCCTTTTATCCTAACAGGTCATGGCACTTGGTTTAAATTTACAAACTAAGGCTAAGGACACCACAGTCACATTTTAACGCTTTATATTCACAGGCTAAATGTGTTTGCGCATTGGGAGGCGCACCTGTAAAGACTAACTGTGCTCTCTTTTTTCAGGCTTACATTTCAGAAATACTGAGTGGGCTCTCATTTTAACATTACTGATTGGGTACTGTATAGAGTGCATGGTATTTTGCATTTCTTTCACTTTTTTGTATATAGCACATTATTTCAACACCAATTGATAGCAACATAGTGAGTTTTGAAGGGATCATTTCTAGTCCTGATGAAGCCTTGATGCTTCGAAACATGTTGACTTGATCAGGAGTATCCGCATATTACACGCAGGACATCTCCGAACCACCTTTTTAACAGCACCAGCCTCCTTGACCTATTAAAGTTTCTTAAGTCCATGAGGCCAGGTCCTTTTTAATTCACTTCCCACATTCACCCCTGACCCTTCCTCTCACTACCTCTACACCACACATAGTACTGCAATATCAGTGCTCCCGCGCAGTCGCTGGTCGTAGCACGCCCCGTCCCGGGGCGGGAAGACCCCTATGATGAAGCATGACACCAAGGGCCTTTTTGGTGTGTGAGGGGTATTTAAGCAAACACTGTGCGTGTCCTACCAAGATTGGAAACACATTCCCTTTTTTAAAAAAACCTCTTCTGAGGTGGATCCTTTTGTTTCGTATGACTATCTGAGGAGGACGTATCCACCTCTAGCGCCCATGAGGGGCACCTCTTCACTCCCCAATCCTGTTTTTCGTAGGCAATGTTAAAACTTCTGTAAATCTGAAGAAATTGGAGGCTAAAAATTAAGATGGCATCGGATTAATTCGTGGGAGCAGTGCAAGTGCAATAAACAGAACAGAATATGGACGATGGGAGGCCTCAATTAAATTTAGAAAATATTCAACCTTCACTTTTTTATAGGTTTTTGAATTAAATAAAATGTTATCATTGGTGAATGTGTTTGATAAACGTTTGTTGCTGTATTTCTGTATTATTTTGTGGTTCAAATAACTGAAATTGCTTGGACCGGGCCTTTGACTTCCAGTAGATTCAGTAGACGTCCCCGGATTCCTGTATTGACTCATCAGGGGTCCCAGTACCAGAAATGATTAAATGAGGAGTTCACAAAGGTCAAAAGGTTAACCACTACTTTAGAGAAAACCCACATGATAGAAATATTGCCGAAACACTCCAGCCACCACCCCAGGGCACATCAGAATTTATAAACTTGCCACCACTTCTTGTGCAATTACAAATACAAAACAAATTTCCAAGAAGCGGATTTGTAGCGCAATAAGCCACAAAGTGAAGATATCCCAGTTGCTTAGTCTATTGTTCGGCGAAAAGGGAATGTTATTGCCGGAGGGACCATTTAATACAAGCCTAAACACCACAAACTAGTTTGTTTTACTACTTTCAGTCTCTCTCCAATTTTATAATTACATGTGTGAAGACAAACTGGACTGTTTTAGGTGCTGGGAGCCTTGCCTTGGATTTATTTATGTTTGCTTTTGCAAAAGACGAAACCTGAAAGATCACTTGGTCAAACTAAAACTCCAATTTGACTCGGAGTGCCAGGATGATGCTCCCCATGAACCTATAGATGAGTTTAGAGTGGAATTGTTCAATGTTTCAGTTGCTAAAGCAATAACTTCCATCCAAGAACGTTCTAACTAATTAACATAATGCAGTATGGGGTTTCTTGTATAACAATTGATGGTGTGCTTCTGTTGGGCAATGCAGTAATTTAGAGATGGCACTAACCTCTCCCAGAGATGTGTATACTGATGCAGTGGACCTCAAAGATGAAGCTTCTTGGTCTTAAGGACAAGCTTCCAAACAGCTTTGAGAAATCACTTAATGTACTTCTATGTATTCACTGCTGTAATCTGCAGGATGTTTTCCCTAATGCCTGATTTGCTTCATGAATACTTCTGGTAGTATCAGTCTCTTGCCAGTGAAAAAATCTCCTACAAGTTGAAGCTAATTACAACGTATTTGTACTCAAATATGAGCAAAGAGGTTGGTGACACCTGCAGAACTTTCCATTGAAAAGGAATTCAAACAAAACAGATTTTTCCATCTGATAAATTAATTCGCAAGCAGAAAGGGAGATAATTTAAATTTCTATGATACATGTGAAATGTCTGCAAAAAATTATCATCCTGTCTAAGCAAACAAAGATTTACGTACTATTTTTGTAAAGTATATTTTATTTAAGGTGTTTACTTGATCCCAAAAAGAAGAAAAATAAACACCATTCTTGAACATCTTTGCAGATCTCGCAGCTTTCTATGTGCATAGACAATTGTGTAGGTGGTATATATTTTTTCTGTAAAAAAACAATTGGCTTGCAGGAACTGGGCAAATTCGATTTTTGCCCAGGGAACACTGAACAAAGGCCAGCCCAGCTTGGTTTGTACCAACTTACTTATTAATACTACTAAAAAAAAAAAAGCTTGTTTTAGTTATGAAGCCATCCCCTGTGGTCAGTCATTTCATACATAAATGCAGTTGTAGTGTCTGTACGCTCACTTGAAATAAACTTCGTATTCACTACAACATAAAGCTCCCACATAGCCATTTCTGTAAATCCCAAGACTTCTGCATTACAGAAGCTGATGTCTTTATGGCCTTCTTTACATTTGGCAGACCATCCAAAAGCAGAAACAAAATTGAAGAACCAACATCGGAGTAGAATCTGGTGCAAGTTTCCCAATGTCCCTCTTGCCTTACTTTATACAGTATAAGCATTTACAGAATGACCTCGGATGGCAGGTATTTTGTATTCCATTAAGGAGAAAGGGGCCTTGCCAAACTATTGTCAAAGACAATTCTACAGTTTTCTCCATTGTGAATTGGTGTTAATAGCCTCAACAAGAGGGAGGATTGGTACAGACTCTTGAAATCATTACCTTGGTTTCCCTAAAAACCCCTTTATTTAAACTGTGATGTTGACTGTCCGTAAGCAGCAATTGTTTTTATCGTTCACTGAACTGTGATTCAGATTTCTTTTTGTTTAAGGTAGTACCATCAAATTTATAAATATGGTTGTTATATAATTTTCTTCTGGCATGTTCAAGTGTGACTAAAGTCATACTTGCCTTTTTTCCTACATGAACGTTCAATTTCGCAGCTATTACTGTATTGAAATCGATATTTGGACTATGAATGTTTATCTCTGCAGTTGTTTGTTTACTCTGCTTTGGCCCTGCGCCAAAAGGGGTCCCATTTCCTTTGTCCAAACAAATACTCATGCGCACAGAGTCGATTCCAGTTCTGTCCATTACTAATTCTATTCACACTCATCCAGCTGCCTCCTGCGGATAACTATCTGCTGTCACACCACTGGTTGGGCGCACTAGCTGTGTTGGCAGGGTCGGATTTTCCTTGATTTCATTCGATATGTAGCGTGTCCCCCTATTTGACACAATAGTGGTAATTCTTCATCTGTCTTTTCCACTGAGCTGGATGCCTAATAGGTCGATTCTATTTAGGGCCCAATTTGAATTTGTCCTTTGTTTCCAGTAGGCCTTTATTGATTCAGTGCATATCATTCATTTGGAGTGTCACTTCTACACAAGTGCTCACCCATACAGTAACCTCCCCCCCATCATTTTCTTTCTACCTAGGACTGGGAGCCTACAGCCCAGTCAAGTGTACCTTCTTGCTGGTACTCACCTAATTTTAGCACCCTTTTTAATATTAATTTTGTCAAACGTCCTCCATATGTACCCCATATGACTGATTCAAAGTCAGTTTTGTAATACAAAATGATACCCACCAAGTTATCATCGTTTTTTTCACACTTCTAATTCTATCATGCCATAACCATTTTTAAGCACCTTCTTAGACAGCAATTCATTACTCAATCTTTACTTACCAATGACTGATTAAATATATTTTTGTTAGTCATTTGTATCTGTAACAATGATAAACTTGTCAATATTATGGGAATTCTTCCAACTTCATTATCACAGGTTTTATGCATCTCATTAAAAGCCCAAGATATTATTTTCTTAGTGAGTGCTCGACTCTACACTAACAGGAACTACTGTTCAGTTTTGATTCCATGCCAAGAGCACAAGATTCAGCAAGGCAACACCTGAGGCCACACAATCAGAATGTCTGTCAATTTCGGTTTACAAATTGAGTGGACGGCTCCTCCAACTTTCCAAAGTGGTACTCTTAAAAATGGAAGGCTATCACACTCCTAACCAGACCAAGACACTACAGGTTGTAGCGAATTATGGTGGTCTAAACACTCTTCTACCTGCACCCAGTGGGGCTACTGGCAGTCAGTGTTAAATCAGTGTAGAAAGTTATGACCTTCTCCCCGAATCCCTTTGACTGCATGTAGTGTGCATGAATATGCTGGAGTGCCTAATGTGTGCTCCACAGGGTTTAGCAGTGGTCAGTGCTGCTATACCACTTGCCCCTGCATGTTCACCGCCTCTTCAAATCCCCCCTCCTTCAAGAATGTTTTGCAAAGTTAAGTGCATCTGTCTGGCGTTTAGCTTTCAGGGCCTGAACCACACCAGTTCCGCATGGTCAGCCTATAGTCCAGCAAATGCATCACCTGAAGACTGAAATGGACATAAGTTAGCAAACCTACCTGCATATTCCTGTATTCTGTTCTACAGGAGAGGAGGCCGCGGGCACACCATCAGATATCTGGAACCCAATATACAATTGAGAGCTCCCTTAACTATCACGAAGTATTGGCTCCGCTCTACAGATTGAGGCTCAACTTTGACCCTAAAGGAACAGCTGGATTTAGCAACTGCCTCATGGCTGGACAGAGGGTAACCCCTTAGGTTTATCCAGATTTCCATTACAGTCCAGAAGTTCTGAAGATCTGTGTAAAAGAAAACTAAGTACAAAGCTTCATTGTCTTTTTTTTTTTTAAGGATGACGATTATACCATCAGGGCTAGTTAACAGACTGCTGCTGCAAGAGATTGTTCAAGTAGAGAGATAACCCATAACCCAAGAGGAGAGTAACATTTTATGAGGTCTGAGAAGTCTAGCCAGCCACAATTAGGTGCCTGAATTCACTGCCTAGCATCTCTCAATAGTTGCACTAATGGCATCAACATGCCAGTGCACTTTATCCACATTGCTGGGGCATGTGGTCTGTGAGTCTATCCCAGCATCACCATTGACCAATTCATTATTCTGCAACCAGACGTTTGCGAGACAGGAGTGTCCACACAATTGTTGCAGACTTCATTCTGCAGCAGTTTGACAGATACGCACATCTACAGTGCACACATGGATTCTCTTCTAAGTCACCATGCTGAAAAAATTGTGCAGCTTTCCAGCCATTGCTATTCCCCAAACACTAAATGCTGATTCTTCCCACAGCCAGTGGTCACTGAACTGTTCAAATGCTGCTGACTACCAGTTGCAAACAGTGTAGTCCCAATCCACAGCCCTAGCAAGCTGTTTGCAGTTTGAAGCAGGTATTGAAATCTGCTGAAGAAAACACTTAAACCACATTATGTGCACGGCAATGGTAATACAAGTGAACTATGCAGCTACAAGGCTATTAGTAAACTGTGCCATCTATCCCAGGCAGTGTCTTGGCACTAGAAGGTACTTGCTAACCAAATGTCAACCAACGACAGTTGGTTTTAATTTTTAGTCAAAAAAGCATTTTTCCTCAATTTTTTCGTCTTTAAGCCTCTAACAAGGCATTCCACAATAAGGTGCCCTGTATCCTAAAAGATCTCTACAGAGTATTTGAGTATGGGGAAACCCAGTAGACTTAAAGAAAGAACAAATTAACCAAGGAACTGTATTAATGGCTTCCTCAGTAAATGCAGGGCCTAAGTAATGCAAAATGCAACGGACCAAGAATGCATATGCGTTTTTTTGGCAGACTGAACACTAAAATTGAGAATGTTTGGAAGAGCCAATAAAACCTTTTCTAGGGTGAAAAAGCATCTTTACTGAACTATTCTGTAGTCAAAGTAGTTTTTCAGGACGCCTACGATATACGGAAATGCCAAAATCCATATGCCACTGAGCAAAACCATTAATTTCATAATTTTGGGCAGGAATCTGAGAAAGGGAACTACTCCTCAAAATGCTAAAATTGAAAAAAAAAGAAAAGGAAGCCGGAGAAGCTTCAACATGTTGGTTAAAAGGGCAGAATCTAGCAGTTTTAAGGCACAACCTCATCAATTTAGCTGGAGTCTACAGTTTCTAAAGAAGGGATTGCTTACATTACCTCGGACTTCAAGAGGGGTGAGGTTAAGAATGGTGAAACATCCACAATTTCATAACCCCATAATTAGATTTCTGTAGGTATGTTACCCGCTTTAATCCTCATAAAAACAATTGTGTATGACTGTTCCTGCTCATTTGATCAATAAAGGCTTTTTGATACTCCCTGGAAAATCTTTCCTCTATATTTGAAACAAAATCTCTTCTATGGCCACAGAAACACTTGGTTACCTGTGGCAGATATCCTTGAAACCGTATCCCTGTTTGAGAACACACCTGTGAATGTGAAAGGATATTAAACAACCACAGGGCCATAAAACGTAGTTACTGAGCATATTACTTTACTATAAATAAAACGGAATCCTTTAAGTCAATGAACAAAACTAGGATATTATTTGTGTGTTATATGTGCTACCTGAACCTGACTTTTTATCCCATAGCACTGTTCTTAAGTAGATAGTTGGCAATTCTGTGGCCTACAGTAGTACGCAGTGCCAGTGTTTCCATGGACAACAGAAATGCAGGTCACAATAACTGCACAACTACCAATGAGTCGCACCAGCGACAGAATAGACTAAATATCTCCATTTTCAGAATTAATGTGAAGCCATTTTACTGCTTTCGTATGCTTGCAATGAAGGATCAATGTTGCCAATTGCATATAAAAGGTAGAATATTCCACATCCTCACCTACTTTTGGAGTTTAAATTTCAAACAAATTCTTTAGTCTTTGGACTAATGGTGAGCCACCTACCCAAAAGCAAAACAAGCCATGTTATGCATCAGAGAATGCTTTAACCTGGTTATAGAACATGCTGTATTGAAATGTTACTAATATGAAAATGCAAACTATTGCTTATTCACAGTTATATTTGGTGGTGCATATCAGTGTGCCTTGTGCCAGACCAGGCTTAGTCGTATCTTTAATCTAGTCTGCATCGCTGCGTTTCATAATTATGCCCTTCTGCATCTTGTTATCCTTGCTGGGGTGTGTGTCAGACACTTTAAATCCAAACTGCTCCCATTCCAATCTGTATTCCCATCCATTTTATCACCCTCCCCGAACAAATATCAATACCAGCCCCATTTATACCGATTTGTGCCTTTTCAGCCACCAGCTCTATATCTAATCAAACTTTTTAAGGCATCCTCTCCTTTCATAAACTATTCTTTCCGCTGCCAAATACCTGTCCATTTTGGAGATGGATATTTCTGGTGATGGAGGCACTGGGATACCCAAGTATTGTGCTATGTTCAAATTTGCGACTATCAGGCCCAGGTTTTTAAAATAATTTCTCGTAATGATTTACTGCAACCCTCCTTCCGATATTTCCAGTATTAGCAGGAGCACCTTTGGTGTCACTCGTTCCTCTTCATTTATCAGTTTAATCACCTGTGCACAATAAGGACCCAGTTGCGATAAAAACCAGTGTGTGCATGAGCATGCCCGCTCTCCCAAAGGGATATATTGGATGGAATGCGACAATCTGTGCCACTGTCCTCTGGTGATTTAGGTTATGTGCAGTATTTTTAATCGTACTAGTCAGAATTTGGATCTTATCTACCCCTCTCTAATATGCATCAAGACCTCTTCAAATCATTTCTCTATGTGCCCTATATCTTCCTCTCACCAGGACTGTAGGTATACCAGTTCCTTTTGAGTGCTGTTCAATGTGTGGTATAACAGGGTTTTTTATTAATTTTTTAAATAGTCTAGTCTCCAACAATCTGCCTTGAAACATAATGGTTGCTAACAGTCTTAATACAGAATTTTAGTGCATGTCTGATCAGTACAAATTTGTATGTTTCCAACCATTTGAGTAAGTATATGACCTGCAGATGGTCATAAGGTTTACTCTCCGCTTCTAGTCAAATATCTCCTAACATGGATATACCGATGGCATCCAACTCTTTAAACCCCTCCCATTTGTTCAGTATGTTGTGTCAATCACACTCAAAGTTGCATCCTAGATGTTAATAGTTCTGTCCATCCCATTTCTCTAGTAATACTGTGCCACGTTTTTATCATGAGTCCAGCTGCTGTTGAGTGGGCACATTCTGCATGAGTAGCCCTTTTCACAATGCATGTCTATTTCGTTCTCCCTGTGGGCGAGGTCTACTAGTTCACGCCCAAAAGTTGGTAGGCTGCATAGTATCTGTTTGGCAGTGCAATGGCTCAACCAAGACAATTCTTCTAGCATCATCAGCACATTCCTAGTTCACTTTTGTCCCAGCATAGCAGTTTAACTAGCTTGTGTACTTTCTGGCATGATACATAGTGCATTTTTACAGGTTTTAAGTAAATCTTGGGAAGGCAATCATTTAATAGATAGCTGTTCTTCCCATTTGTGATAAGGGGAGTTTTCTTCAAAGTGAAATTTCCAAATGCAAGCATTGAAAGAGGGATGCCAAGTTGTCATCGTAAAAATGTTGGGTCTGTCAAAATCCAAATGCCATGGGATTTAAAATGTTCTCTATACTTATAAGCATAGGGGGCTCCCCAGTATGGGAAATACTAAGGCAGTGGAAATAAGTGGGTGGAGTTCAATGCTTTGTTCGCATCCAATGACAATATAGTTATTGGCTCTGACTTTCCTGGCATATGCAACATGGTTATGTAGCCTGCATGTGTCTAATCTAGCTGTTCTATTAAAGCATAAACATGGGCTGGTCTGGGTGGATCAACTTGGTAATATTCGTTCAGCAAGGATAGGTGTCAAAATGATTGACAACATTCCCAATCTGCAAGAGTGCTGGAGAAAATCTGTGAATGTGTCTCCCCTCTGGGTTGCAGAGCACTTATCTGGGATCTAATGCATGTATTGCCTCATTATCCCCTGTACCTTCGGCGTCCTTAATTTGCCAAGCCAACAACTTCCCTGTGCTGTTCCCCCAGTGCATAAAGGTTGCCTTACACTATAAGGTGGTGCATTTGTGCCACGTATTGGAACGTTTCACTACACTCTTCCCTCGGGCGGAGACATTTGTAGTTACATTTGTAGTTCCTCCAGGGAACTGATATCATTTTGGGCTTGATATTTCTGTACCCTATTTCATCCTTCCCCAATTGATGTTGATATTATGTGAACCCTTACAATGGGTTTTATTAGCCTGCAAGTGATGTCAGACTTGACCCAATGTTTTCATTCTCTTTAAAGTAACTATTTGATATTTGCAGGACCTCTATATCCCTCCTGCTTTTAAAGTACCATGTGTGTATCCTCCAGCTTCTGGTATGTCTCCACCTTCTGAATGCTAGTGTTCTCTTCAGTGGGGCGGTGATCGCATTCCTCTTGCCAAGAAGAATGCAACAGCAAATCAGTGTTGGTCGTGAATATGTAGTCAATCATTTACTGTGAATTATGCACCTCAAAATAGAAGCCCAGTAATGTTTCATTTTGTCCTCTATACATCATGTCCATACCTTGGAGAAGCCTGGACACTTTTTGATGCGCTTGGTCTTTCCCTTGCCTCCTAGGCAACCTAGCCCAAGCTTCAATCACCATGTTAAAGTCACCACCTAGTTTGCAAACTGAGGGAAATTTAGTTGCAGTATACCCAGGACGCTCAAATTTGCAGTTTGAAGGCCCGGGTAGACCGGTACAGTCAATATTTTTCACCTTTTAACATGAGAAATCCCCACAGCTTATCTCCTGTTTTGGTCCGTCCATATTCTCTCTCAGTATTAAGTTGTGTTTCTATTTTAATTAGGATCACCACCCTTCAAATGGAGGTATAGAATGCTCTGCGCTAAAGTAGACCGTTAAAGTACATTCTGAGAAACGTAGGGGCATGCCAGCTGTTGGGAGGGAAAATAAATCACCTTTTCTGATGTACTTTTTTCCCTATATATTCAAAAATGTATAGGCCATATGCTGTTGGTACAGGGTATACATCCTGCGCCCCACCAGATCAGCACAAGTCCACAAAGATGGTCTGACACATTGTGTGATAGAGAGGTTGACAGTTTAAAACTCACTGTATGAATTTACGGAGTGATCAGGGCTCGGTTGAGTTTGAAGTAAGACAGTGAGGTGCAAACATAAGAGTGCATGAAGGGCAGAGAGGCTGGGGTTTCCAAAGAAATCTTTTAATGTCAGTTGCTTAGAGAAAGAGAATTTGGCAAAGGAGGCTGACCTGCCTAACAGAATATCAACCAGATAAAATGGGGAACCAGATAAAATGTGGAGTGGCTCCAAAAGTGGCTGGCTAAGCAAGGATCCCTTGTGGTATAGCCCCAGGGAACGGGGTAACAAATGTCAGTTCTTTATGTGGGGAAACAAACTCCCGTGCCACTCAGTACTCCCTCAATCGTATAATTCACTTCATTTATCTGTTAGTCATCGTGTCCAATGAGACATGCCCTTGTATACTTCGTTAGGTTCAAGGGGGCGTTCACTTTCTGGCATTGCTTTGGTATATTCATTTTGGTGAGACTCTGCGCTGGACATTGGTCCATCGATTGGTCTTGTGTTGATCTATTGTTACTGACTTCACTTTTATTCTTAGTCGCTCATGTTGTCCACTATCTGCACTGCCTCTGGTCTCGGTGCTACTTCACCAGCCTTTATCATGCCTCCTATTAGGGTAAGCAAGTGTTACGCCTTCCTTCCGCAATTACCTTAAAGCATGGTAGGAGCCTTAGTTACAGAAAATCTTCCCCTTGTTGAAGCTCCATCTTTACTTCATGCTGACTCAGTGAAGTCAGGAATAGGTGTTTGGAAATTATATTTGACCTTGTGTTCTTGCCTGCATGATTTTATCACTGTAGCAGACAATTAGGAGGCAGGCTAGAACTGCTCTTGGCTGGGGAACTGGTGATCCGCAAGCCATCTCCACTGTGAAGTGGTGTGATAGTCTCTTGGGTTTCAGATGCTGCTTAATTTGAGCTACTGGTGGGGCGCATCAGCACTTTTTAGGGGATGGCACTTTTTCTTTATCAACAGTGAACAAAAGGAAAGAAAGATGGAAAAAACACTGTGACAAAAGGCAAAAGCAGGCGTGAAAAAAGAACCTGCAAGAGTGAGCTAAAAGGACAGATAGGGTATGGTCGTGGATGAAAGCGGTACATGGTGGAAGGAAGGACTAGACCTTCTTGATATGCTGCTGCCAAACATTGGAAGCTGGTACTTATTCTATTCCAAATTAAGCACTGATTTGAGAACTGCTGCCATGTCTACAACAAACCATTCTGTGCAAAGACCCTTTGCTGCCTTCAGTGAGCAACTAAACATTGTTTCTCCCTGACCTTCCCTCCACATCTTTCATCTGAGCTTGTAACAGTTTTCAGTTGCAGGGTCTCTACTAATGTTAGGAAAGTAAGTCTGTTGCAAGGTCTGCAGTTCCCACCTCGTATTAACTCAGTCACATTTTCGTAGTAGGGTAATTTCAATATTCACAGTATTATTTTTTCCTTCCAGCACAGTCATCACATCAGAAAATCAATTAATGGACGATACAATGAGGGCAGTTGGCCTGTTAACTATTAACCCAAATTCTGCTCGCCATCTGCAGTAGTTGGAGACCAGACAACATGTACAGAGTGTTTTGTTCCTAGGTTATCATGCCAGAGCAGGTCTGCACAAGCTACCAGTTTAATTTACTGCTCGTTTGTGGGATTTTCAACTTAGAGGTTGCAAGCAAGCCCACTACTTTACTACTCCCCCCAGTGTTGAACTGCACCACAGGTTTAGGAAAGGACAACACGTCTCCTCACCATGTTATTGTCTGTGCGTTCTACTCTTTTGTGAGCGGCAACCTTCCAACCTGTTGTCGTAGTCTCGGACTCGCCCAGGTCCATCCTTTCATCTGGAGGGCTGGCCATTGGTCTTCCCTTTAACCCACTGAGATCTGCAGCCACCCAGATGACTGTTGCAAACCAGGCTGCTAGCACCCCCTCTTCCAATTCAGGCCAGACAAGGCTGCATGAAGAAACACCAAGGCAGGACGGGCCGCGTGGTGATTTCAGGTTATCACCCTCTGCTGGTCCTCCACCAGCAGTGGGATAGCTCTGCACCAGCTCTGGCACCTCCTACCCCCCACAGTCAGGATACCTTTGCTGCCGTCCAGGTCACCACTGGGGCAGAAGCATTCTGCTATAGGACACAGGCTAGATGAACTACGATGTCACGTCCACCACTTTTCCATCCGGGTCCCTGGTGGTAAGAGGTCAGCCCTGCCAGCAGAGGCGTCAGTAAGCCAGAGAGTCTGATTTCAATTGTCAATCCCTTGGTGGGGTTAGGATAGTCAGGGGATTTCAGCATGAGAACAGCTCTGTTAGTTGGCAGGCATAATCCTCGACTTCCAGCCTCACAGACTCCTTTGACATTTGATACACCAAAAACTGGCAAAGCAATAAAACTAGCTTTCATTACTGACGGCATGCAATAGTTTGCACTAGTGAGTCACCTTACCAAACTGATTCAACAAAGAATATTACTGATTTGTGCCAGTCGGACAATATTTATCCCCTTGGGTGCCATGGACGTAATGGTTAAGTCCTCAGCCGTGGCGCTCCTGTGAAGAGGACCTAACCATTACGTCCAGGCACCCACCCACAGGGGAAGCGCAGGCGCTCTCTCCTTGGGCCGCCAATAAAGGGGCCCCCACCTGGTATGGCAGAAAGCGCTTCCGCTACCATCGACCCCTCCCCAGCGATCTGATGACATCTGCGAGCTCACAGGGTGCAGTCATCAAGCGCAGCCATTTGCTTTCCAGCGCGTCCAGGGAAGAGGAGCTGTTTTTGGTAAGGCCTTCACCTGTGGGATGGAGGGTTACAGGAATACAGACTCAGGAGGAAAGGACTTTCCCCCCTGCGTCTGTAAAGAGTGGATTCCGGCTCCACGATCACGAGTGGGGCAGCGATCGTAGAGCAAAAATCACCATCACTAGACACAAGAGTTTTTGTAATTGTTGAGGGGACGACCCCTTAGGCAAGCGTCGCTCCTCTGAGGGCATATTCTATCCGAGCTTTGGCAGATCTGGAGTTGTGGTTGGTAAGCTACTCATTTCGTAATCTTTTCGTCTAATGTGTATCCCTTTGCCTGTTTGTATAATTTGTTTTGTTAGCTTTTTGTGGGATTGTCTGCCTTGTGTGTAATTTCTTTTTTCCTTTCTTTCCAGTGGGTCTTCTTTATAGTTTGCTGTCTGTGCAGTTCATTCTCAGTGTTGCCATTTCTGGCAAGTGGGTGGTATCGTTTTAGAGTACATAGGTCTTTGTGTGCTTTTTATTTATTGACTGTACTTCTAGATTTGACTATATTCCAGTAGTTTTACTTTCCGTTTGATAAAGCCACACCTTGTTTATTACCTATTTTATACAGTGTTGTCTATCAAGTTACTTTTCTTAGTAAGGATCATGGCTAGCCGCAGGATGATCGCTCAGCAGGTTGTTGGTATGCTTTGAGTCTTCCGACCAGGATTATGAGACTGACTGCGTCTGAGGCAGAGGAGGAAGGCCAGGATTCTGGAAGTGAATTTTCTCTCCGAGAGAAATCGCTTGGTGAAGGCACTCATTGCGAATTAAGTGTTGGTTCCAGAGGAAGACAATGATGTGCCTATAGCGCAGCAAGAGGCATCTGGATTGCAGTCTGGGGCTACAAGGCTTCCCATTGAAGTGCTGGACTCTGGGTTGACCCAAACATGGTGCAGCCGGTTGGGCCTGCCATTAGTGGTGCTGCAGGATGTAGAGTGAATACTGAAAACTTTTTGCCTATACATTTTTTCAGCCGTTTATGGATGATGTATTTATGGATGAGATTGTTGAGCAGACAATTGTAGGCTGAACAGTATTTGAGGGAAAACAGTGCCAGACATAAGCCCCACTCTAGAGGTACACTGTGGACTCCCACAAATCTGGATGAGTTGAATAAGTTCTTGGGTTTAACTTTCTTGATAAGGAAGCTGTCGCTGTCTTCATATTAGTCGCTTGATGGCAACGGCTATATTTTCTGCAACCATGAGTTGTAATCAGTATTTGCGTCTTCGGATGCTGCATTTTGCTGATAATGCTTTAGCATTGCCACAAGATCAACCTGATTGTGACAGTCTTTTTAAGGTTTGGTCTGTCCTTGATCACTTTGTAGATCGATTTTCAGAGATTTATGTTCCAGGGAAAGAAATAGCTGTGGATGAGTCTTTGGTCTTGTTCAAGGGCCGATTGGTTCTTAGACAGTATATTCCTAGCAAGAGGGCATGTTATGGAACTAAGATGTATATGCTGTCTGAGAGTAGTACTGGATGTGTCTATAATTTCAGGGTGTACACCAGTAGGGATTCCAGTATTGACCCCCTTGGTTGTCAGTCCATTTTTGGAGTAAGGAAATTGTGTGGAAACTTGATAGAGGACTTTTTAACAAAGGTCACCGTTTATACATAGATAACTTTTACACTGGTGTGCAATTGTTCAGGGAATTGTTCAAAGTGGATACGGTTGCTTGTGGCACAATTTGCTCTAATCGTAAAGGTTACCCAAAAGAGCTTGCTAGTAAAAAGAAAAAACCAGAGAAGGGGCAGGGCAGTGCCTTGTGTAGCAATCAACTAGCTCTGAAATATTCTGACTAGAGAGATATCTACATATTGAATAACATCCATGATTAAAGTACTTCGCCTGTGACTGCGGGTCAGTTTGCTTAAGTGCACAAACCTGTGTGCATTTTAGATGACAATAAGCACATGGGTGGTGTAGATTGAGTAGATCAAATGTTGGAACCTTACACTGCTGCTCATGAGGCATGCATTTGGTATAAGAAGTTGGCTATCTATTCCATTTAGAAACCTTTAATGCTTTTGTTGTATTCAAGGATTGTTCTCCAGAGTCAAAGATGACATTTGTTCAGTTTCAGCAGTCTGATAGGCAGCCTTGTTGTAGTGGAACAGACAAGAGTTCCTAGAGATACAGTAATGGAGTTATGGCTAGATTGAAAGATTGCCTTGTTCCTGATCACATTACTCCTACAGTAAAAAAAAAAAAAAAAAACTTTTCTCCTAAGAAATGTAGAGCGTGCCTGAAGAGGTATCCATGTACTGTCCAGATTGTCCTAAGCCTGGGCTGTGTGTGCCCACATGTTTTAAATTGTACCACGGGCAGCGGAGTTTTTGGGTGCGACCGTGAGCGTAAAAGTAAACTGGTCTATCGTTTTATATTTTTCATTCAGATTTCCCTGTTGGCATTAGTGTGATGTATTTAGTTATAGCTGTTTGTAGTTCTAGTTTTGTATCTACTTCCAACTGGTCTGTGTTTTCTTTTTTGTATAAAAAATGTGCTGGCAGTGTGCATGGACTGGCAGTGTGAGAGTAGTGACTTGCTGCTGGTCACTCAATACTGCTGGCCAAACGCCGGTGCACACTCCAACCGCCAGCCGGTGTGATTGCTGTGTCAGTCATGTGGGCGTATGAAAGCGATGGGCCGTTGAAAGGTGCTGTCCTTTTGTCGGAGTGTTGTAATGTGCTGGTCCTGCGGCTGGCAGTGTGAATAATCTCGTGTGTGACATATGAAAGGTGTGTGATGGCCTGTAAAGAGGTTGGTGCCTTGCCGCTGCTTTACAGCTCATGAGCTATGAGTCATTGGTTCAGGTTTTCAACCTTTCAATTATTAACAGTGCATTTCATTTTTGTGAAATCTCTTGTTAATAAAATGTAACGCTCTAAACCTTCACTCACCCTTGTGCCAAATCCAGTCAGTATGTGTGACTACTTGAAGAATAGATGGTTGTGAAGTAATGTGTCTTTTCTGTCTTTCTCTGCCAGGGTGTACATTGTCTATTGATGTGAGTGCTGTAATGTGCTGGGCCCGCAGCGTGAATGGTCTTGTGTGTCACGTATGAAAGGTTTGTGAATGGCCTGTAAAGAGGTTGGTGCCTTGTTGCGGCTTTACAGTTCACGAGCCAAGTCATCGGTTCAGGTTTACAACCTTTCAATTATCAACAGTGCATTTCATTTTTGTGGAATCTCTTGTTAAGAAAAATGTACACTCTGAACTATCACTCACCCTAGTGCCAAATCCAACCAGTATGTGTGTGTACTTGAGGAATGAATAGATGGGAAGTAATATTTGTCTTTCTCTGCCAAGGTGTACATTGTCTCTAGGGAATATCTACCAATTCTAGATATTTTCATAAGCTTAAATCCCAGGAGAGTACAGGGTGGTGTGCCTCTCGTGGATCCCAAGTTCTTACCCACAATGTCCTGCAAACCTCAAAATGAGACTAAAGTCACATTTTCCTTGCATTACTGTGCCATATTCCTCCTGAATCATAAAGAAAACACAAATTTCCTACCACCCAGTGTTCCCGATAAAAATACTACCTCACTTGTGTGGGTGGGCCAAGTACTCGTGACAGGAAAGAGCCCAAAACGTATTCTGGAGACATCAAAATTACCTATCACAAAACAACCTGGTTTTGCAAGGTGATCACCTGCGCTTTTGGTCTCGGGCTCAGCGGCCATCTAGGGAAACCTACCAAACCCAGAAATTTCTGAAAACTAGACACCCAGGGAAGTCCAGAGAGGTGTGGCTTGCATGAGTCTCCAATGTTTTCTTACCCAGAATCCCCTGCAAACCTCAAATTTTGCTAGGGGTAAAAAAAAAAAAAAACATTTTCCTCACATTTCTGTGTGGGAAAGTTGTGGGATTACCAGGCTGACAAATTTCCTACCACCCAGGGTTCCCCCAGGTCTCCCGATAAAAATGGTACCTCACTCGTGTGGGTGGGCCATGTGCCTGCGACAGAATGGCCCAAAATGTATTGTGGAGGCATCAAAATTATCGATCACAAAACAACCTGGATTTGCAAGGGAATCACCTGCGTTTCCGGTACCAGGCTCGGCAGGAACCTAGAGAAACCTACCAAACCCAGACATTACTGAAAACTAGACATCTGGGGGGAAATCCAGGGAGATGTGGCTTGTGTGGATCCCCAAAGTTTTCCTACCCAGAATCCCCTGCAAACTTCAAATGTATTCATTTGATTCCAAGAGAAACAGAGTCAACCTGTTGGCACTAGTCACTTTATTTTAACAGAATTCTTTCGAGTTTTATAACCGAAAAACCTGAAAAAGCCAAACTAAAGAATAGGACTTTTCAAACCAAACAGGGCAGCTTTTTAATGGTACTCAACAGAAAAGGCGGGATTTGACATTTCATTTGTCTCATTGAGGAAACTGCATACATACATTAGAGCAACTCTGTTCTCTTGGGAATCTATGTACATTATCTGTTTAACAGTTCAAAGGGAAATATTTTAAATGCATATTTAAGGTGAAAATTATGACACTGAGAAGATATCAGGGTACCAAATTATGCAACCGGTTGCATGAAAATTCTGGTGCTACATCAAACTTAGACTCAGAATGCAAACAAAATAACCAAAACCCGTTCTTGAGAAAGTTATAGAGCATAAAAAAACATCACTGTGTAAAATGAAGTAATAAACACCAAGTATTAGTAGCGAGTAAATGCCCAAAAACAGACAACATACAACTAAATTGGTCTAAGTCACAAGAAGTGGGGTTATTTATCTTCACTTAAAAAAAATTGCAATTGCATGTTTTTGGAAAATTTTAGATTTATGTGCATTGCAAATTCACCAACAGTTTTGCACATTTTATACTTTTTGGTTAAAGCAATTTTTAGATTAGATGTTTGTTTTCAGAGCCTTTTGATCTAATACATCATTAGAACATGTCTGAATTGATCCAAGCAAAAGTTACTTAAGTGTGCACTCAAAATATTACTTTAGGGGAAGCCTTTTTATGGTCTGGCTTGACCGCGCAGCTGTCGCCAGACAATTATGCTGAGAGGGACTCTGGCGCTGTCCACATGTTGGGAGCAAGGAGTATGTTTTGATTGGGCAAAAGTTGTGTGCTTCCACACAAAAAAAAGTGCTTGCTCTCCACACAGCTGTGATCATTTTGTTTATTTATTCAGCTGCCTGAGATTGAACTTTTAGGGGCACACATGCAATGCTATCATGGTTATTTAGGTTAACTACAGAATTTATGGCGCTTCTCTCTGGCAGCAGCACAGATGGGAGGAATGCAGTCATTAAAGTATATGGATTTTTAGGTCTGGCATGAGTGCATTCCTAAGTCAGACCTAGTGGCACTGCCAATGCTTGTTTGTACAAATTAACTAAGGAACGTAGCCCTCAATTTGGTCAAAAGTTGTATTTCGTGAAGATATGCGTGTCTATGCAGGTGTAAAAGCTTATTTCCTACATTTTGAGAGATCAGGGAAGCAGCAGATGTTTGCAATAGTCCGTATGGGAGAAATACAGGTTGGAGCAATGCATTTCACAATGCTTAAGTTATGAGGTATTGTAGAATCAAACATATGTACACACCTCAGTTGAGGAAAAGAAAATCTCAAATCCGTATCTCGCTTTCTTTATACCATCTCTCACTTGCTTCACTCTGGCTGCTGGGACGGGAAAGTCCCCAGCATGGCGCACAGTGGAGTACTCCTACTTCGAGTATCCAACTGCAATTATCTGGCATCCTTGTTACTGATTTTTATCCTAGCCCCTCACAAATGAAATGTGCGTGTGCAGAGGCATAGGCTTGACCCTTGACTTGAGTGAGATCTTGGGCCATTCCTGTGACCTGAATGGAACGTCAAGCATGCCCTAATTTTACTGACAGTGAACTACTGTCCGGGGTGTGCTGAGTGTTGGTAGGAACCTATGTTTGGCAAATCCAGAATTGTGACCAGAACTTTTAGCGTTATTCATATTAAGGCCTGTGAGCACCAACCCAGACCCTAGCACCTTCATCCCAAGTGTACAGCATGCATGTTTCTGAATGTGGCCTGTGTAATGCACGTGTTGTGTTTAGGAATTAAGCGATACCAAAGGGGATGATGGACGGAGCGTTAGAGCAAATCAAACACTCACCCCCAGTCAACTGATCTGGGTTTAATCCATCATCATTCTTTAGCTCACTCCACCACCCCAGTTCAGACATGGCCATATGCAAATCAGTCTGACTCTGTGCCTCATGGGAACAGTCCAGCCCGAACTGCCAAGCCATGTCTTCCCTGGACCGGAAACAAGCATCCTGGGATCTGTTTCGGGTTCAAAACCCTCATCAGCCAGGCTATCTTGAATCCAGTGGCAAAGTGTGCAAGGGAGGACCTGGCCTGGCAGTTCGGTTTGGACTGTTCCCATGAGGCATAGGGTCAAGACTGATTTGCATATGGCTGGGTCCAAACTGGGGTGGCGTAGTGGGCAAAAGAACAAGATGCTGCATGTGTCAAGTGATGGTAACAAGCATGAAGAATGTATCGCATATTGGCTGGACTTAGTCAAAATACAGTCCTTCCTACTGGCTCTTCAGTACTGCAAGAGGTGTGATCTTCCAGGTAAAACATGGTAAAGAAGGGGAAGTTCTATTCGTAAATCTGTTGGCAATTTGTGCAAAGAAGAGCTAACCAGGCACAAAAAACAAAAATGACGGCACTGTGCACGGCTGGGAGGGAAATCAAGTGAAGCAGAAATTGTGAAAAATGTAATGTACAAATGTGTAGAAAAGTAGGTCACAATTAAGTAAACTTGTGTTAGAAACCATCTACACATAATAGGGTGGCAGCAGCACACTAAATTTAGAAAGAAGGAATTTCTAAAAAGAAAATAAAGAAGTTTGAAAATTTAGGCTAATCGGATACGGTGGGTACATAACCGGATGGAGAGCCTTCCTTTCATAACTGTGTTATGTCAAGGTCCCCTAATACAACAGAACCTCTAGAACCTTACCTAGACAAACCCTTTAGAGCTATGGGCGTTCCTGAAAAAATCTGACTATCGTATAGAATAGTTGCTGCCATCCTTTCGTCCAATGTGATTTTGTCCAGAGGTGGAGTCCCAGGAGATCCACTGAAATCAGTTCTTTCTTTTATACTAATTTCAACAGTATGTTCTCTGTTATGGTCTGCAGGTTTGTACAACTCAAGCTCAAAACAGTTCATAGCCATATTGAGAGAAAAACGAAAGCCACATGTTATCCTTCGTGAAAGTTTCAGATATAGATTTTAACATTTTAAATAAAAGCTCTTTAAGCAGTAAATGACACTTTCAGATTAGATCAATCATTTAGAGCAAACCATTATTTTGTTAGAAAAGGGTATGGCTCATCACCTGCCATTCGACTTCTAGGCAATACATCAAAAATAAACAACCAGATCATTAGCACTATTCCCACCTAAGACTTCAGAAATGTTCAAAAAAACACTGGGGCCGAGATGAGGAAACCAAAAATACACAATGTACTCTACCACTCTAATAACATTTTCAAGTAGGGCTTGCAACAGTGAATGAAGCAATAACACTTTACACTCCACAACATAATTGCCTTCTACACCTTAAAGTAAACACAAATTCGTGTAGACTGGACTTGTCCCAACCTTAGAGCAAATCAGGCAGCTCCATCCAACTTGGGCTATGCAACATTCCTCCATTGAGACTTCAAGTCTGTAGCTGCGCCAGCAGTAGGTAGAAAACAGTCTTTTCAACATCGCAGACCTTGATGGTAGGAAACATGGACGCTTTATATCCCAGAATCAATAGCTCATTAACCAGTGGGAGTTCTTGTCTCCCCAACTAATGTTGCATGACTGGTGTGGGAAGTTCTGATCTGCAGTACTCCAGTGCCGGATTCTTTTACTTCATCACCATCCTTGGTAATCAACAGCCTACAGAGTATTGTCAAGTTCCCCCAGCATGATTCAATAGCTGGAACTCAACAAGGAAGGACCTTCGGTTGGCAATCTGTAGCTCTAAGCACAGTGACTTCCTGCTCAGGTCATCCCCCAGAATCTTTGCTCACCTAGTTTCTTCTCCATCTAAGCAGGTTTCTGGTCCACATGCCAAACCAACCTGTCTCTGGTGTGCAGTCCTATACTGATTCCAACATGCCTCATGAAGCCATCTTCTAATCAATATAGAGCATGAACCCCTGAACCTCTTGCAAATTGGACATTAGAAGTCTCTCCCCCTTCTCAATTCAGGTAGCCCCAGAACTAAGCGCCTTAAGTTGTAGCCTCTCCAAGCTGCTGGAAGACTATGTTCTGGAGGAGAAAAGTAGTTTTGCCTCTTTAGCATTTTGCTTGGCTTTCTTAGATGGCATTGTCCTTCACCAAGCAGAAATTCTGGTGACTCTCCTTAGGAATGGGTTGCGGGATTCCTTCCTGGACACCAATCAAGCTGGTTTTAGATCAGAAGTTGGTCTGACTTGGTTACACTTCAGCAGCCTTTGACCAAAATCTCATGTCACCAGCTAGTTAGAACCTTCCTCTTAGACAGTCAGTCTGTAATTCTCCTTTCTCTCAATGGGACAGGAACTCAGATGCTGCGTCCCAGTAGACTCCAATTCGAGACAGTTACTTGTTGCCATCTATATGCCTTTCAGTAGCCCTGCTGCATGCATTAGGGGTCTCGTGTATGCAGAGGCTGTTCAGGCTGACTGCAAAGGGAAGATCAAGAGGGAACCTGGATCAATCAGCCCTATATTCTTGTTTGGCCATAGTGAGGCAGTCGACATCCAAGAACTATTACATAAAACCAGTTGAAGACAACGCCCAGCTGACCACTGACATTTCGTATCTGACCTAATTCCATAGGTGTTAACCAACCCAGATCAGTGTCTGGCCTCTATGTTATTGGTGGTAACGTGCGGATGGTAATTGTGCCACTAGTGCTTCTGTTCAAATTCCAATATTAAACAGGAGTACATCTTGTACACACCACCTATTTTTTTTACACTACATAATGGATTTTTTTCACTACATGGGGGACTTCCTAACCTCTAGATGGTCATCTTATGTGATGAACAAAAACCAATTAGGGGGCCATTTTATTGTCAGACTTGCGCTGGAGTCATAACGAAAGCTTTAGAGAATGATAGCTGCAGTTAAATAAGTTCTTTATACAATGCAGGTAAGAAATGAAAACGGAGTCACAAAAAGTATTAGGGTGAGGGCACTATTTAGATGCAAAATAGTTCGATGCATTGTAATGCAAGAACTCCATAGGAGACAGATTGATATAACCAAACAGTAGTGTGAAAGAGGAGAGAAATATCACTGATTTTAGTTGCAATTGACAATGTATGAAGCAAATAGCTGAAAAAGGCTGATCCAAATAAACGAAAGGTTAAAGGGACAAACCCTAACCCCACTCTGTATACTATAAACCAATGGTTCATAACCTGTGGTCCAGGGATTCCTGGGGTCTGCGAGGCCTTATGAGTCCACAACCGCTTAGAAAATTAAATATTACAGATTAACATATTATAGAAACAAAAAGCAAAATGTAAAACGGCACATTTTAATATGTTCTATAAGTGCAAAGGAAATCGAAATTGGAGGTAAAAGTTAAGCTAGCAACCTCGGATAGATTAGTGGGAGCAGTACAATTGCATCAATCAGAAGACAATATGGATGAGTGTCCTCAATTTAATTTAGAAAAGCTGTAACCTTCCAATTAAAATCAAAATTGATTTTGCTTTATATTTGCTTTTGAATTAAATAAAATCTTACATCATTTGTGCATTTGTTTGATGAATGTTTGTTTCTGTTTTTTGTGTATTGTTTTGCAGTTTAATTAATCAAAATGCTTAGGTCGGGCTCCCAGCTTCCAGTAATGACCCAGTGGAGGACCCCGGATTCCAATAATGATTCAGTGGGAGTCCATGGCTTCTAGTAATTATTAGGTGGGGGTCCACAGAAGTCAATGATGGGAACCACTGCTCTAAACAGATCTTGTAGACTTGCAGACAGCTGAGCGATCAACTCAGTCTCAAAATTGCTTACCCGATTCCCGAGAGAGACCTGCTCGACTTTCATGCTGAAATTTCTGATTCAGAGTTTATTTTAAGATTTTTCTTTTTCTTATTTAGCACGGACTCGTGAAGGTGTGGGACAACCATAGGTGTAGTGTAAGGGAAGCTTGCATCGGATACTGCTTTAGGCGAGCAGGAAATGCAGAATGCCATAATAGACTTGCAGAGGCATAGCATTAACTCTGTAAACCACTGCAATGTATAAAACTTGTTGTAAGCTATAAAGAAATTCACACTCCATTTTTGTTTATTGGATTTTGTTTATCTCACTAAATCTTTATGGCTCAGCAAACCCTCGTTTGCCATCTTTATTTTTAATCCCCAAATTTGTTTCAATCATGATCAGGTTTCTTTCTTACAAAGGAGCTTAGAACCACCATGGACCAATTAGCATTCATCGTTCACTATGGTACCACTGCTTTGCCATGGAGGAGGTGCTCCAAAGGGAAATCTATGTGCCCTGTATGCAGCCCGACAACGCTCAAAACATGGCCCGCGTACCTCTGAGACACGTGGCCCAAAACAGTATTCACTGACTGATTTTCTCACACTTTTTCCTTCAGTTAATCAATGCGTTTATCACAAGACCGGTTGAAGAGAAAAAAAAATCAGTATATTATCAACAGACCTTTATTAGACCTTAATATTGATGCTATGCATCTTATCGAAACCTGGCTGAATGACGAAAGATGCAATACTCATTACGGTCTTAGATTACGTATTTATACTTTTATCGAAAAGGACAGGTGGATTGGGACAACACAGCTGCTATGTATAAACTTTCCTTACTGCCATAACCATCAATTCAGCATCACATTTCGAGGGTAAGTGGGTAAAAACTATGTATTTTTTCAGTATTTTTCACTTATTAGAGCTGCATTGTGTTTTATGGCCCCCTCAGGCTTCTACAAAGCACACTGACCCCGTTTGCAGGACTGACCTTTTATTCTATTGATGTCAGTAAGACTATTATTATAGGTCATAAATATCCATGTTTAGCACCCTTTCACTGTCCAACAGTTTATTAATGGATTTGCCCTACTCATAGCAAAGCCCACGCTTGAGCCAACTCATTAATTGCGATCACCTATTGATATAATCAACCATACAATTTCTTTTGACATTTCTATGTTAAATTCAATTCATGCATCTCTTGCCTTCCACACAAACAGGACAGTACCTGCAAATATCAACAAAGATACTGGAAAAATACTTGCGCAATATATTTGTCTCGACCACACTTTAAAGTGCCCTTTCGTCCAACACAGATAATCTTTCTCACTATGCTCTCCAATTTTAAATCATGTCAAGATCTCACTTAATATGGCTTTAACTGAAACAGTGCATCTCAACACAAATCAGGCACAAAGCAAATGGTTCATTCAAAGATTTTAATGGCAAAAAAAAACTGAAAATTGTAATGTGCTTGACGCAGAGAATACGAGCTGATCTAGAAACCTCAATGGAAAAAAACAATTTAGCACCTACAAGACAATGATTAAAACCACCAAATCTATTCGTATCAATAGCATTTTCAGCAAGCCCTAAGTGGCAGCAGCTATATTCTCGTCCACTAGTCTGACCTCTATGGGCTCACAAGTGCTGCAAATGTTGAGGCATCTCTATACATACGTTTATACATATTTGTCAAAATAAGACTGGTGCTCCAAGATTGAGCATAGCACCCATTTATCCTTTTGCAGATACACCACTCAAACCATCCTCTTACTAGATTGATTATTTCCCTCTGGAATAAGCACTTTGGTCTAGCATTGATGGCGCACTCAAGGTTCGACAAATACCCTGCGAGCAAATACCCTGTTTAACAGCAGTGATCAGTGTCCATTAGCAAAGGTCAATGGCACATTGCTTTCAATCTCATTCCCCTCTCTCAAAGTGGCAATGGTGGCCAACTCCGTATCTGCAGTTAGTTTTGCAATATCCATCAAAGCTAATGAAAAGGGCAGTCTGCACTCATGGCTGACCTTTGTCAAAGCCAATAATCAGTTTCAATTTTTGCAGCTGCATTTTTTTTATTAGGCTGAACCACTAGTCACTAACTGACCACTCATATGACAGGCGTGTCATAGCTACGGTACTACTGCACCTCCCAGAAGGCATCTATACTGTTGATCGCCATTGGAGCTAAACTAACTGAATGAGATTTATAAGCATGTCAGTGTGTCTGTGCAGCAGACGCGTGCCAAAGGCAAGCCCGTCTGGACCTGGACCACACCCAACGCCACAACCCCTGCCCGTTTTTCCTCAGGAGATGTGTCCATATTTAAATATTCCAGGGAGGGACTAATGACATTGAACATGACAGGGAAGTATATTAATTGTGCCTTACTAGACCCACAGGGGAAGCCCATGCAATGTGCTTCTTACAATTTATGTTTGAAATTTGGCAGGATAAAAGCCAGCTTCGCTGCAAAAACTAAGCCTTCGCAACCAGGACCATTTAACGAGTTTTATGGCATGTTCATTAACGCACGATAACTAATACAACATAAAATAGAATTTGCAGAGATGTTATGTACACATAAGCTGGATCTGGCATTCATTACCGAGACGTGGGCCGACCAAACATTCGATCCGGATTTGGTCCTAGCAATTACAGCGGGCTACTCAATCCTTAGAGCCGATAGGGTAGATAAACGAGGAGGGGGATTAGCAATTGTGTTGAGACAACCTGTTGGTCTCTGGCTCCTCAGCTGGAAGTGGCTCCGACTACAAAGTTCTATCCTTTCAAATCAAACTGAATAGAAACTATACTGTTTGAGGCCTCTTGGTATACAGGCTACCGGGCTCAAGAAACGCCTTTGTCAACTCTATAAGCCCTTGTATCGAATCAAGTACTTGATTCGTCTGACTTTTCAGTAGTGGGGGATTTTAATTTTTATCTAGAAAAATCAGAAGACCGTGATACAGCCTTCTTGGTAGATTCCATGGCTAACTTTGAATTGAGGTCACTGGTTGAACCATTAGCCCCAGCAAACACTATCAGGCGGAAAACAGACTCAGAGCCCTGGTTTACAGAAAAATTAGAGAGCTCAGAAACAGGTCTGCAGAAGGAAAGACGGTAGAGAGCCAACTATGATCCACTAGAAAAGAAAAGCTACACTCAGTCCATAACGATTACAAAAAATTGGTAATTGAGGAGTAAAGCAAATATTTCTCCACAAGAATTCTACAGGCGAAGAACTCTATCAAAGAACTCTTACTGACAGTAAAAGTTTGGCTAAAATATCAGAGCCCTGTAATACTGATGGTAGTGAGGAATTCTATAACTCCCTTGCTAAGTTTTTTGAGAGCAAAGTGGAGGAAGTTTATAAAACTTTCATCGATAACTTGAATACAACTGAAAACCAGATAGACTCGACAATACCCTCCCCCTCCAAATTTCTTGCGTCTTTCCTCCAAACACAGAGCAGATTCTACAGCCAGTAAGGACTTCCAAGTCTGGGCCTCCATCGGACATTGTCTCCCCCAGAATAGTCCATCTTGCTTAAGAATGAGATCATCAAATCGGGCATATTTCCAGATGTTTGGAAAATAGCTTCAGACCTTCGGCTCATAAAAAAAAAATCGAATCTAGATCCATTGGAACCAAACTACAGGATGATCTCCAGATTACCCTTTCTAGCAAAGGTATTAGAAAAGGATCTAAACATATAACCCACTACTTTCATAACTACCAACAAACTATTAGATCCACCCCAATATGGTTTCCAAAAGGGACACAGCACTGAGACCAACCTGGTTGTGGCCGCCGAAGAGTTAAGCTCCATTTTGGACTCGGGAGGAAAGGCTGCCCTGAATTTATTGAACCTGTCTGTGGCCTTCGACACAGTGAACAATGATATATTGGTATACCAGCTATCGGATCTTGGGATAAAAGGAACGGCACTCAAGCTGCTTAAATCATTCTTATTCGACAGGGTTCAATTTGTGGAGATGGGAGCCTGCTCATCTGAGCAATTCAGACTACCTCGTGGGGTACCACAGGGCTCCTCGCTGAGCCCACCCTCTTTAATCTCTACCACTGGCCAGAATCATTACAGACTCAGGCTTCTCCGTTGTTTCCTATGCTGATGATACTCCGCTTGTTGTTTCAGTATTCAGCAACCTTAAAGAAACAGCAGAATGCTTCAATAAATGCATAACTTAGGAAAATCAATGGATGAGATCCAACTGCTTAAAACTTAACGGTGCGGAAAAGAAAGGTTCTCCTCCTGAGTAAGGACACCTTCTGGTCACCTAGCTGGTGGCCGTCAGCTTTGGGCAACCTCCATCACCCGTGAAAAACGTAGGCTTCATCTTTGATGGGCTGACCTTCAAAGAACAGATTAGCACCCTTGCTTCTACAGTCTATCTTAAAAACAATTAGGAAGATCCACCCCTTTATACTGCTCTACCTACAAAAGGCACTTGTGATAGCACTAGCCTTGTCCAAATTGGACTATGGAAATGCCCTTTATGTAAACATCTAAAACAAATTATCTGCCAAAGCAACAGCGGCTTCAAAATGCATCAGCACGCTTCCTGCTGGATATCCCAAAATATCAGTCTGTCCCCCAATGCCTGAAAAAACTGCACTGGCTTTCAGTCGATAGAATGATTAAATTTAAATCCCTGTGTCTAGCCTTCAAGGCACTGCATGGCTCCGGCCCACAATACTTGAAGAACCGTTTGATCTGGTACTCACCCGCTAGAAATTTACGATCCTCCTCCAGTAAACTCCTACTGATCCCCAGAACCGTGAGAGCGCACACTGGGGTGGAAGGAGCTTTATTTTAGGAACTTCCAAAATTTGGAGCACACTCCCTGTAGACTAACAGCCCCAATATATGGTCCTTTAGAAAATCCCTGAAAACCTGGCTCTTTCTTAACTAAGTAACCAATACTTCCATCATTGGTAGCAATCTGGCATTTGCTGGTCAGCAGTGCCAAGACGCCCTCGGGCATTCAAGCGCTTTACAAAACATCAAATCAAATCATGGGCATTCATGACAAAGCTCTTGCTTGCCTTCAGGATTCCTTTGAGAATCAGACCTAAGAGGTTACATTGTACCCAACTTCACTTACCCACATCTGATTGGCTACAGGTTCCCTCATTACTATCTTCATTTTAGTTCAGTTTATATCTATGTCCATTAGCTCATTTGATTCAGTCTATTAGTGGTTCATTTTCCATGCACAGACACACCAAGGTACTACTCAAGGTGTAAAAACATCTCATTTCTACTACTGCACACTTTCAGAAGTCATGCGAGGCAGATGGTAGAATTGAGATTATGTGTTTGCTTAATTAAGCATCTTTCAGTCTCACTAGTTTTGGTCAAGGCTTTCGGTAGCCCTTTTTGAATTTCAAACAAATGTGAATACAAATCACAGAATCGTGAAATGTTCAAGTAAACTGTTAAAATATGATGTTACTATATGCATTTTGAAATGCATCCTTCTTGTATTTCATTATCAAGTTGTTAATGCTTTTATTTTATCATGGCTAGATTACTACAATGCTATGTGACTGGTTCAGGCTAAATCGGAGCTGTACAAAGTACAATTCAGAATGCCCAGCTAGAACACGAAAACATAAAATAAATGCCCATATTTCACCAATGACTGCCTTTTTCCACTGGCTTCCCTGTCCAGGACAACTTCAACATTAAATCACTCTGCATGATTAACAAAATAATTTTTAGCAGCAGTCTTCATGCCATATACACATTTCAACTTCCAAGCCTGTGATCGAAAGTAGAAATCATGCAATTATAAAAGAAAATTCCCAGGTTCAAGTAGAGTCTGCAGCTGATTTTCAATTACAGCTACGCAGCTGAGGAATTCCTCTACATGCAGGAGAAAAACCCTTCAACATTCAGAAAAGCCTCAGAGATCTGGCTTTATTCATATTAACTTAACTCAACAAGGTGCACCCAGAACTAGGGTCAAGACAGGCTAGGGTTATCATGCTCTACAAAACCTTACCCATTACCAAATGTATTTGTTTTGCCAACCAACCTTAAGAACCGGAATAATTAAGCCCAGTGTAAAATACCCTCCTCAAAACAAGACTTTACACTGTACATGCATGAACTGCTATGAAAAATGCACCCCTTTGCTTAAGTATTAGCAAATGAGAAAAATGATTGATAAGCAGTTATGATCTAATCTGTGCACAATGCTACAACCTCAGAACTTAAACTTTTTTTCTTAAAGAATGACCACATTCAGACCAGTGCAAAAAAGCTCAGACGAAAGCATCGCCAATCTTTACATAAAATTACCGTCCCCATAGTACATTTGAGGGGATTCCTTCCTTCTGTTACCTATAGAACTGAAGCACTAAAAGTTTGCTTGGCACATAGCACCCAAGACGTAAGAAATCAAATTGGATCCACAATCTATTGCACTCCCACAAAAAAGAGGTTCACCAACACCAGCAGTAAGATGCAGAGTAACGAGAAACCACTATTCACGGAAATACAGGCGATCACCAGGGAAGTCGACCTTAACAGATGCCCCAGAGATTCACGAGGCTCAATGAAGAGGAACGGAAATGTACCAATCATAGCCAACAGTGTTCTGGTGGTAGCTAACAACTGTTCTAGATTACCAGAAGTATTTACACATGGTCAAACCCTCTTCACAAACATGGAATTATCTCCCTGCTCACACACTAGGCTTTGAACACTCCATTACTCAATCACTACATTTAAACCCCAGACTGAGGTACAGAGTCCAGCACAGAAACCTCTCCTCTGCAGGTGCCATTTACTACAGTTTATAGGAAATGTTTCCTTCTATCGCGAAGCCTCTTTCACAAGCATAATTAACATCCTTTCTAAGCAATTAGTTGTCAAATCACTGAAATAAGGGGCCACATTCTTCAAAGTGGTGAGGCCTCCGGCCTAACCAACCACCCCACCACAGGAAAATTCTGGAAAAGAAGAATGAAAAATCTAAACTAGTACGTGAAACAAAACTGCTTCGTAGCCTATCAATTCTAGCTCTAGGCACTAGAAAAATGAAACAAACGTAGGTCTTTGACAGCGTTTATAGATCTATGAAAGGAAGAATTTGCTGTTCTACTAAAGCACTTCTGATAAAAAAAGTTTCACTCAGACAATGATAATTGATATACCACAGCTGCTAAACACTGTACAGATTATCTTCAAAGCAGATATGAACAAATAAATAGTAAGCCTAATGAGTATACATTCGGTGATCGTTAGGCTCTGGTAATTTATTCATTGAGAATTTAGATTTTATGAGAATGAGGTGTATTGGCATCCTCATTTCGCACAAACTTCAATTATTTCTCCAGTTCAGTGGCTTGCGCAAGACAGAGGGTATGTCTTATTAACAGGGGTATGTGCAAAATTTGTGGCATAAAATTGGTAATATTTAGATAATTTTGCAGTCATCCATGGCACAGAAAACCTTATGCGAAAACTACTCGATATAGGCTACCATAGAATCTTCCAGTGAGGAAAAAAGCAACTTCAGACAAGATTGCATGCGTTACTTCCTTGTCAACAAGGAGCAACTTTAATTTTATGTGACTGACTTACTGAAGAATAGAACACGAACAGAGAAACCGCTTTACATTTGAATCCAGTATTTTGCAAAATCCTCACTCAAATTTCTTAATTACTCTTAAATGTCTCTTCTGTTAGTGGATGTTTTAGGCACTAAAGGGTGTACTGATTGCTTGTGTTCGGTGTCATGACATACTGAACTCACAAAACCGCATGTACTGCTGTGACTTTCTGCAAATTCATATATCCAGGGCAACATGTTCTCAGACATAACAGCTCTCCTATAAGATCCCTTTGTTAAGTGAATGACTTAAATTCCATGAATTATCACACATTAAATTGGTCTATATACACAACATAACACAAAAGGCTTTTTAATATTAGCATGCACATATCACAGGGTCATTCTTTGCAAGGGCTATAAGGTAGGATTTCTTCCAGGGCCTGTCCAGAAAATTCAACATTGATTCTTTATTTTTAGTTATATGTATATTCACATTATGGAGATGTTAATTTACTCAATGGCAGAATTTACGGACAGTCACTTTATGGAAATAATATCCAGAGCAAGCTATACATCCTCAGCACAGAATTGCTTCAAGATTTTTTTTAAAACCATTGACTATAAGCCATTGCATAATGTTTCCAAATGAAGGGTTCAGGGATATAGCAATTTATAATATATGATGTGCGCTTGAAATGCCATTTGCAACATAGGAATTGAGGCTTGGGTTACGAATGCAAATTTTGGCTGTTGCACAATTGCAGATGCCTTCTGAAGCATTTCATTCCAAGTATTATCTGCCGCATGTATTGCCCCTAATGAAACATTTACTTGTTTGGGTCGATGCACTGTTTAATTGTTTGGAAAAATTGTAATGGTACGTCTGGATCAAAGGACTAAAATTGAATGAATGCATTATTGATTTGCCAAATTGTTTCACATACCACTAAAGTTAATGGCTTTCACGCCAAAGTTTTTGCCAAAGCACCTAAACTGGAGAAATAGATTACATTCATATGAGTGAGGATATAAAATGTACCATACTCTTTTTAAAAGTTAATTCCTCCATAAGTAAGTAACTCAGAGATTGGATGGCCCGGCGATAAAGCATGCAATAAGCAACTCACTACACAAATTACTTCGGTAATCATGTGAATAGTGGATAGCATAAAAAAATCATATGGACCTTCAGGAAGTTATAGTACACCAGTCTGTCAGTTTGCAAGATAAATTGCAATGTGGCAACAGATTTATTTCATAACTGAATAAAAAGAAAGACTTACGTTAAAAGAAGAGCCAAAGCATAGAAAATCCAAATGCACCAATGTTGGCTAGGGAAGAAAAAAAGATTTGCATTAACAAACATGCGTGCTAAAAGGACAAACTACATTTCCCCGGAGTTAACATTTTACTAGTGCAGAAATTGTCATGTGCTCGAACATTAAAAATGTGATTAAAATACAAGCTAAGCACTAGCTGCCCAGATCTATGTGACCAGCAAGCTTTGTAGAGGCAAATCGACACATTCTTGAACTGTCCCTACATTAGCCCTGCTTCCTTTAACGGTTGAGTATCATTAACCTCAAATGCAGCTGCTGGCACATTCCCGTCAAAAGCACTACCTTTGTAGTGCAGCTGAAAGCAACAGTAAATGCACCAAAGGCTTCACCAATCAAGGTAATAGCAGGGGCTGACACGGAAGCACTTACACATTAGCCCCCCATCTCTCCCACAATACATAACATCAGCCCATATCACACTGACGTCATTAACCTTCTGGACAACGGCAGAGACAGCAATAGGTGGCTGCAGCTCCACCGCTCCAAAAGCATTTTGCCTCCAAGGCAATGGCCCAGCACCAAGTGAGACATCGCTGAAAATAGAGACTCACCTTTCCAGTGATGCCTCTCACAAAAGTATTCCTACTCAGGAATCATAACAATGCAGTTCCGAAGCATAAACTACTACTAGGCCCCAGGGAGTTTATTGTTTTTTAGAGAGGGGGGGGGGGGTTGGTCCCGATGGGCACTAATCTACTCGCCCAGGGGCAAATTAAAGTATTACTACTTTCTTGGGGTGCCAATGGTGACCCCACCCGAAAGGGAAAAAAAGTGGGGCAGCTTTTTTGATTTTTATAGCACATGCCCAACGATTTTCTGCCTACCCATTACACAAACAGCACTAGAAAGGGGAGCGTCTCCCCTTTCACAAGATGCCCCTCTGTCATGGATTCCTGCTGTAGAATCACAAAAGGGACCACGAACCTCAACCAGGAAGGTTTCCCACTTAGCACACGCACTAGGGAACTTTCTTTCTTGGGGGCTGAGCTTAGTTTTTGCAACAGCGAGAGGAAAACTTCTGTTCCTGTTGTGGGAGCCAGGCCCGGCAACTCAAATAGGGTATCGTTTTCATCTGGAGAAGAGAAGGAATGCTGTGTGGTGGGAATTTTATGAATTACTATAGATTTCACAACCTTCCCACACAAATGTGAGGAAAATATTAAATTGTTGCCATAGTTTGATACTTGCAGGGCACTGTGGGCAAGAATAATATAGTGAAATCGCCACCACCCCCCTCGACATTCCTAGGTGTTTACTTTTAGGAACTGTATGGGTCTGGTAGGTTCTGAGGTGATGGCCGGAAAGCCCGAGTGCAAATTCTGCAGCTACCCACATTGCCAAAAATGGTTGCTTTAAAGAAAAATATATTTTTTTCTCCACATAGCATTTTGGAGCCTTACAAGTGCTATGGCCAGCCACACAAGGAGGGTTTGTTTTAACTGTAAGAAGTGTGGCAACAGTAGCAGAATATTTGTCATTGCCAATTTGAGTTCACTACATGTTTGGCTTCCAAAAGTAAGCCGCGCTGTGCAAGAAAACACATTTTGCAAAATGCCCTGTGAATCAAAAACAGCATGACTAACTCCAAATTTAGAGGTGTAAAAATACCCACGGACACCTAAAAATGCATAGGTTGTCTTCAGACCCATTTTTCAGCCATTAGATTTTACCATATGAATTGCTGCACTGTCAAACAATAAAAAAATGACACAAGCAGCTCAGTTTTTGGCCAACCTACACTATATACCCCTGCGACCAGAAGGGTCTTGCAGACACAACCGTATGCTATGTTTGTAAATCTACTTTCATGGCAAAAAAATACAGATTAAAACACTGCCACCAATTGCTAGTTTTTCCTATTTGCATTATTTTTTTATATCAACAAGAATGGGAAAACCATGAGCAATCTACACAAACGTCGATTGATGAATTGACATTATCTAGCTTTCAGAAACTTATAGCCTTCCGGTTTCACATATACAAATCCTCTGCACACGTTCAAAAGTAAATACATAAAGTTACATAAAATATCACAATGATGCTTGTCTTTATATTTTCAGATGTCTTTAATTCAAGATCTTTAAGCCTTCTTAGCCAACACGTCTTTCGTCGCTGTTACATGGGATTACCCCGCGACTTCATCAGGGCTAAGGGAATATATAAACAGGTACTTGTTCATGTATGCAATGGTAGTAAGAACACTTTACTTTCCAAATTACTGACAAAGTGACTTCGGTGACTTGTGTGAATTTCAAAATAGTGAATAGAACTGTGTGGAAATCCATGTGAAACTGGTGTCGTACATGCTTCTCGTACAACTTCTTTGTGCATCCATATATCAATGGGGGAAAGAAAGAACAGGCAAAGCCCCCAATCGTTTATGTTATCGCTATAAAACATACTGGTGCAGTTGGTGTTTGAGACTCCCTTATAGGAGTAATCCTGTGGTTGGCAAAGTGTGGGCATGCAATCAACCCATTTAGTTTTATAATCTATTTTGTTATATTCGTGGCGAAGTAGTGCTCCCTCATGCAGTATGCGTAGACATTGGCACTTACTCACGGCAGACAAGACACTGCAGAGATTTACAACATCAAGGCCTAAGATTACCTTTCGCAGGGTTGTATGCCTAAGAAATATTCTCAGCCCTAGCTACCAAAAAGTAGAACTAACACCAAACTGGCTTACCCTACACACTTTGGGCTTTTTCAAATGCGGCCACTGCTCCATGTGCAGATGGGCCACTGACAAAGAATTTAGGGGACCTAACAATAGGGTGTACAAAACTGACAACAACATCACCTGTTACACTCAATAGCATACACTACATATTTTGTGTAAGTGTGGTCTAAGATACATTGGAAGGTACCATCAGGAGCCTCAAAGAACGCATTGGGGAACACATGAGGGCTGTAAAGCAAGGGGGCAGCAGATATCCGATAGCTGAATGCAACTCTCAGAGCACACGTAGAACGTTCTCCATTTATGGTTTTGATGTCACACCCAAAGACCCAAGGGGAGGTAATAGGGAATTAACACTCAGGAGGAAAGAGGCGCTATGGATTATGAGACTTTCGATTTAATGACTAAATGCTATCAACTATGAAGTTAATTGCAGCAACTTAGCAAAGCTCACTAGCTTAAAGTCCTGAAATATGCATAGAAACTAGTGGGCTGGTTCCGAGTTTGGCGGTGCAGCGTCGGCTTTGCCCCAGCACAGCCAAAGCCATGCATAGCCCACCCGCCAGTTTACAAGCACAACTTCTGTCTGGTGGGCTTTTCTTTTGCCGTTCTCACTGCAGTGCCCTGAAAACGGGCACCACAATGGGAACGCAAAAGAAGTTCCAGAATTGCAGGTACTGTGAAGTCCATGCAGGGCTGGAACTTGGAGTGGACGGAAACACGGGGGCCCATGTGCCTCTCAGAATGCATCCCCATGGCGGCGGGGGTATGAGGGCCCTGTAGGGCCCCTTTGTTTCCCCACCACCAGTCTTGTCCTGGCGGGCTCACTGCCATGAAAAGGCTAGTGGTGGGGAAACACATGCTCGGCAGACTGGGGTGCTCGCGACTTGCATATTGGATTTCCCCGTCGGCTGCGCCACCGCCCTAGAATGGCGGTTCCCTGACGCAGCGGAGGCGGCCTACATGGCTGCTGGCCGCAGGACCGCCAACACGAGTCTAATGGTCAAAAACCGCCAGACTCTTAATCAGCCCTAGGCTTCGAAGCATGGTCCCACGACTAGAAGACTGTTGACTGAACACGGTATAATGTGACCTCGCAGTGGTGGCATCCACCAATGGTACAATATATAGATAAAGTGTGCCTTGTGTTATGCGAGGGCCAACCTAGATTCTGAAAGGTCTATCTGAAGTATTACCAGGGCTATCCCAAGAAATGCCACTTGACGACTTGCTTAAACCTCAGATGCAAGCAATAAAGTGCTTCAGTTGGGGGTAACATTCATTAAAGAGTCCAACTGAAATTCTAGGCTTTTTAACATTTGAGCACGCAACATAGTAGCTAAACACAGATTTGACAAATTACTATGGTTTAAAAAAGGATAAAGCCCATTTTAAAGAATCACACTCCAAATAAGATTTACATAGGGATTTTCTTATTAATCAGACATAGGTGATTAAAAACACCAATATGAACTGCTTTGAAAAGGAGTAATGAGCTCAGACAAAAATAATTCAGTAAATAATTTCTAATCTTATATGAATAGGAGGCTCAGGACGATCAAATTCTGAGACTGTTCCTAATAAAAGTTGACATTAGGTTATAGAAATAGCTGAGAGGTTGAACACTGCCATTCTTGCATGTTGAGTTTAGTTGGACGCATTAGTATATATGCTACGGTGTCCCATTTACTTAAAAAGCTTCATACGTCCCATTTCAATTTCAATTTCAAATTGTTGCAGCTGTGGAACATCTATTTAGGATGAATCAATATGCAGTGCTGAATTTTCACAGTAGCTAAAAGCAGTTAAATTTAAGAAAACGTCAAGCAAATTGCCCTTACAACTCAATTTTTACTTCAAGATCTGATAATTAAAAATATTTTGTTAATGTGTTTATTAATCAATTATTGTGTCTGGTTACTTAAGGTAATCAAAGAAATAAATGGTTTACACTTTATCCAGCAGCCAAAAGAGGGTAGTGTCCGCAACAGCATATTCAACCACAGATTGGCACAGCTTTAGAAGCTAGTGTACACTCCACTTGTATGTTTTTATGCACCAAGAAAATCAAACTGACAATAAGCACAGGTACAGATATCTACTAGCCAAACTGAATAACCTCTATATCACATCTCATTATAGAGAAGATCCGTTTCTTACTGCACACTAAAGGTTCATTGGCTAAATTAATTTGCTGTGTGAAAGATTCACCATTTCCAAGATGGCACTGCCATGTTTGGAAATTTTCACAGGCCTCACATTTTGGGCTAGCATATATCTCAAGAAAGTGGTAGTTTTCCAAAGCACAACTTATGTATATTTTACATAAATTGTAAAATGTCTATACTAGATGTCTGCAAACTGGGGGCGGGCAAGCTGGGGAGGCCTTAAGTAATCTTAGGGGAGCAGGCTCTGACCAAGAGAAACGCCATGTTTTAAGAGAAATAAATGAGCGGCAGTATGCTGCTTTGTAATGGGCCATCACTAACAACCTGTAATTTTTATCCAGTC